>CM052338.1:5615278-5649822 GCA_028455595.1 Lasioglossum vierecki
GTCAAAAAGGCTAGATAAAAGATCAATCTAGGCAGCAATCGTCCACACAAAAGTCTTATTTTTTCCGTATCCTAGGTGTAATTTGCATTATTCGGCAGCATATAGTTATGAAAATTGCGCAGTTGTATGCTTCCGTGTGATGCAAATTACGACTCGTAAACATAAAAATAGTGCGCGAATCCCGCACCCTTACAATCCTCGAAAAAGGCATCTACATCCGCCAGAGGGCAGCACTAATGTTACATCCCGTTCCTCGATAATACAAAAATTTGATGTTCCAGAAGTCAGTAACGCTAGATAAAAGATTGATCCAGGCCGCGATCGCCCTCGAAAGTCCTATTTTTATGTTTACGAGTCGTAATTTGCATCACACGGAAGCATGCAACTGCGCAATTTTCATAACTATATGCTGCCGAATAATGCAAATTACACCTAGGATACGGAAACAATAAGACTTTTGTGGACGATTGCTGCCTAGATTGATCTTTTATCTAGCCTTTTTGACTACTTAAACCACCCGCGTTTGTATTATTACGAAATGAGAACGCAAATCCCGCGCACCCTTGTAAATCGGCCCGACGGGCTGGTAACGTGGAAGTCACGGTCTTTGTACGCTGTGACAGACCGAATTCGGTGCTACCTGGGATATTGCACTATTTCTCAACATTCACCACTTTTCATGTTAACAAACACTCTCACAAACTGACTTTGCTTAATGGTGTGCTTAATTTATTTATTATTTGCGATCACCTGTTAAAATTCTCCATATTCCTAGATCAATAACTAATATTCTTGTTGTTTTTACCAAAGCCCGAACCATTATCCATATGTACCCACATTTCAGGTTAGGTTAGTTCATCAAATAAATGAACGTGTGTCTCACGTAAAGGGTAAACTATACTTTACCGGACTCAAAATTCTTGTCCTTCTCCTATAAATTATTATGTTTTTGTTATGTAATTCAGTATATTTGTACCGGAGAACCTCCAGATCGAAATTTCGTTCCTGTAGTATCAATGGTTCAGGAGTTATGGTTATGGTTGCTTAATGTTGAGCAAATTTAAATGTTTTTGGCAGGTAAGGGCACCACCATATTGATTTGTAGAGACGATCGCTTGCCGCTTGCCGAGCAGAATCTCTATAAATCAATATGGCAGCGCGCTTACCTGTCAAAAACATTACAAAAACTCAACTTTAAGCGATCATAACTTCTGAATAGTGTTCTTTTTCGAGAATTTCTTGAGAAATTCTATAATTGGCTATTTATCGTTTCTCGAGGAATTTAAATCATTTATTTTATAACATATATTCGGAAATGAATTTTTCATTAACTCAAATTGCATATCACTACGTGTCCGTAAATCGCGTACGTATAAGCATATCTACAAGCAGCATATCGATGTCTACGTAGATGCATGTTTGCAATATAAAAATTTATAATAATTGTTGGGAATGCGTGTCGACGTAATGCATGATATTCTGTAGAAATATGTAGAGGAAGGACAGAATACAAAATTAAAACTGATTTTGGATTGTAAAACCAGGTGGAACATTATGGAGGCTATGATTAGACGATTTTTCAGAGTACGGAATCCTATTGTGTGTGTGTGTGTGTGTGTGAAAGAGCACTGTCTGAGACAAATCTAAATTATATGTGGAACTATGAATATAGAGCCTATAAGAATTACAATAGAAAATATTAGTAGAGAAGATTCGGCATCATTGAATGCTGAAGGTGCTCTTAAGTTCGAATTTAAAACTTTCGAAAAACTGAATACTGAATTGAGTGATGAGTTTCTTCTTGTTATTAAAGAAGAAATGTCTAAAAGAAGAGACAAGATTGTTGTATTCCTTATGAAATATCTGTATAATCCAGAATCTTTGCAAAATGATTGAGAAGATACATTTTTCTATTTAACATACAAGGCAGATATATGTCTAAGCAGACTTGTCGAGAAATATAACAATGATTCTCCATGGAAATAGTGAAACACTTTCAGATTCTCAGAATAGGGAACTATCTATCACTGGAAAATAGTTAGAATCAGATATTGCAGATAACCTAAAAGAATTTAGTGTCAAGAGTTTAACGTCAGAAGAAAATAAAGTCGGGACTGTAACAAAGGAACTCCAGAGTTTTTTCAGTCCACTAAGGAAAGGCCACCCAATCTGTAGCAACTTTTGGATGTTCTACATAAAATAAAGTCAACATCCACACAAAATGAAAGAAATTTTTCTACGGCTACAGATTTTGTTACAAAAAAAATTAGATTGTCTGATGCTACGTTAGACGCATTATGCTTCTTACGAAGTCATTTCAAAACAAAAACGTAATATTTTACTTTATAAAAGTTTTGGTTTTAAATAAATAAATTTAGCCTCGTGGTAACAGAAATGATAATTGATCATCCTCGAAGACGATTAATCCGATCGTGATTATGTAAATTGGAATAAGAAATATTACCGCTTGGTGTGCATTAACAAGCTGTCGGGTTCGATAAAGTGTGAAAACAGTTGCACATTTTATAGCAGTAATATTAAAAAATTAGATTGTCTGATTCTACGTTAGACGCATTATGCTTCTTACGAAGTCATTTCAAAACAAAAACGTAAAAAATATTTTACTTTATAAAAGTTTGGTTTTAAATAAATAAATTTATCAGTTATATTAAGCGTTTATTTTTTCCTTGTTTTTAAAGTTACGTATAATATTGGACAGAAATAAACATTCTGTTAAAGTTTTTTGCGCTTCCGATAAATATTATCAACGATATTCCAAATATCATGAGTTTTCATATCTCGAGAAATGAAAAATGTTACGAAATCAGAAACACTACTTCTGAAACATTACACCATCCTACATAATCGAAATTTCAATTCATAGGTTCTTCGGGTCCAAATCTTCTGGATCACTTACCAAATACATAATAAGTTATAGAATAAAAGTAAAAATTTAGAGTTTGGTAAAGTAAAGGGTAGCCCACGTTGACATTGATATCCTGCCGAGAATGCCTTACGAACGATTCATTTGCAGAGTGGCTCAATTTTTAATGTTAATTTCTTGAAAAATTGAATATTACCTACTTATTGCGGAAATTCTTTTTCAGTTCATAATGAGGAAAAGGCAAACGAGATTCAACTATGGCGAGCGGTGTCGTCCGGTGTCTTTAGATGCCTACAGTGTCGACAGTGTCTCCGCGTACAACAGTGTGAGACGCAAAGGAGTAGCTAGATCCTCGAAAAGAAGTTATGGGAATCCAACGTTTGAGGATTCGGTAAGTGATACTTAGGTATTACACCTGTTAATTGATTTCTCTCAGTCGATTGTTTTTTTTTATTTGTTATTACGTCGCGTCAACTGCTATGGTCATTAGCGACGCGGTTGATTTTGAAAAATGGTGCTGTACTTGGCACTTAATGCGCGAAAAGTCGCAATTACAATTCAAAACATTCGAAATTACTATTCCTTAAGATGCCAATATTATTTAAAATTACAATGAGCCGCTCGTATTGGCTTATAATAATGACAAAAATACATTCAGTGAGCCACGAAAGTAGTAGTACACCGTACTTAAAAACAGTCCAACTTCTTTTATAATTGTACCAAACTACCTGATGTTTTGTAAACAATTAGAAGCATTGGTTTACTAAATGAGTTGCAAAAAAGAGTTTCCAAAAATTACAATTTACTAGATTGCATGGAAAAATAAAAGAAAGCATTGTTTAAAACTTTTTATATTGGTCCTTAATGAAAATTTCAAATACATGTTTTGTACATCTATGTTAGTTATAAACGTGTTGATCTGTGAAACGTATATTTTTAATTTTCATTACGGGATCTAATAAACAAAATTACAAATGGTGTCTCTTTTAGTTGCAATTTACAAGGTTACACGCAAAAATAAAAGAAGGCATTTTTAAAATTTCTTTATTTAGGCCCTAAACGAAAATTTGTAATGTATATCTTGTAAATGTGGCGAAAATCGTAGTTTTTCGCGACTTTTGCTCAATTTTTGCTTAATTTTCGATGAAATTTTCATTACGGGCTCTAATATAAAAGTTGTAAATGGTGCCTCTTTTACTTTTTCATGTAATTGTTAGCCATTGTAATTTCTTTGAAATCTTTTTTGCATTTTATTTGGTAAATCAATTCTTCTAATTGCTCAAAGAAAGTCAGGCCGTTTGGTCCGATCCTAAAAAGGTTATACTATTTAAAGTGCGTTCAAATACTCTCGTGATTCACGGTATATGGTCCACAAGGTAACAGCGGATGCTGGTGAGGGTAGTGATTCATTTGAATTGAGAGACAAGGACTCATTCCTGATTTAGATTTTGTACGATTTTTATTATACTGGGCCCAGACTTTGTTCAATAATCTCTCACAGAAGCAATTTTGCAATTTCAATGAAAATAAAATATATATAATAAATATGAATATAAAATAATTCGAAACCAATTATTTTGATTGGCCTCATAATTCTAGTGTTCATTTAGTAAAGATATTATTATTAAAATAGAAAAATTATTGGAAAGTCTTAAGTCTTCCTTGGATTAATACGTTGCGATTGCACTAATTTTTTATGTGTCATCATTTCTGCTCTAAAGGCCAACAGTATATAGTAAAAAACAAATAATGTTTTCATATAACAAGTCGGCATCAAAACAATAAATTTGTATTTGCCAATTCGCTAAAGTGCAACACTCCATGAAAGACTTTATTGATAATGGAATCGTGGAAAATTGTTAAATGGAGATACTCATTGCATCGAAAACTATTGGTTAAAATTATCCATTTCTATTTAATTTATATTATCTAATACTTGATTTATAATTGACACGTCTCTTCGGTATGTGTTGCTTCTTTATATATTTTCTGAATTCTTTCGAGAATTATTTTCACAGGAATAACTACATACTTGAATAATTTTCGTATCGATTGCACTATGATTTTCTCACATTCTGCATTACTATACATTTCTCTTTCTCAAGTAACTCTAAACCACGCCGTTGTTGAAGAAAAATCAGTTTTAATACATGCTACTTATTAAAAACAAGTTACTGTATTGTTCTACATTGTTTATGGTAGAATGAAGGATTAGTTGCTCTCAAAGAAAATTGTTTTTACTCCTTTCTTACTCCTCAAGAAAAATATAATATAATTTTTTCTAGATCTTTGGAAAAATAAGAAATTAAGTAAAGAATACAGGTCGTAAATAATTCCTAAACGATTCGTATGAATATTTATATGATAAAACAAGAGTGATATTATATTAGTTATTTAGTGTCTTTGTTTATTTTTCTTTTTATGTGTAGACAACAATATTTTTCTATTGAATATATTTTCCGTTTATGTAAGGCAAACATGTTCTTCTGTTTACAGCATGCATTTAACACGTTCTTGTAAATATAAATTCATTGCACAGGTAAATTACTCACTGAGACTTGTATTCCTGTAGTGTTTTGAAAATATTATTCATATATTGCAACGTTAATGTAGAGGTATAATATCAGTTCACACTTCTCATTGTAAGAAGTCAATGCTTTTACAAAGCAGCAAGTTTTACCTAGTTACGACCTTATTTATAAATTGTATAATGATTTTTTATCCCGTGAGCTCTTCAAACTTAACTGTACTTAAGAAGTACATATGTAATTAGACCACTCGTATAACGTGAAAGTAACTGAGGCTAATTACTCATAATTATCACATAGTTTCATAAAAAATCTATTTTTTATAGCGGTTTAAATGCCACTTACCCAAATCATTAAATTCACATTCCCCGTTTCATACCACATAAGAATATTATAGAAACAAATAAAGCTTCGTAATTCAATTGCTCTAAAACAGTAGTTTATCATTTAAAGGATCTCGTTAGTTTAAATAAAATATACCGTATAAACTGTAATACACCGTACTTTGCTTATACAACAGTAACTGTCTTAAGGGGATACTTAGATTAAAAAAAATCAATTTTTGATCAATTAATCTGCACGAATCATGTAAAAAATGATTTGCAGCAAATTTTGTTGAAACATCTTAAAAATTATAAAAGCCCCAAAGGTTTTATCTGTACACATATGTAATTAAATAGGTGACATATCGTAAAAATATTTAAGAAATAGTAGAATCTACTGTGTCTTCTCAAAAATCAGGTTTTTAGTGATATCTAAAAATACTGTGCAACGCATTGCTATGAAATTGTCTTACACAGTATTGTTTTGTATAAAAATAATGTTTCGAATTTTTAGCCTAAACCATGGTAGAACTTCGCTTTAGAGGACCAAAATTTTTTAACTTTTTAAAATACAATCTTATAGATTTTGACGAGAAAATACCAAAAAGACAAGTGTTGACGTTAGGAATTCACTGGTTCAAAAGTTATGTATATTTAAAATTGAGCGATTTTAAGTGTTTCTATGATTACTAAAATCGCTCAACTTTGAATGAATTAACTCCTAACTTCAAAACTGTGTTTGTTTTACATTTTCTTATGAAAATCGGTAGGTTTATATTTAAAAAAGGTTAAACATTTTTGGTCTTCTATAGAATGAAGTTTAACCTAAACCATTATTGGTAACCTTCATAGTAAGACTCGCTGCCGTTTGTAAAAACGTGGTTTGCACTAGTGTTTCCAAATGTGTACAAATCATAGTAGTTTTGGTTTCCTGTTGAAACTGTAAATAAGATGAACATAAGTTTTTAAATGTTGTTTCAATATTTGATTTCAGACGATCCTATGAGTCGATTTCATGTTCTCCGTTTAGACATCTCTTTTTGGCAACGCTACACTAAGCGCCATCTACAAAATGCACCGAAAGCGGAAATATAAATGAAACGATTTTTTCAGTTATCTCAAAGATTGTATTAATAAAAGCCAAAGCAATTTTTTACGACACGTTGTAACCCAGTCCATTAAAAAGTCACAAAAATTAGAAAATTTCTTGAACATTTTAACCGGAAGGTCCTCTTAAAAACCACCGTAGAGAGTTACACGTTGAATAAACTGTATGTATGTTAAATTATAGACGGTGTGTCTTGCGAATATTAAACTTACTAATGTCAGATATAATAAAAGAACAGAAAATTCAAATTAGTGTTCGTATCGTTTGAATAACTTTCCGTAGAATTTACTACGAAGTTTAAAATGCACTCCGTAACAATACTATGAGACACTATACAAAACCATACAAGTCTGTATTATAAGAAAGAATTCGGCCCTCCCACAGAGCTGGGGAAAATAGTATTTTAAATAGTAAATAATAAATAATCCTATTTATTATTAAAGTATGTATACAACTTTGAACATACAATATTTTATTTGAAGCAGTAATTTTTGAAAATAGTATTTTATTTGAAGAATATTGAAAATATTTCGACTTTGTCTTTATTTTCAATTTCAATTTTAGATATTATTGCTGGAAAATAATGGTTCGCATTCAATAGACTTACGAGTAGAAATTGTTTCCTGGTAATAGGATACATTGTATCAACAAACTTCAATAGGCAGAAAAAATACAATATTCTATTTTGTGGTTCAGATTGTCAAAATAGTAATATTTTATTTTCAAAATTGTATATCTTATTTAAAATACTATTCTCTTTAAGCAAATTAAAGTCGAATATATTTAATAGTATTTGAAATATTTGTTTTGTCAAATCATGCCCACCTCTGCCCTCCCATATACAGTGAAATTGCAATTCTTGACCAGCAGCTGTGCTCTGCACGGACAAGGATCGCATGCCGACATTATTTTTTTTATGACTGTGTCTACCGCGCCGAGAATGCATACGAAGTCGAACGTAGAAAAGAACAGCATGTAAATACGGATCGTGCAACCGAAGGGACAACAAAAAATAGAAACTTCTTTGGTTTTTATTTGTTTTCTTTTTAATGAAATTTTACTAATATATTTGCCACATTTTTCTGATTCAATTGACACCAAACAAGATACAGCTGTATATCTCATATTCACTAAAACATTACTTACAATTTATCAAATATATCAAATATGCTACACACAACTATATATATATGTATACTATACTATATACCGGGTGAATCACAAATCGTAATGAGTAGAAATTACTGTGTTATTAGCAGTCCGATAGAAAATGTTTTTATCAGCTTTTACATGGTTTCAAGAGAGTTTAACGTGATTATAACACATTTTTCGTTAACTTTTTTTTTACGTTTTTTCAAGGACACCTTGAATTTTTTGCTAATAAACATATAATTTTTTACCTCTATCTGTTACAATTACAAAAAAAGATTGAAAAAAATTGCTATTCTAACTTGTTTTATCAAAAATTTTCTATACACGTGGAAGTTCTTTTGAAACCATGTATATGTGATAAAAGCATTTTCGATCAGATAGTTAATAACAGAGTAATCTCTACTTACTGATTACGATTCGTAACTCACCCGGTATATAGTTAGAAGATTTCTTGTATTGCATAAATGGTGTTTTTTAGGGAAATATAAAATAAATTGAATATTGTTTTTTCAATTTGACGTGGACTGTTTCACATTTGATGATAAATCTAGTCGTTAATTTTGAAAATGGCTTAAGTCCATTCTATGTAAGAAGACATATTATTCACTTAATAATTGCTATTATTTTAATAGGAATTGTAAATTTAACTCTCTTAGAATACACCTAACTATACACCTAAGAAGTATGATACATTGGTATTCCTATTCGTATGGTTTCAATTTCATTGAAACGCAAACTCTTAAATATCTCAATTTCAACTTAAACGGACTTGGACCAACTTTTATAATAAACGTATCATATCGTGTTTGGTGTCATTTTAAACAGAAAAATGCCAAAAAAAAGTTGGTGAAAGTCCCATGAAAAAGTAATGAAAAATAAAGAAGTTTCGTAATTGAATTACTAGTGGTTCGCATCGATATTATATCCGAGCCAATGGAAGGAGTAAGCGCACTGATTTGCAACGGTCACCTCAGACTCTACTGTAGAATCTAGAACATAAACATACGCAGTTCGATAATAAGTTGGCTAATAAATTGAATTTCTACTATAACACAATATCGTATGCCATGATACTCGTTAATCGAAATTGCGATGTGGAAAATAATTTCTGGGTTCGGAAGTTAATTTTGCGCCTTAATGAACGTCGTTAAAAGAGGAAACAGTCCCGCACAAACTGATTGAACAGTATACTTAGGAGCTTCTGATTTAAACGCATTAAGGTAGCCTTCGTTTAGACTGATCAAACTGCGACAACTTTGAAAGCAATAATGAAAATCGAGTCTCGAGGAAATGACGGCTGGCCAGCCAGCGAAACGGCAGTTAACTCTGTTAATGTTGCGATAAAAGCCTCGAAAATCATATTTCTACGAACGGTGTGTTCTCGTTCCAGAGCGCTATACCGTCCCACCCTTTGAATTTTGCCGGGCTTTCATCTTTCTGTAACGACGTTAATGCAATCAACGAGGAATTCTCCAGCATTCCGCAAGTTTCGGCGAAGATAGACGAGCTACCGACCGGGGCTGAAGTGAAGAACAGATACGCGAACGTGATACCACTTCCAGAAACGAGGGTGCAACTCCAAAAAATTAACAACGACACTCTTACAGAATACATCAACGCCAGTTATGTCAGGGTGAGTGGTAACATTATTTCTTAGCACGGTTCGCGGCGCATTTCATTCGGAATATAAATAAAACTAGACTGCGGATCTTTACGCATTTATAGCAAAATTGAATATAATAAATTCAAAATTGTTGAAAATTTTTTTGAATTGAAGACGTCAACATACAGGGTGGTCCACCTAAGTAAGCCCACCTAAATTTCTCCTCCAATTGTGGGGGTACAAAAGAATATTTTGTGTACTATTTCAATGATTTGAACAAAAACCGTTATATTGCAAACAATATTTTTTTTTCCGAAGGTCATTTTTCTCAAAGTTATCAACGTCATCGGTGTTTTTTGATGCAATAATGACGACAATAATAAAGTTATGATATAAATAAGCAAAAGACAATGATAAAAGTATGAAATAAATAAATGAAAGACAATACTAAAATTATGAAATAAATAAGCGAGAGACACGGTAATCTAATTACGAAATAAATAAGCGAAAGAAAATAATAAAGTTATGAAATAAATAAGCGAAAGACAATGATAAAAGTATGGAATAAATAAATGGAAGACAATACTAAAATTATGATATAAATAAGCGAAAGACAATAATACAATTATGAAATAAATAAGCTAAAAACAATGATAAAATTACGAAATAAATAAGCGACAGAAAAACTGGTAAGAGCATAAAAAAGCGTAAAGAGGAGTTAATAAAATCATTATAGAAAAATAAGGAATTTGATCGTGAAATCAATGCAATAATTTCCATTATTGAATGAGAAAGAATTACGTCTCGCGATTATTATAAGGTTCACAGAATCTTCGCGAAATTGTCCTTGCTGAATTGTAATGATTTTCAGCGCTACATCTACGTGCAAACACCTACTTAGCAGAGCGCTTCAGCGTGTTTCGTGTACTCGAAGCAATAGCAACAGTTAACACAGCGTTTTGTCTCTATGAGAAAAGGATGTTGCATAATGCATTACGAAGAATACGAATGCTTATTGCATAAGCTGCGAACAGAGCGATACGCGGAAGCGAGACGGACATTAACACCTGTTTCCACTGAATGATTAGGAAGTTTAAGTTATGCCTCGTGGTAACAGAAATGATAATTGATCATCCTCAAAGACGATTAATCCGATCGTGATTATGTAAATTGGAATAAGAAATATTACCGCTTGGTGTGCATTAACAAGCTGTCGGGTTCGATAAAGTGTGAAAACAGTTGCACATTTTATAGATCTCATAGAGTTTTTCGCGCTGATTTCGAATCTGGTTTTAATTTTTCTCCTACGTACACAGTTTTTGAGAAATTTGAGTTTGAAAAAGAGGTATTTTTTGACTTTGAACAAATATTGTAATGTTATTATATAAGATATTGTTAGAAAGTAGTCTACGTTATCGGCGTGTAGGGTTGATCCAAAAATCAAAACAAAGCAATTTTGGAATTTATTAAATTTTTCTCAACATTTCGATCCAAGTATGGATCATCTTCAAGAAAAATTTTGCGTCTGAAAAATACTGAATGTTTCACAAGATCAGTAATAACCACAAACTAATTTTTCACCGTACTTGCTATGTGTAAGCTGTCTATATTGAGTATTTAAGTGTGTTACTGTATTCCATGCTGGTAAGCACTAGACTGAACCTCTTGAAGATGTTCCATACTTGGATCGAAACGTTGAGAAAAATTTTATATATTCCAAAATGGCTGTGTTTTGATTTTTGTATCGAACGTGTGCTCCGATAACATAAACTAATTTCTATTATTCGTTACGATAGACAAAACGGAATGTTTATTTGAAATCTGTCAGATCCACCCAACAGTTATATGGAAATATTTTTGTTGTTGGACAGTATAATACACACAGAATTCACTCTGCCTAATGCCTTCTACATAGCACATAATATGGACATGGTCCAAGTAATTAATACTAAGAATCAATATCCTAATCCACACCTCAGACCCATATCACAGATATATTACTTGATTGAGATTGAAATTGATTAAGTTCGAGGTATCGGATTCCTGTCAGAATATTAATATCAAGTAATTTACATTCATTACATTTGATTAATTAATGTAAAGTAATTGAATGAATGAATGAATTTATTTGATTCCCCTTGAGGTTAGAAATCCTTTTTACATCTCCCTTCAAAGCCTCCTTTACATTTTTCTTACCCTAACTTATACTACCTTAAACTAACTTAACCTACTACTTTACAATTATGTACATATACAGGGTGTCCCAAAATTCGTGTACTTCCCAGAAATGGGAGGTTCCTTGGGTCATTTGAAGCAACATTTTCCTATACAAAAATGACGCCAGAGGCTTTGTTTAGGAGTTATTAAAAAAAAACACAGACCAGTCAGAGCGCAGCTAGAGCAAACGGAGTCCGACTCAGCGACAGGCCCCGCTTAGCATGGCGGCGCCATTGGCCGAGCCAGAATCAATCCGCTGTAGCCGCGCTCTGATTGGTCCGTGTTTTTTGTTAATAACTCCTAAACAAAGCCGCTGGCGTCATTTTTGTAAAGGAAAATGTCGCTTCAAATGACCCAAAGAACCTCCCATTTCCAGGAAGTACACGAATTTTGGGACACCCTGTATATAGCGAGAGAGATAGAACCTGTATTTACATTCCTTATACGCTTAAACTTTAACTCTACCCCTCTATAATACGATTTTACCCCCTCCCCTCTGCCCCTTGAGAGACCCTTGCGGGACCTCCCCTTCCGGCTGTACTTTCCACCCCTCTAATCTGCCCCTCCATACCATACACCTTCCTCTTTCACACATTCTCTCCCTCCATTCATCCACCTTCCTCAGCCACTCCTCCCCTTCCCCTTCCTCTCCTAAAACTATCCTCACCATCTCCTGCCACCCCCCTTTCCTTCTTCTCCATTCATACATACTTCCCACACATGCTCCCACGATTCATTCTCCCAACCACACACCCTGCACAATCTCTCCTCCTCCTCTACCCAATATTTCCCCTCTCTCATCCCATTTCCTAATCTGTACCTGGCCAGCCTTTGCCATCTGCTCTCTCCCTACCCTTTCCCTAAATAGCTAGGTAGCCCCCCCCCCTTTCACCCATTTATACCATTTATTGTATCTCGATCTCCTTATCCTTTCCCATCTCTCCTTTCTCTGATTTTCCTTCTTCCTTTTCACAATCTCTTCACTTACTTCCTCCCTTCTCTCCTCCATCAATTCCTCCGCCTCCTCCCTTGTCCATCCCCTTTCCTCCCAATATTCTCTTCTTTCCAATTCCCACCCTTCTACATTTCCCTCCTTTTTTCCCCTCGCCCTAATTTCCTCCCAACATGTAAAGTAATTAAAAATACTATTTTACGGTACAACACTGATTTATATTAAATTGTTCAAGAATTTTCATTTGGAATATGTTCCTTTAATATTCCTAAATAAATGTTTGGTCCCATATTACAGAAATCATTCTTCTTGTGAAATGTTAATTACTAACATTTAAAGCCTTGTAAACGTTTCCTGGAACTGGATACTGATGCAATATATAATAATATATACATACATTATTGCATGTATGTATATATTATTGCAAAACCGCCGCTCCTTATCCGCTCCCCCCCCCCCCTACGCCCAACCTAATGAAACCAACCCAGTAAGTAAACTGAGCTGCTTCGCTGCGAATTGGGCCAGTGGAGTGGGAACGCGTAGTGGATTAGGGAGCGCGCGGAGTGGGGATCGCTGCACGCGATAACGTACTATCGTGCGTCGCGCGGTAAGGGGCGTAGTCGAATATTTTAATATTGTTTCAATCCTAAACGCACAGTATGTTGAAAAAACATTTTTTTGAATGTTGCAATGTCATCCAGTTCTAAGCTATGTTGAAAATTTCAAGTATCTAGCTCATCGGGAAGTGGATTAAAATTCGATTTCAAGATTTGACGCATACAACAACGGCAACTCGACAAGCTAATATAAGCGTGGTAATAAGTAATACAGTAAATGAATCATCGAAAAATAATTATTCGTAACATTCTTCAATGCGACATAACTTACAGACATCTGAAAAATAAAAAATGATAAATATAAAAATCTGAACTATCAAAAGTCGAACGGTTAAAATGTTTGCGCCCCTCTTCCCCATTTGTTTTCACTGTGCTTCGTCTCTAGTACGAAATCCATTAAATAAATAATACGGTAAATGAGTCATCGAAAAATAATTATTGACAACACTCTACAAAGCGACATAACTTACAAACATCTGAAAAATAGAAATGCTAAATATAATAAATTCTGAACGATTAAAAGTCGAACGGTTAAAATGTTTGCCCCCCTCTTCCCCGTTTGATAGTATATTATTATGATGAAATACTAAGGTTTCATTCAAAATTGATAATTAATTAAAATTTATATTTAAAGTTCATATAAACTTTTTTACTGTTTAATTTAATGAAACTAAAAATTAAATGATCTTTATGTAATAAATATTCGTTATTGTAAGTGATAATAATAACTTATTTTATGCATTAAAAACAATAAGTAATAAAAAAATGAAGATGCTTTTTTTTAAAATTAATTATATAAGAAATTTAGTATAATTTTGAATTATTGAAATTTATACAGAAAATTTATTATAGTTCGTTTTTCCCAGGGACCAAAAAACGCGATGAGGTATTATATCGCTTGTCAAGCGCCAATGGAGTCGACCGTTACGGACTTCTGGAGAATGATCTGGGAGCAGCAGTGCAAAGTAATCATCATGTTAACAGATCTCGTTGAAAACGCAGTGGAGAAGTGTACCGAGTATATTCCACCCTCGGAAATCACTGACTGCCACCGGTTGTACGGTGATTTCCAAGTGACTCTCAAGAAGAGAGAGACCAAAGAGAAATATGCCATTTCCACGCTTCATTTAAAGGTAAGCAACAAATATCCGGTAAACTCATCGGATCGTTATTGTGTGATACAGTAAAGTTCCAATTGAAGCAGATTCTTGGTTCTGTGCCGCATAGGAAATGACAGCATGTAATCACAGTATCGGTCAGACGATACTATTGTAATAACGAAACTTCTGTATTTTTTACTTATATTTTAATGAAATTTTACAAATGTATTTGCGACAGTGTTAAAAGTTTCGATTTTAGGTGGACAGAAATAATTTTTCTCAATTAGCGGGAAAGATATTTAATTGAGAAAATATATTATTAGCCATACTGAACCAAATAATTCGAACAATTATATCTCATTATCCCCATCATCCCCATATCCATTAACGACTAGTTGAATGTTCGGTATGTGTTAATGACTAATTCCACTAATTTTTGTGTTGTGCATTGAGAAATGGAAAGTAAGTACATACGAAAGTCATTTATATTTTCTCGTTGTAGTTTAAAACTAAAAGGAAGAAGTAAATAAAATCAAAGAATCATAATCAAAAGTGTCTTTTCTATGAATGAGTAAATAAAATAAGGTTATACTTTGACTCAAGCATACTGAAGCTGCAATTTTTTTGTGCATTTTATCTATATAAAATACTTAACAATGTCGAAGAAAAATTAGCTGCTACAGCCTGTTACTTAGTGACAAATTATTATATTTAAATGGCGCTGTAATGGGACCTCTGGGTGTGTAACTAAGTTACTGTAATTATAATTAAAAGAACAAAAGTAATTTTACCTTCCGTAAGTCGGAAATATAGAAATACAAGAAAAACATACGTTTGTCATAATTTTTATTTTAAATACCATCATAACAGAAAAATAAATATCATAATTCAAGTAACTACATGTAACTACTAAAACGAGATTTGTTTATTTAGTTTATTCGTATTTCGAATATTGTTCGTTTAATGTTAGTATTAGTGAAAAATATACGAATTAGGGATACGCAGTAATAGGAAATTGTAGTTCAGTACAATAGAACTAATTTTGTTTTCGAACTACCTAAACTATTGATAGGAGAAACGAGTTTTTTACCGATAATTTTGGGCATTAATTTACAAACAAATTTTGAAAGAACAGCCGAAGTACATACGATTCTCGTTGTATCCGTTATTGATTAGATACTACTGTATAATTACAAAACTCTTTTGCTAAGTTACATATTATTTTATATGTTCAGTTTAATTGTATGAATTAAAGTGTATTTCTTTAAAGTATTATGTACTTACTTTTTCTTTTCCAATTATTTCATTTTGATGTAACTAGAGTGTCTTTCAATGACGTAAATAGTAGGTTCCTAATTAAAAGTTACTATGTATTCCATGGATACAACTTCCAAGAACGATTGTCGTTAAAAGTTTCCGGCAATGAAAGCAATCTACACACTTGTGCAGAATAGGGTACTGCACACCCTATCTCGATTTATGGTTGGCTTGATAGTAATTTCTTTGGTCTCCTGGCATACCCATACATATACTTGCATACATACATATACTTGACATTATTTTGCGAAACAAATATTGCAAATACTATTTAATATTTTCGACTTTACTTTGCTTAAAAAAAAATAGTGCTTTAAAAAGAAGATATACAATTTCGAAAATAAAATATTTCTATTTTAACAATCGGAACCAGAAAATAATGTATTTCTATTTTAACAATCGGAACCAGAAAATAAAATATTTCTATTTTAACAATGGGAACTACAAAGTGAAATGTTACTATTTTAATAATCTGAAACACAAAATAGAATATTGTATTTTTACATCGTTATACCTAATACTTTCAGAAATCGCATTACTTATTGGTAATTTAATATTTCTCATCTTAGCAATAATTTAAAGAAGAAATGGTACTTAATATAAGAAACCAAATACCTTTTCCACATTTTCATTTTATTTAATGATAACAATTTTTACTCATAAATCTAGTGAATGCAAACCAGTATTTTCAGCAATAATATTTAAAATTGAAATTGCAAATACAGACAAAGTCCAAACATTTACAATATTCTTAAAATAAAATAATATTTTCAAAATTTACTGCCTCAAATAAATTATTTTATTTTTAAACAATAACTGCATCAAATAAAATCTTTTATTTTAAAAATTGTACACAAACTTTCAAACAAATAGAATTATTTATTATTTGCTATTTAAAATACTATTTTCCCCAGCTCTGAACGAAATTCACCTTATTCGCATATTCATACACAGTGGACCAGGCACGTCAAACTCTTTTACCATCAAGGGCTGCAATTAAAAGACAGACTCGATATAAAGAAGAAACACATTTGTTTGATTAACATTGCAGTTCTACATACAAAATTGCACATACGTACAATACGTAAGAATATCACAAAAATACATATGAAGCATAAAAGGAAAGTTGTTTTTTGTTCAAGCTTACATAATTAATATATTAAAACTTCATTTAATATTTAATTTTTGTTTTGAAGAAACTTGGCCACAGTTTTCAGTAACCAAATTTCCAAAATTTCATTGAATTTGTAGAGTTGTAATCATTTTTGAAGTTGTTTGTACTCGCTGGTCTGCTAATCTTGACCTTTTCCCGCAGTTTTATTATTTGTTAACGTTGAAAATATGTATACCACTGTTCGATCGCTGACACTGCAGCCCACGGCTGTTCGACAGTGAATGAGCGACTACTGTATCTCTAAATGAAATTCTTTTATCATGATTACTCCACAATATTAACTCCAATTAACAAATAAAAAAAATATCTGCTCGAAGAATAGTATCCGACCAGAGCTTTATTTTAAAAATAATTAATAATCATATTGTTCCTCTCTGCTTGCGCAAATCAATTTTTATGCACCGGAACGTGAATTGAGAACAAGAGCAGGTTTTGAAACACTTGAAGCAAAATCGACTTGTGGATTAATTAATCCGATGAATCGCATTATTGCAAAATCATGCACTACTTAGAAGCATATTGATTTTTTCATTGATGCTTCACTAAATTTTAAAATACAACTATGCTGGATGATAAGATAATACCATATCAATTGTACCATTATTATATTTTTTCTTTTTGTACTAGTTCCTTATTCGTTATTAGACGAGTAGTCTAATTTTTTTTATTGTAAACACTTATGTAAAAGAGTGTCAGTCCGTTTGTAATAAATAATAGTAATTATTGCCGAAGGGTCGCCGTACTCCGATTGTGATGAAATTTAAATATGTTATAGATTTTGATGTTTTGAACAACTTTTCCTTTTCCAATATATGGGGTCGCTTTTAGTTTTCGAGATATTCGCAAAGAACTATTGTTAATACTGTATTGAATTTTCCGTATTCCAGTACACTTCGTGGCAATATAAGACCGCTCCGGGACGGCGTTTGTTTACTTTTTTTTTGTAAATACGTTGTGGGAATGACAGAAAACGGGGCCTCACTTTATACAGGGTGTCCCAAAATTCCGTCCAGATCGGGAAATGGGATGTTCCTTGGGTCATTTGAAGCGACATTTTCCTTTACAAAAATGGCGTCCGTGGCTTTGTTTAGGAGTTATGAACGAAAAACACCAGCAGCAGAGTTTTGGCAGTACGCCGTGACATCGCAACGAACAAGAGTTTCTCGATTATGTGAATGCTCACCGATTTCAATGAGCTTTGATCTCATGAATTTACAAGTAAAGAGAAATGGTGTTCAGAATAATGGTCTTGACCACATATCCAAAGCTCATTGAAATCGGTGAGCATTCACATAATCGAGAAACTCTTGTTCGTTGCGATGTCACGGCGTACTGCCAACGCTCTGTTGCTAGCGCGGCGCGGCTGCCCAGGGCGCGTTCTGATTGGTCCGTGTTTTTCGTTAATAACTCCTAAACAAAGCCGCGGACACCATTTTTGTAAAGGAAAATGTCACTTGAAATGACCCAAGGAACCTCCCATTTCCCGGTCTGGAAGGAATTTTGGGACTCCCTGTATAGTATGATAAATATGTAGGATGAGCTTTCAATTCTGAAATAATATTCCAGGATTTTCGTATGCGTGGTCGGGCCGGCCTCTTCGCCCCCTCCACGATCTAACCTCAATTCATTTTATTCGCATGATTTTTCCATTACTAGTTCAAATTCTGGATGACACAGGTACATTGCATAGATTATGCGAAGAGAAAAATACGGTTTTAATTAATATTTAATTCATCTTTTTATTTATAACTTTAAATATTACGCTAAACATTAGCAATTGGAAATGTCTTGAGAATTGCTTCAAAAAATGCATTAATCCAATTATCGTAAGTAATCTGTCGTCGGAAAATTCAATACAGTATTAGCAATAGTTTTTTTACAAATATCTCGAAAACTAAAAGCGACCCCCCTATATTGGAAAAGGAAAAAGTTGTTCAAAATGCATTGCTGCATGAAATATTTAAATTTCATCAAAAACGGAGTACGGCGACCCTTTCGCAATGATTACGTAAATAATAATAATAATAATAATAATAATAATTAGATGTCGAGTCGCATTCAACGTAGAAGTGCAAACGGTTACGGAAGAAAGACTAACGAATAAATTTGGTTTTTCAGAATCTGGAGAATAACACGTTCCGGGAGGTATATCATATTTGGTATTTGTGGCCGATCAATGGCGCACAATCGGACGGAGCAGGCTTGATAGCTGTGCTACTCGAGGCGAGGGCACTCCAAAGGGGTGGCCCTGGACCCATTGTGGTCCACTGTAGTCCCGGCACTGGTCGTACTGGGACATTAATAGCTCTTGACCTAGGAATTAGACAATATGAGATTACGAGGACTGTGGACGTGCCAAGGGTCGTTTACACTATCAGACGAGATCGTGCTGGGGCAGTCCAGACGAAAGAACAATATGCATTCATTTATAAGGTGAGATTCTCTTTCTTCTTCTTCTTCTTCGGTTTTGAAATGCTGACTCCCTCAAAGTTTCCCGCGAAATTAAAGTAGCTTAGCAACCATGAAATACAAACGGGAAAGTTCCAATTCGTCATAATCGACTCCGGTTCTTCATGCAGAACCAAACTGATCGGTGTCATTTGCCAAACACTTAACAGACAATTTATTCATTCTTTCGTCATTTTAACAAATTGGAAATTTTAGTTTTCATTTTTCAGCTTTGTGATCGAAGTAGTTTTATTAGATTGATTTGGAACATATTAAAACGTAATTTATGAGTATTTAATGGTGAACATATTTGTATTTTATAAGAAATGAAAGTAAAAGAGCAAGAATAACATTTTTGTATACGTAAATACAAGTTAAAATAACTAATTTGCCAGAACTCATATGTAGTACTTCTGGATTCAATAGATCGCTATCTGAAAAAGGCGATAAAGTTTTAGTTTATCATTAATTTAATATCGAAAAATTATAATTATTAATACCTTGTCTTACAATTTAACTCTTATGCAGACAATCAAAACATATAGATTATACAAAACCTTTTGTATTTAACATATTTGCACAGATTCTTATTTTAAGACTATAAATTAACTCTTACTTACCGGAAATTAACAGGATTTTCAATAACTGTGCTGTAACAAATCGAAAGCATAGAAATTTTCTGTTACATTGCAATCTTAAACGAAACTGTTAGATGACGTTATTGGGGGTGACCGGTTAGTTCACAATGAAAATTCCTTTTCTATTAAAGGTTCCATTAAAAAGTGTTTAGCCACGTACCATAGATTTTTCAAAATTATGCGACTGAAAACGTGCTACTTTTTCAGAATAAAATAATCTGTATTGTTTGAAAATCAATGTATACTGGTTACGCTGCTATTGCATATGTTAGTATACAATGGAATGTTAAAAATAATCAATTTTGGCGTCCGAAAACCACGACATATCTCAGACATAAAAAGGATAAACATTCCCGTTATTCGATTAATTTCAAATTTTGCATAGATTATATTTTCGTCCATTGCCACAATTCTAGGGGACGTCCCACAAAATTTCGTTAGTCGAAAAATAAGGTCCACCATAATAAACACACTCCGCTGGGAAGTGTATAGAAGATTAGGATTGCAATAGTCTTATTTGAAGAATTACTTTGCCATTGTAATGCGAAACCTCGCAGCGTAATTTATTTGTTAAATGTCTGGAAACAATTGACAGAGTTTTCTCTCTTACAGGCACTAAATTTGTACGCGACCAAACTAGCCGGCGGCGTGTTGGATTCGACGTGAATCGACGGAACAAATTTTGGAGATACTCTGCGTCGAAAAGAGATTTTCTGAATCGATAAAGGGTGAAAGAAACATCACAGAAGACGATACGAAGCACGAGATTATGAAACACTCGAGATCTTAGAGTTATCTAAACTAGGGAAATATTATATGTATAATAATTGATCGAGAAATAGGCGACTTGTGATAAGTGGACCACTCCGACGATCGCGCATCGTTTTAGATTTTTACTTGATCTTACTAGGAAGGCGACGAATTCAACAAACATGTAAAAGTGGGACACCTGTTTTCATATACATACTTGTCTTTTTCTGTTGGTCGATATTTGAATGCTTGTCACGACATATTACAGACTTATCAATTACATGGTCTTTATTAATAAAGTATATCGCGAATCGATATTTAGGATACTGAGAACTCTTCGAAGAAGCAAATTCTGAATTTATTTACTTGAGTGTTTGAATATTTTTAAGTCTAAAATTTATACTCAACTGTTGTAAATATAATGTCACTCTGCTTTATTGTATTGTACATTCTTTATATGACTACTCTGTAAAACTGTAAAGTTTCATTTATATTGACGAAAGCATAGTTTATATAACTCAAGAATTTCTCAATCGTTGTCAAAGAATCAATTTCAATTATAGAAGCTGCACTGCTTAACTTCTTTTTATTCTTCTATCAACTTCTTTTAAAAACTAACTAACTACCACATTCGTCGAACGTATGTAAATGTTTGATTGACAATGGTGGGCTTAAAAGGTTGATAAATTATTGTGGTAGATTATCACTAGACTGCGGATGTTTATGCATTTATGAAGAAGTTACATGGATGGTTAAAATATAAAACTGTAAATGATTAACAGAATTAAGAATATCGTAACGTTGCTTTCAATGCAACAAAGTCATTAAGGGATGAAATAAACTTTCATTTTATTCCTGAATCCCATAATTAATCAATGTAGAACATTTTTATTTTGCGTAAAGATTCGCTAAATGTATACTTTCTTACCGTACGATTTTAAAAAAACAAACTGGGAATTGGAGGTCACGCGTTCATTAAAAAATTAAATATTTTCTAAGAATACAAGCATCCTTTTGTGGTTGTATAAAACATTTTTCTACGATATTCTCTATTCGATTGTGTATGATTCTTTTCAAATTACGCATGTACGTACATGTTCAAATTAAAATAATGTACGCTTCTTAAGAATGTTTAACCGAAAGAAAAAGATAGGCCAAGGTGTGCCTATTTTATTCAAGTGGAGAAATACGAACTGACAATGAGAGGCCGAAATTCATTTGTGATATCCGTAGTATCTGTCGACGTCATACAGCTACGCATTTCTAAACCTCCATGATTTTTTAAATCCCTCTATATTGCAGATTTCGTCTCCTTTGTCAATACGTTAATATAAATATGTACATGTATTATATGTTATATATTTAAATAAAATTAATTAAGCTTAATTTGAATATTTAACATTGGTAAGCTGGTGGGTTACTTCAGAATGGCTGTCGTAAAAACGATTTCTTTTTATAAATACTTTGCTACTGTTGTCTCTCTTCGACATTCTCAATGATAGCAAAATGTCTTTTGAGTTTCACACATGTATAGATGTAAGTTCACCGTAATATCCTGCACAATTTTTATAGCAGCTACAATAATTTCATGAAACGAAGAAAAGACTAGAATTATTTTAATTAAATGCCAAATTAATGTAGCAAACATTTTGAGAATGGCCAAACCCTACAAGTTTAATTTTTTACTTTTTCCAAAATGTATATTGAATATTTTGTATGCAATACAAAATTATATAGCACATTTTAATCGTTGCGGAATTAACTGTTATTTACAAAGATCTACAAGTTTAATTTGCTACTTCTTCCCGAATGCACATTACATATGTCGTACGCAATAGAAAATTATATAACAAATTTTAATTACTGCAGAATTAAAAGTTATTTATAAATTGGTATTATGAATCAGTGTGGCTACCATACGCTAACAATAGGTGTAGGTCCACTCACTAGTCGATCGAAACCAAAATTTTTAGTATATTTATTAGACTATATACGCATGTGTTTTATTATTTCTGCTAAATATTGCCGAACGTACAGACTTTTACTGAGTATTATCACAATATTATGTTTTTCATCCAATGTTTAATGAAACTAGACGATTCCAGCTGTTAAAATTCATATTTACGAACTCTTATTTCTAAAACATCAGTAGATTCAAGGAATTTGTCAAAAATATTTTATTTGTTGAAGAATTTTTTGTATATTCTATGGACCTTATAGTTGAAATACTATATATATTTTATAATTATATTCGCATGCATCTTAACAAATTGTGCACGTTATTACTATATGAACAAATTTGTCTGCGTAGATTAAGCAAATAAAATATCTATACAGTGACTCGAAGTTTTATTCTTATGTATTCAGAATGACAATTATAATTATGAAAATAGTTATAAGTATTTCCATGGAACATTATCTATACTACTTAGTATGCTTCGATTTTTACTTTTAGATCTCTACAACGTTCTCGTAGTATCTATCTAGTTTTGTTTCATTCTAACACGAAGCGTAAGAGTATATGTATTTGTATAAATCAGTATGATGGTCTTATTTACAGATATATTTGTGAGTCACTGTAAAAACGTGTATATGGTAATTAGATTTTCACATGATAATTTTGTAGACGTAATAGAAGTTTTGTAAAGATCCAGAGAGATTGCAGAATCGAATCCGTTTTCTCTTTTTTTCCAATCGTCCTAAGTATTATCGAATTATTGTTGTTATTGTTATTGTTGCTGTTATGACTGTATATACAGATTATTCGATTCGTAGCATCTCGCTCTCTACAATTGCGCATAGAAACGAGGGCTGTTACTTTCCATCGGAGGTCGAAGATTTTGCACCTTTGAAGTAATCGATTTCAGAACCTTCGAAGGTGATGAGAACCTGCGTAGTAAATTAATATCAGACTAAAAGAAACGGAGTTTCGAATCTTTGAACTTCAAAATTTTCCTGCTGAGTAAAATTTTATACAATTACAGTGAGTGTAAAAAGTGATTGGACACTCTTACATTTCGAAAAAATATACGTTAATTATATTGAAGTTTGTCCTCCTCATCTCCTACGCTAAAATCAAGTGTACTCATAATCTAAATTTGATTAAAAATTTTTGCAAATATTAGGGTGTAAAGAAACAAATGCAGGATTTTTATTCCTTTGTTTTATTTGCAATTTTATACCAACAAATATTTTCCTTAATTCAATGAGTTATGTAATTTCAAAGCTTGTTTTTTTTGCTATTTAGTTTTATTGAAATTTTTACTCCATCATTATATAAAAGCAAAGAAAACAAAAATCCTGAATTTCTTTGTTCACAACGTTATTAGATATTTCTCAGTAACTAAAATCGTGCTGCGGTAACATGTATGTATAGGGAAAAGTTGTTCAGAACGATGACCTTGATAGCATATTTCAAGGTCATCGAAATTGATGAGCAGAGCAAACTTCTACATAATTACCAAAAACAAACCATGGCTAAAAGATTGAAGTTGGGCAATTTACACAAATGTCCGAATATTTTATGACACATAAAATTTTATAACACGATAAAATGTATAATAATCTTTGTTACGAACCAAACTTGTAATTTGGGCCACAGAAAATCTTAGGATATTTACAATTTTTATATAAGTTTAAAGCAGTAAGGATAAATATTATCATGAAACATACTGGTTGTATTTACATTTTGTGAAAATTCTGTCAAATTGTTTATTTCTATTTTTCTTTGTCAAAAATCGTGGCATAACATGAAACTCGCAAGATATAATTTCATGCGTTTCAAAGACTTCGAAAGCTTCGAAAAGGTAACAGTCCTAGTATAAATCAGTCAGAGATAAGTTTAGTTATATCCTTTACATTTGGTGGAACGAAGAGAAAAATTGTATTCCTTGTTTGTATAAATGTTCGGTTTTTTCCGACCCGTGCACAGTGATTGATTTTGTATATGTATCTAGAATCTAGATATGTAAACATAATTTGCGTAATCGAAAATAAAATGTGCTTTGAAATAAAGAACGTATTTTGACAAAAAGACGTAATCGAAATAAATTCGTTTGCAGGTTTAAATTACTTAAAGAAATATATAAAGTAAAACAGACATTTGAATTGTTTAACTTAAAAAACAATGCGAACATTTATTCAGCGCTCTCTTTTACATCTTGAATTTGTTTTACTGACGTCTAAAGCGAAACA
Organism: Lasioglossum vierecki; assembly: GCA_028455595.1. Lineage (NCBI taxonomy): Eukaryota > Metazoa > Arthropoda > Insecta > Hymenoptera > Halictidae > Lasioglossum > Lasioglossum vierecki. The sequence continues at coordinate 5,640,284 of CM052338.1, forward strand.
CATTGCAATAAAAATGATTCGTTTTCCAATTCCAAAGCTAATTCTACGGCTAATATTTTTTATAATACAAGGGGCACTTTCTCGGTCGAAAATTTGAATAATTTTTATGGGACTGATAAAGTAATGAAAAACTATTTTTTGAATCGTCATTGTTTTGGCATATATCTTAAGTCTTCAAATGACGAATTGACGAAAGTAATTTTTTCAAACTGAACAATGAAAAATAAAAACACAAGGCATCTATTATTTTCAATGAATTTTCATGTGCATTTATAATTTCGATTACAAGTGTAAGATATATTTAAAAGATTAACGGATTACAAAGATCTAAAAACAACTACAAAGATCGACTGACAAAATCTATGGAATAATTTGATAAAATTGCCGACACGTTATCAAGAAATCTTTGGATCATTGTCTTTTAAGGAATCAAACTAGTATACTTATACATGTATCTATGCGAGCCCAATTATACTTGAAATTGCTAGGAATACTTCAATTTTTCTCGAAATTATAAGCATTTGTGTGCAGCAAGGTAAGGGATACAGGGTTGATTTGTAGCTACTGTCAAACAGTTATTTGTAAACGTTTACATGAATCGATAAGCTTTCTACTGATAAGAACAATTTTAAGTAACCGACAAAAATATTATAACAGCGCAAAATATAAGTACATGTACACAATGGTCACGATATTGAAAAATCGAAGTTGAATACAATTTACAGTAATGTCTTGATCTGAGAAAACGGAACGCAAAGAAGGACAGCCTGTGGAAAGAAAGAGACGCGCAGAGTCGTAACAGTCCGCGTAGATCAAAGGCCAACGTATCGAATGCAATGTTAATGCGAATACAAAACTGTTACATTTTTTATTTTTTATTTCCAGAATTTTTACTAACATTTTTGTAAGATTTCCCTGGTTAAAAAGAGACCAAACTCTCACTATCAGGGTCAGACTACGCACGAATTATGCTCTATTTCTCCTGTTCCGCTCAACAAAAATTTACGATAAAATTCATAAACATTTCACATAATGACACTCACGACAGTGAATTATTTCAGAATTTTTGGTTGGAAAACCAATTTTTTAAAAAATCCGAAAGCATAAAATTGTGATAGGATCTCCGACCTCGCTATCTGGATTAGACCAGTCACGAATTATGCTCTATTTCGTTTGTTCTGCTCGACAAAAAATTACGAAAAAATTCATGCACATTCCGCTTAGTAATACACACAACAGTGAATTATTTCAGAATTTTTGGTTACAAAATAAGCATAGATCGAAGGCCTACTTATCGATTACAATGTTAACGCGAATATCAAACTTTTTTATTTTTTATTCTTTATTTCGAGAACTTTTACCAACAAATTTGTGAGATAGTATATTCACCTCTATCGTAGCGAGTTATGATCGCAGTTTAAATGAGTAAATATGGTCGAAATTATATCGTATTTCGATTGATTTTAATTAGACAAATCTCATAAATACGTTGGTAAAGTTTCTGTGAAAAAGTAATGAGAAATAAAAAACTTTCCTATTTTCACTGTTTCCGCGTTGTCCTTCTCTACGTCCTGTAAACGTCAAAGAACGTAGTAGTACCTCTACGCTTTCTGAGCCGTCATACTGCCGAGGTACAGTAAATTCGCGATCTAAGTCCTTGAGGATCTCCACGATCACTGGCCCTTCGCCAACCCCTTTCACTGGGGGGGGGGGGGTCATCCCCGTATTGTCTCACCGATACCCTTTCTGTTGTTGCGCGGTCGACGCAGTCATAAAAGAATAATTTCTCTTGACGGAACAGGCGATGGGAGCTAAATCGCTACTTTGCTATATCTAGACTGCGGATCATTATGCAAAATAAAAATGGTCTGCATCGATTGCAAGGAATAGAAACTAAATTGAACGTTATTCGTTCCCTTAACGATTTTAAAAGAGAAGGAATCGTATACAGGGTGTCCCAAAATTCGTGCACTTCCCGGAAATGGGAGGTTCCTTGGGTCATTTGAAGCGACATTTTCCTTTACAAAAATGACGCCAGCGGCTTTGTTTAGGAGTTATTAACAAAAAACACAGACCAATCAGAGCGCGGCTAGAGCAAACGGAGTCCGACTCAGCGATAGGTCCCGCTTAGCGTGGCGGCGCCATTGGCCGAGCCAGAATCAATCCGCTGTAGCCGCGCTCTGATTGATCCGTGTTTTTTGTTAATAACTCCTAAACAAAGCCGCTAGCGTCATTTTTGTAAAGGAAAATGTCGCTTCAAATGACCCAAGGAACCTCCCACTTCCGGGAAGTACACGAATTTTGGGACACCCTGTATAAACACAGTATCTAAGAAACAGCATAGACCCGAGCGTTTTTCTTAGATAAAGACTTTACTGTGCTATATTCGCATTTGGAAACACGTGGAAGTTCTCTCGTCAATATAGTAATAACTGGACTGTGGATATTTAGGCAATTATGGCTTTTAAAAATGGTAGAATATAAACTGCGACAGAATTTAGTAGTATTTTAATTTATTTGAAACCTAAAGAGGCTACGACCACGGAAAATAAAATTTTATTCGATTCGAATTTCTTAAAATTAATCTAGAAAAATTGCGAATTGCATAAAGATCCGCAGTGTAGTGATAACCTCAGCACGACTATTGCCAAACAACTGAATTTATACCTTTCTAGTATACTAGCAGCTAGATTCTAACTACGACGAGTAGAAGTATAAGTATAAGTATAATGATCTCATGTACGAAAACTCGGTACATATTAAGATAAATTGAAACCTCTTCACACAAAATAAGCAAAGAATATTTGTCTCCGACGCCATTATTGACTAAGAAAGTTGTTTTCCATGGGAAAAGAGATGATATATATACACGTATGTAACGGTAGAATATTTTTTACCATTTCTCGTGTAGTAGGTATTTATGTACTATATGAAAATGAAAAATATGCTGTAACCTTATACATATACGTCTTACTACTAGTATTTTTGTCTTACTTAACATTGTAATTGCTAAGTAAGTAGCGCCTAGTTGATCGTGATCATATAAAACATTTGTGTGTGATATCATCAAATATATCGAATGGGCAAATTAATGAAAGTGTGTGTATCCCTGAAAATATTTAGGCCTTGGAATATTCGAATCATATTTGGTGCGCCAAATGAATGTTGTTTAAGTATATTAACCATTACGATGAGGAATTTCGGGGAAAACGATAGGATTGTCCGTCAACTTGTTTGTATGTCCACTTCCGTGTATTCGTATAACTTAACAGTTACCTCCGAAATGCTGATTGTGAAAACAGTATTTTATTTTACTGATATTCAATAACCTTAATACACGGTGGATTCAATAACTATTTCTACACTAAATTTCCGATTTCTCGTTATAAAGCTTGACAGTTCGACGAGTTATCATTCATTTTTAGTTAAGGCTTAGCTAAGGTAGGGTAAACTTTTTCTTGCGTCACCAGATATTTTTCACTTCTCTCCTATAAATTTTTGCCTTTTTCCTATGTTATATCAGCAGATTTGGACGAGAAGATGCGAGCAATCAAAGTTTCGATCTTGTAGGATGAATGATTCAAAAATTATAAGTGTTCAAAGTTGAGTAAACTAACCTGTCAAAAACATTCATGTATCAATCAATGATTGATTTGAAGATTGAAGCCTCCCCTTTCCAACGACTTAAACAAACGTCATGCACGCGATTTTCTGGAACCGTTTTATTGAACATTGAATGAAACATGTACTTCCTTTACAATAAAATAAGGTACACCACGACGACTTCAAGCGACCGTACTTTCTAGCCAATTTCATTCTGTAAAACAGTGGAAAAAAATCTTTTAAAACAACTTTTGAAAGGTCTTTACAAAGACGAGGCTTCAATCTCCAAATCTGTGGTGGAAACCAATTTTCCAACATCTTCACAGAGATTTCAAATTGTTTTCGAAAGAAGAGATGTCGAGCTTTAAAATAAATCTAAATTTACTTTATCGAAATTACCATAGATCTAACATTGACAATTTTCCGGGGTCGGAAAAGTGTTCAAATACTTTTTGGATCCACGGTATAAATAATTGATTAGCTATTTGTTAAATAAACAAATATAAGTGTAAGACATACTTATTACAGATATATTTGTTTACGAACGGGGGAATCGTATGTACCTCCTCCAAAGCGACGCCTGTTTCCGTAATTGTAAAAGCAGACGTCTTAATGATCATATACTTCGTTACGCTAAAGTACAAAAGTTTTGAATTTGAATGTATCAAAACTCTTGCATCGGATCAAATTATTATTACAATAAAATGTGTTCATTGACGGCGATCGATATTTGTAGGACAATCTAAGATTGAGATACCAAAAAAGAAACTAAATATTTAGTGATATACGTGTTTAGTATTGGTATTATAAAACGTCTTTGTATAACAATTTGTTATTAAAAAAAGAAACCATTTGTAATCTACGTATCTAGCGAAACTACGGAGAAACGAATGTACATTAGTGAATGTGAATGTGTACGTCTATTAACATTCGATATAAAAGTACATGTATAATTATACAATAGAGATTGATAGCTAGTGAACAAAATATTATGATGATAACCGTGTTGAATCAGATAGTTATCATGGCAACTGTGTTGACTACGCCTAACCATAGTTGGACCAAGAAAATAAATGTAATTGTTCGATATGCATAACTTTGTTTCGAATCATTTCATTCCTTTACTGTAGTCGAAGGATTACGTTATTACGGGCCAGGGCGACTGCTCTTTTCCGTGCGTAACCAGAAATGTTTGCACTTCTCCTATAAATGGTTGCCTTTTTCCTATATTATCGAGTAGATTTGGACGAGAAGATGCGAGAAATCGTAGTTTCGATCATGTAGGAACTATGGTTCAAAAGTTATATGTGCTTAAAGTTGAGCGATTTCCAGTATTTTTGGCAGGTTAGCGCCGCCATGTTGTCTACAATGACGGTCACGCGTCGCTTACCGATGTAGCTGCCAGGTGGCACCACAAGCGCGCGCTTGTGGCGGACGTCGATAACGTGAATCTCTATTTGAATATTGATTATTTGTAAATTTTGTAAAATAGTTTTAATTACTCTGTTAATATTCATTTGTTTGGGTCCCTACCAACGAATTGAATTTGTTAAAAGAGATTAAAATAACTACCATTTACAATTGTTTTTGACAGGAAACATATCTACGTATGCCTGATAATTCAACTGCTGATTCTATGCATTTATGACAAAAATGAGTTGCTGCAATTTAAGGTAGTAGACAACTTAATAGAATGAAACAGATATAGAATATAAACTTCTGATAGAAATGAAATAACAAAGTTTATTTAGTCAATATCTCCAAGTAAAATTTAAATTAAAACAGCTTTAAAAAAAGAAAAGAGCTTCATTCGATTCGTTCGCTTGTATTCATCCGTTTAGTTCCTGTTATTTAAATTTAATCTTCTCGAAAACGAAGCCTCCAAACACAATTTCGTTATTCTTGATTTTCATCTTATTTCCAGCTATAGAATCGATCTGACCTAATTTGTACCATGAATTATGAGACACCCTGTACTGAAGATTTTACTGAAACATAATAACAAGATTTTTAGTTAGGCCATTTTCTATCATTTTCGACCTGAAGTTGTTAATTCGCGTCGACAAGGCGGCGCTAACCTGTGAAAAATACTGGAGATCGCTCGTGTTTAAACACTAATAACTTTTGAATCATTGGTCGTCCAGGTTCGACTTTTGGAACGTCGCATCTCCTCTTCGATTTTATATCTACTGGATAACATAGGAAAAACGTAAACATTTATAGTAGAGACTGAACCAAACATTTTCTTCTTGAAACATTTTATCGTATTACTTAAAACAATGGAGATATTTTGCGGTGGGAGTTTTAGATGCCTCGCCCGGCCCGGACTGTGTAGAAATACGTCTCAGCGAGTAACAAAATCCTGTGGAATTCTGTTACTTTACGAATAATAGATGGAGATAAATTATTAGTATGTTTGTTATTGAACAATGGATAATACATGAGAATAGTGAGAATACGAGTTATTTTATTTTATTCTATTTTAATCTATTTTATTGTATTATTTTATTGTATTTTATTCTATTTTATTCTATTTTTTTCTATTATTTTGTTCTAGTTTATGATTGAGGAGCGTCGCCGCTGAAGCACTCTACTCCTCGGGTTCTCCCACCACATACCTAACCATTCCTCTTATGCGAACGGAATTTTCGTAACGCTTAAAAATTTTCGCGCCCTCAGCAAAGAAGTTTAAAAAAAAAATCTATAATGTAGTATCTGCAGAACACAAGCCTTTATGCGATATTCGTGTTGTGACACATATCTTTATATCAAACATTGTTATGAGATATCATTAGTGTACCAATTACACGGTGTGATTTTATGTAATTATCCGATATAAATGTAGATATCATTGCTAAACGTCCTATCTTTCGGAAACTCGTGTCAAAAGCGTCAGCCTCAGCGTCGTATGTTACACCATCCTTTAGTGACTCGTTTCGTTACGTAACATAATTTCATTATCATGACCTATATGACCAGCAGCTCGCGATGCCTATCCATTAAAAGGGATGCCCAATATAATTCGATTAAAAAGATCACAGAGAAACAGTATTCGACTCAAATGTGGTGATGAGCAAAACATTTTTTCAAGATTTCAAATTTGTCAAGTTTTTTTTTACCACCCTTATATTGGCTTGCCGAGTTGTCGTTGTTGTTGTCGTTACTGTATGCGTCAAATCTTGAAATTAAATTTTAAACCACTTTCCGATGAGCTAGAGACTTGAAATTTTCAACATAGCTCAGAACTGGATGACAATGCAACATTCGAAAAAATGTTTTTTCAAAAGACTGTGCGTTTAGGATTTAAACAATATTTTTAAATATTCCCCTTCGTCCATCGCCCCTCACCGCGCGACGTTCAGTAGTACGTCATCGCGTGCAGCGATCCCCACTCCGCGCGCTCCTTAATCCACTTAACGATGTTGTTTCTTTTTTTGTCATGAAGTTTCTTGAAACTACTCAAAATATGATGATTTCTGATTACTTTAACATAACTTTTATTCGATTGACCGAAAATACGTATTTAAACTCTTGCAAATTATTTTATTTCTACCTACATTTATGTACTGATTTTAATCAAAACTTCGATATTCAATGAAGAATGAAATTCATATTCGCTAAACAATGAAAAGTGTGCTTTAATTTTGTATGGTAATTGTTTGTTACTAGACATTAATTATGCAGGGTTAGGTTAGGAAATACATTTAGTCGTAATTGTGAAAAACAATAGAAAAAATTGATTTTTATAAATTTTTTAGCTGGGACAATAACGACAATTTCAAAGTTGTTTCAAAGTAATGAAAAATTTCAATTTTTACCACTATTGATCATTTATAATTCGTAAACCTTCGTAAATCAACTAATATCAATAAAATTTCCAGAACATACATATAATTTATACGAGTATACAAAACACATGTTTGAAATTTTCGTTATTGGCCCAGCTGAGAAAAATGTAAAAATCTATTTTTACTATTGTTGTTCACAGTTCCGATCAAATGCATTCTTTCAACATATTTATTAGACGCCATTTACTAAACTAATTCTTTTAACCTTGCAGAGAAATTTAAATTGTTTGGTACATTCATAAAAATAATTATTCTGATTTAAAGTGTGTGTGTGTGTGTGAGATCAGTTATGCTCCTATTTTGCTCATCTTTAGTTAGCTTGAATTTTGCTCAATCCATTATAAATATTTTTGTTGTTTCTCCATGGACTTCCTTTTTCCTAAAAATCATATGGCATTATGTATATAATAAAAACGAAAAGAGTAAATAAATGGTCACAAAGCTATAAGGTTGTATTAGACGACAATGAGTGTTCTGTTTACCAATCTTTAAATGTACTTCCACCTAATAAAACAGAGAACAGGTCGATACCGGTGATGAAGCACTCCTAGACTATCCTTGAGTTGATATACTTGTTTATCACAGCGAACACAAAAACACTTTTAAATAACGTTTCTCAAAATCTGTATCATCATCGGCGCTAACGAACTTACACAATCTAATTATTATTTTAAATATATACGAAATTATATATTGCAACATATTCAATTGCAAAATAATTGAATGGTATGTATTGAAATGTTTCCAATATTTTCTACTCCTACTTAGATATCTATTACTAGAGTGCAGATCTTTATACATTTATGGCTTCTGAAAATTTTCAAAAAAATGCTAGAATATGAAATTCGACGGAATTTTTATTTATTTCAGATCTACAAGGGTTATTACTAGGGCTGTAACTTTCTTTCGAAGGTCGAAGATTTCGAAGCTTTTTAAATTGTATTTTGTTAAGATTTGACTTAAATGCAAATTTTCAAGTTTAAAGCTTCGAAACTCTGTTTTTTTCAATCTTCTAAATAATTTACTACAGAGTTTAGAAGAGTCGAAGCTTCGGAAAAGTAACAGCCCTAGTTACTGTGTACCACTGAAAATAAGATTTCATTTGATATTTCACTTTCTTAAAATTTGTCTACAAAAATTTACTTCTACAACTACCGTTGATCACAATTCCGACGAGATGCATTTTTTCAATATATTTATTTGACGTCATTTTTTCAACTCTTTTAGCTGGAAAAATAACGAAAATTTCAAACATGTGTTTTGTACACTCGTGTAAATTATATGTACGTTATGGAAATTTCATTGAAATCTGTTCATTGGTTTACGAAATATAAACGATAAAAAGTGGTAAATTTGCCATTTTTTACGGTTTTCGGTCTTTTTACCACTTATGATCGTTTATAACTCGTAAATCAATTAACCAATTTCGATGTCACTTTCAGATCGTACATAATTCAAACGAGATTACAAAACAGACCTTTTTAAATTTTCATTATTGGCCCAGCTAAAACAGTTGTAAATATCAATTTTTACTTGTTGGTCGGAATTGTTTATCGCAATTTCGACCAAATGCGTTTTTCAACTTATTTAATAAACATCATTTACTACACTAATTCTTCCAGCCTTAAAGAAAAATTGAAATCGTTTGGTCCCTTCATAAAAAAAGTTTTACTGACTTAGAGTGTGGAAAAAGAGATTAAATATTCTAATGGAAAATTTTATTTTTTTGATCGCAAAATAATATAATCAATAAATGATATTGGCGCGAGGTTCGATCAATTAAAGACCCTACAGCGTGCAAATTAATTACGTGTTTCTGACGTTTCGATCCCTGTGTGGATCTTTTTCAAACAAGAATCTCACTGTTTGTATCTGTTTCGCCATCCATAATAACGGAATATTTTTATTCGTGATCGCAAAATAATATAATATAATCAATTAAATATTCTACTGTGAATTTTTATTTATTTCAGAACTACAAGGGCTACTACTTACAACTATTACTCACCGTGAGACTCACACGGGCAGAGTAGAGGTACCTTCGTGTGTAGCGCGTGCGCAGTAGACGTAAGAGTGGGGGAACCCAAC
>CM052338.1:5649922-5670541 GCA_028455595.1 Lasioglossum vierecki
CCCAACTCTGGTTTTAATCGAAGTTGCTTCACGCATAAAAATGCTATGAAGGCAGTGTGAAATGTAAAAATCTTTGAACTTAGGATTTCCGATTCTTTTAAATCATAGTTTCTAACAATTTATGTTTCTTTAAATTAATTAATTTAATTAATAACAATTTAAAGAGAAAATGATTAACACATTAGCTAGTAAACTAATCCTTATAACATTTCAGAAAAATTCAGCCGTTTTGTCCCCATTTAAAGTATTTAGTTATTCGTCTTTACTGGATATACGAATACTTTTTACACTGACTGTATTTCTGGTGGACAGAGTTCGTGGGACATGCTGTATCCCCGTAGCCGATTATAAAGTATAGTTTGGTTCACTATAGTCGTTCCGCAAGGTGTTAGCCAAAGCTGGGGAAAATAGTATTTTAAATAGTAATAGTAAATAATAAATAATACTATTTATTTTAAAGTATGTGTAAAATTTTGAAAATAAAATATTTTATTTGATGCAGTAATTTCTGAAAATAAAATATATTATTTGATGCAGTAATTGTTTGAAAAGAAAATAATTTATTTGAGGCAGTATTTTTTGAAAATACTATTTTATTTGAAGAATATTGACATATGAAGAATATATATTGATTTGAAGAATTTGAAGAATACATTGTATGTTTATCAACAAACTTCAGTAGGCACAAAAAATACAATACTTTATTTTGTGTTTCAGATTATTAATAAATTATTTTATAATATAAATATTTTATTTTGTGAGTCCGATTGTTAAGGTAGAAATATTTTATAAATATTTTTTATAAATATAACTATAAATAATAATTCCTCACGGATGTCTCTTTATGATCTGAATAATCATTATTACATAACATATTAGTGTTAACAAAAGAAACAAAGGTCTATGCATGTTAGCTGACGTAATTCTGCTGAAATTCACAAGTTTCTTCTCCACGAGTTTTTAAGTTTAACATTTTTCTGCGCTAATCTTTCTGTGACAATAGCTACTAAGCCCATTCGACATTGTAAAAAATTATATAATTGTAGAAAAAAGATATTATAGTCGAGAGTCATCCTAATCCAAGGAAATAAATTTATAGAATAATTCCTCATGGATACGCGTGACGATTTGAATAATCGTCAATTAAACATATTAATACCCGTCATTACATGACTTATTAATGTTGAGAGAAAAAAAAACAAAATTCTGTGTATGTTAGCTGACGTAATTTTACTGAAATTCATAAGTTTCTTTTCCCAGAGATTCAAGTTTAACATTTTTCTGCTTTAATGTGTCTGTAACAATAGTACTCAAGTCTATTCGATGAGACATGGTAGTAGAGGGTCCATTAATCCCGGCGTGTTGTTTCGACAGTTAATTTTTCTATCAGTCGGTGTTGTTTTATTAAGAAATGCAACATTAAAATTGAAAAAAATATTCTTGTTCGCTATATAAAAAAATAATATTCTTGAAATTTAATTTTATTATCATTTATTTATTGTTTATTTTAATGTTTTGTTCTCTCTCAGTTTTATGAAATGTCGAATACAACAGAAATTGTATGCAACCTCGATTAAATGGATTATCCTATGAGTATAGGTTTACAGTTTCTTAAGAAATGCAACATTGGAAATAAAAAATACTATTGTGCATTATGCGATAATAATATTCTTGAAAATTAATTTTGTTCTTTATCAGTTTTAGTAATAGTCGAATAAAACAGAAATTCCATGTAACTTCGAATAAACAGATTATAAGAAGCGTATATATTTATAGTTTATTAATAAATAGAACATTGAAACAAAAGGAATACTCTTGTTCCCTATTGAAAAATAATATTGTTATTATTTAATTTAATTCTGCTAAAATTCACAAGTTTCTTTTCCACGAGTTTTTAGGTTTAATATTCTTCTGCGTAACAATATCACTCAAGTGTCTATTCGATGAGACATGATAGTCGAGGGTCTGTTGTTCCCGGCGTTTCGTTTCGTCAGTTTATTTTTCTACCTGTAGATGTTATTTCTTTCATTTTCTGTATTTCCGTCGCCTATCAGAAACGAGTCGATCGACGTTTCACCGTGGCAGAGCCGTCTCTTATCCAGGTGGTCTACAAGATCGTTTGCTGGATCTGACTGGCTCGAACTGGATTGGAGCTGTTGGATCCCGAGACGTCCGGGTTGGTTTACTCTATCTCAGAAGGAAACATACTCGCAAATTGATCTGCGCGTATTCGCGGAATAATTGGTTGCGAAGTGGTCGCTGTCTCTACATAGTTCTTCAAATTTTTCTTTCAGATGGCACCGTGACATTTCCAAACATCTTTACTGTGATATTTTAAGATACTTACACTTCAACGAGTCATGGAAACACGCGCTGAATCTGTAAATATATTTCGCGATCAGGTCAGCCTGTTAAGCAATTACAGTATACCTTGACCACTTTGAAAATTCTCTAATTTAATCATTCGAATAGAAAATCAGTGGCATCCTTATGTTTTTTAATATCACTACTATTTCAATCTTCTTAAGTCTTCTACTATAGTTCAAGGAATGATGGAAACACGTGACGAATCTGTAAATATATTTCGTGATCAGGTCAGTCTGTTAAGCAATTACTGAACCTTGACTACTTCAACAAATTATGCTCACTTTGTGCTCTTCTCTTGCATTACAGATCCTTGTTCATATTCTGTGCCGAGCAACAGGAGCAAATCGAAATTTCTTGCTTTAATCACTTCAATTTATTTCTTTAATCAATTATAATTTATTTCTTTAATCAGCGAAATCTTTATATCATTTAATGAAATCTTTCCTGAAATTTTAAAATTGATGTATGTTTTCATTATCTTTTATTTCTTGCATTACAGATCTTTGTTCATAATTCTGTGCTAAGAAACAAGCGCAAATTCGAAATTTCTTTCTTTAATCATTTCAATAGAAAATTAGTGAAATTTTAACATTTTTTAATGAGATTTTTTTCTGAAATGTTAAAATATATACCAAACTGGTCGCTAATGATCTCAATGTTCGTGCGACCTTCATAAATAAACAATTACAAAGGAAAAGGATTTTTAAATTCTTCGAATGTTTTAAGTTGAATCTAGTCATTTTTTCAAAATCCGCTGTCTAGTCATAGGCAATAAAATTCTTAAAATCATCTGATGTTATCACTGTTTTGTGTTTCACTCATTTCTGTCATAGATGCATACAATCCGCAGTCTACTAATTACATTCCGCGTAATTACATGCTGAATTAAGTTGTATTTCCTCTCCTTTGAAAAATTCAGAGACCATTGTTTTCTACGACTACATAGAATAAAATGTTACAGAGTTTCTACTGGTGTTACAAAAATACAATTCGCCAAATCTATAACTCTTTCAGATGAAATTATTTTCATGCTGCAGGTACAAGTTAATCATACATTCTCATCGTATCAAACTATTCAGAATGAATTTATTTGGCAAATAGTATATCAGCAAGAGTATTTTTCATCAGAATCTTTCTTAAATTACATTCGTTATTAGTTGCATCAATAAATATGTGATTGTAAGGTGTTTTTAACAAATTGTAACATTTGTACAATTTAGTATCTTTGAAGAATTTAATAGTATTTTCTAACTTATTTGGATTATCAATTATTTATTACATTATTTAGGTACTTTACGTATTTAAAACAATTTCTCAAACAATTTTTCATTAAAATTATGTTAGTACAAAATTTTCGAGTTCTAGGCAAAGGTGAGCATTATTTGGCGAAATCAATCTTTTAAATACTATTTAATATTGTAGACTTTATTTTGCTTAAAGAAAATAGTATGTTACATAAGATATACAATTTCGAAAATAAAATATATCTATTTGAACCATTGGAACCAGACGATAAAATATTTCTATTTTAACAATGGGAACCACAATGTAACATATTTCTGTTTTAATAATATGAACACTTAGATTTCATTTAGTTTTAATAAACTAAAAAGAAACTATTTCTACTCATAAATCTATTGAATTCGAACCATTATTTTCAGCAATAATATTTAAAATTGATATTGAAGATAAAGACAAAGGCCAAATATTTTCAATTTTATTCCAATAAAATACTATTTTCAAAAATGACTGCCTCAAATAAATTATGTTATTCTCAAACAATTACTGCATCAAATAAAATATTTACTTTCAAAAATTACTGTATCAAATAAAATATTTTATTTTCAAAATTGTACACATACTTTAAAATAAGGAAGTATAAAAAAAATGAAAATCAATTCATGTAAATAAACTATAAATTTGGCGAAACTAATCTTTATTAATTTACGACACAAAGTCAAAGAAAACTTATTCTCTAATTTTTTTATAAATTACGTCCATTATTAGTTGCATCAACATTTATTTTAACATATTATAATACTTGAATTGGGTACATAATACTATGGTAGAATTTATTATAGCATATAATATAATTTAATAATGTATTTATTATAATTTATTAATTTATTATAATTTAATATATATTTAATTGTACATTTAATAATATACTTTTCAATAGCATTTTCTAACTTATTCGGATTACTAATTTTTGTTATATACTTTACATAGTTTATATAATTCAACAAACAAAAATGTTGCAGCTGCAACTATACAACTCTGGAAGAAAGAATGCAATTGTTGTTTGCAATGCATTATAATTGGTGGGAGAGTTTGTAAAAACTGTAATTTTGGTTAACAGAGGCGAGGTCCAGGTAAGAAAGCAGTTATCGTGGATATAGGTAACTCGTTTTCCTCAGCCAGACTTCGCAACGTTATAATCTGTCTTACGGGATATAAAACGTCACTGTAATATCATTTTATCAGTATTCCCGAAACTGTAGGTTTTTCGATAACTGTCTATCGTACTATAAACGGTCTGATTCGGGTCGAATGTCGAAAGTCTGACTTAATAGTTCCACTAACACGTCGTTCATCTATATACATGTTTGACAGCTCTAAAAAGCATTTCGTAAGTACTATAGTTAACATAATATTGTATCTTGCATTAAATTTCTACTAAAGTACTAACACTAAAGTTTTAGTATCTTGTAATATAAATAATAATACTTGTTTACAGTCTCGTAACGTGGTTCGAGATTCTCCAAAATCCGAATTCGTATACTTTATTGTATTTTACTTTTGATACAGTGACCCGAATTAATATTCGGACGATCTAAAAAAACGATAACTTTTTTAATTCTGCACTATATGATTTGAACATTTTTGGGAAGCTGGAGCAATTAGTCTGTTACAGGATGCGAGAACAGGTTTTTTCGAAAAATGCAATTGTTTGGAATTGTAGAAAATATGCTAAAAGTTGTATTTCGTAACTTGTTGACGAGGGTTGATAACGAAAATTCAAAGAATACATTTTTTAGGTCTGTGTCAATTATATACATTGTAAAAATTTCATTTGAAAATTTAAGAAGTAGTAGATCTACAATACGTATATTAAAAATTTTGATTAAGGGTCCAAATAAAAAAAGTTTTAAAAAATACTTAATTAATAAGCCTTCAATCGTTAACCGCAATTAACGACTAAACTAGGAGATTAATTGTTAATTGCGATTAACGATTGAAGTAGAAAATTCGTCAATCGTTGATTAAATTTTTGCCTAACTCTGTTCTATGGTGCCACGTCCGTTAGGGTGCCCTTAAAAGACAAAGTAGCGATAAAATATTAGGACACCCTTTAATTTTATTTATTTTTATGTTCTAAGTAAGTGTGTAAAATATTAGCCCAATCGGATTGTTCTAAACCCTGCCTCAAGAGGCTCAAAGTTAGGATATTCTGTAAAAATTGAAAATATTTAATACTTTTGTCGTTTTGAGTGCAAAACTACTTACAATAGATAAGTATCACAATAACAGAATATAATCACACAATTTATTTATATAATACAATTTTTGAACGGAAAAAAGATTGGTTGAAAATGAATGTTTGGTCAATGTTTTCATGGGCATAGCTGACTGACCAAGCGTCAGTCACCTACGTATAACCGAAGCGTCCTCTATATCCGAAGGCAACCGTACAGCAGCTACTTGCGTGCATGGAACGTTTTTCTTTTTTTGTTTTTCCCGCACAGTCAAAATGACTCTACCTAAACGAGGCCTTCGTTACGTACATATCGATCAGTATTTATAGAACCAAATATACTGTATATACAGGGTGTACCCATTAAGTTACATCACCATTTTTTGGCACATCTCCGGTAGTGCAATTAAAAAATGTTTCAGATTATTTAATCAGTACTCAATTATAAAGACATAACACTGTAATCTTATAATCTTTGTGGTCGCTAATGAATTTGTTGTTGATGCGACCTGTATAAGTAAACAAATAAATAAACAAAAAAGGTTATTCTTGGTACGTAAAAAATTTAAGGTCACCTTGAGATTTTAAATGTAGGTTTTATAGGTTTTATACATCTATAGGGTTGTTTGTAGATGTCGAGACGAATTCAGCGGTGTTTATAGGAAAGTACATATTTAATTTAATGTAAATAAATAAATAATAATTAATTTTCAATATTCTTAATTGGTGAAATAGATTTGTAAACGGGTAAAATTAATTTGCGAAAGGGTGAAATTGATTTATAAAAAGGTGGAATTGATTTGCAAAAGGATGAAACTGATTTGCAAAAGGGTGAAACTGATATAGAAAAAGGTGAAATTGATTTGCAAACGAGTGAATTCGGAGCGCGAAACCTATATCAGCAGAGAGAAAGAAGTATCAGCTCTACTGAAATCGTTTTGTCGAGTTTGAAGAATCATGTGCTCCGGGTAATGACTATTATGAAAAAAAAAAATAATTATTTTTTACGAAGTTAGTCTCGGCGAGGCGCGAATTGATGCTAGATTGAATAGGTTCGTGCTAGTTTCAAGATAGCTTTGTGACGGATCAATTTGATTAACTCGTGTGTTTAATGAACCGTTAGTTAAACTGAACGACCGCTAACTCACCAGGGCAATTGTGTTCTTAATTTTCACACTACTTGACATTTTGTCTCGTGAATTATCTCGCAAGTACTCGCCTTAAATAGAACTCCATTTTTAGCAAGTGTGAATATTTTAAGATTTACTTTCTCGGTTTACTTATTACAGTTTGTTAGGGTATGGAAAACCTACTTTTATTCATGTGATTTTTGTGCGATTTATGTCATTAAAAATATCTTTAGTTTAGCATGAATATAATTTTACGTAAATACAATTTTAGTTGATTTTCGTTAGGGCATGTGAAATTATTACTTTTTAATTAAACAAGTTTATACAAATTATTCGATACAGCGTAATAATCTCAAAACGTAATTTATACCTTATTATTATTTATTATTCTGATTAGGCCGTGTAGTGATGACTTATATTTAAAAAGCATAATTATGCAGAGTATCTAATTTGACAGAAACACAACAAACAAAAATAGGATTTTATTTGGCACCAGAGATGGGTATTATTTGGCGCAACGAATATTTCAAATACTATTTAATATTTTCGACTTCATATCAATATTTCATATCTTAGCAATAATTTAAAGAAACAATGGTACTTAATATAAAAAATTATATCAGTTACCACATTTTTGTTTTATTGCGAATTATTATTTGTCAGCAATAATATTTAAAATTGAAATTGAAAATAAAGACAAAATTGAAATATTTTCAATATTCTTCAAATAAAATACTATTTTCAAAAATGACTGCCTCAAATAAATTATTTTATTTTCAAAATTTTACACATACTTTAGAATAAATAGGATTATTTATTATTTACTATTTAAAATACTATTTCTCCAGCTATGTTTGGTACCACTTTCTTAAAATTCGACGACAAAAATTGAAAAATATATAAACATTCGCAGTCTAATTACCACACAATGAAAAAACAAAATGAAT
The DNA here is from genome assembly GCA_028455595.1 of Lasioglossum vierecki. Classification (NCBI taxonomy): domain Eukaryota; kingdom Metazoa; phylum Arthropoda; class Insecta; order Hymenoptera; family Halictidae; genus Lasioglossum; species Lasioglossum vierecki. The sequence continues at coordinate 5,657,842 of CM052338.1, forward strand.
CTTACAACGCGCAGAATAATTATGAACTTTGATAATAATTACCAAACTACTTCGATAAGATATGCTTCATGTATTATTGTACCATTGGAATTGCATGGTTGCATAAACCCAGTTTTTATCTTTATGTCTGTTATAATCTAGTTCTATCATAGGCATGATATTTTATTAACAAACGAGATATCCTCATAATACGGTGGTGATTCATTTCTAAAATTGCCGCCTTAATCACGCCACGTGGAAATCTGACATTCCTGTCCACTTGTGAGTACACAAAAGATAATAGGCTCCAGAAACAAAGCACGAGTACACAGTGCATAGTAAAAATGGAAATCTAGTCTACTGATAATTACATTAACTCTTTCAATTTACAGTCACATTACACAATAGACATGGAACTATGTTTCGACAATTTTCAAGGAAGCAAAGATTATTCCGTAGAACAAAGACCAGAACGTTTCCACAAAAATTACATTAAAAGCGAGAAACAAACAATAATAGTTTTTAATGAAAGTATAAGCGAATAATAATAGTTTTTCTCAAGATCAATTTTTTTTAGAATTTTCAAACCCAATCCTTTTTCCTTTGTTGAATCTTTTATACGTTATAATTGTCGTTAAATAGCAAAATACGTGTAAACAAATAATATATATATTATATATGTATATATTGTATAAAATATTATGTATAATATAATATATACATAATATGTAATATATAAATTGTACAGTATATTATGTATAATACCCAAATAAGAACACAGGAAGTTTTGAAGACGGATTCCGCTGTTTAATTGAATAGTTTTGAGAGTATGTGTTGTTATTCCGGATTATCTAATACTTTAATATATACCACACTTTCACACAATCGGTGAACACTAGACGAAACACCACACCTTTCGATCTCGATCGAATCGATACGAAACGAAATCACATTACTCCGACGCGGACGCGGAAAGAGTCCCGTGTTCTTCGCGTCCCGCGCGAAACTGTCTCTCCCCGCGTATGCAATGGCGAAGGCAGATTGTTTGAAACAAATGAAATCGTTGCCGAAAAATCAATAAAACTATATAGTCCTCGAAAAATCAATATCTGCTGGGCAACGATTCATTTGTTTCAAACAATCTGCCTTCGCTATTGCGTATGCGGGGAGAGACAGTTTCGCGCGGGACGCGAAGAACACGGGACTCTTTCGCGTCCGCGTCGGAGTAATGTCATTTAGTTTCGTATCGATTCGATCCAGATCGAAAAGTGTGATGTTTCGTGTAGTATTCACCAATTGTGTGAAAGTGTGGTGTTTCCTATTTTCTATTCCACTGATGTAAGAAGCAAATGGATTGCACTGAATAGGTGAGTTTTTAATATAATCCGTTTTATGCTTCTTCTTTCTTTATACCTTTCTTCTCTCGTTCGGGTAAGGTTGCCGATGATGTGGGTCCTCACCGATCTCGATGAACTTTAAATGCAATATTGTTATAAATTCCGCGATTTAAATATCTTTTTAACATCAATTTTTTACAACGACCGATTCTGAACCACAACTTTCACAGTTTTCTCTTAAACGAAAGCCGATAGGCAAAAACTGCAAGAGGGAAATGTTGTTCAGAATCGTATTTTTGACAACGTATTCGAATTTCATCGACATCGGCGAGGATTCACGTGTCAAGAGTTTCTTGTTCGTTGAGACATCGCGGCGTGCGAACGACGCTCGACTGTCGGTGTGCCGCGACCAACACATGTAGGTCGCGCACTGGATTGGTCCGTGTTTTTCGTTAATAACTCCTTAACGAAGCCTCAGATGACATTTTGGTAAAGGAAAATCTTGCTTGAAATGACCTCAGCAACCTCCCATTTCCGGATGCTGAGGGAATTACGGGACACCCTGTATATATGTATATACATATACCCTGTATATATATATATATATACCCTGTATATATATATATATACAGAGCTGGCGAAAATAGTATTGTAAATAGTAAATAATAAATAATCCTATTTATATTAAAGTATATGTATAATTTTAAAAATAAAATATTTTATTTGAGGCAGTAATTTTTTAAAATATATTTTATTCGAAGAATATTGAAAATATTTCGGCCTTTGTCTGTATTTTCAATTTCAATTTTAAATATTATTGCTGAAAAGTAATTGTTCGCATTCAATAGATTTATGAGTAGAAATAGTTATTATTAAATAAAACGAAAATTTGGCAAATAATACAATTTCTTATATTAAGTACCATTTCTTCTTTAAATTCTGGATAAAATAAGAAATATTAAATTACTATAAGTAATGCGATTTCTGAAAGTGTTAAAATAGAAATATTTCACTTTGTGGTTCCCATTGTAAAAATAGAAATATTTCACTTTGTGGTTCCGATTGTTTAAATAGAAATATTTTATTTTTAAAATTGTATATCTTATTTAAAATACTATTTTCTTTAAGCAAAGTAAAGTCTAAAATATAAAATAGTATTTGTAATATTTGTTTCACCAAATAATGCCCATCTATGGTATGGAACAATTGATTAATTTTGACAAATTCCAACAATCTTAAACGGTCGGATATAATCAATGGTCCACAAGAAAATTGAGCCTAACACGATTTCGATGTTTATGCAACTCTCGAGAAGCAGAGTGCAACGTAACAATTTCCTTGAATGCAACGAACTTCCAACGGGGGCGATGAAGTAATTTCTCTTTCGGATCAAGACGGGCTTCTCGCGTATACGAGGAACGCTGTGGGGTCCGTCTTTCATGAAGGGACAGGCTAATCCGTGCTACACGAATTCCTGTTGCTTTATTTAGAATCCCCTCGAAAACGCATAAAACGCATATAACGCCGCGTGGCCATGTGTATATAGAAACTTTAAGCGCGTAACCAACCATAAAGCTGAAGAGGTTTAAACATTTATCCACGTCACGTAAAATTGTAGAGCGTGCGACAAAGCAATCTCTTTCACGTCCACACTTTCCAACGACTCTATAAGACGTTACATAATATCATATACAGTTAGCAGCATAACTGTTCACACACACAAGCACGCACACACACACACACACACACATCGTATTAGAATGTGTAGCCTAGCTCACCCATCATCGTAGATTTATTCTGTCGAACTAGGTATTGTAAAGTGCAAAATTAAATAAATTGTGGTGGATCATTTAGATCAAGGTGTGTACTCGTTATTTTGGCTCCCTAGCGGTTTGTACAATTATTATTTATCGTATTTTATTACTTGAAAGTAATCGGTTTCTTAAAACGCGAAATCAAAAATTCTTATAACTTCAACTAAGCTTTTCTCAAAAACGCTAAAACATGTCTTGGATTGTAATGTAATGGATTTTTCTCACGATAAAAAAAGGCTCCTCTGGTAAGACTTGACAAACGATCAATTGACGCATCGTTGCAGATTGTCCATAATTATCGTATATTTCCATTTACACAGGAAGTAAGATGAGTATTAAATCTTTTTAACTTACTTCTCATCATCGAATTTTTTAACTACTGGTGACACCTTGTTCTTATTTTTATAACCAGTAGTTAAAACATTTGTTGATCAGAAGTAAGTTTAAAAGATTAAATACTTACCTTGCTTTCTGTGTAAATCGAAATATAATTATGGACAATATATATCTAATTTAAACTATTGCCATTGTGCGTGTGCGTGTGCGTATGTGTGTAAGGATAGTGCAGTGATGACTTAAATCAATTGGAGAGGCTGAAGATGAAGCATTGTGTTAATACATGGATATATTCCTACGAGAAACGTGCTGTTGCAGCTATATTATCCCATAATAAATTACAATCTAACATATTCACGACGAGAAAGGCACTTTCTCCGCTGAGATTTTGCAAACAAATTGGATAAATGGACGCCATATTGTCAGACAGAAAATAATAAATTCGCCGAATTTCCGGAAAATGTGCTGCGGAACCACGCTTCCGTGGTTTTGCAGAATAGACGGGAAATGGGGTTACCGCTTTGGTGCAATATCGCACAATAGTGCCAACCACGCGAGCATCCCTTCCATCTAGACTCGCTTCATTGAAATGATTTAAGTTGCTTAAATTAATAACAACTAACTTGTTTAAATGACAGATTATGGAGGGATTTAATTTTTTTTAATGAATTTCTACATGTTAGAAAAATGTTTATAAGCTCACGGCAATTTTCTCCTTTGTTGTCTTTATATGTACAACGATAAAGAGTAAATAAATGCTTTGGTCACTTCTATCTCGCTGTTCTCCGTATTCATATGTGGGAGCTAGTGATATAGGGAAACATTGGCCAAATGGTCAGACATGCTGAGACTATGAAATTCATTTAAGCGGTATATAGTATACGGTGGCGGACAAAAGAAAGTTTAAATAGTATAATAAAGTAAAATTCTTCTCGATCGAAAATTTTGTAGTTTTGGCGCACAGTTCGATCAATTACAGAAAACAGCAAGTTTGAAATTATTTAAACATTCATCTCAACGTTTCAATCCCTACATGGGTCATTCTCAAGAGAGACATTTTTTCGTCTGAAAAATAATTAATTTATTATATAAATAGTATAATAACTATCACGATTTTTACAAATTTTAAGTTTAATTCTGAACTTTGTGATTTCTGTGAATTTGGTATTGAAACATCTCGTTAACATTGTTATTTTGTAAAACTTCTGTTGCTGTCTGTTACAGTTTATTACGGCTATTAATCCTATGCTGTACGATTATAGGTGTACGGTGTCCCAGCTAACTCGACCACCTTCAATATCTCGCTTAGTTTTAGTAATAGGAAAAAACGGTATAGCACAATATTAACCTAACCGAAGGGTCAATATAATAATTGTGAAAGAACTTTTTTCAAGGTCATTTTTTTCTTGATATCAAGTTCATCATTTTTTTCAATGGAAGTATACATTTCTTTATAAGGATGTAATAGCAGGGGTGAAGTCATCTTCAATGACATATTATACAATGACCTTCGTGTGACCCTGGGTATGAAAAATCCAAAAAGCATTACAGGTATTATCAGTGATTAATTCACTACACTAATTGTTTTGGTTGAACTACTTTATTTCAATAAATGCTCTGGAATTATTCTGATTAAAACCAGATCAAATATGATATAATTTCTATTGTATTTAATGATGTAATGAACCATAAAAGTTTCACTACAAACACTAGCCCGGCCAAACTATGGCTGTTGGACAGGGAAACAGATTTTACTATGCATCATATGTTTCAATAGTAGTAATGAAATTACTAGAAGAGCCAGAGAATCATTTATTTTCCGTATACAACAATGTGTTGAAGACAATGGTCATAATTTCGAAAATTTATTGAAATAAAGTAGTTCAACCAAGCGAATTCGTGTAATAAATTAATCACTGATAATATCTGTAATGCTGTTTGGATTTTTCATACCCAGGATCATATGAAGGTCATTGTATAATATGTAATTGAAAAAGACTTTACCCCTACTATTACATCGCGAAAAAAAAATATATAGTTCCAATAAAAAAATTGATGACTTTCATATCTAGAAAAAATGACCTAGAAAAAGTTTTCTTCCCAATCATTATATTTCCACTTACGTTAGGTTAATATTGTTCTATAACGTTTTCTTCTATTACTAAAACAAAGCGAGATATTCATGGTGATCGAGTTAGCTAGGACACCCTGTATACAGGGTGTCCCAAAATTCGTGTACTTCCCGGAAATGGGAGGTTCCTTGGGTCATTTGAAGCGACATTTTCCTTTGCAAAAATGACGTCGGCGGCTTTGTTTAGGAGTTATTAACGAAAAACACGGACCAATCAGAGCGCGGCTTTAGCGAACGGAGTCCGACTCAGCGACAGGTCCCGCTTAGCGTGGCGGCGCCATGGGCAGAGCCAGAATCAATCCGCTGTAGCCGTGCTCTGATGGTCAATGTTTGGTCAATTTTTTTCGTTAATAACTCCTAAACAAAGTCGCCGGCGTCATTTTTATAAAGGAAAATGTCGCTTCAAATGACCCAAGGAACCTCCCATTTCCGGGAAGTACACGAATTTTGGGACACCCTGTATATTCATGGTTACCATAACACTGTCCAACAGCCAAAAAAAACGCTTCGATTTTCACTGTGCGATTCTTGTGGAGTTTTTTCATTGATTCCGGTATTTATTTTCCCTGTGGACACAAATTTTTCTTATATAAACGAATATTGTGATGTTATTATAAAAGATTTTGCATTATTCTATACAGTATATGATTTTGTAGACTATCCTGAATATAGTCATTAAAGATAGAGAGACTACTATTGCACCAATTTTTGAGGATATTTTTAAGTTTATCTTAAACAATAAGGGTTCGGTATAAAAATCGAACTGTATCACGCGATAGAGCAGACTTTTATCTTGGAAACCATCGAGTCTGTATCCATTGCAAGAAGTAGAAATCAAATTTAATGTTATTTCTTCCCTTGATGATTTTAATAGAGGAGCAATCATATAGAGGGTCTAATGAAAAAGTTATAAACGGTGCCGGTTTAACTTTCTCATGTAACTCTTAGCAATTGTAATTTTTTCAAAATTTTTCGTGCATGTCATTTGGTAAATAAAGTTTTCTAATTGCTCAAAAAAGTCAGATCGTTTGGTTAAATTATAAAAAGAAGTGTAAATATTAAAATTGATAGCTTCATTTTCATTGCTAAAATAAAAATTTGTATCATTCTATTAACAAGCTAATTTCTTTTTTACAAAACCTTTGTGATTTTAAATATATTAGTTACAATTTACTTCGGAATGCAAAGATAACGAAGAAATGTAAATATTACAATTTCTGGCTTGATTTTTCTCGAAATAAACGGCACAATTCTTCTAATAGCTCAAAAATGCCTGGTCGTTTGGTGCGATTATAAAAAAATTTGAACTGTTTTAATTACTTTCGTGATTCGCTGTATGCACTAGCACGATAAACAAAGAATACAAGACTGACCAACAGTTTCCTTCCAAGGCGTTATTAATTACATCACATCACATACCGAGGATAAATTGCACATAATTGGAAAGTTAAACAATCTTGATTACTGAGATGGGATTTGTTTAGATTATCTTGTGTGTAGAAGGAACATGAAAATATTTATATTTTTACCACTAGAAGTGGCAAACATTACTTGATTACAGAGAAAATGAGCCGGTACGATTTAAGTGAACAGTTTTCATTACCAGAGGTGGGCATTATTTGGCGAAACAAATATTTCAAATACTATTTACTATTTTCCACTTTATTTTGCTTAATGAAAATAGTATTTTAAGCAAGATATACAATTTCGAAAATAAAATATTTCCATTTTAACAATTGAAACCACAAAATGAAATATTTATATTTTAACAATGGGAACCACAAAATAAAATATTTATATTTTTAATAATCTGAACACATGAAATAGAATATTGTATTTTTATGCCCACTGAGGTTTGTTGATAAACATACAAAACATATTTCTACTCATAAATCAGTTGAAAGCGAAACATTACTTTCATCAATAATATTTAAAATTGAAATTGAGAATAAAGACAAAGTCGAAATACTTTCAATATTCTTCAAATAAATTACTATTTTCAAAAATTAATGCCTGAAATAAATTATTTTATTTTCAAACAAAATAAAATATTGTATTTTCAAAATTGTACACATACTTTAAAATAAATAGGATTATTTATTATTTACTATTTAAAATATTATTTTCCTCTGCTCTGCTTATAACCAATAACGCTCAATGTCAAGTCAGACTTATTAATAATTCGAATCTGCGAAGTGAGTTTGTAACATGTCCAATCGGAATTAATAACTCCATAATTCATCGAATGAATGACTTTCTGGCGCCACCTTTGGCATCGTAGAGCAACGGCACAAACGTGGAAAATTGTTGGCACAGTAACCTCGAGTCAAATTATGAATCAGCAGTGAGTCGGCTACACCCTGTGGCACAATGTTTCCGATCGGAACCATTGATAACGATTTTCGAGAAAATATTCACAATTTAGAAGTATAAAATTATTATACTTTACTAGCTGACCCAACCGACAGTTTGTGAATTTTTTATGACTTTTGCAGTTTGTCTGAATTTTTCGACTTTTCTTTGTAATTATCTCCAATTTTTTCCCGGACCACAACGAACGAAACAAAAAAAGAATTATGGATATCCATCACATAAGAGTGGGGGGCCCAGCCGGAGGGGCAAGTTCCTCCAGGTTCTTCTACTGGCATCACTGAATCAAAGAACTTTCGATAGAAATGAGATAGTGCGATGAAATTTTTTTTAAATTTGTGGGGAATAATGGTGTGAGTAATACCTTTACGGTGAGAAAACACCTGACGACACAGTATTTTTTTTTTGTGGCACAGTATTTTTTAACAGTATGTACGTGCTGAACGGGTTTGTGATAATTTATTTCGTTCAATCCTATTTCGCTTTTCGCGTCTCTCTCTCTCTCTCTCTCTCTCTCTCTCTCTCTCTCTCTCTCTCTGTGTCTCTCTCTGACACTCTCTCTCTCTAGCTCTGTGTCTGTCTCTGGACGGTTTTAGAGCAAACCGCATTCGAAAAAGTCCATCCGATCAAAAGTTATAAGCAGAAACGTGGGCAAAAGAGAGCGAAAAAGTTGCATGTGTTGACTAATGACGTCACAACTTTTGAACCAATGGACTTTAGCGAATGCTGTTTGCTCCTAAACCTTGCCAAAGAAACGCTGCATCTAACAGTCCAAACCGCAGCTTTCTACGTTGAGCCGTTCTCAAGTGATGCCGTTACAAACATACAGACAGACACGATTTTATTATTTATATATAGAGAAATAGAGAAATAGAGAAATAGAGAAATAGAGAAATAGAGAAATAGAGAAATAGAGAAATAGAGAAATAGAGAAATAGAGAAATAGAGATATAGAGATATAGAGATATAGAGATAGAGATAGAGATAGAGAAGAGATATAGAAATAATAGTTCAGTTCAATAGATTGACATTACATTGACGTATTGCATTGCATTACATTGTGGTGTAATAATATTATAATACACGTTGCTTCAAACTAAAGCTGAAACTTTGTAAAATATGGGAAATATAGGGAGATTAAAAAATTTAAGTTCTTTGATTTTCTTGCCGATTTCGTCCGAATTGGCCACGCCGCACAGTAGGGTATTTGTCTGATTTCAGCGGCCACAGCTTGTTCAAAATTTGTGATCAATATTTAAACTGCTGTACCTTTTCTAAAATTTATCCAAATTTGATGAAAAAAGAACCATTTTAAAGATCGAGATTTCTACTTTTTGATTGTATCCCGTTTTTACTGTAACGGATGTTTCTGAGTACAAAATTTGTCCATAAACAGGAACGTATCAGCTTGTAAAATCGTAGCCATTTTTCAATCAATTCTTCAAAGAATACAATGGCACAGAAATGAACTCCGGGACTCACCCGAAAGCATAACAACATCATTACCAAAGTCTCATTATTAAAATCATCATGAAGGTGTCTCATCGTTGATTATCTTTAAATATTAATAATTACAAAAATGTATATAGTACAAAAGTGAATTTCTCTTAAAACTATACCCTATACTTAACTAAAAAAGAACTTGTATAAAACAAAAATCTGTTAGTGTATGTAAATAAGGTAAAACTTAATGATAAGTGAATTCCAGTGCTTAATGGATGCATGGATGGTAGAACGCGTGATAGGAGATCGTTCCTCAGACATTCAACTAACTGAAGCCACGAAAATTGTACAATTTATGTAAAATTTTAAAAATTGAATTTTCACAGCTGAAATCGGGCAAATACCCCACGGTGCGCCGCGCCGTATCTAATCGTATCTAGTGAATGTTCCCTAGTAGCACAAAAATATTAGATGGATATTTTTTCAAATATTGGAAAAATATTTTTTAAGTCACATTTCTTCATATGAGAAAAATATTGGATCTGAATATTGTATATATGTACAAGAATAAACATTATCTGTATATTAGGAGAAAATATTCTACTTCTAATATGAAGTAAAGATTCATTTAATATTTAGAAAAAAATATTTTCCTCGCAACATGAAATAGATATTTCCTGCATATTTAAAAAGAAATATTTCTTACTTAGTACAAAATAAATATTGTATGTATATTTGAATATTAAAAAAAGATTGAATCTCTTTTTAATATTATATGAATGCGTATACAATATTTTGTGCTATTATGGTTTTTTCTATAAAATCGGTATCAATGGCTCTGTTCGGAAACATTGTGCCACAGAGTGTAGATGACAAACACCGATTCCTATGAATTCGCTATTTGAAGTTTAAAGGTATTTTAATGATTACTCGGTTCCTTCCGTGAATAATTTTATGCGTTGGCATCGCATCAAACTTCCGCATTTCCGGCTTTCGGCGGAACCTACTTTTCGCGCCTCACATTTTTCGGATATTATGAGTCAGACTAATCGCTTATTTTTGGCATCGCCAGATTTACACGGTCAGCGCTATACGAACAGAATATGTATCTCGAAATGCAGCTCCGATCGGACCGCGCGTCACGGACTGCTTTATCTCGTTCGGATTAATCGATACTACGTAATCCAGTCGATCGCATTAACATCACTGTTTCTGTTCAACACCCACAATCCATTTCCACCTTCGAATTTTCCTCAGATACATTCAAAATTATACGCGGCAGATTTAATGGAACCGAACTTCCATGTGAGAAGTCTTTGTTTCATGAATGCACTCTGCAAATATACAGGAAGGTTCACCAGATATTACCACCTTGATATTCGTCATTATTATTATTCGTAGAGAATAAGAATGTTTACAAGTTTGTGTACAAAGTGTTCATACACCTTTTAAGATAGAATAACTTTTGTACGATTGTACCAAACGACCTGATTTTTTATAATCAATTACAAGTATTGATTTATAAAGTGTTATGCAGAGGAGATTTTCCAAAAAAATTATATTTCACAACGTTCCATGCAAAAATAAATAAAAAAATTTTTTAAAATTTTGTTTATTTGGGCCCTTAATGAAAATTTTAAATATATGTTAGTTATACGCATGCTGAAAATTTTATCGAAATCGGTTGATCCGGGAAGAAACGATAATAATCGAAATATATACGATTCCGTGGATATTAAGCAGAAACTGATCAAAAGTCGTGTAAAACTATGATTTTCACAATTTTTAACCACTTGTAGCTCGCGTTATATCGATTTCGAGGAAATTTTCGGCATGTATATAACTAACATACATTTAAAAAACATATATTTGAAATTTTCATCAAGGTCCCGAATAATAAAGTTAAAAAGGTATTTTTAAAAACTTTGTTTATTGACTTGAAATTTTCATCAAGGTCCCGAATAAACAAAGTTTTTAAAAATACCTTTTAAATCAAATGCGTCAATAACTAGTTCAGTTTACGTTAACTCCATAATAAACAGTCAAAGGGTCTTAAATCGGGTGATCTTGCCGACAAATGAAAGGGAATAAAACATCTCCTAAAAATTAAACATCTACTTAACCAATGGTTTTTAAAAAAATTTATATGGCGAATTCCATGGCAAAATCGAGGTCACCTTGAGTTCACATACTTTTTCTTTTTCTCATATTTAGAGGACATCCAGACGAATTGAAAACATATTACACGATAATTTGACTACCTATTTGTTGACAGTGTAATTACTAAATTGCAGATATTTATACATTTATGGCTTATAAACAAAAATGTTTATGTTTTGAAAACAAAATATGCTGGATTATAACATTCTATAGAATTTGATACGATTTTTATTTATTCCCGATATAGAAAGGCTACTACCACTAAAAATAAAATTTTAATTTCATTAAGATTTTATTTTAATTACTGAAGTACTAAACAGGAATTACTAATTACTGCTTACTCAATACTTTCAGTGTACGTTGTATATTTCTGGAAAATGACCTCGACGATTTATCACTATTATTGACAACGCAGTGTGACTAAATTATTAAAAAGTTTGTGTGCCTCAAGAGTTAAAAAATAACGCAGATAGTCTGTAAATAAGTTAGGAGCATTACATCTATACACTGTGTCGCACTCTTTGCGTTTCCTCTATTTTTTTACGTAATAAGAAAAATGTTCTATTATCAGAAAATTTCGTAATGCATATAATGATTCTTTTTTAATTCGGATAGCAAAGATTTTATTATAATAAAATCATGTATGAAAACACTTCTGATACAAAAAATAAAATTGTGACTTTTGTAATTGTTAACTGTAATAGTGTATGTACATGTAAGTCTTTCTTGTTTAACAAATTATATTTTATAAAACCTATAGTTTGTATAAACATTCGCATTTCGATTTATACTCGTTCACGAAAGGTGGGTTCGTTTAAATTTCTTGTTCCTTCTACACACAAGATAATCTAAACAAATCCTATCTCAGTAATCAAGATTGTTTAACTTTTCAATTATGTGCAATTTATCCTCGGTATGTTATGTGATGTAATTAATAATGCCTCGGAAGGAAGTTGTTGGTCAGTGTCGTATTCTTTATTCATCGTGCTAGTATATATACAGTGAACCACGAATGTATTTTAACACACATTAAAATTGTACAACCATTTTATAATCGGACCAAACGACTTGACTTTTTTTGAGCAATTAGAAAAATTTATTTACCAAATAATATGTAACAAAGATTTTGA
>CM052338.1:5683586-5724045 GCA_028455595.1 Lasioglossum vierecki
TGAAGTAAAAAGTGAAGAAAACTTTCAGAACTTTTTCTTGGTCAGTCAGCATGCACGGAGAGCTATGCCCATGAAAACATTGACCAAACATTCATTTTCAACAAAATTGTATTATGTAAACAAATTGTGTGATTATATTCTGTTATTGTGATACTTATCTATTGTAAGTAGTTTTTCACTCAAAACGACAAAAGTATTAAATATTTTCAATTTTTACAGAATATCCTAACTTTGAGCCTCTTGAGACAGGGTTTAAAACAATCCGATTGGGCTAATATGTTACACACTTACTTAGAACATAAAAAGAAATAAAATTAGAGGGTGTCCTAACATTTTATCGCTACTTTATCTTTTAAGGGACACCCTAACCTACGTGAAAAGAGGGTAATTGTACGTAACAAGAAATAACTAAAATATATAAAATAAAATTTTTCTACAACTTTTTATTCTTTGTATTGGATTTTGTGGCCCACTAAAAACTACTTAACTTTGTTTCTATTTCTCTCCGAAATTTAAAAATTATAATTCCACACAATCTATAACTCCGTAATTCAAATATTTTATTATTATGAGCTTGCTAATTTTAACTAGATATCAACATTGAACCAATTCAATTCACGAACTATTGATGAAACAATCAATTAAATTATACACAAAGATGAAATATTAGCTGAATTAAAATATTTTCTATATACACAGTGCTCTTTTTCATAATGACCTTTATACATATTTACTTGTGAAAAACACAATGAATGATGTTTATGCAAAATAAATTTTCAAGGTGAGTTAAAAAATATTAAAGTTAAATGAAATACTGTCTGCAGTACCAATATTTTTTTCTAGAAACAATTATACACAATATTGAATTCTAGAGAATGTTATATTTTATTGTTTTTTTAAAATATGTTTGAGTTTTTTTTTTTTTTAAGAATGCACGAAGATTCGCGGTCTAATATCAAGCAATGAACGTGACTAATGCAATTTAATACATGTTACAGTATTACAACACCTGGCTGTCCTTGTTCGGTTTTATCACTTGCGTTTCCATAATGTTTTTAATTGACTGGGTGACATCACTGGTTACCTTCGTGATTATCTTCGCGCTGTACTTAATAGTCGTTTACCGGAAGCCAGACGTAAATTGGGGCAGCAGCACGCAAGCGCAAACTTACAAAACGGCTCTCTCTATCGTATACCGGTAAGAATATTACACATTTTCTAATTACATACATACAGTAAACCACTAAAGTATTTGAACGCACTTTAAAACAGTGTAACTTTTTTATGTGCGAACGAATACGTCCTGACTTTTTCTTAGCAATTAGAATAATTGATTTACCAAATACCAAGCCAAATAATTCTGAAAAAATTGCAATTGCCGAGTATTACATGAGAAAGAGGCGCCAGTTATAACTTTCTTATTAGAGCACGTGTAAAGAAAATTTAAAATATGCGTTTTGTAGATGTTTCGTAGATCTTTATGAAATTTTCAGCATGATTCAATGTCTGTCGTTTTTTCCCACATCAATCGATTTCGATAAAACTTCCACAATGATTGGCATTTCCCAAAATAATTTTAACACGGAACTTCTTACTCTTGAAAAATCGTTGATATATAAATAGTGATAATTTCGTATAATAATCATTTTATGGAATAATTGTTATCGAGACTTTGCAGTACATAAAGTGGATCTAAAAACTATTCAAACACTGAATTTCCGACTCTTTCCGACTTTCGATCCCTTACATTCGTTCCCACCTGTGGTCAAACACCCTGAATACAAACAATAATAACTTTTTTTTAAACAATTAGTTCAGGATTTATCAAAGACCTACAAAACATATATTTTACATTTTTATTAAAGGCCCAAATAAAAAAGTATTAAAAAATGCTTTTTTTTTATTTTTTTGTTACCTTGTACAGTATTTTATCCATAAATGTCCCAAAAGTCTGACCTGTAAATGTTCCAGATCTGTCCTCACTACTGCGGGGTACACCTCCTTGAGAGGCCATAAAACTCGAGAGGCATTTTTAGGCATTTAGTGGAATTTTTCTAATAAAAATCATACCAAATATGATATAATTCCGATGATATTTACTTGTGTAATAGACAATTAAAGTTTTGGGCGCGAAGAAGGATAGCGTATGAGAAAAAAGAGACGCAGAGTCGCAGTCACCGGCACATTTCAAAAGCTAGCCGTACGCTATCCTTCTTCGCGCCCAAAACTTTAATTGTCTATTACACAAGTAAATATCATCGGAATTATATCATATTTGGTATGATTTTTATTAGAAAAATGCCAAAAATATGATCATTGAAGTTCCATCAAAAATAATGAAGTTGGAAATTTGAATTAGCTATGTTTGCATTTCTCGCGACCGAGGCCTCTCGAACTCGGCTGTCCTTCTGTACGTTCGGCAAAAGTCAAAGAACATTATCCCCACCGCGTAAATGTCCCTCGGCAGACCTGTGCTAGGCACTTATATGGATAAAATACTGTAAATTGTAATTTTTGGAAAATCGTATTTGCAGATCATTTTTACAATGATAAAAAAGTTACACTGTTTTAAAGTGCGTTTAAATACTTTCGTGGTTCACTGTACATACACGATAACAAGGTGTCTTATGTTGTATTATTCCAGCTACTTCAATATTAAATATATAAAATACCATAAAAAAAAACAGATTACATGACATTTATATTTATTACTGCACAGTGTCCCTCTCATGGGTTGGACAAATTTTTATTGAAATAATAAATAATAAGTAAACATGTTATTGTAATTGCAAATAGTAACTAAACTTTTTATTTAAATAATGCCAAATATGATCTATTTCTTATTGGGAGGGAAATAGGGTGGAAATTAAATAAATTTTTTTTGTTTTTTCTTTTTTTTCTTGTAATTCGTATTATACATACAATGAAAATGTGGCAAAATTAACATCGTTATTATCTGTAATTTACATAAGTACTGAACAAGCTCTAAAACTTCTCCAAATAATGCATAACAGACGATACATTAATATTATTATCGCTGCTAAGGATAGTTTGGAAGAAAATTTGTTTAATGACTATGAATAATGAATGATAAATAATGTACAATTAACTTTGTTATTTTAAATAATCTATTCAGACTTGCTCAAATAATAAATGAATATTTTTGCCGTTTCTTTGAATATTCAGAGAACCAAAAACTTAGTATGTAAATGTTTATTTAAATGATTATTTATTGAAATATTGCCCAACACTGGTTATGGATAAAGTGATCATGCGTCCCGTTTTGTACGGGATCGTACTGTTTTTAGAACGTGAGCAACCCACGGTGACAATTTCAAAAAAGAACGTAAGAAACAAAAAAAATCCTTCGTCCATGTAGTGCCTTAGTAGGGTAAGTATTACGATTAGGGGAGGCAGCTCCGACGACCTTGACCTTGACATTTGACAAGGACAACATTTTGACCAACTTTTGTCAATATATCTATCAGTCGAACGGATTTAATTTCCGAGAAAATTGCAAAACTATTGCTAGTACTGAATTGAGTATTCCGTATTCGTGTACACTCCGTGGCTACGTAAGCCTGCTTCGATGCGGCGTTTGTTTACTTTTTGTTTCTAAACACGTTGTGGAGATGAGAGAAAAACTGGGTTACAAAAACATGGAGTGTGCTTTCAATTTTGAAAAACTACTCCTGGATTTTCGTATGCGTGGTCGTATGCTCTCCGCCCCCTCCACGAACATAACCACAACTCATTCTGATCGCTTAACTTTTGCATTGTAACTGTCATCTGGAATTTGAACTAGTAACGGAAAAATCATACGAATAGAATGAGTTGTGGTTAGATCGTGGAGGGGGTGGAAAGGGATGCGACAACGCATACGAAAATCTTTATACAGGGTGTCCCAAAATTCGTGTACTTCCCGGAAATGGGAGGTTCCTTGGGTCATTTGAAGCGACATTTTCCTTTACAAAAATGACGCCAGCGGCTTTGTTTAGGAGTTATTAACAAAAAACACGGACCAATCAGAGTGCGGCTATAGCGAACGGAGTCCGACTCAGCGACAGGTCCCGCTTAGCGTGGCGGCGTCATTGGCCGAGCCAGAATCAATCGAAAACTAAACAAAAACCGTGCGACGGGTAGATAAATAGACAAAAGTTGTTCAGAATGTTGTCCTTGACAACATATGTCAAGGTCAAAGCCGTCGGAGCTGCCTTTCCAAAACGTAATATTTACCCTTAGTAGCACTATTTTCCTTAAAAAATAAAATAGGAAGAGATATGGCCATTCAAATCACTTTCATGTATGAAAAGGGCGCACTTTTCTTTTGCACCCGGCCAACTCGTATCCACAATGTGTGTGCGCGATGCAATTTTTTATAATTAAACCTGAGACTTCGTAGAATGAGGGAAAAACAGGGAGATTATGGTACGAACGTTTTTTAACACTAAACATACCGAGCACTGAAAGCGATTAAAATATTTTAGCTGATAAAATTGACAAGGCTCTATTCATTTAGATTTCGTGCAATTTTTATTGCAATATGTGCTTGGATAAAGAAATGTATCGAATCGTTTTCCATGTAAGCAACGTTATAGTTTCAATAATTATAAAATTAAAAATCTAAGACCGGTCATTTGACCAGCCGTGGTATGTTTAGTGTTAACCTTGATAAAATTTGTTAAACTTGCACAATTTCAAGAAAATCGTAGTTTTTTATTCAATCATTTCCCGTAGATTTGTTCACGCTAATTTCGAATCTGGTCTCAAAAGCCTACGACCTCCGGATTTTGCAAAAACTCGAATTATTGTACCGATTTCATTAATTTCTACACAATTCAAGTTTAAAGATCAAGTTTAAAGCTCACCCTCGCTATTCAAGTTTAAAGTTCAATTTCAAACTTAAAGTTTAAAGTGCAAATCCGTAATTCAAGTTCACAATTCAAATTTAAAGTTCAATTTCAACTACAAGTTTAAAGTCAAAATCCATAATTCATGGGCAAAGTTCAAGTTTAAAGCTCATATCCACAATTCAAGTTTGAATATTATCCTCACAATTCAAGTTTAAAGCTAATCCTGACAATTCTAATTTAAAGTTTAATTTCAAACTTTAAGTTTAAAGTCGTAACCCATAATTCATGTTCGGTTATGAGTATACGTCAAGTTTTGTAGGAAACAATAAATGGTCACTTTCATTATGGGTCACTGCATATATTGAAGTACCTAACGCCCTCGCTTGATATGCTAAGGGCTAAACCGAATTTTCTTAAGATAACAAATAAAATTTTAATGGCACTACTCTCTATAAAATACGATTAATTCAATTTTTCTAGACTGAACTCCATCGATGAGCACGTGAAGAATTATGCTCCTCAAATTTTGGCACTAGCAGGTCCACCTGGCGCCAGGCCAGCATTACTGCATCTGGCTAATCTCATTACAAAAAACCATTCCTTGTTGATCTGTGGAGAAGTATTTCCGGTACGTAATGTAACTAAACAAGAATTTCTTTTTCATGGTGGCCTTCAGCTACGCCGAATTAGCGCAGCGTTTCTATATTTATACGGAGCATTCTGAAAGTTCTGTTGAAAAGTTTTTGAGCGTACTTTACGTCACGGAATTAAAAAAAGAAACATCCGAAGTAACACGCGCTATTATATTCTCTCACGTACACAGTGTCGTGTATATTATTGCTCTTATAAAAGTCGTCGTTTTCTTGAAATTCGAGTTCGAATGTCTGGATTATGAACATCCCAAGTTATTAAATGATTTCGTAACAGATTTCTCACGAGATCTCCATCGTACATGTGTTAAGATAACGTGTACACATGTAACTTAAAATTTCTGCAACTTCAAAGCACTCCGAATTTGTAGCCTGAATTCACGAAGAATGATTTCTTGTCTTCGAAACATAAAATAAACATGTACAGGGTGTCACGACTAGTGTTCCTGATTTCTCAACATTTTTCACTTCTCGAGAAATGAGAAATAAAGCTATATTTCTCGAGTTTTCTTGAGAATTCTTGCGAATTTTGAAAGTGCGAAAAACTTTAACTCAATCTTTATTCTTGTCCAATCTGTACATACCACATTAGTAGCATTTTTCTAATAAAAATCATACCAAATATGATATAATTCCGATGATATTTACGTGTGTAATAGACAATTAAAGTTTCGGGCCCAAGGAAAGACAGTCGCCTTTCTTTCCCATACGCTATCCTTCTTCGCGCCCGAAACTTAAATTGTCTATTACACTAGTAAATATCATCGGAATCATATCATATTTGGTATGATTTTAATTAGAAAAATGCCACAAATATGGTCATCAAAGTCTCATAAAAAAATAATGAAAAATAATGAAGTTGGAGATTTGGATTAGCTATGTTTGCATTTCTCCCGACCGAGGCCTCTCGAACTCGGCTGTCTTTCTGTACGTTCGGCAAAAGTCAAAGAATACTGTCCCTACCGCATAAATGTCCGTCGACAGACCTGTGCTGGGGACTTATATGGATAAAATACTGTACTAAGCTATTAACATAATTATAATTTTAAAATACTGCGTTCCACGTATTATTTACTTATTTAATTGTACCAACTTATCAACATGTTTTTAGACGAATCTATCGTATCGACTGCGTTCGGTTCGATTTAGAAACGGTTACGCGTGGTTACACCGCCAACGCATAAAATCGTTTTATCACATGGTGGAGGAATTGAGTTTCGAACGAGGTGCTTCAGCTATGATGCAAGTGACAGGCGTTGGAAAATTAGCGCCGAACGTTGTTTTAATGGGCTACAAAACACATTGGGCAACTTGCAACCATAAAGACCTTCAGGAATACTTCAATGTCCTCCAGTAAGATCACAGATATTGTTATTTAATTTATAGTTCGTTCAAAGCTACCTTTACAACAAGAGTAATATAGCACCAAAAAACTTCACGAAAAAATGCCATCTTCTATAGCATATAAAGCACTAGACAGTGGATCTTTATGTAAAATAAAAACGTTGTACTTGAATTGCAACAAACTGAAGTGGAAATTTATTTTCTCACTTAACACTAAACATACCGAGCACTGAAAGCGATTAAAATATTTTAGCTGATAAAATTGACAAGGCTCTATTCATTTAGATTTCGTGCAATTTTTATTGCAATATGTGCTTGGATAAAGAAATGTATCGAATCATTTTCCATGTAAGCAACGTTATAGTTTCAATAAGTATAAAATTAAAAATCTAAGACCGGTCATTTGACCGGCCGTGGTACGTTTAGTGTTAATATGTTTAATAGATTTAAAATAATCTAACAGAATTTTTTAATTTTTCTAATGATTTTACTTTTTTAAATTACACCTACTCATTATTGTCATAAATGCATAAAATCCGCTTTCTATCAATCACCGAAAAGCGAAAGGTATTCTTAAAAACTTATACATGTGACTAAGTACTTGTTAATGGAAATTAATATTGTCGTTATAAATAGAAGATACTTTGTCAAATTCATAGTTTCATAGATTTCATCTGGTAATAATGCAAATGAAACACAAAACCATTGACTCCGTAAAATACTAGACCTTATTAAAAGTAGAATTGATTTTGATGCATTCTGAATTTCAATTATTTCCACTCCAAACAAAATATTAATTAGACTACGGATCTTCATGTGTTTATAGCAAAATCTAGTAGATGAAATACAAAATTGTTGAAATTTTTTGTAATTGAAGCCGTTAGGTCCATTCATAGAAAAGTTATTCTGATTTAAAGTGTCTGTGATTCGTTAATCGGCAAAGATAAAAATTTCTAGTGTATTGTAAGTGGCCAACAAATTTTGCACAGTACTGTATACAGATGGGGACAAAATTAAGTGGACAGGTTTAATGATCAACAAAAAATCAATACAATTTCAAACATAATTTTAATAAAGCATAATTGTATGGAAAATTTAAGTTAACAAAATGTACTTTAATGAAAAAAAATGCAATAAGAATTAATGTAATAGAATATATTTTCATTAATCAAAATTGTATAATTTTGGGTGATCAAAACTAAGTTGACAGTTTTAATGATCAACAAAAAATCAATGCAAGTTAAAACATAATTTTAATAAACCAGAATTCTATGGAACATGTAATTTAACGAAGTGTACTTTAATGAAATAAACCACAATAACAATTAATGTAATGGAATATATTGTAATTAATCAAAATTGTATGCCATTTGTAGTGGTCACAATTCAGTGGACACTTTATAAATATTTCGAAAATAAGCAATTATTATTTATAATAAAAATGGTACGGGGATATTTTTCTTAATATGGGGGATGGAAATTTAGCACGCATCCATTGTAACATGAATCCAGATAAGTTTATTGACATTTTAAATGAAAATATGAAAGAATCAACCCTAAAAATGGATCTCGATAAGGGATGGATGCTACGACAAGATAATGATCCATAGCATACAGCGAAGAAAATGAAAAATTTTTTACACGATTGTGGGATAGATGTTCTCGATTGGCCTCCGTAAATTGCAGGTTTTAATCCTATAGAAAAATGGAGCTTATTATATTCGAAAATAATAAAACAGTATTTTTAAACGAATTGCAATTAAAATTTCAACAAATTGATCGAAGTTACCTCGAAAAATTTGTGGAAAGCATCCCACGACGATTAGAAGCAGTAATTAAAGCAAGTGATTCAGAATTAAACAATACCAAATACTAATTTCTTATTCTCGAAATGTTTATAAAGTGTCCACTGAATTGTGACCACTACAAATGGCATACAATTTTGATTAATGATAATATATTACATTACATTAATTGTTATTGTTGTTGTTTATTTCATTAAAGTACACTTTGTTAAATTAAATGTTCCATACAAGTCTGGTTTGTTAAAATTAAAATTATGTTTAAAATCGCATTGATTTTTTGTTGATCATTAAACCTGTCCACTTAATTTCATCTACGACTGTATCTATGAAGAACGTGAGAGAAAGAATAAGATTACGTATGTTTACAGTAATGCGTTCGACCAAAAATTAGCCGTGGCTATGCTTCGAATAGCCGAAGGCTTGGATTGTTCCGAAGTAGTCACTGCAAATGGCGATGAAGACCATGGTGCTCTGGCACAAAGTAGCTACGACTTGACAGGAAGTACTTTGATGCATGTGGACAGCAACTTATCCATGTCCAGTGAAATCCCAAGAGTCCAAAGCGTGCCCACAATGGGTAATTATATTTATTGTATACTTACGCGTACACTCCCGCTCATAAATCTTCGGACATCTCTGGTGTTTTGTAAAACTCTCGTATTTCGTATAGATTATAAGACTTTAACTGTATTAACTACATAATAATAAATATTCTCATATGTTCAGTAATAATTACATGATAAGAATGATGAAATTAATCATTTTACTGTCTAAATTATTTGATTAAAATTTATGAAATGACCACCCATAGAAAAATTATGGGATGAACAGGATAGACAAGTACATAACTTTTGCACTACTTAAAGAACACATATATGGAATATTTTGGAACGAGAATGGAATAATATAACAACAGAAAGTATGGTCAAATTGATTGAAATTGAAACTGTAATAAAGAAATGTGGTGGATTCTTTGATGAAAAGATAATATAAATATTTTTTTACTTTTTGGTAAACTATAAGAGTATGAGGACTGACTAGACTATAAGAGTATGAGGACTGATAAACTAATACTAATTAATAGATTACTGATGATTATGCAATTTTCAATTTTTGTCGACAAATTTTAAGAAAAAGACGTATGAAAGAAATCCTATTTTTAATGGGAACAGCCTTTATATATCCAAAATAAAAATATTACTAAATTCTATCGAATTTTATATTCCAGCAATTTTTATAAATTTTCATGTGCCATAACTGTTATCGATTAATAACTAGACTGTGGATCTTTATGCAGTTATGGCTTGTGAAAATTTATAAAAATTGCTGGAATATAAAATTTGATAGAATTTAGTCAAATTTTTATTTGTCTTGGATATACATAGGCTGTTCCAATATGTTCTCTCTAAAAGATTTTTAATGCAAGTCGTGCGCAAATAATTCACATTGAAGCGTGTGCTTCTTGAGATCTATTTAAAATACAAATACCTTTTCAGGAACTCAATTCGTGCCGGTAAACGGACCACAGATAATTCGAGATTCTCCGACTCATGGAAGTGCACGTGATCACCTCAAACATAAAAGGAAGCATGCGATCGACAAGTTAATGTAAGAATTATTCATTCATTAGAAATATATAATTAAGGGATATAATGATATATATTTATATAACACTGTATGCAATAATATGCAACGTAGTTACACAATTTCGTAAAATCGACAAAGCGCGATTAACATCCTTTTCGTAATAGCTAGTCAACGGATCTTCAAATACTTAAAGCACAATTGAGAAGATGAATTTCGAACTTGTTGAAAAATTTTTAAAAATGAAGACATCAACATACATGATTTCTTTTCTATTAAAATCATTAAAGGAATAAATAATATGTAATTTAGTTTCTATTTCTTGCAATCGATGCAGACAATTTTTATTTTATATAAACGTCAGGTAAAATACAGATTAGTTAAAATGTTTATCTTACAAAGGGTGGCAGTGTAACAAAACTACAAGCTGGTTTATATTTGCTTATGTTGTTATTCGAAAGAAATGAAAAACAGTAACTGGAAAGTATTACATTACAACAAAATATTACATTATTTGGTCTGTTCTTGCAATGAGAAAAATCAATTTCAATGTTGTTTATTACAATAAAATGTTCTATATAGTACCATATAGTACATGTGACAGTGAAATTAAGCTGAGCTTAAAATAAAAGAATTTTGTGATGGCAGCTATGTCACGTACCTAACGAAAAATCGATGTGTCATCCATGATTATTTAAAAAATGTAGAAAAAATAGATAGAAAGACGTCACCGCGCATATCTGAGAATTACAACTCCACGCAAAAACGTGGCAATTCAAGAATATCTAAATTTAAACTTCACACAACGACATTTTGCGAAGCAGTAGCCCATGAAAATGTGAGAAACGTCCAACGAATTATAAAAAGAATGGGCTCTTGCACAAAACGAGGATTTTCAAAGAAGACGCTTAATGAAAAAGAGCGATACAAATAATAGAAAAGGGAATATTTGCGAAAAAAAAATCAACGAACTCTTTGTGTCAAAATGAATTCATTTAATTTAGGCTTGGACTTCAACATTATAACCAGAATTGGGCAAATTTTTATTTAAATAATAAATAAACGTGTGATTGTATAATTTTCTAACTAAACTTTCTATATTTAAATACAAGTCATTTAAATAACGCCAAAAGCGATCTATTTATTATTTCTTATTTGAAAATAAAAGTAAGGATAGTTTTAGGTAATTCCAGAGGAAAGAAAATTTGTTTAATGACTATGAATGATAAATAATGATTTAGTGTTATTCACAAATAAAAATACACTTTCAATTATTTCTCAATACAAATAATAACTGAAATTGTATTTGTAAATTTAGACTAAAATAATAAAGAATAGACTAAATAAAAAAGTTGTAAAATGCGACTTTTAATATTTTTTCTACAATTGCAATCATATAGTCCAATATTAAAAAAGTAATCGTTTTTCTTAAAGAGTTTGAATATTAATGGGAGTCCCTGTATATTACGAGGTTCACTTGTATATGGTCGTAGATGTAGAATGTATATGCCATGCAGGAATAATTACCTTCTTTGAAGTTAAAGTCATATTGTCTGTTACATCATTCTTCCTGTTAACATTTCTTACTACATGTTGTCAAGGAATTGGGTATCTCAAAGTATATCTAATGAAGAATATCAAAATGAATACATCTGTATTATATTTCATTGTCTTTTTATAATACAGTAAAAACTGTAGTTTTTAAATCTATACATAGATTCAATGTATATATTTAATATATTTAATATAGACTTAAATCTATGGATTTAAATTTATAGATTTAATATAGACTTAAATCTATGGATTTAAATTTATAGATTTAATATATTTAATATAGATTTAAATTTATTAGTTTAATGTATTTAATATAGATTCAAATTTGTAGATTTAATATATTTATTATAGATTCAAATTTGTAGATTTAATATATTTGATATGGATTTTAATCTATAAACTTAATAAAAATATAAAAATCTATAGATATAATATATCTAATGTAGATTTAAATCTATAAAATCAATATATTTAATATAGATGTAGATCTGTATATTTAAATGACCTATAATAATTCATCTCCTGCAAATGTCTAGGGAGAAACGGCACGCAATGGCAGCTGTGCCTGAACACCTAGCAATTTTCCAGAAGAAACACAAGAATGGAACAATCGATGTATGGTGGTTGTACGACGACGGAGGTAATTCATGAAAAGTGTATTTGTATGAATCTACAAACGATAGGAATGTTTATTATTCACCTAAATTGAAGGCTAACATGAAAAAAATGGTGTCTGTTATAAAGTTCAGTATTTAAACTACCACCATCTTGTAGTACCATTTTCTTGAAAGAGTATTTTATATTGACACTCGCACTTTAATTGAGAACTCTTCGTTTGCACAAAAACAGTTTTCATTACTAATTTGCTCCGTTTTTGCACCAAGGTCTTCAATCGTTATTTCATTATTTTAGTAAGTGTTTTTATTTAATCACGTATAAGCATTGTCTTTATTAGGTTACTAGCTATACATATAAATGTATGATCTGTAATAATTAGATATTTTCAGAACACTATTATTATATACAAGATTATACCTAAATTCGAACCATAATAATTTGATGCTTTCAGTGCGCTCTATAAACAAATAAATTGATAAATTGTTAATCACTTTAAATGATCAATTATATCTAACATTTGTGTAAATAACTTAGGAGTCTTAACAGTTGATATTCAATTACAGTTTTCAAAATTGAAACGCATAATAACGTGCACGATTTGAAAGATTCTGGAATTTACACTTTAACATTCCTATCGTTTGCAATTCATTTATGCAAGAATAGGCTCATTTGTAAATGGCAGAAGTTCTTATTCGACAGGTCTCACGATTCTGTTACCGTATATTATCAGCACACGTTCGAATTGGGAACATTGTAAGATGAGAATTTTCGCACTGGCGAACCACAAACAAGATATTAGCGCACAAGAGAAAGAGTAAGCATAACAGCAAAAATCATTTTTACTTGTAATATTAACCCGCATCCATTCCTCGTGTCACTATCACACAGTTTCCCCGAAATAAGTTCTACTGTTCTGTTATTTGTAGATAAAGCCCGAATCTTGGTTATTTATTTTTAGTGCGAAACATATAACTGCAAAAACCTAAGATCCAAATGTTAACTCATCAATTTGATTAATAAAAAACATCGAAAAGTAACTGTTTACCTTGTTAATGTATCGATTTTTTTATCACTGTGTCAATTTGACACCGAGGGACAGATTCAGTTCGTAAAATGAGGAACGACGAATGCGGGTTAAATTGTAATTCGATAACATATACAGTGGACGTAGAAAGTATTTAAACACTACATTTCCAAGGTTGCTAATTTTAAAATGAGTCCGAATTTGTTACCGTACGATCAGTTTCTATCACGACTTCAATTGTACATGTTTCCTTATATCGATCATAATTTGTTACTAATAATATTTTTATGCTTCTGGCGCACATGTCGATCGATGATACAAGTTCATTCCAAATGTTTCACGTTTGCCTCATTGTCTTATATGTATACTGACTTGGCATCAACACGTGTTTCCATTCAGTTAAAAACTTTTTTCTTTTGCACTAAGCAAACAGGTAACAATATTTTCCTTTTCTTTAAATTAACGCACAACAAAACAAAATTAAGTTTAATCAGTCTCACTGACGCAATTTTTCTATTTTTCTTGAAAATGATCTGAAATAAGATCGAAACGGCGAGAAAGCTATTGTGGTAATTTGCAAATATTGTTTAAAATAACATTTGATCGAACCAATGCGCCGAAAGCATAAAAATATTGTTAGTATACAGGTCATTTTTCCGAAAATCGGGTGTACTTAGAGTCAAATACTTCTTGGATCCACGGAACACAGTAATTACACAGGAGAACGATAAATTCCAATAATGAAGTAATTATCAAAGATTTAGATTATCGTTTAAATTTTTTTGTTGTTTTTGATCTTTAGAATGGCAGAAATCATGGCGAAGTTCAGGATAAGGTACACGAGCCTCAAAATGGTGGACGATATTAGTGTACAACCAAAGCAAGAGACACTAGATTTCTTCGACAAACTCATATCTGATTTCCGAAAGAATGATGCTGCTGACACTGGTAAACACATAAAAAATATATATGCTTATTTTAAATAATTGTTATTTTGAAATTTTATTTATTGAACCACTTCAATCGAAATATTTCTCTTCGAGACTATCTATCATGAATGCATAAGAAACTTTAATATTTCCATTTCAGAAAGCTTTGATATTAGTAGTAGTAGTACTAGTAGTAGTAGTAGTAGTAGTAGTAGTAAATGAGCATGCTGGGAAAGGGTGGATCGGCCACCCCTCGCTTCCTTAAGACACACCGAATCTTTCATCACCAGTTTCACAATTGGCGCTGCCGGCCTCAGTCCGTTATTGGGTAGCAATTATCCATTCATTTTTCAGTCGTCCCCTCTGTTTTATTAGGCCTGGGCCGCTTTCAGAGTCGTCGACCTACTATAGACGGGACGGTCGTCATAGGTGAGAACGGTCATTCTACCTAATTTCAATGAGTTTTTGAGTTTGTTTGGAGCTCGGAGCAAACGTTGGACCGGCTCACCTTCGGACCTGCAGGGTGTCTCGCCTGCCCGTATTTTGACTCCCCAATCTTCACCGTGTCATCATGTTGAATGCATCGAGTATTATTCCCCTTCTCTACTCTATTCTCCGGATAGCCAGAGATTTACCCTCTCCCACGCTACTCTGGGTTAGTTTAGGTTCAAATGCAAGGGACCGCGCGGTGTTGGACTGCCATTGGGGAGAAGCTATCAGATCCGACTTCATCGAAATCTTGACCACCCTTTGATATTAACCCTTCGCTGCATAGTGTGTCATATCTAATACAGTTAACAAATCTGGCATATAGTAAATTAAGATTGTATTTTTCTGAAAATGTTGTTTTAATTTTTCAAAACATTTTTCCGTTAAAGAAAACACAAAAACTGACCTTTCAATTTTTTCATCCCAATTTAAAAAATCATGCAGTCAAGGGTTACGAATTTTTCATATTTTCAATGTATTATCAGATATGTCGACAGTTATAGTTGAGCATGATTTTTCAAAATTAAATACATATAACGGCAGGTGGAAGAGAATTTAACTTCTTCTAATCCTTGCAGAGCCATTGAAAAATTGTTCTTTTGCCCTACAATATCAAGTCAGACTCGTGATGAAGATTCTGAACAGAGTCTAATAAATATAATGTTATTAATTTCTTTTAAATCGAAATGATATATTGTTGTTCGGTACTAAAAGATGTACATCGATAGAATGTACAAAAATATAATTTCGCGTTGAGGTATTAATATTATGATTTCATTGCAGAATGTTACGTGACGGAACTTGAACTGCAGTCTCTGAAGGAGAAAACGCATAGACAATTAAGACTTCGAGAGTTGTTATTGGAAAACTCTAATCAGTCGACGTTAGTTGTAATGTTAGTATCATTTTTATTCAGAATATCCATTTTTTTAACGCATTCGCTATCCATGAAATTGACCCTTTGCACTCGGATTCTATTTTTACTCGAAAATTAAACATTTCTTCCAACCTAGAACATTTCCATTCCCTATAATTTTTTAAATTTTATGGATATCAAATTGGTATAAGACCTCATGGAATACCTAAATATTAAGTAATTAATTAGATACCAAAATATTTAATAATGTAAACAATATTTTGAATAATGGTACAGCAATTTTTAGTGGCGTCTCAGAATCACCTTTCGAGTGCTAAGAAGAGTTAAAATTACCCAGTCAGCCAGGCCAGCCTCGAAGACATATCGATTTTGAGCTGTCAAATATAAAGAACAATATCATTTCACATTCCACAACATGATTAAATACAAAATACCAAATTATTCATCAATTAACTGATTATACAGTAAAAGTATTTAGTATTTTACGTCTATTTCAGTTACAAAAGTATTTTGTGCTGTCCATCACTAGTATGAGAATGGTATGAGAATAAAATGAAAATCCTAGCAAAATTCACAAACAGTCTAGAAGGACTTTGCTCTTGCGAGAGCAATCTTTTTTCTACATCTACCAGTTTTGCTACAAAAAGTAGACTAGCTTGGCTTGCAAATACTTTGTAGTTCACCGCAAGAGTAGATAAATCGAAATTTTCTAACTAAACTGACCGCAACTTCCTAGCTAAAACGAATTAAATTAGTAAGATTATCTATGGTAGCGAATGTGTTCATTAAGCTCATGATTTTCATATTAATAAATAACAATGTTTTTTGTTAATAGGTCATTACCCATGCCACGAAAAGGTGCAGTTTCCGCTCCGCTCTACATGGCATGGTTGGAAGCCTTGACCAAAGATATGCCACCAACATTATTGATACGTGGAAACCATACATCCGTTTTAACGTTTTACTCGTAGTTTACAATGTAATTCAAACAATATGATAATCTTAAACCTCTAGAAAGAAATTTACGTTCAACAACAACACGGCAATGTTTGAGCGAACGTGAGAACATTCTCTGATACGTACAGACAGTATTCGGTATATTCATGCCAAAAGTTGTATATGTAGGTGCTACGATGTGTTTTCATTTTTATACAGTATTTCCCTCAACGTTGAACTTCGGGGTACTTAAATGATGAGATTATTTTAGCATAGAAACGAAAGACAACAATATAAGGACTCTTATAAACTGTAATATCATAATTTTACTATCTGTAAGATTTTAGGGCACATAAATAAAGGGAGTGCACATACAGAAGTAACTTGCGAGATATTGTGTACTTACAAGTGAAAAGTTTTATATTATGCGTACAACTATACGAAATTACATAGAAACATCATAAACTTCTTAGACACAAATTAAAATTAATTACATGTACTCTATTAACTTAGTTTTAATGTAATATACGTTATATTACAAGTTTTCTAATTGAGTTAAAGTATAGTACATACAACTTATTCAACGAAGAAACAAAAATAGTTGTACTTATAGTTGTTTGTACTTTTAAAGACTTTTATTGATTTATTTCTGTTTGTTATTTAAGGCAATAAATGCTTTTGTGCCTCTGTAAGAAATGCTAACATTTATAAGGCAACATTTTTTACTTTAAGTGATAGCGTACTTAATAAGAATGTTCTTATATGTACTAGAAAATATGCAGTATTGATGCTTGGATACAGAATATTTTTTATGTAAACATATTGTCATTTATGAATTTAATACAAAGAAAACAAATATAAGATCATATTTTAAAATACATCTCTCTTATAGAATCAATATTCATTTATAAAAGAAATCATTTTTATAGAATATGAAATAAATAGAACTTCGAGAGAGAGAGAGAGATATGATCTACTATAAATTATTTGAAGATAAAAGATAACATGAAAGATTTGTTTCCATATCCAAAATGCTGATTTATTTTGTAAATAAAGAATTGTAATGTGTACGAATATGTAAAGAGAACCACATGTCCACGTAAATGCACCATTTGTAAATATAAGATAAAAAAAAGCAAATAACCATTGAATCTATATACGACTGTTGAGTGTATTATTTATTTTGTAATGCGAAAGTCATACAAATTTCGTGTTAATCATAATGAATTTACTGTAATCAATTGTATCATAAAATTTCTGAATTTATCATTTCTATTCCTACCACGGTAGTCTTCTTTTTATTAGAAAGGTTTTTTGTAAAATTCGCATAAGCATGTGTAAAAATTCTGTTTTTCAAAAATTGAAATATAAGCACAAGTATAATTCAGGAATCAGTGCTCCGTGTTCGACTTCTCCCATTGAACGAATATGTTCTATAATCAATATTAATCTTCTTACTAGGTGTGTACAATTATATATACAATATATTGTACAATAGTACATACTCTATATAGTACATATTAAAGGATTCTTCCAAAATAGTATTTCAAAATATTGTATACCGAAACCAATTATACTGTCCCTGTAACTAAATAGCTCACTTGTTACAATGCGTTTCAAAGAGTCTTGCAAAAACAGGCTGTATTTGCTCCAATATATCAGACGTTAGCATCCCTCTCTGCTTTATCTTGTACACAGACAAATTGCATTCTCTTACTAGTCTCGATGCAGCATAACTAGCAGCTATTGGAGCTGATAAAGAACTTTCGCAGCTTCCTGCGCAAATAGCCCACCACCAAAACACAGCTAATGCGCCGACTAATAAATCTCCTTGGCCACCGCAACGTCGACCAGAACCACCCAAGCCACAGGACACTGCTTCTGTACCTTTGTGCCCATCTGCGATTACATCTTTCGATCCTTTATGTAAAATTATAACATTTTTTCCAAGTGCTTCTGCCAAATGCTTAACATCGGTAGCTTTGACTAACGGCGCAGGCTGAACAGATTTGTCGAGGACACCTTTCATTAGGCGACTGAATTCCATAGCATTCGGCGTGAGTACGACACCTGGATATTCTCTTATAATGTCAGGCTTTTGACTAATTAAGAATAATCCATCGGCATCGATCACCAATGGCTTCTTCATGTCTCGACAGATGGAGATCAGTTCAACAATTATTTTGAATACTTTGTCGTCCCTACCGAGACCAGGGCCAATAATAATTACATGCAGACGATCGAGCCAAGGTCTTATTTGTTTTACAGCATCGTATTGATCCAAAACTGGGTGTACAATAGGCTCTGGGCTAAATGACTTCAACGGAATGCTAGCATCTTTTACGCAGAATATATGCACTAAATCGCATCCAGTGCGAAGCGCGCTCATAGCTGCGAAGAATGGTGCGCCTGTGTATTCCATGCTACCACCGAATATACCAATTCTGCCATCTTGTCCTTTATACTTGACATTGTTCAAATTTGGAATTATCCTTCTTATTCCCTTCAACATACGATCATCGACAGACACTGATGTAGACATTGTAGAAACACACAGTAGTTTCAACGAATTCCTGTGGGCAAAATGTAAAATAGCTAGTGCCATTTCTTAACCAATAAGTTTATCTTAGTATACCTATTAACATAACTCTCTTAATTATTAATATTTAATGAAACTGCACCGGTACCGTATTTCTCGATGTAAAATATTCTATTACAATACTCGTTACATCTTCGTAGAAGACTAAATATTCATTTGATCAGAATACTCGTTAAAATACAATATTACCTGTAGAAATCTGAATAATTAAATGGTGGTTCATACAAACGTCATCGCTTGATACCAAATGTTAATTTGGAAGAAATCGAACAAGAACATCGGGTAAGAAATATCACAAAGTCGATAACCTATAACCTCATTCATACGTGAAAACAGTGAACATATTTATGTTTTTTTATATGTCGAATACAAAGATTATAAGTTCGTTGATGTAAAATGTTTGGTTACACTAATAGCATCGGAATATGCAACTGGAAAATTTTGAAGGCACAATACGAAAACATGACACATAAATATACAATTGAAAACTTCCAAATGCGGCCGGCAATTTAATTGGCTATATTTAGTGTCGCTAAAACGCCGAGCGGGTTGCCTTCTGAAGGTTAACCGAAAATTGAGGAGCGGGTTGCCTTCTGAAGGAGAACCAAAAAAGCGACATGACAGTGTGTATTTTTCAAGAGAAGGGATAAGATAGCGGGCTCGAGATCAAATAATTGGTATGGGATGGTGAAGGAGGAGGGTTGGTAAACCCGGTAGTGGTATTTAAAGAAGAGATGGGGGGAAAGTAGGTGGCAAAGGGTGGGAAGATTCAAGCTAGGGAGCGAGATGAGGGATGAAAGGCGCTAGATGAATGAGGAACAGAGAGTTTGTAGGGTGTGTGAATGGGAGAATAAGACATGGGAGCATGTATGGGAGGTGTGTATGAGAGTGGATGAGGAAAGAGGGTGGCAGATGAGGATGTGGAAAATGTTAGAAGACGAAGGTGGAGGGGAAGAATGGTTGAGAAAGGTAGAGGAATGGAGAGATGGAAGAAAGGAAAAGAATGGAATGGATGATATATGACCGGAAGAGGGAGTCCAAAGATAGGGAAGGGGGGTAAAGAAAGGAAGGGGATGGGGAAGGAGGGGTGGGTATAAGGTTAAGTATATAAGATCTTTTGTAAATACAGGTTCTCTCTCTCTATATATATACATAAATGTAAATTTATAGATCAAGTTAAGATTAAGGTAGTAAGTTAGGGTAAGTTAAAAATGTAAAAGAGTGTATAGAAAGGGAGTTCTTAAAAGATTTGTAACCCCAAGGGGAATCAAATAAAATACTACTACTCGTACTACCTAGTTTTGTACAGTGTCAAGGAATGGGAAAGACAACATCCTAAAGAATATGTCAAACTTTTAATTTGTCGTTGTTTCCACCCATCAATGAGCTGAAAAATATATAAGTTGATTTTTGACTGCGCATAAAAAAATTTGTCAAAAGAAAAAATAATTTTAAACACAGTCTGCTAGTGTATTTGACAAACTGCATCAGAATCATACTTCCATTATCCATAATTACAGTAATTGGTTCTGATTGTGCAAGTCATCCTATCAAGAAACCAAGATTGCACAATCATTGTTATTGTAGTTGCAACAACTGTATCCTACACAGAAGGATTACGAAGGACATTGTACACGTCAGACATGTTCTTCGCAGCTGATCCATCTGTCATTGATTTCTCTGCGCATACATCATAAAAACACTTCAATGTGTATCACTTGCATTGAAAATCATTTACAGAGAACGTCTCAAAACTGTTAGTTTTTTTTTATTCATGATTCAATTCTCTCTTCACAATCACAAGACTAAAATTTATCTGTCACTACAATTTCAGAAAATTTTGGAAGACAAGTACGCGATCGCAGTCAAATCCAAGGGCTGCAAAAAAGTGGCAGCATCATCAGACCCGCAGCGGCCGTAGGTGATAATGATGAGGAAGCTGCCTAAAGTAGCCGTAAGCTGGGTAAAGATGATTAGGGTCTTCACTAGGGTGGACCTTATTTTTTGACCAACGAATTTTTTGCACCCCGCCCCCAGAATGGTTCTCTTTGGTGAGAAAAAAATTTGTGCAAAGTTTGAGATCGATCGGAAAAAAGGATCATGTGGCTCAAATCAATAGAAAATTTTGAAAATTTTAAAAATCATCGTAACTATGAAGTATTATATATCGTTGGATTTGTAATTTTTTTCTAAATAAGAATATGGAGAAATTATATGACCTTAATTTTTTAAAAAATAACGATGACCTTGAAATTTCGAAAATTTTATTTAAAAAAAAAAAAATTTTTTGCCATTATATTTATCATATTAAACAGTGCAACTTTCTCCTCTGACATTTTTTCGTATAACCACAAATAACAAAGATATTTAATTTTGTATTGGACTATATATGTGAATGAATATATTCTACAGAATAGTAATAAGGAACTATTTCTTATATTCTAATGTAAGACTACCCGCTTTTAGGATAGGAAAGACAGAGGGGGTCACCAAATCATACGCCGATCGACGGTGAAGCCGCCCGCCAAGAATGCGTTTTATTGAATTAACAGACAAACAATACAAAAGCTAGAGAGAGAATCCAACCTTGACAACAATTTTTCTAACACTAAAGAACTCTATTTTATATTTACACGTTTTTTGCTATTGTAGTTTTCGTTGCGTCAGAATATTGCTGGCGGTAATCTTTTACCATTTGCATTACCATCTGCTTTTCTTCTTCATTGCGAGCTAAAATTTCTTTGTAATCCTGCATTAGCTTAACGGCTCTTTCTGCCGAATCATTGACCACTTTGACCATCTTTTTCCTTTGACATGGTTGACGGTCGGCTTTAGTTTCGGAGACATTAGCAGGTCGTGTCCTCTATCATGAACACCTGTTATGAATTGACAAGTAATGTTTTTTCGCGATCATCTCGTAAACTAAAGCCGAAAGTCAAACATTTTAAAGTGTAATACTTTTCAGAATAACGGTCTTGATAACAGGTAGAATATCGATCCCATGAATTTACAAGTAAAGACAAATGTCGTCAGAATAATGGTCTTGACCACATATCCAAAGCTCATTGAAATCGGTGAGCATTCACATAATCGAGAAACTCTAGTTTGTTGCGATGTCACGGCGCACAGTGGTCTGGAGACCCCGTTTCCGTGGCCAAAAGTATTGAAGCATTATTTCAAGTGTTAAAATCATAGTATTGTAGGTCGTTGAATTCGTCTTGACGTCAGCTACATAATTATGAAATGAAAAACATATAGTGACCTCTAAAAAATAGAGGTGACCTTGATATTTGAAGAAAAAAAGTTTTTCGAAATTTTTTATACTGGCGTTTATAAAAGACTGAATGCTGATTAACTTTTGTTGAAACTATTTTTTTGTCAGATCATCACATATAACTGAAAAATTGTGGACAATGCTTCTCGCGAAAGTAGGTTTTTGTTGGCTTGCTTTAAAAAGACGTACATACTGATATTTTTCAACATGTCTAAGTATTAAATAAAAATAAAAAAATAATTATAATTGTTTAATAGTATAATTAAAAAAATTTTTTTTAATAATTGTTTTTTTTTATAAAACAAAACAATAAAGTGAACAAAACTGGAGTAGAGAAAACATACATATACATACATAGTAATTCCAAGCTGCTACGCAAGATTCAAGTGGAACTGCGTATCTATGCGTCGAATAACCTCGGGCCCATATTTATAGTTCAAGATTGCGGAAGATTAAAGTTAAAATTTGCATGCTCTTTTTAGTAAATGTTCAAGCTTTCATATAAAACAAGTTCGATGCTTCGCACTTTCAAACATTTTTGTATAATTCTTTTCAAAATTTGAAATATTATTAATTTACGCTATTCGCGTATGGTCTAAACAATGCTTAAAACTGGATTAAATATTTAAATTGCGCTTACCAACATGTATAAAACCATCATTAAAATCTGTTTTCTGATATTCGATGATTGAAATCGGAAACATTTTATTTTACTTTGAATTTTCTGACTTTGTCTTTAGAACGCTGTATCTCATCACAGAATTATCTAAAATAAATAATATTTTGGATTTGGGAGCTTTGAAGGGTTGTTACTTTATAGGAAAAAAATTTTTCAATATATTGAAGTTGAAAAATTAAATTTTGGCCACAAAAACGGGATCTCCAGACCACTGTGCGGCGTACCACCAATGCTCTGCTGCTGGCGCGGCGCGGCGCGGCTGCCCAGGTCGCGCTCTGATTGGTCCGTATTTTGCGTTAATAACTCTTAAACAAAGCTGCCGGCGCCATTTTTGTAAAGGAAAATGCCGTTTCAAATGACCCAAGGAATCTCTCATTTCCGGGAACTACACGAATTTTGGGACACCCTGTATACAAGAAAACTAGACTTCTGGCAATGTCTGGAATGGTCGCCGAATGACTCTAATTTATTTAATCTTCGAGGAAGATTTTTAGTTACGAACGCACCATACATATTGTCCGGAAGAAACCCACGTGTCCTGTTCCTGCGCGACGGAACACTTGGAGTAGAGAATAGAGAATGTTTAGAATGCGAAATTGTGTAACAACTGGCTATCGTTAATAGATATTTTTATTACCAGTTTTTATTAGCTCGATTTCTTGTCTGTCTGTTTAGTAACAAATTTTGAAATTGATTTTAAACTAACTTCCCGATGAGCTAGAGAATTGAAATTAGAAACATAGCTTAGTTCTGGAAGATAATGCAACATTGAAATTGTTTTTAAAAGTCTATCCATTTCGGAGAAATATAAATTAAATATTTACGTCAGAGGATTTCATTTGAAACGATTCACATGATTAAACATCAAAGCGTAAATCTTAGGTATGAAACACCTAAAATACATGAATATTACGCGGCATTGTTGAACCAGTAATGTTTTATGATGAATCTTTCTAACTAACAAAATCGTTAAACGGTCATTATTACATCATAAACATATTGAATACAAATTAATAAACCACTACAAGTTTGTATTGTACCTGAACAGTGTTCAATTGTGGATTGGAAGGTTTTATTCGGTTCAAATTAACCGCGAAATAGCAATCGGCCAATGGTTCGATCGATGATATCTGATTCGTTGTCTCTCCAGTCCAAGACTTTGTCGTTTTCAGACCAGAACGTTTGTTACATTTCATCTCACTCTGTATTATGCCGGCATGTAACCAGCACGTGTTTATAATATTAACTCTTAAATAATTTTTCACTTAGCAAATAAGTTTGCTCCATAGAACAAGTTGGTTTTCGTTTTACTCTCCTTTTTCTTTTTGTTTTTTAACACGGAAGTAAACTGGAACTATATAATTTACAGTGAAACTGTAAACTAGACTAAAACGTCGAAAAAAGTTATAGTTATTTGCAAAATTGCTTAGTTAGTAATATAGAATCGAATCTTTGCTCCGAAAACATCAATTTAGTTATAATTATTTACCGTAACCGGGGGGGGGGGGCACGAAACGCTACGTCATCGCGTTCAGTGATCTCCACTCCACGGACCCACTTTGCCCTGACGAAGCTCAGTATAGGATAGTATGTCGCCGCGCGACGATCAGTAATAAATCATCGTTTTGTTTACCAAGTGAAAGAACCGTTACAACGTTATTGTAGCCGCTGGCGTCATTTTTGTAAAGGAAAATGTCGCTTCAAATGACCCAAGGAACCTCCCATTTCCGGGAACTACACGAATTTTGGGACACCCTGTATATGTAGATAGTTACAGAAGTCACGAGTACGCGGGTTGAAGTCCGACTTTCCATTTCTTTCGTACATTAATCTCACTCTGATAAAACCATAATAATACATCCAAACCAAAACACTTCGTGTAAAGGTTAACCACGTTCCCCGGCCCATCCACTTCAGTGATATGAAGGATGGACCAAGTTCCTCTCGCCTATCAAAGCCGTGATACGATGGATGGACCAAGTTCCTCTTACCTATAAGGGCTGTGATATCGGGAAAGACCAATTCCCAGAGGCCAATGATTGTTGCACTTACCTAATTCAAACTTTACAACCTAGGGAACTTGGCGTCGGCGCGCGCGCGCGCGCGCTGGCACTAGTAGGTGAGGTTAGAAGTCACTAGAAGTAGGTGAACAGTCAGTTTTCTCTTAATTTTATAAGTGTTACTGCATTTATTTGGAGTTATATATCCTCACCTACTAATGCCAGCGCCGACGCCAAGTTCCCTAGGTTGTAAAGTTTGAATTAGGTAAGTGCAACAATCATTGGCCTCTGGGAATTGGTCTTTCCCGATATCACAGCCCTTATAGGTAAGAGGAACTTGGTCCATCCTTCATATCACTGAAGTGGATGGGCCGGGGAACTTGGTCAACCTTTACACGAAGTGTTTTGGTTTAGATATCATGTTATTTTTGTAAGAAATAGCCAGATATTCAGATTCATAGGCGACAAAAATAACGAAATTTTCAAAAGGCTTAACCCAGAAGCATATAGGGTATGCTCAACCACATGGCGTATGTAGTCTTCTGAATTAAAAAAAGAATATATATTTTTCGGGTTTTTCGATTTTTCCTGTTGGTTTGGATATAAAATACACCTGATTTCAAAATTTCAAGTTTCTAGCTTGTCTGGAAGTGGGCTAGAATTAACCACATGACGTATGTAGTCTTTTGATTAAAAAAAATATATATTTTTCGGGTTTTTCGACTTTCCTGTTGGTTTGGATATAAAATACACCTGATTTCAAAATTTCAAGTTTCTAGCTTGTCTGGAAGTGGGTTAGAATTAACATGATCATCATCATCCTATATATATTCCAAGAATTATGGGTTTATGGGGTATTTTTATCTCAGGTTCCAGGCTAGGTAGAAAGTTGCTTTTTACATGAGAGTTAGTTGATATTATATCTAGCTCAAATAAAAATTTTGGTTGACCTCGGTTATCGGGGGGAGCGGCAGTGGCGGTGGTAATATGGCTAAAAAACGCTAAACTATCGTACGAGAATAACTACTCGGCAGCTTAGAGGTGGCGGGAGGGGAACTTGGTTCGCGCGCTGCCGCGCAGTGATGGTATATGGCACTTCTTTTTCGCGCATGCGCGTCGATTTCAGCGTCAGCAAAATACCAAGTTTGGCTAAAATGGGGTACCTTGATCACCTCGCGTAGTTTCGATATACAGCCCCTACTTTCCCCACAAACGTAAGAAGAATATACGTTACTGCATTTCGACGCGCATGCGCGAAAAAGAGGTGCAATATACCATCATTGCTGCCGCGCGCGTTGATAGTAACAAATTGTGATAAAGATGTGCCTTCTCATGCCAAGACAGCATAAAACGATATAAATGTACACAATGTACGCAGTTCCTAATGACAATATTTGATGTCTAGAGATTAAACTAGAGATTAAAAATTTATTAATATCTGGGTGCACGTTGGTGTACCAGCCAAGTTCTCGCGCTACTAGTGTTCTTGATTTTTTAACATTTTTCATTTCTCGAGTATATTTATCGAAAATATTTATCGAAAACGCGAAAAACTTTATCTGAATGTTTATTCCTGTCCAATATGTGCATAACTTTAAAAACAAGGAAAGAATAGACGCTTAATATAACCGATAAATTTATTTATTTAAAACCAAACTTTTATAAAGTGAAACATTTTTTTTAAGTTTTTGTTTTGAAATGACTTTTTAAGAATAGCGTCATTCATAATGCGTTTAATGTAGAATCAGACAATCTAATTCGTTTTTTTTTAACACTATCTGTAATCGTAGAAAATTTCTTTCATTTTGTGTGGATGTGGACTTTATTGTATGTAGAACATCCAAAAGTAGTTACAGATTGGGTATTCTTTCCTCAGTGGATTGAAAAATCTGAAATGCCTTTGTTAGAGTCGGGAATTTATTTCTTCTAACGTTTAACTCTTGACACTAAATTCTTGAAGGTTATCTGCAATATCTAATTCTAACTGTTTTCCAGTGAAAGATAGTTCCCCATTCTGAGAATCTGAAAGTTTTTCACTATTTCCATGGAGAATCATTGTTATATTTCTCGACAAGTCTGCTTAGAATTTGTTTTACCGTTTTACACATATCTGCCTTGGATGTTAAATAGAAAAATGTATCTTCTCAATCATTTTGCAAAGATTCTGGATTATACAGATAATTCATAAGGGATACATCGATCTTGTCTCTTCTTTTAGACATTTCTTCTTTAATAACAAAAAGAAACTCATTATTCAATTCAGTATTCAGTTTTTCGAAAGTTTTAAATAAGAATTTAAGAGCACTTTCAGCAGTTAATGATGCCGAGTCTTCTCTACTAAGATTTTCTATTGTAATTCTTATAGGCTCTATATTCATAGTTCCACATATAATCAAAATTTGTTTCAGACGTTGCTCTTTTTATAGGATTCCGTACTTTCAAAATTCGTCTAATCACAGCCTCCGTAGTGTTCCACCTGGTTTTACAATCCAAAATCAGTTTTAATTTTGTATTCTGTTCTTCCTCTACATATTTCTGCAGAATATCATGCATTACCTCACGTCGACACGCATTCGCAACAATTATTATAAATTATCACAATACAAACATGCATATGTAGGTATCGATATGCTGCTTGTACATATGCTTATACGTACACGATAGATTAGTAATATTGCAATTTGAGTTAATTCATTTCCGAAAATATGTTATCAAATAAATGAAATATATAAGAATTTTCCTAGATTTAAATTTGTAATTTCTGTAATTTCTGTAATCTGTAATTTTTCGAGAAATGAGAAATAACTAATTAGAAAATTTCGCGAGAAATTCTCGAGAAATAATTCTTGAGAAGGAACACTACGCACTACGTACCTCCTTTTACACGAAACAACTTAGCCGTTTTTTGGAGGGTTATAACTCAGCACAGGAGGCAGTCGGAGAGATGTAATTTCGTACACTTATTAAATGCTCTATCATGTCTCAATATTGACAAATCATTAATCTTACAACATTCCGAGGTTCCGAGACATTGCAAGGTTCCGAGATATAGGACCTCAAAAATCGTTAAATTTCTCACTGACTGGCAGATCATCAAAACCTTTTGGGTGCTGACCTCTTATTAAGTGCAGAAATGCGTTACGCATACCCCCGCCGGGCTGGGACCGGGGTTATATGGAATTGTCTAAAGGACCCTCCAGCCAGTCGTATCCACCAAAACCGCACTCTCACCTAAGCTAATGCTAGGGGGGGGGGGGGCTCAGGATCTCTACCGAACTCAACTGGCCAACTTCCCATTGACCTACAAGCTTGAAATTTGGTAAATAGGTCCACCATAGCGTAACACTCAAAGGAATAATTATCAAAATTTGAAATTTTATACCTTG
Organism: Lasioglossum vierecki; assembly: GCA_028455595.1. Taxonomy (NCBI): domain Eukaryota; kingdom Metazoa; phylum Arthropoda; class Insecta; order Hymenoptera; family Halictidae; genus Lasioglossum; species Lasioglossum vierecki. The sequence continues at coordinate 5,712,188 of CM052338.1, forward strand.
AAGGGGTTGTATTGAAAAAAAAAACCATTACGAAATAGGTACGTAGGATAGAACATAGCAGCATAACATACATAAGTATACGTTTTATTAGCTTCGATGTCACAACAAATACTGATGAAAAAACATCAACAAAAATTGATAAAATCCAACAAAAACATCCTGTAAACAGTAGCCAAGTCTCTACGGCCGCAAAAAAGTTCTGAGATCAAAGAAAATACGGCCAAGCTTAGAAATAGCTGTTGCAATACTGAAAAAACCGTTTGTAATAATTAGTTTAGAAGAACGCAATTTAAGTTTTAAAGAGTTACATGGAGGGCTAAAAAAATTATTGAAACTTGGCCGTTACTTTTTAAACCAATGGACGTAAAAGGCGTTAGGTAGCAGCCAAGTTTGGATAATTTAGCTCTCCATATAACTCTTTAAAAATTAAATAGCGCTATTTTAAACTAATTTTTACGAACCAGATCTGTTTATGCCCAGGTGTAGAATTTTTAACACGCTTCTCTGATTACTGTGCGCGGAGTGATTGATGTGAAACGTGCCTTAATTTTGTATTCAATTGTCTATGTTCTATTGCATTATGTAATTGACTGAGTGTTTGGCAGTCAGAGGAGTGTGCCAGTTATTCTCATATCATTAGCTGCGATCGAGGAGATTCAAGTAGTACGAGTGTTAACGTCACTCACTCACTTCTACCGTGGTTATGAGTGGGGAGAACCAGTAAGGAACTTTCAGTGGATTCCAAAGTGTATCTTTGCCAGTCTCGTGCTGTCTTTGAGCGTAGACTGCAGTTGTACCAGGTAAGTCACTACATTAATATTGTCGTTTCTATTTCCCATCTAAAGCTGCTCGTTTATAATATATTCGTATATTTAAGACTGCGGATGATGAAAGTGGTACCATATCAAATTCCATTTTCATTAGTAACTAGGTTTGTGATCGTTTTGTGAATTTGTGAGAAGTTATTGGTAATGCGTAAATATAATAGAAATGAGAAGAAAACGTATTTCCGAGTGATCATTGTATCTATTAACGATACCGTTTTCTCGTACCTTTTCAAAAATTATGATTTCTGCAGTTTGTCCGAATTTTTCGACTTTCCTTTCTAATTGTATCGATTTTTTCCTGAAAACTTTTCCAGAACAATAACGATCGAAACAAGAAAAGAATTACGCATATCCATCGTTTCAATCGTGAGTTATGGTCCGAGTTCATACAAAAATCTGATAGAGAAAAACACTTTCAGTTTTTCACGAATTTTCCATTTTTCTGTAGGCAACTCTTCCAATTTTTCATTCCCTAAAAACTTTATTCAGATTATTACGAACATTCTTTTTTAATGAACACCATTTACCAACGTAAATAAAAATCGTACTAAATTCAGTTGAATTCAACACTAAACCCACCGGCAATCAATAGTGACTGATGTGTATATTATTATAAAAATAATAAGATTAAATTTATTTATATTTCGTGCGATTTTTACTATAATATAACACTTTCACAATTTCAATAATTGTCAAACAAACAATCTAAACTGGATCATTTGATATGTCGTGGTAGGTTTAGTGTTAATACTCCAGCATTTTTTATATATAAATAAATATCCATAGTATAGGTATCATTTAATCAGGGTACGTACGTTTCAAGCGTTGAGAATATCTGGTAAATTATTATAAATTCTGAAAAATAATTAGGTAAACAAACCAAACGTTACTACATCGTGAACTAATGTGGTTTATACGATCGTAGTTTGTTTTTGTTACATCAAATCTGGTTCTTTATGTTTCATTTAAACTTATCCAAGCATGGTTTCTTTACTTATTAAATACATCTTTTGCCTTCCCTTTCGAATCGAATAATAACTAAATATTATACAGGTGTAGATACATAGTTTATTTACTCTCTAATTTTACATCTTTTGTCCTAGTTGAATTAGTGAACGCAATATCTATCGTTCAGTTGTAAAAGCAAGCTGATTTATTCCCTTGGGAGATATTGTACAGGGTGGGCGATGATTTCGTTTACTTTAACTATTCACAGTTATTGTAAATATTGTAGGAAGAGAGAAAAACGATGTTGGAGCTGTCTTGTAATGGTTTAACAATTTGAATTTATAATGTGATAATGGATAATTTGAATACCCATTATTCTTCATAAAAAATACAAGTCATTTTTCTACACACGTGAACTTATCATTTACTTAACATGCTACAGAAATTGTGCCCGGCATAAACTGCTTCTGTTATAAACACGACAGTTTCTAGTGACAGCTCTTTTGTAACATTACCATAAACATATACAGAAAGAAATGGCTTACTTTGTAAAGTTCACTATCTTTCGTTCAAGCTATGCGCATTAACACTAATAGGTGGGAGGCTTAAATTCATGTTAAGGGGGCGAAAATAGCTCTTAAAGTTAGGCTGGAAAATCCTATTTTATTTAATATCTCCGAAAGTATTAGGCCTACACAAAAACTTCAAAATCCAATTTGTGCGTCTTTAAATGCCGAATCTTTTCGTTTAAACTGATTTAAAAAAAATTGTTTTAAAAGTATTTTAAAAATTAACTTTTTTTGTAACATTTTGATCAAGTGAGACCGGTTTCATGGTTTTATCCCACAGATATTCAAGTAATAAAATAAATTTCTTCATTCGAGCACATATTGTTAAAAATTGTGAAAAACTTAAATTAATTCAGTCTTGTAATTTTTATAAAACAATGTTTAACAATCATGTTTCACCAACAAACATCAACTGCTTCTTGCAGAAGGACGAATACAATTTGAACACTAACTCTGATTACTTTTATAAATTATGCTATTACGGACATTCATTTGTTTTGAAAACACAAATATTATGAGGAACGAATGACATAATTGTAATATAAATCTTTGAATGTTATTGGCGCTAAAGATTTATCAACAATTGTCGATCGAAAGAAAAGAAAGCCGTTATAATTGTAATATGAAATAATCAAGATGCAGTAATACGTTTTTCTTTGTAATTTAAGAGTATGTGAAAGAAATTTTAAGAATATTTTATTATTGTATTTTAAAAAAAGATAATATTTTCATAATATTTTTTGCAGCCGAAAATTTTTCACTTAATACTTCTCTTCCCTTTTCGTTTTCAAGCAACTAATTTATATTGAGTTCCTTAATACTTTATTAACTTCACTCTTATAATGAATATAGCCACTATACGAACAACGAGAAAAGCAAGTGCGTCTTTTCTGATACAATCCTTTCTCATATTTTGGCTAAAAATTCTTCCCTGCAGTGTCATGTATGAATAGTTTCAGTAGTAATCATAATTTTCCAAAGTTTTCTAAACGTACGATAGAAAAACATCAGTCAAAGATTCATCAGAGGGTACGTTTTTGTTAAAATAATAGGGTGCGTCTAAACTTCTGATACGTACTATATTCGACATGAACTACGGTCTGGACATTTTCAAAGATTCCTTTAAACAATCAAAAACTTCCCTTAAATCCATATCAATTTTCTCTTGCGGTAATTCATTTCAAATAAGTTACGAGCCAGGGCCGAGCTGCTAGGAGGTTGTAACACGACGCGGACGAACCCAGTGCGAAACTGGGGAGCCGCTAGGAGGTTGGGAAAGAGCACAGACGAACCTGATGCGTAATCAGGGAACCGCTAGGATGGTATAGTTTGCGTGGACGAACCCAATGCGAAATTGGGGAGCCACTAAGGTAGTATAGATCTTTGCTTGGAAAAATAGGAATGTTGTTAGTAGGCCTCATAACTTATATAATGTAATTGATACAACCCGAGCGGTAAGGTTGTATCGTGTGGGAACGTTCAATTGTTCTATTAGGATACTGGAACGATAATTGAGGGTTCAGTGATTCTACATGAAATTATCAAGCAACATAAATATATTCAATTAAAACGTGTATTACATGTGTAATTGTCGCGAATGGAATCGGTAGATATAAAGAAGAGAATAGTATGTTACCTATTTTGACGCACTGGCAATGCAGAGGTCTCAAGAACAACTTGATAAATGCCTAATAGATTCTATACCGGACTCGCGGAATCTATGTGGTTAAGATTGATACGAAAGGGAACTTTAGCCCGATCTCACTGACAATTGACTCTAGGAGATACAGCACGACGTGACTCGATACGTGTCTACTGAAGTACTAACCCCCGAGAGCAAATATGGAAGGGTTTGAATACCCCCGACAGTGAACAGGGTGCACTGTTCATAATCTAAAAGCACCCAGGGCCAGACTAATAACTCTAGTTTTTTGTTACTTCCAATTAAATCGGAGCCAGAGCTCAGTCCCAATGGAAAAGGTTCAACCAAGATATGTAAGGTTCTCTAGAACGCTTCCCTCCAGAGACGATCTGGAAGAAATTCCTGTGGGAAACGAACGGAAGATTTTCTCTATCTGTAACAAATAGTACGAAGGAGTTCATTATTTATTTAAATATAAGTTAATAGATTTCATATCACAATGATATTTGCTTTAAATCTTATTAACTTAATAAATTAATTTATCTCATAAATAATTTAATATTGGGGAAAAAACGAAATATAAAAAATAAATAATTTTGAATAAGATTCTTAAATTAATGAATGGTATTCCAATGAATTGTCCTTCTAGTTAAGTTAATACAATAAACGATAAAATGAAAATTCAAAATTAAATTTTATCTAAAAAATAGAATTTTCTTGATGTTAGATTATTATAACTTAAAAATGGTATAAACAACGAAATTAAAATAGATGAAAATAATCCTAGTACTCCCCCCAAATTTATTGGGGATGATTCGAAGAATAGTGTAAGCAAATGAAAAATATCATTCTGGTATAATGTATTCTGGCGTAATTATAGGGTTTGCTATAATAAAATTATGTGGGTCTCTTAATGTGAATGGAAAAATTAAGGTTGCAATTAAAAATAGAAAAATAATTAAGATGTAACCAAGAATATTTTTGATTAAAAAAATAAGTGGTAAAATATGTTAGATAGTATTTATTTATTAGTCCTATGGAGTTTGATCCTATTAGAGCCTGAATTATGTAGAAATTATAGATGAATAATTACTAAAAATAAAATAATAAATGGTAAGATAAAGTAAAGAGAGTAGAAACGATTTAGGGTTGCATTATTAATTGAAAATCCCCCTCAAATTCTGTGACCCCTCAAAATGATATTTGTCCTCAAGGTAATACATATCCTAGGAAAGCTGTTGCTATAGATATGATAAAAGTAATAACCCCAATTGATCATAAATGGATTAATTTAAATGAGTGGTCATACATTCCTCCATATATATGAATTAATCGATTTCATCAACAACTCTTACATTTTTTTATTGTTCTATAAAATGCATAATTAATATCGGAGCAGTAGTGTATTAATAAAAATAATCCTGAGACGATCGTCTACGTCAATACATTAATAAAGAGCTCCTCAGGATTTCAAACCGTTACGCATCATCAGTATTGGAATAGTAAACATGTACTTTTATTAGTAATCACAATATTCCAAAGTGTTCTAGCATACAAAAAAAACATTAGCCGAAGATTCATCAGAGGGTACGTTTTTTTCAAATAGTATGGTCCTAAACTTCTAAAATAACTTCTGATGCGCACGGTACTATGCTATCAACGAAGCAACGAGGAATTACGCGTTAGCTAGGGAGATTTATACAAAATTGAATGCGCATTAGTTGAAGGTAATTACACAGAGTGACTATTCTGGATCGATACGATTTCCTATTTGGTCAATCGGTCTTTGCATACTCGTTCTTGCGTTTACATCTCGCCTCACCTTTGCTCTCGGTTCAGCACTACGCTTCAGCTAATTCAAAATTCGCTCCATATTAAACTGTTGTAACTTTGCTACAATTTATCCAAATTTGATAATTTGACCATTTTAAAGTTTGAGATTTCTACTTTTTGTACTGTGTGCCGTTTTTACTGAAACGAATGTTTTGTAAAGTAGTGTGGATAATAATCTATATATTAACGTATGTATAGATAGATTACTTGGTCGAAGCCTGGATACGCAGTTCCACTCGAATCTTGCAAAGCAGCTTGCAATTACTATGCATGTATACATATGTCTTTTCTAGTCCAGTTTTGTTCGATTTATTGTTTTGTTTTATAAACAATAGAAAGCGGTTTGATCCGATGATACTTCTTTAGTTCACATTAGTTTTAATGCAATCTTCGAAGTGAACAGAGAAACATCTCTTCTAGCTTACGAGTTTATTTAATTTTTTATGTATTTTAATCTCAGTTATATAATTACAGTTATATTATACATTATACATAGTCTATACATAATTTATAGTTTAAATATCCGTGGTACCCAATGCCAGCAACCCTACACAAAGTTTTAATTCATGGAAAACAAATTTTGGAACATTATATATTATCTCGAAATTGTCTAAGTGAAGAAGCATCCAAATCTAAGAATAAATATTACAAATGTGACAGAGAATATCATGCACGAAAAAATGATGAATTCTATAGGTGGGCATAACTGTTGCTAATTTTAATTCTTTATTTATTTGAAAATTTTTAACAGAGCCATGGCAACATCGGATCCCTTGATATCAAACATAAGCTTAAAGAAACGAAGACAAAAATATGCAAAAAAAATTAAGTCTACCGTCTGAGGTATTGTTCTTATTGTCTCCTTTATGTTTGGATACAGAAATATCTACAACCGCTAGCATAACAACAGAATCAATTGCCAATAAAGATTTAGAAGACGAGGACGAATATGAATTGCCCATGCTTGAATATTTGGAGGATATAGAATTAGAATCAGAATTAGTAATCTAAAAGTCATAATATATCTATATGTTATATTACTCACATTGGTAGCATTACTTAATGCTTAGACATATTGCAAAATGTTAGTACATATGTACGTCTTTTTAATGCAAGCCAAGAAAAGCCTACTTTCGAGAAGCATTGTCCACAATTTTGCAGTCGTATGTGATGATCTGACAACAAAATGGTTTCAACAAAAGTTAATCAGCATTCAGTCTTTTATAAACGCCTGTATAAAAAATTTCGAAAAACTTTTTTTCTTCAAATATCAAGGCCACCCCTATTTTTTAATGTCACTATGTGTTTTTTTTATTTCATAATCATACAGCTGACGTCAAGGCAAATTCAACGACCTACAATACTATGATTTGAACACTTAAAGTAATGCTACAATACTTTTGGACACGGAAACGGGGTCTCCAGACCATTGTGCGGCGGTCGGCGACCTGCGGCTCGCGAGCCACATAACGGCGCTTTGGCTACTCGAGCGCGACTCTTCCACGACTGATCTGTTCAAAATTAATTTATTTTATTATATTTCAATTCAATAGTATTTTAATAAAATTTTCAATCAGTCAGTGTGTTACATCTAAATTCAAATAAAAAGCAATCTCTACTCTATTTTAATCAATAAATAAGATCATTATAAAGTATAATATCTAGTTTTGTTCGGTGTACCTAGTTTTAACACACTTCTAGAAACAGAGTTCTTGTAAAGAAATTTGGCTCTCAAAAGATATCGAAATCGTTGTACTGCTGATATTTGGCTCTTTCGACTAATGAGTAGACTCTGGATTTGCACCTTCTCTTTATACATTTATGAAGAAATTAGTTGGGTGAACTATAAACCAGTAATATACTCGAGAAATTCGAGAATATTGTTAATGTTGTTTTTAACGTGACAAAATCGTTAACGGTATGAAATCAATTTTTAGTTTATTCCTGTTTCCCACAATCAATTTATTTTCCATAAAGATCCTCATTCTAATAATGAGTTTGCCGATCACTGATCTAGTTGATGATAAATCGCTTCGAACTGGAAACTATATTCTGTGGTGGTACTAAATAAGAAAAAAAAATGTTTGAAGATAGTGTACATAGATAGAGATTTATTAAAAAGTTATAACAAGAATACGGAATACAAGTGGAACAGTAATAATCCAGTTGTTGTTGGTACTATAATTGGCTCGAATAGATCAACAATATTTACATTCAGTGTGTTATATAATCTGTGTTTACTGTCTTAGGTCACTTGTTATTACTGATCTATTCGAGCGAATGCTCGCAGTATGTAACAACAAATCGGTTACCATTTCACTTGTATTCCGTGCTTTGGTGATGCGGTAGAATTGATAAATTTATAAATTTATTAATATGATAAATTGATTTGATAGTAGAAGTTCATTTATTATCAGCGCTAATTAGTGGAACATTATTGTACGGATAATACAACCATTACATAGTTTCAGGTGCTGAACGTAATCCTTATTGAAGTGGAAATTCTTTGTAGAAAGTATTCGGACGATAAAGAATTCATTTATTTGATAATACATGATATATGATTTTATTTGATAGTAGAATTTCATTTATTATCCGTGCTAATTAGTGGAACATTATTATACGGATAATGCAACAATAACATAGTTTCAGTACTGAACTTAATCCTTATTGAAGTGGAAATTCTTTGTGGAAAGTATTCGGACGATAAAGAATTCGAACATCAAAGGCTCGGATAATCGAAGTTCTACTGTAACTTTTTAATAATGTTCTATGTCATCTAGGTTTACATTACATTTGCTCTTATAGTGCCACAGAATATTAGATAAACTGACACATATTGTAGGATTCAAGACATCAAAAGAATAATATAGACGTAAACACGAAATACTTTAACATTTAATTTGAAACACAACAAATACAATTAACTAAATTTTCCCGACTGAATCTCCGTCTGAGATTACACACGTCTTTTCATTCTCGCGCGTCTCATGGAGAATTCATAAAATTCCACTTCAAACCCTATTTAAAGCGGTAAGGTATAGGCAGAATGTTACTAGAAATATTACTAGAAAAACCAGTAAGACATTGTTTGCGGGATCGAGTTGTTTGTCCTTATACGAGCATAATAGGAGCTTTGTGAAGGCTCATTGTAAAGAGGAAGGTTGATTGTTCTAAGCTGCACTCATGATTTAACGAGATTATGTTTGTAATTAATAATATGAGTGTCCAAAGTAGGGGGAAAAATCGAGACAACCAACATCAGGTTCCCATGTATTTTTCTAATACAAAACGATTTTGTTTACTGAAATCATGAATGTAGCTTAGAACAATCAACCTTCCTCTTTACAATGAGCCCTCACACAGCTCCTATTATGCTCGTATAAGGGAAAATAACCCAACCCCGTGAACGCTGTCTTCATCAGCAAAACAGTGTTTACGGGGTTGAGTTTCATGTTTATACTGATGTGTCGACGCGTTTCATAAATTAAAAAGATATTTAAAAGTTGTTCTTTTAGTATACTATCTCAGCGCCTAATCGTTGCTTCGTCATTGTAGACATTACTTCTTCAGTTGTGTTCCCACATGATAACTGACGCATATATACATTTCTTATCTGCTTGGAGTGTCATTATTGTGTCTGAATCAAAAATTAATAAAATGATTAATTGTCTAAGTAGACGAGTCAACGGTAACCAACTGATATTATACAATATATACAAGCTTATAGGTAATATGAAACAATATAGTATCACGATAAAGAAGTAACATACTCGTCAAGCACATAACTGTGTATACTATTTTTCTCAGAAGCAATAAATAATCATGCGAACAATTGAGCATCAGTTATTATCATCCATTATTGAAGTAAGAAATATTTACACGAATTTTTTTCCATGTATTCAAAAGTTTCGAGAAAGTAAATCAAGTTACGTGTTATTCTAAATGGAAAATAAAGAATATTAATTTTGTACGATGTATTATTAAATATATTCGTTCTGGTTTATTTAAAAGTAGTTTAGTAGGAATTTATTTTTCCTTAGTTTTACACTTTACTGTAGATATAAACACGATTGTGTTTCTCATGTAAATTTCATTTAAAACATTGTAATACTGATCTACAGCACGTTCTAGAAATGTTGGAAAACCTTTGAAGAGATGGTTTCTGAGCTCATTTGAGGCTTTGTTAACACTGATTCGATCAAAATGAGGGGTCCACCTATGAAAGAAACTCACAACACCATAGTATGCATCTCTCGAAACAATTGAACTTCTCTGTTTTTTTATTGTTTCACTGATAGGGTGTCAAATCTTTATGACTACACTACATATGTGTGTGTGTGGCGCCCTTCGTGTCCATTAAATCACATTAACAGATCTCTTTTCGATGTTTATATTTGTTTGCTTCATTCGTATATCGATACTTCTTACAGATTTAATTCATCATGACTCGTTCATTCAGTATAAGCGTAACGTAAATTGATAATCACGTTACGAGATTGGCACACGTCACTAAACAGTCCACTTGAACTTTCATCCATATTTTTGGGTACAATGACATTCCATATAATCTCTGTATCTCTGGGAGCGTCATGCAGATCTACATTTTATTAATTTGTCTATCTATTTTATTATTATCGGTAGAACCGTGTAAGATTAGATTTCACAATCTGTTAGTTCGACTTCCGTCAGACGAAGGAAATCTTATCATATTGTATACTCTGCAGTTGACAAAGATACATTCATTCATTATTTTGTACGTTTCTTCTAAGTAGTGTTTATTCTAGTATCTTCCGGACTATCTTTTACATTATTCGATGATTTTTCAACGGATGTTTCATTTAATTATTCGCTCGCATATTATCTATATATAAAAAAATGAATGTTTCTATTAATCTATTCTATTCTATTCTATTAATCATGTGTATTGATACACATGACTAAGATTGATGTACATATATATACATATTCCCGAAGAAACGTCATTTTCATGATAGTTCAACTAAGTCTGGTAAATAGATTGAGAGATGAGAATTTGTCTCCTTTCGAAAATTAGACAAAATAATTAAGTTCAAATAATGCATAATATTTACTTTGTTTAACATGAAAATCTATCACGTTCTACATATGTATATTCGTCCGTTTTTTTCTGTTACAGCTGATTATTAACTATTTTTCATGCGATGACAAGTTGAAAAACAATTAGTTCAAAATGACTGGCATCGAAATCTTTTGTGGCATCGTCGCAGCGGTTCTGCTGTTCTACTACTATTCAGTTGCGAATTACAACTTTTGGAAGAGGCAAGGTGTTCTTGGGCCTAAACCAGTTCCACTATTTGGCAATGTTGCACCGATAATGTTCTCAAAGTTGTCGGTGGGCGACTGCATGCAAAGCATGTACAAAAGATATAAAGCTGAACCTATCGTTGGTTTCTTTATAAGGAGAAAACCAGCATTACTTATAATTGACCCCGAGCTAATCAAAACAATACTTATCAAGGATTTCGCGAAATTTTCGAATCGTGGAGTAAACGTCAATGAAGTGGTGAGTTTTCAAATTTAATTTACTTTATACAGTAAACCCTAGCAAGTTGTCCCAGGTTGGACGACTTGATTCTTGTCCATGCCTACTCACTCCACTACCCGTCACCGCTGTACCGCGCCGCAGGGCCGCGGCTATTGTTCTCGGCCTGGGTATATCGGTGTGAACACTACTACATTAACACAACGAATCGAATGTTCAAACATCTTAATGTTCATTACTTTTTCCTTATATTATTCCACATATTATTCCTGGCATTTTTCTAATTACAACAAGACCAAACACGATATAATTTCAATTTTATTTAGTACGATATAATTTCAATTTTATTCTTGTACGAAGAGATCAAATTCATGTCAAATGTACAGTTATACGGCATATTGTATGTGCAGGTCACGCTGTGCTTCTACGGGCTGCAACTCTGTTGATTTGCAAAATTCAAATCTAATTCTTAGAGAACATATTTTCGAGATGCTTAGTTGTTTATTTAAACATAT
>CM052338.1:5736892-5790896 GCA_028455595.1 Lasioglossum vierecki
TTGTAATCGATCAGTGAAACTGCTATATGTGCCCATAAAAATGGAACTTTTCAGTTATTTCGCATCACAAGAAGCATAAGAAATTTCCTGAATTATAAGGATTGAACGGTTACCAGTTGCAACAACAGGGTTTTTTAACAGTAAAGTATGTAGGTGCGAAAGATTCATATAATGGAGGTTCAGCTGCAGCCTGAAATCGATCAGTGAAACTTATTAACCCTGTTTCTTTAGAGGTACCGAGGAGAATCTAATTGCTGGGTGAAAGACTAGACCGCTCGTCTTCAGATGCAAATGCATGCCCCACTTTAGTAAACTGCAGGACATTCCGGCATATTTTGCATAATCCTAAATTTAACAATAACAAGTCTGCAGTCACAGCTGCTGTAACTATATTGCATGCTGCGAAAGATTAACCTAGTCCTGAAAGAATCGGGGACACGCAGCATCGGCCGTACGCTTTGCCGAAGGGTGCGAGAAAACCATTCTTGTTGTCGGTCTAATAAAAATCCTCGTTTCAAAATTCAATAGATCAATTTAACATTGTACATAGATTTCAGATTTAATGGAAATGGGTATTAATAATTTACCAACGCGAGTGTGTCCATACATGATTTCTTTATTTTAAGCAAGAATAGATGAAATACTTTAATATTAATATTTTAAGCAAGAATAGAAGTGAAGTGCAAATTGTAATGGGAGAAAAATCTAAACATAGAACTGCCCAAAGTTTGATTACTCAGACCTTTTTCGTAATGATAAATTACACCTTACTGGTCTCTAGCCTGCGGGTCGATAAAACAGAGAAACAAAGAACCCTTTCAGTATCTTTATCAACACAACTTGTTTTTGAAACCAAATATTCCAACAAGATTTTAATCAATTAACTCTCGTTCCGTTCCTAGCGTCAATTTGACATAGTTTTCCCGAAATCAGTTATACTGTATCTGTGGGTAATGCCCGAAACTTCGCAACTTTTTTTGAATGCGAAAGAACATTGAAAAATAATTGTTTACTTTGTTATTTCATCAATCTTTTACCACTGTGTCAGTTTGACACCGATGGGCAGATTAAATTAGAAATTGTTTTAATATTGGTTTGATGCTGGCAGCGAATGTGTTGAACGAATGAACTTTCAATTGTAGCAGCAGCACACGCGCGGTTAAAACAAAACGCGCAATCGTGTGCTGCTTAAGAAACATTGCTGAAGGATGCCATGGTATGGGCCCTAACAAGCACAATTGCGGCAAACAAAGGGAAGAAGGAATGGCTGGGCCCCTCGCGGCGCGCAATAATCGTCTCTTTGATCGATCTCGGCCCGCCACGCGAAGTCACACGAAGGAATTCCGGCGGGAAGGCAAAGTTAGGGCCGCGCACTGATAAATGCCCGAAAAATTCCAGGTGTAAGTGACACCGGGCCAAAAGAGGGACGCGTGCCGTTTTCCCACGTGTGTGCACCCCTCGCGATTCCACTTCATTCTCCTTGCACGATCCCCTTCTTCGTCTTCTCCTTCTTCAAGCCGTGATTACAACCTCTCTCTCATTCTCTACGTTCGATCCCCCAAAGCACCCTGCAGATGCTATGCTTAAGATTTCAAACCCCCCTCGGAGGATTCGACGTCACCGTGACGTGTGCATCGCGTGACGTCAGAAGCATGTGTCCACACGGAATCCCCTCGGTGACGTCGAAGGAGGGGTAATCATTCCTTTTTCTTTCTCTCTCCTTTATTCTATGGTAAGTCGATCCGGAACGAGGAATAGTAATGGGCAAGGGTCGTGGGACTCGAGGAAATTGCAGATGCCAAAGACAGATGCGAAACAGCACGTGTGTTTCGCTGATACGCGCGTACAAGCCCAGGTTGTAAGCTCCAGGAAACGTGCTATCGAAATATTTGGGGATTTGCGGACACAGGGAACCGGACAAAGAGGAAACCAGTTTACTTGCTCCCCGTTTCTTCTGTCTTCTTTTGCGATTCCTGTTCTTATTACCTGAATTGATTTTTACTGGTGCCGCTTCGGGCTAACCGGCGTTGCTGCTTCGACCGTTTGGAAAATCAGCTGTTTGCATTCTCGTACGGCTTTATGGAAATTTCTTCTCGCTGATTCCTTGATTCCTCAAAAAATACTTTCTTTATTTTCCAAGCACTTTAAACCCTGGGTTTCCTCTGATTTACAAGAATACTTACAACTGAATACAATAATAATGTCTGTCAGTACTAAATATGCAGATTACAATCTTTGAAAGAAGAATGAATACAAAGACAAGCTTCAACATTTGATTTCGCTGTGAGTGTGTCTACAGCCCAACTCAAAAAATATTCGCTGGTAATCTTGCGGAGGAACTATGTCGAGAACGTCAAAGATTTTTAAAGAAAATATTGTAAATTCGCAGCTGGCAGTACTCACGCAAGGGTCAAGAAACCTGGTCCGGATAATGGAAGACGAGCATGAAATCATTGTCGTTCTAATTCCGATCGTCCGGGTTCGTGACGAAAGTCAATCCTAGCGGAACGCATGGATCATTTCAAGATGCACGCGCGATATGTCGTTGCATGAAGATTGGGGAGGGCGGCCCTTATTCGAGCCCCGAGGGAAATCCCTTGACGACGTCCGAAGGGTGCCGGTCTTGGGCCCTATGTTAAAGGGACCACAAATCGTGAGCAAGAAGGGAGCCAAGGACAATAGGGTTGCGCAAAATGCTTTTCTTACCAGCAAAAGGAAGGGGCGTCTGGCACGCGACCAACGTCACCTGCCTCGTTCCACGACCTACTGAAGTCCTTGTATCGATTTTCTTTCCATGCAGCTGCAATGTCGTGGTTTCTTGCGCCCGGTGATCAGCGTACCGGGACGCCTCTCTGTCGTTATCGTCGCGTCATATGGCAGAAACGTTGAGATTCCTCGTTTTCGTGGGATCGCTAGGCGATTTTGCGCTACCTACGCTCGGAATCGGAGGCATTTCCGTGCACCTGCTGCTTCCTTCGATTCCTATGAACTGCCATTCACGCTGCTTCCGGATTTTCTTCCTTTCCCCTCAAGACTGAACACGCTGACGACTAGTTTTACACGCGTTAAAACTAGACCCACGTGTGCAATCGAGATTGCGCAAATGACGACGTGCAAGATGAAACATTTCGATGTTGCATTGATACTAACTGTTCGACCTACAAGTGTAGAGGCTGAACGTGTTTCTTCCCCTGCAGGATATCTTTGCAATGACTCGAGGAGCAAGGACATACAACAATTAATAGTCTGCTTTTTACGATCATACTTTCACAGTTCTACAAATAAAGATTTTGTTTTATTATTTCAACATTTTTTCTGATTTTAATTAAAGTTTTACTTAACTTCGATAAATATTCCATTTTGTCAATCGTACGAATTAATAGAAATTAGTTTATGCTATCGGCGCACATGTTCGATCCAAAAATCAAAACGAAGCAATTTTGCAATTTATAAAATTTTCCTCAACGTTTTGATCCGATTCTGGATCATTTTCAAGAGAAATTTTGCGTCTGAAAAATACTGAACGTTGTACTAAGTGTTTCACAAGATCAATAATAACTATAAAATAATTTTCACCGTAAGGATGAAACACTTGGTACAACGTTCAGTATTTTTCAGACGCAAAACTTCTCTTGAAGATGATCCAGAATCGGATAGAAACGTCGAGGAAGATTTTATAAATTTCAAAATTTCTTTGTTTTGATTTTTTTATAGAACCTGTGCGCCGATAGCTTAACTTCATTGATAATTAAGAAACGAAGCCTAGCATTGTAGATTCTTAAAATACCTTTTTTTAATAATTGCTAAATATGACAAATTATTATTACACATAGTACGTATACGTATATATAATATTACCAGGTCTATTTTACACATTTTGGAACAACAATGCCTCGATATGTGTGACAGAATCCTGCAGGGGGATCGTATATTGCTCCTTAATCCCAATAGAACATCAATTTCCCAAGTATCAGCTGCTTTCCGCAAATCAATAAATCGGTCGCAGATAATCGTCGTCTGGCACGTGCCGTTATTCCATGTCTCCTTCATCGAAGACTAGAATCAAAGACTCCTACAAGAAGAGTCCCCCTCGACGATCCACGCTGGACCCATTGTTCAACACCCCAAGATTCAAACTATCAGCACGAGAGCACATTTGGCTCCAGCTGATGCAACGATTTCAGCTTTCTTCCTTCGTTGTACGGTAGCATCGCATCGAATCGGTGATCTCAAGATACAACTCCTCCATTGACGTATCCAGAGGAATTTCCCTAAGAAGCTAGGCAGGAACTTTGGAAGAACTGTCTGATTAACTGGGATTTGCGCCGTAATTAACCGCACGCCGTAATGTGCACTAATCGGCTTCTCGATCCGGCGATTACGGCGTCGCTGGCAATTATCCCGTTTAATGACGACGACGGAATTCCCTAAGAGTTATCAATTCTGCATGCTCGACTGAAGCAATCTGGAGTTTCTAAACTTCGGCGTTCAAGGATTCTCGTTGTTCGAACGAACAACAAAGTCGGGAAAAAATTCCATTACTGTTTGCAACAGGATTCATGTGTCGTATTACTAATAGAAATTCAATGTAAAACAGTAAAAACATGAAACGAAGAATATAAACAACGTGGTTGCATTGTTATCAATTTCACACAATTACTAATCAGTAGACAGCGGATTGTATGCATTTATGACAGAAGTGAGTAATTTAAAACAGTAAAAAGAAGATTTTTAAAATATTATTATATCATTTTCAACTTATTAAATACATATTAAGAAAGAAAATCGATTTATACTTCACTCCAGTTTGTTGCAAATCAAGTAGTGTAGAGCTTTTTATAAAAGTTGTTTATTACATGTGCGTCTTGCTTCTTTTACAAGTGCAGAAAATCTTTAGTTTTGTAAGTCGTTTTTATTTTGACAAAATCGTAACGTAAAACATTTATTTAACAAAACATAAAAACAATAATCAACGAAAACATATATAACACTTAAACATATATGCACACTCACGTTCAGTCATATGACATGCATATTTATATCATTTTTACAGTTTAAAGATAGAAGAATTTTCAACGTTGTGCGAAATTTTCCTAAATAAATTCTCGACAATTTCCCAGCGCGTTTCCCAGTAAAATGTGGACCACTTATTATTCATAGCCCGTAATCCGAATAAAACTGAAGCTATGGGCCCCTAGTCCAGAATTTCCCCATATGCAGTCGCCTCCGAGCTGAGGAAGTAGACAATGCGGTGTTCTCGCAACGAAACAAGCGGCGATGATTTCTCGGGGCCTAATAGCCGGTTTACTTGCGTGAACTAACTCGTTCGAAGTGACAAATTTCACCGAAGGTACCCCATTGGGACTACCATTTGCATAGAGCTGCGGCGACGAGCTTTTTCGAAGAAATGGGCCGCGTCGATCGCCGTTTAAAGGAACACCATTGTTCGAATGCCGCGTTACGTCATCGGGAAAGCAGATGCTTCTGCAAGGAAACCACTCGACCGATCGTCATCCCATTTAATTGCTGGACCCCCAATGTTCTCCTCTTCTACGACCACGGATTTTGAATATCAACAAAACGCGAGCTATAATCCTTTTCGTTTATGGTCTTCCGCATCATCGCCAGGGTTTATGCAATCTCGAAGGATCACGATCGATTTCGTACTGTAGGGAACCTAACTGTTTCCTTGGGAAGGCTAATTTTAGATAATTGGCGGAATCGATGGTGAAAGTGCTGGTCGATCAGGATTATAATGGCACTGACAGTCTGGTGGCTGTAGAGCAGCAGTTTTCTAGAAAAGATCGTTTAGTGACTTATGTCGAGTAGACGATTTAGTTTTTAGCAGGAAGGATTTGATAGTCATTTTTTTTATCCTTTGAATTTACCCCAGTGCTTAAAATATACCGAGGAGGATGGAAAGATTAAGAATATTAGTTATAATCCAGTTAGAATCTTAATGAATAAGTTAACTCTTTGGACTCGAAGCAATGTCAATTCTGAAATCAAGACATATCTTTCAACCTAGAAGATTTTGATTCTATATAATCTGTTTTACACTATTCACATGAAACTGAACGTTCTAGCAATGTCTAGAATACAGAAGAATTTAATCATTCAAAACCTGTTACAAATAATGATATGGCAATTTTGACTGGCGCTTCAGAGTCACCATTCGAGTGCAAGGGATTTAGAAGAAGACATCGTTATAAATTTTCGTTAACGTTAAGATTATGATCTTGTTTTAAATTGGTCCTAGAGATCACTAGAGATAACTGGAGAACCGAAGACGTAGAAGTCAGAAGAGACAAAGCCTGGCATTTCGGGTACGGATTTCGCGGCAAACTTATGGCAGGTTGGTGCAGCTCGGAGACGGCAGAAGCGCGGCGTCATAGCGGCAGCAACCTTGCTCCTAGCGGCGCTCCTAGGCGCCCCAAAAGAGAGAGAGAGAGAGAGAGCAAGCTGGTGAGAACACACCGCGCCACGCGTTCCCACCATCCTTCTCGGGCATCTTCGTCCACCTCTTCGGACGTATTCGGCTCCGTACTTCGCTCCCGATATCAACTCGGGGCCCCACCACTCAGGATGGCCCCCCTCGTTGGGCCCCAAGATGCCCTTTTGTTACTGAAAATTGGCAGCTTAGTTTAGGTGTTGTTTGGAGAGGAGAATGCCAGGGATGAGGTGTCGTAATGAAGTTGCGCAAAGGATTGCCGGTGCCTGGCAGACCCAGAAGAAGGCCACGTAGAGCCTCACAACGCCTTGTTATAATAATAACTATTTTCAGATAGTATCTCACATTTTTTGGCAATTTACCTATTAGGTAAATTCGTTTTATTTAACCTTGTTTTTAATTTTTGCTAATAAAAAAAACAGAAATTCTAGGAGCACGGGATCTTCAAATTACCTGAAAAATAGCAACAGATGATCGAACAAAATGTTATAAAACTTATTGTAAGTTGGCCTTCATTTCCCTTGAGAAAATGAAATGACAAATTTCTGTTTGATTTACGCATTTATGGGCGTAGCAGATGGAAGGATTATTTCGGGGAACGGCGTCAAAATTGCTAGATGTTATCTCAAGCGCAGTGCTATAATTAAAAACCGGGATTAGGCAAGGTTCTCCTATCAATGGCCCTAGCCAGCCATTTCCGGCGAGGCCACCGGAAACGGTAAAGGGTGATTTAAGAGAGGAACCTGCGTGCGCGGCCGGTCCCGTGCATTGGAGTATTCCTCGAAGGCAGTTAGGAAGACAATGTAAAAACAATCCAGTCCCACTGAACGGATTACTGTTCGCGCGTTCGTCGAAGCACGCCATCGATGCTGCTGGTCCCATGAAAGAACACGGACGAGGGTTCACTTCGGAGCACCGAAGACTAAACAGATCGTGTTTCCTAAAGATCAGCCGCTGAATGATTTTAACGGACTTGTGAACAGATTCTTAATACAGTTCGGCCTCTCGATATTTAGCTCGGTGGCCTGTGTGTTACCGGATGTGTTCGGAAGATTGAGTTACTGTACTCATAATACTCTTGGACGGAGTTCTTTTTTTTTAATTCTCAGCCAGGCGGAAAACAATCGACGACCTGAAACTGACCAAACTTGCGGCTTGTCGGAGAAATTTAGTCCGTCTTACGTTTCGGACAATTTTTTCCCGAAACTATTATACAAATCATTTCATTATTGTACAAATCAATGGAACATGGAAGTTTTTTAGCTGCAGTACTAGACTAAATCTCCAGTACGAAGATTTTAGGATTAAAGTCAGTAAAAGTCTCCTAGGTATTCCCCATTGTTCGAGCTCCTCCTAGGTGCGATAATCGTTTTAAAACAATAAAACAATAAACTGGGGACCGTAATTGCTCGTACGCGGGCCAGGCCAAGTCGTATAAAGGATTACTACAAGGGCCGAAAAAACTCCCACGATCGTTTGGAAACAGTTATAGCGTAGTCACCGGGGACAAAAATTCAGCCTTTCTATGCAAATACATACCTGGGCCTGTGCACGGGTCCGGCGGGATCCGGACTTCGCACCGTTTCTTTTTCCCTTCCCAATAAAACGTCGAACGCCGTGCCGCGCCGGTGCCCTATCGCGGGCCCCTCGTGTGTCAGCCACGCGCGCCTCCATAGCGGTCAGGCCCCAATAATAGATGCACGAGGCACGGCTCGTTTTCTTTTCTTTCCACCTTTCTTTCTTTTCTCGTTCTGTCCTCTCTTCCTTCGACCAAAGGATCTGCTCCCACTGCACGATCTAGCCCCCCTCTCCTCTCGTCTCTTTTAGGTCCCTTCCATCACCGTTTTCCTTCGTACAGCATTATGGGCCCAGGAATATCCACCGACACGACGAAGGAATATAAGGCGAAAAGGGTGAAGCGAAACGCGAATCGCAGAAACGTGGGAACCGTCGCCAGGTGATCCCTTGCGCCACGGTAGAGGCAGGGCCCGGCACGAACTTTTGCGAGCCAAGGAACAGGACCCACTCTCCGGAAAAGGAGGGGGGCACAGAATGGGGTGGCCACTGCAAGGATCTAGCCTCCAAAGGGGTAGACGCAACTGCGTCCAGGTCCAGCTACCCTACGCTGCTCGTTGGGGGGTTGGTTTTTTTTCTTCAACCTTAGGCTGCAGGTATGGAGTGTGCAACGGGTTGTTACTCTTCTCGAATCGATCAGTTTGGTTTGCTTGAGATAATAGGCGCATTAACGCCTGGATAATAAACTTATACCTTTTTGTATTTGCAAGAAAATAATTGTTATCTAAATACAGCATGTCGTCGACTTTCACGGATTCGTGGAAGCGAATCGGAAAATTAATTTTGAACTGGGAAATTCGTTTTTTATTGTCAGAACGGGAGATTTGTCGGTATATATTTATTGTAGTTGGTTTATCGGAATTTTCCTTTCAACTTTCAAAATTTCCTTTCAAACGAGTACATACATATAGTGCGTGCAAAGCAGATCGATTAATAACATTGCAGCGATGGTGGTCAGTCAATAATACCTATTATTCGACCTGCAATTTTTTATAATTTTTTATTTTTGCGGATGTTTGACTTCAGCTTGAAAATGTAGTTACCTGGCCATTGGATCCATTGTAATCGTCTGCCTCGCGTGTGTCCAACACACGACCCGATTCCCAGCGGCACGACCCACTGACCCAATTCGAGTGAATAGGGTACTTTCGATTTACGATCGGGATTTTGTGGAGCATTGTTCGTGAAATCTTCAAGTTACCGTCGAACGGATCAATCGACATATGGGGTACAGACTGCATGTCAAATTCACCGTTCACGCCCGCTACTTTCTAGCGGGTAGCATTATATTCATTCACAATGCCTTTGCAAACAAAGATTTCGCAAGAGTATAAATTATACTTTTGGCGACTTTGTTAAATGTCGTAACAGAACTAAAAAATTCATCTCACAGTCTAGAAGGCCCTCGCGATAATGATAAAGCATGCACGTTGTCAAGGTTTGTCATAGAAAATCTACAAAACACAAGAACATATTTGTTTGTTGGTAAAAATATGTTCTGGTATTTTATAGATTTTTTATTCATTTTTATTCATTTACTTTAGTTATTACTATGAGTTTCCTGGGCAAATGTAAAGCTCATAAGCAGAACTTTTTATTAGAAGGAAATTCATGAGAATCGCGTCCTCACTCGTGGAAACAAATACCAGGCTGTAATAAATGACGCCGTCTGTCGCGCGGAAGAGACATTTTTTCATTGAACTCCCACGGAAACGAGTTACATTTTCCTGTATTCCACAATCCAGGCTGTTTCCCCGCGACGACGATCCAGATGTCGTCTAAAAACGACCCCACGCACGTATTTTTTTCTATGGGGTTCCCGGCTACTGAATATAGAAGCGCCATTAAAAATGAAGCAATTAAAACACTATTTCTGTAGAAACCAGACCACGTAAATTAACTTTAGGACAGCTGGAGATACAATCACGATTTCTTGGCAATCATAGAAATTGTAATAATGAGCATTACCTAATTTTATTTGGTTTGTGAAAGTATTACAGAAAAGCGGACAGTAAAATTTTTATTAGGTTTGCCGATGTGTAATTTAATAATTTACTTTTAAACGTGTATTTAGAAAAAAATATTTTTCTCGTAACATGAAATAGATATTTCCTTCATATTTAAAAATAAATATTTGTTACTTAATATAAAATAAATATTGTATGTATATTTAAATATTAAGAAGAGATTGAATCTCTTTTTAATATTGTACTGCCATCGCTTAAAAAGCATGTACTTAACTACCATGGCAACAATAAGACATCCACCTGCTTGAAGAACAACTAAATAACAAGCAAAAAGAGCACAACAAATAAAGAAACCTTGTTCTTGTAACTCTTTTTCATATTGTATGAATGTGTATACAATATTTTGTGCTACTAGGGTTGTCACACCGGTGTTTATATTTCTTCCATGCAGCACCGGTGAGGAATAACCCGATCGCGCCAATAGTTTTTGCCTTACCAGCAATCAGCTGTTCGCGTACGACAACACACAGCGAGGTGATCGACCTGCGATGTAAACCTCGCCGCATCGAAAGTATATTGAACTCATCAAATTGTCGCGCGGGCCATCGACTCCTGTTTTTCCGTCAAATCAATCCGTTACCCAATTCCTTTGTGTCCCTCATAGCTTCTGTTATTAGGGCATTGCCCTAACGAACGTTGCTACGATCCTACTTTCCTTATTTCAAAGTCTCCACTCCTTAATCCTTCCAACACCGATGGCCCACATAAGTATAAAGGAGAGCTGCATTTGCCTCTCAGCCTCTTTTTTTTTAAATTCTACCAAAATTCACACTTTGTGCTTGTCATGCTGACTGTCATAATACGCTTAATATTCGTCAGTCTGATCGCGACTATTCGCATTAACTAATCTTAGTTTGTAATCGTGATTTTAGTTAAAAATATAGTTCAGTTATTATTGCTCCTGCGTTTCCTTAGCTAGGGTTTACAACAATATTAACTTTCCGAGGGTTAAATACTCCGAAAGCGTTAATTCGTTTAGGCGAGATTGTGATCCTGGCAAGAGCGAATCGTGTGAAATGAAATTAATTTCGGACACCTGGCGAGACCAAGGCTAAGGGAATCGATTAGGAGGTTCTCCCGTGAGACTAGAAGGTCCGGTCTTCTTGCGGGGCGGAAGCGAAGATTTCAAGATTCGGGGATAGCGTTTCCTTCCTGTTGGATCCCATGGTGAGTGCGAGGGCGGCGGCTGCAGGTGTATCCCAAGATCGAGCCGCAAAGCAGAGGGTGGGCGTTCCAAATTTAGACTCGCCTCTTGATCTTCCTCAAGAGGTTTGTGGTCAAGCGAACTACTCGAGCCACTCTCAGCCTCTCGGGGTTAATGAGGAGGTCGCGACATCTGACCGATCGCCTTCCGTTATGACAGCTAGCTGGAATATTTATGGGAAATCGTGGACCATGGGAAACGGTCACGAAGTTCCATGAGAATTGTCGTGGACCCCGTTTCGTCAATTTCACTTTACATCTTTTTAAGGAACAAATCAAGTCGTCCGGTCCACTTTAAAAACATTGTTCCGTTCTAACCCCTTGCACTACTCTTTACTTCGTGGCTATAACGATTAGCAATTCTTCATCGTTTAGAATTTGATAGGAAAAATAGAAATTTTATATTTATCGTATACCTATGTTTTTCCCTGCATATCGAATATAACAACGTAGAATTTTATTTCGGTTTAAAGGAAATCGATAAAGATTTAGTACACTTTAGGCAAAATCGGTGCAAGTGTACTATAAACTAAAAAATTGCATTTGGATGGATAGCTCGAGGAATGGGAGTAGAGACCCAGGTAGAACGTGCATTAACGGAGGCTCGCGAAAGCCGGAAGAGGGGCGATAAGTTAAAAACAAAATTCAAGGCCGCGGCCTGTTTTATTGTGAAAGCTAGCCTGTACCCTCGACGGAACTTCCGAGTCCAGAGTTTGCAGATGCAAGAGAGCAAGAAGGGGCCCCGGGTCTCTTACTTTAGGCCCTCTTGTGCCTCGGGGAGTCCTCCATGGCTGTGCAATAATATACCAGTCCCAGGGACAAAGCCGCAGTTTAACGTAGCACATTATGTATTTACTGATGGTAGGTACCCGAAATAAAACCATTAAGCACCCAGTTTTAGTGGGGCCTCTAACTTTTTTTCGGAATGTAACAGACGCTTCCTGAAAAGTTCTTTTCGACGGTCTCGGAACGTCCCAGAAAATGGCAAAACTGGAGTCAACTGAGAAATCAAATAAATCCGAAATTCGGCTACAACCAACAGATGCTGGCCCGTGAATTTAGGGGGTGGAAAATGCGAATTTTTACCGTTCAAGGATCAAAAGGTATGTGCTCGACGTCCAGTCAGTCAAACATAAACATCCGTTTCGATAGTGATCGTTCGAGGGTTGAAATTTGCGAACCTCGAAAGTTCCGTATTCTCCTTTGCGCCCTTAATCTTTGATCGATCATCTGAAGGGCGATCCAAGAGGAACATGAAAGAGCGTGAAACAAGAGCGGCGAACTCGTTCGTTCCCCACGGGAATTTCAGGTCTTTATGCGACCGGTGATCCGATCGTGGCTGGATCTTGATTTCTCAATCGCGGAGGCCCAAACGCTGGATCGGCGTGGACCGTGCATCTGGCACGTAAACTCGTGTGCACGGGGGCCTCGTGTGTCGACGCGGAAGTCTCGTGGACCACGGGGGCACAGCTGGTCGCGAGAACCGATTTATCGCGGGACTATCGCCGAGACACATTGTGACGCAATGACGCGTCGCACGATCATTCACGGTAATCACAACGGACTGAGAGATTGAGAGTCTTGAGATACTGACACGAGCCAGCGGCGAGTAATTAAACGACTATTTCATTCGACCCTCGCCTGGCGACTCTCCAAAAACCACCCCAACACTGAATTTCCAATCTTTCACAAGTCAGCGTTACTCGAGCTACTATAATTTTGTAATAAAAAATCGTAGAATAACGAACCTTGGCTCAGTTTAACGCTGAAAGCTTCTGCTTTCACGGTTCATTCATAATTTTTTCCACAATATTTGTGCGCGATACAGCAACTTGAAAACTGAAGGAAGTTCTTTTTCCACAGTATCACAGATTGAAACTTCTCTGGAGAAGTTAGAAATATTTTTCTGTGGATGAATCCATCGCGAATTTAAAGATTGAAGCTTCTCCTTTGCAACGACTCCTTAAAAATTGATATACGATTTTTCTTGGTCGTTTCATTGAGCCTCGAACGAGAGGTGTCAATTATGAAAATCACTTTTTAATGTTTTTAGAATCGCGTTTGAATTGATGATCGAGATCGAAACATGGAAAATTGCCGGCTTGTCCAGGGGAAAAAATGAATTTCCATTGATCCACGGTGTTTTCGGATCTGTCCTCGAATCGTAGTGGACAGCCTGGCTAGACGGTGCAATAAATCAGCCGGTCAAAAGGAACGTTTATGGAGCGCAGCGTAAAGTAGAAAAAGAGCTTTGTCACGGCTACGGCCCGGCTCCGGAAAGTAAAAGTTTTCCGTTGCAATAATCGCCGGTCGTAAAGGTTTATCCGTTTATTGCGGCCGCCATTGCCTCTAGAAATGGGCTGAGTGATTCCGTCAACGAAACAAATGTTCGGCATTTATTATTTGCTGTCTACATGTTTACCATTCGTGAAACGCTCTTCGATAGTCATAAGCGGCTTTCCATCTTCATTGTGACTGTTTTTATAGTTGGGTACGTTTATTGACAAGGTATTAGTGCGCCTAAGTGTGCCGCGCGTTATGAATAATGGCATGGACACAAATGCCAATGATGATTGCTCAGTCTCGTTACAAACGGTTTAACCCGAACTGCATTGACCATTGGAAACTTGCGTTAATAACTTTCTTTCAGTATTTTTAAATATACTTTTTACAATCAACCTAATACACTGATGCGCAGTGTATTCGTACGTATATGTATAAAAATTCAATGAATTTCATCTAGAATACATTATTTATAATCCTCTTCCAAACCATACAATTGGCTTTTTCCAATTACTTTCTTACCGGTGTAAAATAGCACAAATTCTTTCAAAATTTGCCTAAACTCAGAAAGTACGTAAACGGTACCCCAAACAAAGTTCTTTCGATTTTGGTAAAATATACAGGCGCGAATTTATTCTAGAATCCATTATTTATAATCCTCTTCCAAACCATACAATTGACTTTTTCCAATTATTTTCTTACCGGTGTAAAATGTCTCAAATTCTTTCTAAATTTGCCTAAATTCAGAAACTGTATAAACGGTATTCCAGGCAGAGTTCTATCGATTTTGGTAAACTATAAAGGCGCAAATGGCCGCTGACAGAGGAATAAAACAGTTTTACAAAGGTCGAGTGCGATCGTAAAACGGCGTTGCAAAAAGTCCGGGGGCAGTTGCAATTCCAGGCGCAATTCGATATCGCGTTTTCCCATGGCGTCGCCTCTATAAAACAGCGTGCACGCCGCGCGAAAGAAAGAGTTCATTGATGAGACCGTACGGGTCGAGAACAGTGTGGCGCGGCCCGGGTAAATAGTATTTAACGTTTCAGAAGAATTCCCACACAGTGTGCACCCCTCCTGTCGCCCCTCCGCCCCTCACCTCCCTCTCTAGCACTCGTATGCATCCGATGCATCGTTGCGCGCGCCAGCCACACTTATGACGCACGTATACACACGTCCGGCACACGGCCCTTCTCTGTCGCACGATCTTCTCTGTCGTCGTTTGCCTTTGCCTTTGCCTTTGCCGCTGCTGCTGTGTTGGGGTTTCATCGTGGCGATCGGACCGACAAGATCGTCTTTGCGGTACTTGAACTTTTTACGCCACGAGGATCGTGAGGATCGTTTCTCTTTTTTTTCTCCGCTGTGTTAACCATTTACTCGCTCACCGGCGCACACGGTGCAGCGGTGACAGCGAGATTCTGATTGCGTCGGGGAAATTTATGGGGAATTTTTCGGAGCGCTGAAAGATCAGTTTTTGCTTCTGTGGCGTCGGTGGAACAGACTAAATTTTTATTTTTCCCAGCGAAATTCGTATATTTTAATCCTCGTCCCATGGAAATAATCGACACAAATTTCCCCAACACGGTTTTCACCGACTCCAGATTTGACCGCCAACGGTTTTAGATTCGTCGTCGGTGAAAACCATGTCGGGAATATTTGTGTCGGTGATTTCCATGGGACCCGAAAATTCAATCCTTCAATATTTTTGCAAACTGTAAAATTATTCATCCTTTTATGTCTACGTCGTGAGATGTGTTCCTTTAAAATGTGACGCTATAAATGAAACATAATCTGTTGATTTAACGTGTAAAATAAAAATGGGTGAATTGTTATCCTAGTCTCTCTTATGCAGTTTTTTTTTAACCTTAATTTTACAGTCCAGATATGCTATAAAGATATTAGCTCCACATCTGAATTAATTTATCGTTTTTCACCCAACATAACGATAAGCCAGTCTTTGTTAGAAATTCCTCGAAAATCTCGAGGTATATTTTTTAATAAACTCGAATTAACGAGCCCGCCACCTGAAGAACTACGGTCCTTCTCCGAAACGATGATCTAATTGTTTAGTCTCTTTATTAAATAGCTGGCACAAAACCAGCTTTATGCGTCCCGGCGCGGTGTAATAAAAAAGAAGTGCGCAGTAAAGCTGCGAAAGGAGTACGAAAGAGGAGACTCAAATTTCGAGGAGACTATGTATGTCGCCTTGTCCCGAGGACGGCGTGAATTCCCACACATCAACAGGTCTCAGAAGGACCTCCCACCCCATGGGTACTCTATAGCCCCACTCCAGGTTCACGATACCCCCCACTCCGCACCGCGGCGAGTGCAGTGGCATGCGGTCTTCGAAATCGAAAACGTCAAACAGTTACCCTCGACACCCCAAGCGGGACGACGTCGGCTACTGGCGATCATCCCCGACCTCAGTGTTACAAAAGTCTTCGACAGAACCGTACCAGTACAGCACCGTTAGCTCCTCCTCAATGTCGAGGACTCGTGTGGGATTGTTTGTGTATTTAGTTCAGTTCTTCACGTGTCAACAACTGCAAGGGACTTAACAGACAATTTTTCTGTGTTGATTTCGTTGCAAATATTGCCGAAAGTGTTTGACTCTGTGCTTCAATGGTGGATTACTATAATTACAAGATGTCCGGGAGCGAGGACGAGCCGGATTCTCACATGCAGTCCGGGATGACCAAGGCTGAGCTGCGAAGGGTAAAATTTATTTCTCACCCCCTTGTCATTTTCAATAACTTTCCCTTGTGTCGACCGTTGTCGTTCTTTACTCGCGAGTATTGTTGCCCACGTTCTTAAAAATTGTCGTTGTGGATCTTTAGAGGTGAATGTAAAGTATACATTTTTTATTGAGCTTATCAGCTGTACACGAGAAATACTCGAGTAATGAATAAAATATTCAAGAATATCAAATAAACGTGTAGATAATTCTTATCTACTCCAAATTGGTGTACCTGTATTTTGAAAAAAGTTACGATTACTACACTCGTCACTAGCAACAAATCAAAATAATTGTCTCGATATTGCGACTGAAAATATAAATCTCGAAAAGGCATCGCTTATCCCAATTCTCGATTCACTTCTCTAAAGATCCCAAAAAATAAGAAAATTTCGAAGTGAATAACTGACAGCAGCTGCCATAACATAATCGAATAGTCGCAATAACAGAACGTTAATACAATAGAGTACATACAGAGCAAGGTCCGCAATTATGTCGAATCCCCTTCTTACATTCTCCAGCTCGCACGCTTATCGCTTCTAAAGCGGTCCCACGTGCTATCGCGTGCAAGCAATTGTAATTCTCGATCCGATAACGAGGCGATAGATCCCACAGGGATTCCATGCCAGCGTGTATCGATCGTTGAAGCTCCTAATTTGCTAATTGTAGAGCAACAAGCCGATCATGGAGAAGCGTCGTCGAGCGCGGATCAATCAGTGCCTGGACGAGCTGAAGGGGCTGATACTGGAGGCGATGAAAAAAGACGTGAGTATCCTGATCCTGGGGATTTATCGAGAATGGAAGGGAGGGATCGACGAGCATGTTATCGGCGCTACAGGGTGGTCGGTGTCTCGATGACAGTGATTTCGTTGGGATCGATCGATCGATAGATGTCGGCCGTAGATAGGGCGAGGCTAGCGGACGGCTGTTTTAATCTGTTAATCGCATGACACGGTGAAACGACCGACGGAATTCTCTTGACGAGGAACGACATCAGCAAAGCTCCCGGGGACGATACCACGAGACCGCATGATCCCAGACCTCGCGTGGAATCCACGTTGTCGCCGGCGCCCGAAACGTGCCGCCGCGAACGTGACCGATCTCGAAGACTTATCTGGTGACGTTATCCCCGGTTCACGGAGATAACGTGGAAATATGCGACTGCCTTTCCATCCGGACCTACTGGCGAATATTTTCGTCACGTAACTGTCGTCGGTAATCCCGCGATCGAGATTTCCACGGGCGAAGAGGGCGCCCGATCGATTATCAGGCCGGACCGATTCGACACGTGCGAGACGTGCGCCAGCTGATCTCGTAATTTCAGGGATTTGTCCCGAATTTTGGTGATCGTCTCATTTTTTTCGGTCAGAGTTAGGTTGATTTGGCTGGTTAATCCTTTTGGGGATAGATGTGTTTCTTTTGAAGAAGATTGGTAGGCAGAATAAAATGATTTTAAGGTAATTTGATATATTTCATGACATTCGGCTGTTTGGAATAAATTCAAGATTGACTGGGTTCTTCTAATTTATTTTAGAAAGTGTATTAGGTTCGAGAGAAAGTTCTGTCGTAGTTTAAATAAGTAGGTAATTAGGGAATTATATGATTGAATGATATTAAATATGTTTCTATAAATAGAACGGTGAAAAATAATTTTCTAGCTATTTCTATGTTGTCGAGTCCAGTTTCTGATCACTAGATACAATTTTCTCTGGGAATAGAAAGCGCATTGTGGATAATTGGCAATTTTGTATCGTCGAAATTCTATCGGTTCGAAAAAACCGATCGAGTGGAATGTACTCCGGGCACATTGGTTTGCCACTCGGTTCGGGGACTGAAGTGCCATTGTTGAGAACTCCGCCGGAGGTTACGTGTTGGCAGAGGGCTTCCACCATCCGTTCCCACGGCAAGGCATCTAAAACACTAAAACAAAACCTCGTCCACCTCCTGCTACCGGAGTCCCAATTCTACAGTCGAAAACAAATCATGTCACACACGGCAGAGGATGGTTACGGCGCGGCGGCGAGCTCGAAAAAAGGAGACGGCCTGATCAAACAGCTCTTGCTAACATCCGCACCCGGAGCTCATCCTATTAGTTTAATTAAAAGATCGACTCTTGACCTTTATACCGAGAGGACCGAAACAATCCGCCGCGGTTACTGCGCATGCCTTATCGAGCCATTTGTAACTTTAACCAATTCGCACTGTTATCGCTCCCTACGCTTGCTATTATAAAAGAATCCAAGCCAATTTCGCTGCTTGCTAGAATTAATGTCTTAATTCCCCAGCTGTCATTCTTTGATGTTCATCAAAATTCAATAGTCTCATCGTGTATGGTCCTGTTCGAAAAGGTTGGACCAAGTTAATGTCTTTATTCTCCAAGTATCATTCTTTGATGTTCATTAAAATTCAATAGTCTCGTCGTGTATGATTTTGTTTGAAAAAGTAAATGTGTCTATATAATAATAAAGAGATAAAGTGATAAAGTGAATGTCTTCATTCTTGAGGTATCATTGTCAGATGTTCATAAAAATTGAATAGTTTCGTCATGTATGGTCTTCTTCGAAAGGGTTGGTCGAAGCTAATATCTTCATTCTTCAAGTATCATTATGTAGGGGTGTGAATGTTTAGAGTGACTGTGAACGCGGCACCGTGGCGCCAGCGTGTTTGGGTCTTGTATGACAGGAAATCTGTTTGGGCACATTGGGCCGATTGGGCTGAGGTGTGAAAGAAGAGTGTTTGGTTTCTAATGATAAGCGTCGATTGGCTATTGTGTACGTGAGCGACTAACTTTTCCGAATGGATTTGAGACTGACCGAAAATATTCATACAATTCTTTGATGTTCATTAAAATTCAATAGTCTCGTCGTGTATGATTTTATTCGAAAAGGTTGGATAAAGTGAATGTCTTCATTCTTTAGTAGTCAGTTTTTGATGTTTATAATAATCCAATCATGTATAATCTTGTTCACAAAGGTTGGACGAAGTTAATGTCTTCATTCTTTAGTAGTCAGTTTTTGATGTTCATAATAATCCAATCATGTATAATCTTGTTCAAAAAGGTTGGACGAAGTTAATGTCTTCATTCTGTAGCAGTCATTTTTTTATGTTCATAATAATCCAATCATGTATGATCTTGTTCAAAAAGGTTGGACCAAGTTAATGTCTTAATTCTTGATCTGTCATTTGTTGATGTTCATAAAAGTTCAATGGTCTCGTCGTGTATGATCTTGTTTAAAGAGGTAGGAGAAAATTTCCAATGTTGAAAAAACTTTCCAGCATGATCCGCGAGATTTTCCCGCAGCACCGTAGGATAGAGGACTCCGTCTCCAGTAACATGATCCATCGAGATTGATTTCTCAGACAGAAATATAACGAGAGCTAGCCGCTCTCACCGTTCTCTTCTCCTCGTCCAGATGACTTCCGCTACCTGCTCGCTCCAGTGTCCGTTCGCCCATACGAAACGCCCCCCGCGTTCGTGGGAACCTCGAAATAATTATTACGAAGAGAGTGAGGGAGAGAAAAGGAGAATCTCGTCTCGGGTTACAGACTCCCTTTGTTGACCGTATCATCTTTAAGGATCCGAGCCATCGCGAGGACCACGGTGATCGGCAAAAAAATCGGGGGATGCCCTACGCCTTCGCCTTTTCGTTTCGATCCTCTAGCAGGTGTCGGTCCTCCAAATCTCGAGTGTCGTATTCGCGTCACGGGAAATTCGATTTCCGCATCGGTTCTCCTCTTTCTCAGGCTTGCTTCGTGTTCTCAGGCTCTATCGGCACCTTTTCTATACGGCTAATCTTCTTTTTCAAAAGTTAACATTATCGGTTTTCTCGGAAGATGATGAACAAACAACGGATTTGATTAATTTACGATACAAATGAGTAGGTGTGTTTTAAAACATTAAAAACATTGGAAAAATTTTAAAATGCTGTTATATACTGAACATATTAAAAGAGAAAATAAATTTCTATGCCACTCAGGTTTGTTGCAATTCAAGTGGAACATTTTTATTTTGCACAAAGATCCGCTGTCTAATGGTTAATCAGTTCTACCGAGTCTCCTTTCACAGTTTAAACAATCGAGAGTACTCCTTTGAATGTTTCACATTGTTGTCCGCTGAACAAACATCAGCGAGGACCTGTTAGCGATTTTTAAGTCAGTCCATCTTTTCCGGGAGCACGTCTCGATGCGAATAATGGGATAGAGGCTCTTCAATAGGCTGTGTAACCGATCCCTTCCTCGACTCCCACGCTTATTTCGAAGATGACCGCTAGTTTACCATAAAAATGCGAGCACCATCCTGATCCAGGGCCGAGGCTGTGTCGTAGAAAGGACACAATAGAATCTCGAGCTCGTAGAGCTGCATCGGTATTGAGTTATTGATCCCTAAAAGGCTAGTGGGAATCCGAAGAATACTGAAAGGGCTAGCTGGCGTTCTGGTCCGAAAAAATGTTTCCAGGATGCCTCTCTGAAAGATCTAACGGATTCCCACGATGGGACTGATCTCGCAACACCGCCCTTTAGCAGACAGGAACATGTTGCACCTTTACCCGCCACCGCGATTTTAATTCGTGTCACCGGTTTTTAACAATTTCTTACACGTTCATCAAAGACCATTTGCATAGAGGAATTAATAAAAACGTCGGAGACAGATTACCGGTAGAATGTAACCGCGATAGCCTTGGGGGGCACTACGAAATTGCTCGCACTAGCTACCGAAGTTAGCACTCTGTTATTAAGGTAGCAGGTTGTATCGAGGCAATTACGTGGGCGTTACCTAGGCGTCACAGATTTCTTGGACACAGACTTTAGATCCCTACAGACATTGCATCTTATTATGGGTTTTCTAGGCCTCGGGGTGGGCTCTAAGAGCCCCCTCATTGCCAACTTGTCCTTCCAATTTCAAAATTCCCACTCCTTGTTCCTTCGTTACTCCAATTCCCGTTTGAATACTCGTTGCCTGTAGGCTAAAAGAGTTGGCTAGTGCTTTTGACTACTAAAAAACTCGATTTTTCATTATTGAAATGAGACTCTACCCTGTTAATTAGATCGGTTTGATTTTGCCGCGATGTTTACCTCTCCGCTTCCCTTGATCTTCACCGATCTACTATGTTTGTACCGTAACAGCTTCTCAACCCCCATTACCGGTCTCTGAACAGGCTGGGAGCGATGTATCAATCTTCTGGAACGGTTCTAGTTCAGCGTCAGCGGGTAAAGTAGGTCTCCCGAGTGCGACTGCTGTTCCAACAGCGACCGACATTATCGATCGAGGGCTAGGGGCAACTTTTACCCTAATACACGTAGCATTCTCGTTAAAAAAATTGTCTAGTAACATTCATGTTATGTTTTTGTCACGCGCTATAATTTAAATAAAAAAATTTTCAGAAAAAACAACGGAATGATTATTAACGGGTTTATTTGTATTACAGCCGACGAGGCATTCAAAGCTCGAGAAGGCCGATATCCTCGAGATGACGGTGAAGCATTTGCAGACGGTGCAGCGGCAGCAATTGAGCACTGCGGTCTCTACCGATCCGACGGTGTTAACGAAATTCCGTACCGGATTTTCTGAATGTGCTACCGAAGTATCGCGGTACGTCAGCCACCTCGAGAACGTCGACCTGGTTGTCAAGCAACGACTGGTATCACACTTGAACAATTGCGTCAGTAATCTCCAGCAAATGGCGCCCTTCTACAGCCACTACGTGCCCTACATGCCGGAACGCCTCTATCCGGAGGTGAAGGTCGGTTTCCAGAGCGATTTCCAGAATGGCGACGAGAACAATAACGGAAGTGCCAGGATACAGATACCGAACGGTGTTCAGTTGATACCAAGCAGATTGCCGTCCGGAGAGTTGGCTCTTCTGGTGCCGCAATCGGCTAACATTTCAGCGAACTTTCCCTTCTTTCCACCAGCTTCAGAATCATCTAAGGCGTCGGCCATCAGCCAGCCGTCGGCTTTCACCATCGTTCATAGGTCACAGAGTCCGCTGCTGAGTCCGTCCACGTCCATGTCTAGCTGCGGCGAGGATCAACAGTCGATGAGTGAATACTACCCCCAAGCGCACTCGCCCAATCATCAGACACGATTCAAGATCCCGGAGCAGAGTCCAGCCTCCTCAAAGAGCTTATCCTCGTCCCCGGAGACGCAGAAACCGCAAATCACCTCCACAAGTGACAGCAAGTCTCCCGTCTTCATGGAGCCCAAACTGGACGATAAATATCCAAGAAAGGATGTAACGGATTCGTCGAACATATTGAACGAGTTCGGAATAGCAGCAAATATAAGACAACCGCTGTCAGTGATCACTGATAAGACTTACAATCGACCCGACCCCGTGGCAGCCAAAAGGGATGTCTTCAAGAGGCATCATTCCGATGGACTTCTAGTAATCTCCGATAAAAGACCTAGGTACCAAGAATCGATCAGCTCCACGGTTTACATGGATTCTTCGAATGGCGAGCCAAAATCCGGGAAAGATCAACTGGACCTCGTGGAGGATTTGTCGGGGAAACCGACTTGCTCGACTAATAGAAATTCTAATCCTAATCCTCTGAAATTTGCTGCGGTGGCTGGTCCTTCGGCCGCGAACGCCGATAT
This sequence comes from Lasioglossum vierecki, assembly GCA_028455595.1. NCBI lineage: Eukaryota > Metazoa > Arthropoda > Insecta > Hymenoptera > Halictidae > Lasioglossum > Lasioglossum vierecki. The sequence goes on from CM052338.1 coordinate 5,759,761, forward strand.
GTGGAGACCATGGTGATTACGAGATTGTCTTCACGATTTCGTTCCCTCGAACGTACCGGAAAATACTCTAGGCTAATTAGTACAAATAGTTTTAATAGGAACGTTTGACTGTGAGAAAGTATCTTAACACGATAGTATGCGAAGCGCTCGATTTTTTACGGGCATCTGTGGGCGCATAAGTAGCGCTTACTGCTGGCAGAAATACCGGGCATCGATTTGCTAGAAGCTGTTCAAGGCCAGAATGAAATTTGGTCTTCCGCCCGAGCAGTTTCGAGCGTCTTTCTGACAGCATAGTGCCCGCCATCTGTTCGCCAGGCTATACTCGATTTCTGCTGGAGACGGCCTGACTGACTATAGTGCCTGCGTTAGGTTAAGCGTATGTCCAGAGCAGTTCAGCGAGTTCTCTTATGTGGGCATTTTTCTTAAGATTCTTTTTTATCTTCTTTTACTCGCTAGCCGTTTGGCAAATTATTAATCCTAGTTTGCGATTCGCTGTCTGCGTCGGACCCAAGACTTGTTATTTTTATTATCATAGTCAGGCATTTTTAAACGTGTACGTTTAACTAATTAATTTGTACGATTTACAAGTTATCTACCGGATTGTTAATAAATTAAGACATTAGTTACCGGAAGATTCGTGTCCACTGTGTAAACAAAGAACCTGAAAATCTTGACCGAAGGGTGGCTTGTTGGTTCGCGAGCAAAATTGCCATTGCCGTTCACGAATACTTGAAACAATATTAAACTATCAATCGTAAAGGTTTATCGAATAAACACCGTTAAGTAATGTGTTAACGAATGTTTAATGTAAACGATATTTTAAATATTTTAATAAAATAAAATATTATAATATAGATATTATAATTATTTTATTATAACTCAAATTATATATATGTACACTAAAAAATATATTTTAAGTAATGGTACAGCAATTTTTAATGACACTTCAGAGTGATAACGCTCGAGCGTAAGGTTCAATCCGGTAGATAGCGTGTTAAGAATCGCGGAGGACGCAGGATGAGGTGTTACTTAGAAACCTGAGAATGCAAAGGCAGAGCTCTGTAATCCTTATATCCGAAGACTTGTAAGCTTTAATGATTGTATTGAACGATATGTGAATAATAAGTTTGTAAATAAACGTGAACCTTATTTATAATTTGTACCGGTAGCCATAAGAGTTTGCGTGGTGTTTTGTCAATCAAACGGCGATCGGTTCGCCGATCCAACCCCTTCGCGTTTAAGATAAAGTAAGCCAGTTTGTGATAATGTTCAAGAATAAAGAAGTCGAAGTAAAACGTGTTCGGCGATAATTCGATTAATTTTCATATGATTTCGGCAAAGAAGACACCGTGAAAGAAATAATTTGTACCAGTAGCCATAAGAGTTTGCATGGTGTTTTGTCAATCAAACGGCGATCGATTCGCCGATCCAACCCCTTGCCGTCTAAGATAAAGTAAGCCAGTTTGTGATAATGTTCAAGAATAAAGAAGTCGAAGTAAAACGTGTCCGGCGATGGTTCGATTAATTTTCATTTGATTTCATAGGATGATCTCGGCAAAAAATATCCGCCCGGCAAAAAGCACACCGTGAAAGAAAAAGCGATGGCGGTGGTGTGGTGTGGTGTGTCTATCGATATGTCCCGTGGCCTCGTAAAGGACTCGGCAATTTCCCCGGGTGGAAAAAGCCGTCCGAGGGCGGCTTTATCCTTTTAAGAAGCGTTAAACGCGCTCCGATTCATAAACTGGAACTTATTCTTTCCCTTTTTGCCGATAAAGGAGTAAAAAGGCGCGGCGAATGAGAATTTCAACCACCTGTTACACCGCAAAACCACCCCCTTTCTCATCGGCTGAATGCTTAAACTGATTTATCGACAGACACCAGTGAAATTCGCCCCGGTCCGCCCTTAGCGTTGCTCGAGAGGAACGGATTTCTTCTTGGCGAAGTCGCCGAAATTCTTAATTTCGACGATGATTTATCGGCGAAAAAATGACCAACAGGAAAAGAATCCCCGAGGCGCAGTGAACGGCTGAAACGCACCAGCCATCAGCTCTGCTACTCGGATATACCTCGCTGCTATTATTTCCGAAGACTTTTTTTCTCCCGTTCGATTCGATCGGGAAACGTGGCCATTTAAAAAAAAAGTTGCAGGATTTTTTTCACCAGTGATAGTTCGCCCGTGTCATGCGAGATGGCGGCACTGTTGTATCGTCAAACGCGGCCGAAACACCCTTAGTCTTAGATAGTACACACCCCAGTTCATAAATCATCGGACACTTAATTATATTCAACAAAATGTTAATTAAACAGTCCAAGCTGTCAGCTTGATTTTATTGTCTTATTTTGATTAAGATTAAATGCGTATATATACTATTGAATAAATGTTGGAAAAAGGAGATTGAGAAATTGTGGGATATAGGTCCTTCAATAACAAAAAATTCGTACTTATCTAAATTTGAATGAGTGTCCCGTGATTTATGAACATAACTGCAAAATCATACCAATGTAATTAAATGTGACTGCTTATAATGGAGAAGTAACGAGTGAATAGCGGTGCACATTGAAAAAGAAATCACCGTACCGTTCTCCTCCTTTTTCAGTATCGGTTTTCGAATGAACTGAATGAGTTCTTGAGGAAGAATTGCTGATTTTGATGCGATTAGAATTTTCCGTTTGGTTTCGTTCTTTTCGAGGAGATCGCGATGCAACGTGGAGAGTAATCGCGCAGCTAAAAATAACAGGATAATTACTCTTGGCAGGAGTTTGAAAAGTACCATCGATATGTTACGGGAATATTCCGCGCGGAAATATCTTCGTGTTTAGCCGGTAACAACTAACAATAATAAAAGAACTGTCTGAATAGCTTTTTCCATTAAAAAAGTTACGATTACACGGATTTTTTTTAATGGAGCCATATTTTCTCATTCCGCGGACACCGCAAAGTGCATCAAAGCAAATTCAGTCCACGCGCGCGCCATGTTTTTTTTATTTAGATGGGATCAATAAACTGTTCCGATTTTGGGGGGCTCACCTTTTATGCATCCAGAGTAGGAGACCATTTATTGTATATACGGGCAGCGGCAGTGTCTAACCGGCTGATTTGTGGGACACATTTACACGTTCGCCATTTTCGGGAATTACGGTTTTAATGGCGAAAAATGAAAACCTAAATGCACTTACACAAATTTTGATTACGAAACGTTTATACCCGGCTGTGTATCCGCACTATTCAATTTGTACGACGAAGTTTTTGCGGCTTCCAGCTCTTTTTTTTTGTTTGACCGAGATCTCCATTTTTTATTAGCCTTGTATGCAACACATCTGTTTTTCCCATGAGCCATTCATGGCAATTATTACGTGTACTCGTTGTCCGTATTAAAAAAAAGTCTGTAAAAATTTACACGTTCATTTATCTCGGTTACGCCAGCTGAAAAATTCGGCTGGTCTGGCTTAATGAAATAATAGTTTTTTGTATTGCTGCTTAATCGCGGTGCTCTACGGCCAGTACAATTAATATATCCGCAATGTTTTATCCAATCTTTCTTGTGAAAAAAAACACCAATTTTTTAGTTAAATAAGATTGATTAAGTAGTATATTTTTAATATTCTGGATATGTGTTGTACATCATACAATTATTTAAAAAAATTCTCATATACCTTTTTTCAATTAAAATGTGCAATTACAACAGAAACTTCCGATATTTTTCAGTTATAAACGAAGAATCAACGTCAATCTGCATTGCTACTGAAAATAGAGCTTCCTTGTTTATTATTCGTACAATTCTAGCACTATTTATTATTCCTTTTCGTAAATAATTACATATTACGATTGCACCTAAAGGATGAAACCCATAACAGGAGATACAATCTTTTAGTTCAACGAATAATTTATTTCAGCCTCAAAGCTAAAAAATTTTACTTGGTTTTGTTCATACAAGCTAAATAATCCAATGTCATTCTTTAATCATGATTACTCTGCAATAATAGCTACAATGAACCTAGAACCATTATGTACTCGAAGAATAATATCTGACCAGAGCTTTATTTTTAATTTAATTAATAATCATATTAAATTTTAACTAAATTACGGCGCACAGGTTACTAATAACTTAGGATCGAACCTGTGCGCCGTAATTTAGTTAAAATTTATTCAAAATTGGCGATCGTGAACAAACAAAAAAGTTAATAATCATACTGATTGCTCTTCTCTACTTGCGCAAATCAATTTTTATCTACTTATGGATTAATTGATCAAATGAATCGCATTATTGTAAAATAATGCACTATTTATAACAGTATTGATTTTTTCATTAAATCTTTGCAAAATTTTAAATTGCAACTACGCAGGATTATATGATAATACCTATCGATTGTACCAGTATTATTTTGTTTTTTTTTGTCTTTGTGCGCATGTTCCTCCTTTCTTATTAGATAACTAGACTTTTATCTTTCTCTTTTTTCTTTTCTTTGTAAATACTTATTTAGAAAGGGCTTCTGACCGTCTATGATAAATAATAATCATAATAAAGAATAGTTAACTAGCAAACCTGAAATATCTATTCGAGATTGTGCTACACAGTGTCCAGATAATTGCCTGTTAGAATTGACAGGAACGAATGTGCTTAGAGTCTCGTTTGAAAAGAAGTCTCTCGAGCAGCTACCCTAAATGATCAGCTACAATTCCCGAGCAAGTGGCCAGCAACATTTCAACGACGACAGTTTTTCCTGGCCGCCGTGATTCGGTCTAGCGTCTCGCGGCCGCGCGAGGCATCGAAGTCGCCGATTCGTCCGCGCGCCGTGCGAGATTAATATCGCGGCCCGTTGAGCCCCTTTTCGATATTCACGCTTACAATTATAGCCGCGGAGATACAGATACCCGCGCGCTGAATAACCACGAGCAACCGAGGGCCTCTCTCTATACTCTATATCACGCGTATAAATAATTACTCCGGCGCGCAGCAATTACTATAAGTTATGGCCTAGCCGGCACAATTTGCAATGTCAAGACATAAACACTGCTACCGCTTACATTTGAATACATTAAGCGAGGAACGGGAGGCTCTGATTGGCCGACAGGGAGTGGCCCCGGTGTATCGGTAGAACGTGAGCTACGATCTGGTTGACGATTTTTATTACGGAAACGATCATCTCTCTGGCTCCGGGCGCCCGATGCCTTTTCCGTTACGCTCAATACTGCCCTTTCGCTATTGCGAATCCTGATGGACCGCCATTCCAATTCCGTCCTCGATCCGCTGGATCGCAAAACTCGACTCACGATTTCCGATCGATCTTGAAGTATTTACGGCCGCTCGCGATCGCGATAATCTAGCCGGTCAATTGTTTTATGACAATCGCAGACCGATCCAAGATGGATCGACTCTCCCTGCACGATCGATGCAGAAGCTACGTGGAACTGCAGCCTGATCTCGATGCATCTTCGTTGGTGTTCCTTCGAGAGGTACACCCTACATTGCTGTTTGATTAACCAGTGACTTCGCGGGATCGTGTTCGAGACGAATTCCTCCCAATTAAGGCGATATTGATGAGAATTTTCTTCGGGCAGAAATTGCTCGAGTTATCGTGAGAAGTCGACTATGGATGAGTCTTGAGGAGGATGGATGTCGACGCTGCGGAATTGTTGCCGACGAAAGTTCGACGGGGTGGTTGTTGTAACTTTTGTCGGAGCTGGGCTTAATGTTTCTTTCGAGGTTCGGGATTAATTACGTGTTCGCCTTGGGGGATTGGTAGTGTTCGCGGAAGAATGTTGTTCGACGATTGTAAGAGAAAGGAGTTTATTTGAAAGCGATTTTGTTGAATATTCATCATTATACAGCGGATTCTACGCATTTATTACAAGAATCAGTGGGTGTAATTTCGAACAGTAACAACAGCAGAAGAATTTGAAAATGCTGCTCTACTATTTACAACCTATAAAACCCTCACACGTTCCCCAAGGGTGAAAATTCACTCATTTTCTATTTTTACCTACTATAAAATGATTGTTTCCTCTTTATCTGTATTGCGAGACATGTTTTTCTAAAAAATGACGTAATTAATGAAGTATAGTTTATTAGTTCAAAGTGTGAAGCAAAAATTGGTGAGAAAATATCATAGGATCTTTCGTGCAACTATTTTTGAGGAGCGTATGAGGTTAAACGTATCAAGAAACTAAATTTCCATTTCGTCACAGTTTGTTGCAATTAGACACACAATTTTTATTTATCGTTGGCACAGGGACTTGATTTGCCAAGCACTGTTATGTTTGAAAAGTGAATTGAGCTTTTCTAACGAGTTCAGAATAATGACATGTTTAAACGAGATTTACGGAGAAACACTGTCACCATCGTATCCGTCAATGCCGAGCGTAAAACCCATACGAATTAATTCTCGATCATCTCGAAAAAAGGCCCATCAAGATCACCGAATGGATACAGCTAATAACAGGATCGACTGTGTGCGTCTCTTTCCAGAAATATCGTCTCTCCCATCGCGTCAACCGTATCCGAGCGAGCTCTCTCTGATCCGGGTCCGAACAGATGAGAGAAGAGAGGAACCCAGTTAATGGTGACAAGACAGTAAATGCCGACGTTTCTATTATTGAATAAAAGCGTTCTCCCTTTCGCCGTGATCGCGCTCTTGTGCACGCGACAGTCGTCGGCTCTGCTGTTCGCCGGGCGTTTGTACACCTGTACACGCGGCCACACACACCTGCGTATATGGACACCTGAGGGGCAGTGCAGGTGGTGGGTGGGGGGAGAGGGAAGAGAAGTAAAGGAAAGGGAATAGCGGCGTGTGTGTATATGTGCGGGCTGGAGAGAGCGTTGTTCTCTGGACGATGGGCGTGGACAAACGAGCGGAAAAATGGCGGGGTTTGGAAATGAGATTTGCTGGTAAACCGACAATTTATCGTAGGTATCTGCAAAAGCATCTCTTGACGTTCCTCTGACCAGAGTTATAATTAATACGCTCTCGTCACAGAGCTGGCCGACCAATATTCCGTCGCGCCCACACACGTTCTCTCTGCTGGCCAGAGAGAGAGAGAGAGAGAGAGAGCGTGTGAGAGAAAGAGAGAGTGAGAGAGCGAGAGAGAGTCCAGGACGAATGGGAGCGGATATGTTATATGTATAGATGAGAGAGAGAGAGAGAAAGGTACGGTGGGGACGAGGCGAGTCGTGGAACCAGCGCGTAACTGGTTGTTGATTAAGTCTGAATGACTGATGCCGCAAAAACACATTAAAACTTGAATGAGTACAGATGAAAATTTAGTCGCTAGGAATCAAGAGACCGCAGAGGCAAATGGCCTGGCGGCCGCACATACGCGCGCCAGAAACCGCCTCCGACCCTCTTCTTCCCAAGCGATATACATATACATAGTATACCGACTCCCTGTGTTCTCGCTGTCGCGTGCGCGATCGGGCACACACCGAACCACCCCACGAATATAACAACGCGAAAAACACTCCGCGATTGCTATATCCGCCGCCCCGAGACACTCGCCCTCGGTTGACCACTGTGTAACGGAAACAACTTGCACCAATGGTTTTCAACGGCGATGTTTGCTACTCGGTTCCTACCGGAAACGGTTTCCCGGATAGCCCATCTCTCTTTCTCTTTTTCTCGCGTGGCTCTCTACCAGCCGAGACCGGGAAGAATGTTCCACTCCCGGAAAAATTGAATTAAGCCGTGTCGGGGTTGATCTTTTAGTTATTCGATGGGAAAACTCGGTTCCAGTTTTGTTCAGGGCTGATTGCTTAAACGAGTGATTGATCGGGTGACGCGGTTGTTTTTTTTGTTCAGTGATCAGTGGTTGTGTGTTTTGCAAGTTCGGAGAGGTCTTCTTATTTGGATGTACAGAGGCAACGTTTGAAAGATTCTCTGAAATTCATTTTATGGAGTAGTTTTGAAAAATTGAAAATATTAAGGAGCGAATCAGGATATGAAAGTATGTCGAAAATGTGGAGTGGAGTTTTGTTGTCGCGGCCTTCGTTTTCGAGGATATCGAGTTTGACGATTAATTATATGTCTGACAATGGGAAACCAATTCTACTTTCTGCGTAAAAGAATGCACGAGAGATGAATTTTCGAAGATGGACACTTGTTGAAAACAATTATACTGTATTTTGAACTTACTCGTGTCTGCAGAATCATCCCCTATGCGCACCATTGCGTTAAAAACAAACAGTGCTGTAAAAGAATTAAAACAATAGAAGATACACCGGAGAAAAGTTGCTAAAAAAATTCCAGGAACATTAGAATCTCAGTTCAACAAATTTCCTGACATTTCCTTCGACGCACTGAGGGGTTAATAATTGGTTTTCAGTTCATCCGTGCATCGGCGTCGAGCAAGACAATTTCGATAATAAATAGCAATTCGAAAAACTGATTCGATTCCTAACAAGTTCCAATTATTCAGGGGGTTGGAGGGGATGGAATGGGTTGAACGGAGCAAGTTTCACTAAGTGTCAGCAACGACGCGGCAAAGGGGTGTCCACGGGGGTGACGAGGCCGTGTGGCGGAAAGAGGAGCGGAAATAAAATCCGGACCAATTGTTCAATCTCCAAACATTCCCCACCAGGGGCTGGTTACGAAGTTTTACCGTGTACGCGTGCCGAATTAGCCGAGTGTAGCGGAGAGAAGTGTCGGAGCAAGGAGTAGGAGAGACATTTATTTGGCTGTCGCTGGAGCAGTTGGAAACTTCTGCACCGAGGGAGCAAGAGGCAACATGGTTGGATCGTTGGTGGAAGGGAAACGACGAAGGACGAGGAAGAAAGTAAACCTCGAACCACCCGTGAAACACGAAGAGAGAGAGAGAGAGGGAGATAGACAGAGAAGGACGACGGTAGCAAAGGGAGCGAGAGAAAAGAGAATGGGGTTGCCGAGGGTAGAAAGAAAGGAAGATAAAGAGACTCGTTCCCAATGTAGTACAAAACTCGAAAGAGGAACGGGGGAAAGGTGTTGAAGCATGACCAAGGGAAAAGAAGAGGGAGGGAAAGGAAAACAGAGTGCGAGCGTAAGCGTGGATTTGTGTAAAGGCATCGTTCGTGTGTGGTTTATACACCCCCGCACAAAAGTATCTGGACATTGGTTTCATTCTTACATCTGCCACAAACAAATGCGTCTAATTAAATTTTATGCGATCCACGGAATGTATTACTAAAATTGTTAGATCGTTTGGAAAGTCGTTTCGTTTTCTCATTGGGAAAATCAAAGCCAATTTTTTACCATTTAGAATAACATTCATGATAATTTGTTCTATGCTCCATGCAACAGTATTTTTTAAATTTTTCTAATGTTTCATTTTTGCTATAAAATCCGCTGTCTATTAATACCAAACGAAAAGCGATATTACGAACGATCTCATAATAATAATTCCTCAAATGTCTCTATATATCCACCGAAATCCGTGCAATGATTTAAAGTCATTTATACCAGTTCTGGCATCCTAGCTACACATGTTTAAAAAGCCACGAATTTATCATGGAAAAGTTAAAATGTTAAGTTTTACAATGAAATATATTTTGTTGATTTAAACCGTGAAAAATTGATGGACCATTATCTCAGGCTCTTTTATGTAACTATTTCTGAGAATCGTTTGAGGGTGAGCAGTAACAAAATAAATTGTAGTTCGTACATTTTATGAAAATTATAAGTGTTCACATACTTTTGCGCGGGGGTGTACGAACGTGTGGACGGTGGAGGGAGTGAGATGGGGTTGAAAGATGAGAGAGGTCCCCGCCGCGGGAGGACCGAGCATGTTTTATTAAGTGCGTCGCGCGTGGAAAAAGCGTCGGGCAATTTTCAGGTGCTAAAGGGAGCGCTGATAACGCGCCACCACATTTCAAACAGTCTGCCACGCTTTTCGTCCCGTTACTTTGCTTCACGCCGCCTACGAACTTACGTTTAACACGCTTAGGGCACCACGTGGAACCCTGAGACTCCCCTCGTAATTTGTTTTCCTTATTTTTGCCTTTATCTACCTTTCACCCTCTTTAGTTTAACATAATCGATGCTGGAATCGAGACTGGAGCCAGAATAGTCTATATTTCAATCAGTCGGAAACCGTGTGCATTTTTTCAAATTTTTCGTTTTAGCGATGGCCTCTTTATTTTGCGAATTTTGGCTTGAAAGTTTATATTGGCCATTTCATATAACGATATAAATAGGGAATAAAGAATACCATTTTTTTGGCAGACCGCGTCTGATCGTGACAGGCTAATACTACTTCTGTCTGTAATGCTATACATATTGCACAACATCCTCTGCAAAGTAAAAATTAAGAACCGAAATGTAATCGGACTTTTATATCATATTTTTATCATAAGCTCATATTTATTGTACATTTTTTAATATATCATATGTCTGCTTCATCCAATAATTTAATACATTCCATTATCTAAATGACGAGGATTAATTCAATATATTCCGGCTCTTTTTTATTTGCATAATATAATTCCGATATTTTTTTCTCCGGACAAATCAATCAAATCGGTTGACACAGACAGTGTAAATAAAATTCTAGCTTTTCGGAACATTAACGATTCGATGTTTTACATCCGCTTTTCTACAATATTTCTAAATATATATTTTTCCCGCTCTCTCTCTACTAGTTGAATAGTCAATACAGAATTTTAATTCTAAGAACATTGACAATTTGAAAGTGTTTTTTATCCAACTTTGAAAAACATTTTTAGATACCATAGTTCCAGAAAGATTTCCAAAAATCATCAATGCTCTCGTTATTAACATTTAATTAATTGATAAAATTAAGCCTCCTCGACCATTAACAATTTTTGCTTCAAACCCACCCTCTCGAACTGTTTTCTACCAGCTACAAACGACTAATTAGTTAATAAATCTTGTAAAAATCGTTTGAAAACCTCTGTTCAATCAATCGAACATATTCCCTGTTCTGTTCATTTGCCGAAGTCCGGGGATTCATCAATGGCCGGAGTTCGTCCTCGTCGTCCCGGCGGTGGCTTTCGCTCTCGGATCAAATATTTCGCGTCGATCCTTAACGGGGTATTAACGTTGTCCGAAAGACAAAAAAGGATTGCCTACATCGTTAACGCGCTCGTACACCGGGACCAAGGAAGCCGGGGCCATCTATTATTTCACCCGTCAATGAGATGTGTCAGCGGTGACGGGTATACGTCATCCGCGGTGTTCGTCCGGCGTCCGGCGAGCGGATAAACCGCACGAAAGAGAGTGAGAAACGATATCACCGTGAGCTCCGTAGAAAGATAGTCCAAAAAAAAAGAAACCAAAACCATTCAGAACAAAAAAAAACCCTTGCGCACAACTCCAGGGAACAGAGAGGGAATCAACAAAATGAGAATTAATATTGAATCGCATTAACGAATCGTCGCCGGTAGTTCCCGGGGATGAAAAGGCGTCGCGCAGGAATAAACGCGGGGGCGGTGGGGAAGCGTGTGTAGCAGAGGCAGGGCCCCCTTTTTACGTTTCCACCCCCGCGCGACGGGGGCGAAAGCGTCGTTCCATCTCGCTCGGAACGTGACGCCAAATGAAAATACCGAAGGACAATGGAAATACTAATGATTGATTGGATACGAAAAAGAATTATAATTGAAAAAAACGCGGAGTGCTGACCAAAAAAAAAAAAAGGGAGAGCATGAGCGTTGCTCGAGCCAGAGAAAGACGGAATCGCAGAGAAAGAGGGCGCGATCCATGGTGCAACTGGTGGGGCAGAGACGGCACACGAACTATTGGGAATAATATATCAATACCCATCGAAGCCACGCATACGAATGCGACGGTTCCGTGGCGGCGTTTCGGGGGTGTGGGCGGAAGGGGGGCAGAGCTCGAACCGGGATAACGATGCGGGGGCGGGGGGTTACCGTAGGGGTGAGGAACGGCGGGAGGAGAGAAGGGTGTTCGGAAAGAGTAAAAAATATTACACCCTCACACATTGGCGCCGCTAGCGAATGAAACTGGCACTAACCAATACCAATAACGGCCGGCACAAAAGAACGGCCCCGGTCGGTGTGTGAAAAACAGACCCACACAACGGGACCCGGGCTACGATGCTTCGCCGGCATTATAGCTTTTCACGTACCCGGTGGCTTTGCGATACGCTACGGGCCAATCTGCGGCCACGGTACGCCTTTCCTACGACAGCTGATTCGACGGACTGCTTCGCTGTTTGATAGGGCTCGACGGATAACGACGCACGGCGAACGAGAATTGCTGGCGATGGTCGAGATATTGGCGAAGCGCTTGATAGGATTGCGGGGGGTCTGTTTCTGCTCTTCTGGGGTCGCGGAACCAGTGTCGACAGAATTTTCGGACTGAAGCGTTGCTTACATCGTGTACATGATATTCTTGTTGCTTTCTCGCTGCTTGAGATCAATGTGGGAGATGATACAAGACAAATTAAAAATGTTCTTGCACTCTACTCATTTTTCTCACAAGTGCATAAAATCCGCTGTCTAGTTTATCAATCCAGTGACAACGTACATTCTTTTAACTCGTTGAGCGCCACGTCAGCCATCAGTGGCTGACATTAAACACTGACATTAGACCATTAGTCCTGTAATAAATCAAAATTAAGTAAATTTTAAATAAATTTTCTGTAATTCCATATAACTGTGTTTTTATAATTCTATATCATGTTACACGCTGTCAGCCAGTGGTGGTCGACGCGGCCTAAACGGAAAGTCTAGTGTCAGCCACCGATGGCTGACGTGGCGATCAACGCTTTAATTATGTTTTAATGAAGCGTTCAGCAACGTGTTTATCCTTTGAACTTCGCACGGTACACTTCAGTAACGAATTTTCCCAATGTTTCCTCGTCCAGTTCGGATAATCGAGGTTCCAGCGTATTTGCATAAAACAATTCTTCACCCATTCGCTTTCGCTCGAACACTGCAGGACAGCGCAATGTACGCGACAGTGCAACAGCAAAAGAGGGTGCTGCGTCCACGGAGATGAGAGTAACTGGCATCGGGCTGCACGGTTCCTCCCCATAACCTCCCTCGTTTTGTCCACAGACAGGTACCACGGCCGCGTGCTTTTTTAATGCTAAATGTACCCTTTTGTTTGCGCGGCTGGATGGGAGATTCGGCCGAGGGGTTTTTCAAATGCTAAACGCGCGCGTTGCCGGCTACTACCCCCATGACGGAGCCGGGCCATCTACGGGGTCGCGAAAGTCGACGGCGCTCGCAACAGGACGATGTTCGGTTTCGGGATCAACCGGGTCCTTCGGTGTCTTCGGAGATCCAATTTACGACGATGCGGATTATCACCGCGTTCGGACTAACCAGTTTCGGGGATGGAACCCGGGAAACCCGTTTCTAGAGCGGGGCCAAGTTGCCGCGGACTTGCTGGGCTACCGTGTACCTAGCTGCACGAAGGATTCACTGTTATGAAGATGAGTGGCAAATAATAAATGTCCCGTGCTGCGATTGCAGAGACCTAGGCTCTGCAGATACAAGCTAATTACTTGGCTTGACAAAAGACGCGAAAAAGAATGTTGAACATTTTCTTTTCGAAGAGCTGCACGCGTTTCAGGGAAAAATAGAGCTTTGAATTCGTTTGTTTTCTTCGTGCAGCTATTTTTGAGGATGGCACGAGGGTCAAAAGAGATGAGGGATGAGACCATGGGGGACAAGGTGACCGAAACGCCGCGAGAACGCGAAACGTACGAGGGCAACGGGCCGGTGGTGTGGGTGGCTGGATCGGGACAGAAGTGGTTGATGCATCGGGACAAACACATTTCGCATTAAAACTGCTCCGACCGGTGCGTGTGTTCCGTGGAATGGTTTCTCCTCCACCGATAGCCGTCTCTCCGAAAGGGGTGTGTGAATCCGAGCGAAAGGAAACGATAGGGGCGAACACGGTTAGCTGTACATCGACGTTACGGGTGTCTCTTATGCGACTTCTGCCACGGTGTTCGCTCGTTGTTCATGGTTTACAGGTTTCGATTTCGCGCAGACTTTATAGATTTGCGTGGGGGAAGGAGAACAGGAATTATCGGACTGTTTATTTTTATACGAAACGAACGTATTTCCTGCGTACGTTTCTTCTTTTAACAACTTCAATAGTTTGAGAGTAGACTTCATTAAGGAACATTAAAAAATTGTTTCTTCTTCTTTCAACAATTTGTTAATGTTCCTCTAAATAATATTATAGAACTTCTCGATAATATATTAACGTATAGTCTTATAATGAGAATGTATGCAAAAATATTAAATATTGAAGGGTTTAAAATAATCTATATAATTTGGTTGACTACATAAGGGTTAAAATTACTGTGGAAGTGTACAGTCGACTTATATGCAATATTTTTTTTGTTTAAGGGTGGTGGGGAAAATCTCTTAAGCACGCCCTCTACTCAGATGTTGATTGGAGAGGGTAGTGTGTGACTCGGCTCCCCCCTCGGATGTAATGAGGGGGATTATTACCTGAAGTATTCGGACCAATTTTATTTTGTAGAAAGATCTTCGGTACAATGATTAGATTTGTGGAATGAGTTAATTATTTGTTGATGAGAATATTCAGTCTAATTTATATTTGTGGATTAGTAGATAACGGAGATTGCATTGGTTTCAGCTGAATAGGATAATTCAAAAAAGAATACAATTTTTATTTGACTTCTGTGTCCTGAAATCAATACAAACATTTTTTATTTTGCACCTAAAGTATTCTAATGCCTATACCCACTAAACCCCCACTGCCCAGGGGCCCTTTCCGGCCCCTGTTTGGCTTACTAGATATAGGGAGAAGTCGTCTCAAAGCGGCTGCTTTTTTTGTTATTATGATTATCAATTGCATTCTTCAGATTTATATTATGCCATTCTTAATTATTCTGGTTCGATATGTTTAATCTTAGACGGAGATTTAAACGAGACAATTTTATTAATTGCATCTGTTGTGTTTAAAATTAAATGTTAAGTTGTTTGTGTTTACGGACGTGTTATTTTATTGACGACTTAAATTCTACATAAATTATGTCAACCGTAGCCCGCGACCCGCTATCCGCATCCAGATGGAGGGGAGGTGGGCTGATAGCCACTCCTGTTCTTAGCTTAATAGATCAGGAGAGCCCTAAGACTGGCTCGAACGTATAGTTCAGAAGGCTGTGCAATTCGTTGAGAATTTTTTTGAGAAATCGACAGCGGTAAGACGCGCGCGTTAAGAAGCTAGCACGGAACAGCGAAGGCAGAGAGTTTGAGCCGCGATTTCTGCGCGCGCGTTACCGGTGTCCGGTTCACGCTCGCGGCGTGTCCTCGCCTCGTCACCATCGCCCTTCTCCGCGCCGTCCAAATGCCGGTGCACGGCCCGGGGCTTCCATCATTTTTTTGTCGGCGTTACTGCACTTCTATTTTCATTCCGCCTCACGTTCCGGAGGCCCGCTCGTGGTGGAGGAGAAAAAAATGCGTCCCCCGAACACGATTGATAGGTACGGGCGCACGAGCGTGTGCGACACAACCGTTGTTCGGACACCAAGCAGCCGCTCGTGTGTGGATACACAGAGCGAACCATCACCCCACCGTCCACTCTCTCCCTCCGCCCCTTAACCACCCTCTAACCCTCCCCCTATTTGCGTAGAAGGTGACAGAGAAGGTGTAGGCAAGCGGAGAAAGCGAGAGAAATTGCAAAAATAGTGTGGCGACCGGCCAGAAAAAGAGGAGCGTCGTTGTAGTACGTGTTCCGTCGTTATTGCTGCCAGACAGAAATAGTTATTAGGTATAGTTTATTAGTTCTGCGACGTGTGTCGTAACCGGAGATTTCTGTTGTGAGACGCTTCGCCGGGAGACACCGAAAATAGAGGAAAAATTACAACGCTCGATGCCGACCACCCCCTCTTCGAAACTGGAAATCCATCTTCCCCGGTGCTGGAAATAAATTGATCTATGCATTCACACCCATCGCACTGTGCTGAAAGTTCGATGAAGGTGGTTTGCGTCTGATCAGCAAACCAATTATGCAAAAGATTTAATGAAATTATTGAAAAAGAAATGATAATTTCATTTGGTTATTGTTTCTTACAATTCACGAGGACGATTTTTATTTTGCAGAAAGATCTCCGGTACAATGATTAGATTTGTGCCTATTATTTATGCGCATTTAGCCTAATTTGTATTTGTGGATTAGTAGACAATGGAGGATGTATTGGTTTCAGCTTAATAGGATAATTCAAAGAAGAATACAGTTTTTATTTGACTCCTGTGTCCTAAAATCATTACAAACATTTTTTCATTTTATAAATTAATGATATGGGCGCACAGGTTCGATAAAAAAATCAAAACGAAGCAATTTTGCAATTTATAAAATTCTCTTGAATGTTGCGATCCGATTCTGGATTATCTTTAAGAGAAGTTTTGCGTCTGAAAAATACTGAACGTTGTACCCAGTGTCCCACAAGATTAACAATAACTATAAAATATCTTTTATGTGTAAATTATTAACGTTTATGTGTGTCACTGTACTCCATGATATTACGAATTAAACTGAACCATGTGAGCGTTGGGAGAGAACCAGTACAAAAACAAGGGAATGACGTATATTGACGAAATAGCCAATAATAAAGACAATACGATCGAAAATTCTGAGATCGATACTAGGCAGTAAATTCGAATTGAAAATGCCCTTCCAAACTCAAAACATTTCCGCTAATATACCATTTGCTGTTATGGTAAACAATTAACATTCAAATTGTTTGACACAATAATTATAAAACACTGAGTGTTTATTTAATGGAAGAGGACAGTTATTGGAACTTACTGTATGAAAGGAAATTTTTTTATTTTGTACGAAAATCAGCAGTCGAGTGATTGGATTTAACCTCGCCAGAAATTAACGTGTTCGAATAGGAAAATAGAAAGGTTAACGAAGTTGCATAACGTCACACTTTATTTTCGATCTACGGAAACTCGTTCGCCGAGGAAAATAGTTCTCTGTTCCTCTCTTTGTGTAAAACCGTGAATTTGCATAAACACCAGTCTTATATCCTGAGGTCGCGAGGAACAACTCGCGAAAGTATATCATTAGACATTACCCTGTATTTAGAATGTCGAACGCACACAGTCCGCGAGGTACCCCGGCGAAGGCTGTCGAACAAATACGACATAATTCGAGCGAGTTCGCAGATCACGATATCGAATTTGCTCGCGTGTGTTTTGCATGCAGCGGACGTCACGCGCCGCGGCAAGATTCCCGCCCATCGGATCAATCGAACAAGAGAAACGACGGTGTGCAACGATCGCAGATTAAAATCGGCCACGGTGATCAAGATTAATCCCTTATCTCGCTATCCTCGGTTGCGGCTCCTTGCAACTTCGTACACAATTTGTATGGAACGGACTCGCCTTCGGAGTACACTCCGCGACAATACTATAAGACAAAGAATTTTTCTTCTCGTATACAGAGTGTACTTTTTTGTTTTCAATTCTACCTTTACGGTCGTGACGTCTGTCCGGTGAAAACGAATCCAACCGTGGCATACTTCGGAGCATATTTGTTTCATTCACTTTTCAGTAGAACCTCCATTATCCGAAACGACGATGATCGAGATCGACAAAAGAATTGTCAGAACAGTTCATTGTGAAACTATTTATTGTACCGATCAGCAAAGATTCAACATTGCTAAAAATTTTAGGGCTCTCAAACTCAAGTTAGAAGTAGAAGTTGCAAGAAAACTATACTAAGCTTACTAACAAAGAAGAAAAGTAATGGAAGATTTCCTATCGTTACACATTAAATAAATTTATTTAAAAATATATAAATTTTTTTAAAATTCGGAGCCCTATGGTATGCCGGGGCCCATGCGGTCGCTTAGTCCGCTTACCGTTAGATCCGCCACTGGTTCTACTGATAATCGAGGTTCTACTCAATGGCGAAGTAAAGCAGTAACTGCGACCGGAAGTGTGCCGTGTTTGGGCTCGTTTCAATCAGAAAAATGTCTCGGATCTGTTGAGAGAAGTTTGATAAAGAAATGCTTTGACTGAGAAGGGAGTCTTTCTCAGAAGACAGATTCGAATATGTCTCATAGTATTGTCGGCGACTGTATGTATAAGAGAACGAAGTCGCGAGGAGTAATGGCGAATATCGGCAATGACCTCGGTCGGTAGAAATCGTTAAAAAAAGCAGCAAGGACAAACGAGAGAATCGGAGGAGAAGATGCGCGGAGACGGTAGGGGTGATCGGTTGCCCGCCCCTCTCTCGTCCGTCGGATAATTAAAAATAGTCCCCGCGGCCCTTTACTCCTTTTTCGCGGCTCATTAAATCGACTATAAATTATGCATCGAAAATTACGGGCAGGCCATCCGAATATCGGTACCGGTGTGCTGGACTGTATCTTGGTTCGGGGCACCGCGCCACGGCATAATAAGCAATTTGTAATCAAGAGGCGTCGTACGGGTGTTATAGTTAGTAAGAAATCCAATGGAAGCAGCGGCCGTCCCATCCGCGGACCAAAGCCACCCAGGCTAGCCTCTGAAGGGGCCGAGGAAGAAAGAGGAAGAGATCGGAGCGTGCGAGAGGGAGACTGAACGAGAAAGAGAACGGAGAAAAGGGTGGGAGAAAGAGCGAGGTGAAACGCGCGTAAAAAGAATTGCAAATTGCGAATTAGCATTATGTCCCGTCGTCTACTCAAATCGTTATTATCTCGCCGGAGAATTCTACTCTCGGGCCCCCGGGTTCAACCCTGCCCCCGGGGGAGATACGCGCTTTGTCGTGATACTCAGCGCAAATCGGATTCACGTCGCTTCGAGTACTGACGCAACCGGTTATTACGCAGGAACAAGACGAAAATTAAATATCCTGCGTGCGCCACGCACGCCGCCTCGCCTCGCCTCGCTTCCCTGCGATTCGGCCAGGCTCCGCTACGCTGAAAAATAGCCGATAAACCAGGAAAGAACCGCATTGTTTCGCTCGGGAACGAGATTATGAACCGCCGCGACCAACTCCGTTCATTCGGTTTCTACTGAATAGCTGACACTTACGTTTCCTCGGTGCTTTTTTTACTCCTCTTCGAACAGTTTCGAATTTTTCAGTACTTCTAAATCCTTTTTTTTTAGAAATGAACTTTCTACTGTCTAGTTTCAGTGTTGCTGACTTTTACGAGACGCACAGTGGGGCATTTTAACGAAAAAGCTGGCCTCTATCTATATTTATGAGAGGTTAGTGGAATTGTAACGTTTAAATAATAAATTAATATAATAGTTCTTAAAATGAATTAATTATGGCATGAGACGAAAGCCGAAGAAAAAGATAGAACCTTTCCCGAAGAAAGTAGTGACGAGGAGTTTTAAATAAAGTAAATTTATTGTATGTAAATACTGTTTTATTTCAGCAATACATCTCATATGTTCGAACAAAAGGAAAAATGTAATTTTGTAACAAAACAACACCAGTGGACTTGTTTTCTACTATAAAATAATTTTGGCCAGCTTTTTGGTCAAAATACGCCACTACGTTTATTTTCACCTACACGCATTTATGTGCAGATCCTCAAGATCGGCGGCATATTATTTTATTATAGCGAGTATACACGACAAATGAGTGGTAATCACGGACAGAAACGATGTCGAGGCGAAGGATTAATCAGCATTCAAGTCACCAGCGTATCTAATAAAACGTGCCACTTCGCAAAAGGGCCTTTTCTATCAAGCCACCTTCTGCTCCCCTCGCCACCCTTTCATTAAATTCTCCCCCACCCTACGATCGATAAAAATTTTTAACTGAAATTCCTGGATAAAAGTGGTATGTACTTTTAATTAGTAGCTGTCATGTCCAGTGACTTATGATCTTAATTTCCCATTAGAAACGTTACAGAATAGAGCGGATATCCCGGCGAAGACCAAAGCGTTCCTCGTCAGGAGTGAGCGTTACGTAGGCGCGACCAATTAAATCGTCCGTACCCATTGCGTGCACGCGTCGCGGTTAAGCGAACAATGTTACATCATCCGCATTATACCATCTATCCGATCGATCAGACGTATCCGGGCCGCTGATAAACGCGTGGATCGCGTTATGAAAGCACTTTGGGGAGGCATCGATGTTTACTTTGAAAAACAGGATTAAAGTGATAGCTTCGGAAATTCGGCTGATCGAGGCGGCTCCCATCAACCGTCGAATCAAGGAGCTTTGAGAACGAAAATCATATTTCAAGGTTCTACAATTCACTTACATACGTGCACGCGTCACAATTTCTTACACTGATCAGAACGTTCATTAGTATTTTCTTGCATTCCTTCTGTTGTTCTGAATGTCTCTTTCATTTTTCATTTTTTTTTAAATATTAAATATATGTGATTCTTCTGGTTAAGATGGGACTAAATGTGACACAATTTGAATCGTGACAAAAGTTTACGTAATGATTAAACTGCGGATTGTTTGCATTTATGATAAAAATTAATAGGTTGTAATTTAGAACAATAAAGTCATTGGAGGAATTGAAAAATCTCGTTATATTATTTGTAGTCTATTAAATTTATTAATAAAGAGAGTAATATTTCAGTTCCCTTCAGTTTGTTACAATTCAGGTAGAAAATGTTGATTTTCCTAAGGAAAGTATGAAACCGAATGGACGTCTCGAAGAACATGACTTCCTCAGATGACTCTAAACATTTCTAACAACAAAAATATTTATCTAACTTAATTAAGTACTTAGGAAACAGTACAGACTGAAAAGACAGCGATTTTGAAAACATTTGAAACAAGATGATCGGTAATGCGATTAAAAATTTGGCCAAAACGTCACCGAATTCTTCGATCCATGTCGTTGTGTGTGTCTGTTAGCGGGTCTCGCGTGTCCTCCCCGTTCGGCAGGAATTTAAATAGTGGCCTGGTCATATTATTGCATTAATAAATGAAATTAGCGAAACAGTAAAGTGCTTTTAACGGGTTGTGTCTATCCTGACTTCTCTAATATGACAAATACACGAACGGCCGTGCCTCTGCCGTTTCCGGCGTCCTTGCATTCATTAAATGACGCTGGCGATGCGCTCCGCGCGGTTATTAATGGCACCGCATCAAAATCAATTTTCATTTGCGGAATACTTATGTACGCTGCAATCCAATTTGCACCGGCTACACCGACGAGCTCTCCCCTACACCGCGAATTTTATTGTAACTGAAAGTTACCGAATCGTTTCCCGACCGTGCCACAAGAAAACCGAGTTCCGCGGATACTTGACAGTTGCTCGGTTATACACGTTATACCTATTAGCCGATTGTATTTGTTTATTTATTTTACCCGATACTGTGACGCTGATCCGTGTATCTACACATTTTACCCTCCACCTTTTTTTGTTCATTGTCTCGCCTGTTTCCAAACTTCGCGTTCTCTGAAACGCGCACTGTATATCACTCTTTTTATTGAAGTTCGAGAGACTTTTTTCGAGGCGATTTTCAGGAAATTGTTTTTCAAATATTTTCGCTAGTTCATCACTTCTGACAAGATAAGACTTTTTTTATCTAGCAGCTTCTAGATCTTGAGATACTACGATTTAATTAATTGTAATGAAAATCGATTTTTTCATGTCTTCTACAGTCTGACACCGCTTTATGTTTCTTTTAAAAATAAAAATGATGATTTGTTAAGTATATTTTATGCTAGAGTGTATTATAAAACTTCTGAGAAATACATTTCTCAGTGTCGATTGCAGAATATTTATGATTCAGCACACCTGTTCTCACCAAATTAATTTGTAAAGTCAAGGCAGGGAGGGCGTAAGTTTCTGATCTTTGCGAGCTCAACTTCGCGCCGCACAAATGAATAATTGTTCCCGAAGAAAAAGGAATTGGCCGGATTAGTAGAAAGGAATACATTTTCCAGTGTCATTCCGGGGGTTTCGTCGTAATGGTTCGACAATCGGCGGGGCTGTACCATAGAATTAATAAATATCTTCCTTGGAAGACGAGAGGAGATCGATCAATTAACGAGCACTCGAGGTCCTCCGCGAGCGTATCCCAAGGAAGGAAAAAACTTTGAAAAGATTTCCTCGAGTAGAAATGCATCTTGAGCCTGATCTCCTACTCCCGTCCGTCGGGGTTGCACAGTTGACGAAATAAAGGGTCGGCGAAATAATACCGGTGCTCGCAACCTCGGCGAGTCAGCGGAGCGGCGGGAGATCTCGAAGAAACCTAATTAACTCCGCGCTTTGGAATGAAATTATTTTTGCGCGATCGTCGTGAAGAAGAAAAAAGAACGACGAGGAAGAACGCGGTATAGCCGGCGACGAGCCACGAGAAAGAGAAAAATCAGAAAGAAGACTGGCGAGAAAAGAAAGTTCAAGACGGAAAAGGTAAGACAAAGACCCTGAGGAAGGGAGAAAGGGGCGCGAGAAGGGGAACCAAGTACACATAAATCTTCCTATAGAGAAATTTCGGGACCGAAATCTTACTTACATCGTACACAGATCATACAAAGTCAATACTTTGTTGCTTTGTTGAATACATATATATTCTCCTGAACTATCTTTTACATTTTTCAGTGATGAACAAACTTGATGAACAACAAATTCAATATTTAATAAAATAAATTTTCCTTAATTCTACCACTCACAATGAGGTATAATATGCGATAATTAAATATTATTTATTAATTATAATATTTGATGTTATAGCTCTCGTGCAACATTGATAGAAGAAATACGAAAAGAAATTCAGAGATTGATTTTATTAATTACTCTTCAACTACCGGACGTGACACTTCTAAAGATCTTTTTATGACACTTTGACTAAGATACTTGGGGCACTTTTCTGATTGAAATGACACCAAACACAGTTTGAATCGTATTACCAATCCTTGTGAAGAGGAACCTCGATTATCGGAAGTAACCAATGTTACTTACAATATTAGTATTGAATCTTTATCTGAAACTGAATTGACCTGTTGACACGTGAAACACGTATTGGGAGAGTTACGGAAAATTCATCGATTCGGATAATCGAGGTTCCACTAGTTCATCAATTAGATAAGAATGTACGCTTCGAATTATGTCGTGTTTGTGCTCGTTTTAATCGGAAAGATGTCGTCTACATTTTAGTATGAAAATGATAGGTATTACAATAATAGCGAGAGAAAGAGAAACAGAAGGAAGAACGGGGTGAGAGAAAAAAATCCAAGACAGAAAAAGTGAGACAAAGACCCGGAGAGGAAGGTAGATCGCGAAAGGGACACGAAGACGAAAGTAAGGTGGCCGACGACGAGGGAACAGAAAAGGTAGACGAGGGCAGAGAAGTAGGTGGAAGGGCGAGGTGTGCCGGCTCGAAACTACCAAACTACTTTTCAAGCTGCCCCCGCGGCCCTGGCAAGATTATAATTAAAACGTCGCGCGGCGCTGGATAATAAATTAATGCATAATTAACATAGCTAATTATAATACCGGCTGAAATTTTTCTCGTAACTCGTAACACACTGGTACCTCGCATGCGGAGGCAGTGCAACCCGGTAATTTATGATCGGACATGAAAAATTACCGTCTCGGGGGGGTTTAATCATCCTCGCCCTCCTCCTTCGCCCTCCCTCATCTGCCCTCCAAGAGCCCCTCAATCCTCCCCTCTGCTCCCCTCTCATCCTGCCAACGTGCCTCCGTAACGTCGACCTTCTGCCAACCGAGGAGCGTTTCGCCTTCGTTACACCCCCCGTTTACAGCGGAACTTAATAACTTATTACAATTCGATGCCACGCGGTGTGCAACATTAACGATCCCCGCGTTTTCGACGCGGAGACAGTGTCTGATAGGAGAACCTGCGACACGGCGTATCTGTGGAGTCAGTAAACGATTCCGAGACAGATTTATGACGACAAGGTTGCAGAGATGTTGGAAAAGTAAACGTTAAAATGTTTCGGTGGTTGCGTTTGTAGTTTCCGCGAAGATAGGGTAGCGTCGAGGTAATGCTTTAAATGAGAAGTAATGTGCCCCTTTGTCCCGGTAAATGAATATTGGATTCTGATTGCGAAACGACGCCACGTATTAGAAGGGACGCGTAAAAATTGTATAAAAGGTTGCCCGTGTTGTTCGTAATGAATAACTGGCAAATAAAGTAGGGGAGAGGAAGAAGAGGGGACGCGCGAGTAGGGGTTTGAATTTCCCTAAATGCGAGACGGCTAGGTGTCAAGCGAATCCTGTTAGCGAAGAGAATGTTGCGTTTCAAGAGGAATGGATTTGTAGCATTTCCACGGAACTGAACCTTTCGCGAAATGCTTTTTGTCTGTATGCAAATGCTTCGGATGAAAGAAGCTGCAGCTGGAATGTAAAATTGATTCACCGCCAACTATTCTACGTTTCGTCCATTAACATGTTCGCGACATTTTTCTGAGTAAAAGGAGTACGAACATAACACGATTCCGAGCAGATTTGCATCTTGAATTTCATGTTTAGCGGAACCTTGATTATCAGCATCGATCATATGGTAATTTTTGGGGTTAATAATCGACACCTGACATACTAACACAGCTTCGGCCGTCTCGTATGAAATCGTTCTGCTTTCCCCGTGATTAAATCCCTCGTGTCGCGGAAGTCATAACTTCGAGTAATCAAACAGCACTCGTTCTGAGTGAGACCATTTCAGCGACGTCGATTAAGAGCTTGCGTAATTACACGCAGGTGTACAGGTCAGGTACAGACTGGATCGACCTCTGCGAACACACAGTCTAGTTGGCATCGAAAGATGGTGGTAGCTTCCGGTTGTTCCTCTTGTTCCGAACGGGCGTTGTAGAAACGATGTCGCGCGTGCTCGCTCGCGTTCGTTAATTGACTTATGAAAAGCTTAAATAATTAAATTAGCATTAAAAGCGGCCGCAAGCTGGCCCCTCCGGCTATCCTATAATTCAACATTGTGCTTTATTTTGCCGGTGGCGCGGTGGCAGCGGCCATCAACCAGCTCGCAGTGCTCGCAGCAACGTTGAAAGCTGAGCGGAACCGCTCTTCGGCACGAGCGGAGCCCGAGCTGAGCCGCTGCCGCTGGTCTTTTTCAAAGCGGACACACCGCACGCGCGTTAATTCATTAGTCGTCGCTATATACATCGTTCTCGCGGAAACTTGCCGGTTTTTAGATTCTCTCTGTCACCGGGGGAGAGAGGCTTTTCCAAGCGATACACACTCCGGGCAGCCGCCAGCCGTTTCCTACGTAATAATTTACACTCCAAACGAGCCGGTACTTTCGTCTCCACCTCTCCCTCCCTCCCCCCTCTCTCTGGACCTACCCCCCTCCTCCCGCCTTCCCGCTCTTTGATGTTATTTAGTGGAGGCGATATCGGTAAACCGAGGAAGTAATAAGTCCACCCCTTTTTTATACTATAAATATTTAGGCGTGCCCGGGTTTCTCCATAAATCGATGCGCCGGCGATTCGATCATCTGAGAGACAAAGGGCCTGCCGGGACAATTTCTATGAAAATTTATAGAAAACTCCAGCGTATTATCGCCGACGGCTACATATTCCTATGGAAAAAAACTCTGCTGAAAGCTGTGCTGGCCCGGATGCGACGATGAATAGGCCCGATGCCCGACGGGATGTATTAAGTGGTCGAAGAAGTTTGTACGGATTTTAATCTCGAGTTGATCAACATAGCGAAGCGGGGGCTTCGTTGAAATCGCCGGTTCCCAGGTAGCGAAATATTAGTTGAACGGTTTTGCATGATGGGAGTCGAAAGAGGTGTGGGAACGTGTGGAGGAGTGTATTTTCTATTAAGAGTTTTCCCATCATCCTGAACCATTTAGCGCATATGCGATGTAGCCATTCAAGATTTTTTAATCCTTTCCGTTTTGTATGCAAAGGATTGGGAAGCACAGTGGTGTCTCCAATTGGCACGCCTAATTCTGTAAATCAAGCCAAGCTAAAAAGTAACGGGCATCCATCATGTTCATACAAGGCGCACCCATTCAAGATTTTGCAGTTCTTACCATGTCCTGCGCGAAAGGAAGGAACGCATTGGTGTCTCCAATTGGCACGCCTGATTCTGTAGGTCAGCCTCCAATTTACCAAGACATGAAAGCAAGCTAGAAAGTAGCAGACCAACTTCACCAGTTGCATTCTCCAGGACATTCATAAAGAATTGCCGAATCCTGTGCTGCAGTCCTACAAGTCTGTGACTATCTCCTCGCTAGGATGACGCCTCCCCTCAACCCTGAGACACCCTGGTCCTGTAAACCATCGCTAGACAGGACTCCGCCCTGAAAATCCTGATCCTCTAGCCTACGAATCCCGGTCGCCGTAACTTTCCCGGGACAGCAGCGGTGTTGGTGGGTCTCGTTTGTCTGGAAAAATCTGCAAAATCGCCGGCCGTTACCCAGTTAAAATCGCGCAACACGACGATCGCTTAGGCACGACACACCACGAATGCACTAGCGTCGTAGTAATTTGTCCGCGTTATTCGAACCGGTCGCGGGCTAGCGCTCGGCCCTCGCCTCGCCCCCGCGTCTGCTATCCTCCCTCAACCCCCGGGATGGTGGGCTCGCATGGACATCGAAAAGAGGGTGAAGAGACGGAAAGGGGGACAGGGGAGAGACAGAGGTTCCGCGCGGTATAGGGGATGTGGCCGGGGCCAGGAGGGTGTCGGAGGCGACGGGCTGCACGGCGAAAATGCAGACAAATGAGTTAAAAAACGCGGGTTGCATCGCCGTAGTCGGCGTCGGCAGAGCCGCGTTGCCGGCGATTTGACATTGTCGAAAGTTAATCAATGCCCCCGTGGCGGGCAGCGCAGTAGAGCTTGGTCGGTATATAGAACGCGGGAAGAGAGAGAGACGGCCCGTCGGGTCGGCAGGGCTGCGAGAAAGAATCGACGGCCGCGCAGAGCCCCGCCCGTGCGCCGTTTCGTCAATTTTTTAAAATTAAATCACTATCTGTCCTTGTTAAATGCATTTCCCGAGCCCTACCCCCTTCGCCCGCAGCCCCACGGCCCCCCTTTAGCGCGCACCGTTCGGCACCCTGCCCCTCCCCTCTTCGCTTTGTATCGTCCACCCCCGCGCTCGCCAGAACCGTCTCTGACGGCCGTGCGCTCGCGCTATTGTGCCACTCTACCCTGCGTCGATCCACGTGCTGCGCCTAATGACAGACAGTTGGCCGCGAAAAAAAGTGTGTAAATCTGGTGGAACGAGGCAGACAGAGATACACGTGGATCGAAGTGCGGTGATCGTCTCTCTTCCCCCCCTCCCCCGCGCGGTGCTCGCACGCCCGTACGGGGTGAGAGGCGCGGGGGCAATTTTTTTCGGGTGGGGTACCGAGGGGGTTGGAACGGGTTGGAGGAGAGAGGAAGCAGAGAGCGTGCCGTAAGAGAGAGGAATTCGAGAGAGTGATAGAGGGAGAGACGATGATGTGAGGAACGGGGAAGAGGTAGAAGCGAAAGAGACAGAGCCCCGGCCATCGCGGGCTCATATATAGATGGCGCGGGTACGTCCAGGCCGGCCATTCCGGTAAAACGCACCGGAATAAAAATAATGGCTGGAAATGGACACGGGGGTACACCGGCACCTCGTCATTTTTTTCTATTAGCCGAAACTTACAAACACCCGGGGCTTCCGGCCATTTCGGACCGCCGCGCCGACCACCGAACCTGCTCTGCCCGGGCGTGTCCCCGATGCCACGTCGAAATTCGAAACGCCACGGCTCGTTCCCCCGGCCGACAAAAATCGTGGCCATATTTTTTCTGACTCTTCCGACTACCCCCACCCCCCCCCTATTACAGCCAGTTTTTTTTTATTTTTTTACGTTATTTTTCGGCTCGCCCGTCGCGAGAAGAAACTCCCTGCTGGCGCGGAACCCCCTCGCTCGCTCGTCCATCCCTCTGTTAGGTCGTGATGTCCACCGTTCCCGCGATTAAAATGTCATCCAGGCGATGCAAATGACGACAATCTTTTTCTGCGTTTTTTTTAAGCGCGTGAGCTTTCGCGTTTTTTTTTCGTTGTTGTTGTTAACCGGACGACACTTTCGAGGACTGCAACCCCGCGCGAATAATTCAGTCGCTTCATTGTGGTTATTAATTTTCGCGGCAGGAATGGGCCAGGAAAAATGCTGCGCCGCCGTGTTTTTAACGGCGGAACTTATGCCACGCTCTTGCGGCCGGCGTGTGGATCCGCGCGCCGGACACTGTCACCCCCAATTTCGACCTGTTAAAGGGGAATCGGGGAAGATGGATGGCCCACCGTCGCTTCTGGAAACGCGCCGAACCACCCAGAGAAGATCCGAGAAATTGACTCGGCCCGGATGAAACATTGGGTCTCTGCAGCGGAACGGTGACGAGCCGCGTTTTGTGAGATTGAGGGCGGTGATTGCCCCGTCGGCTGCCGGGAAGAAATTAGTCGTGATGCTTGTTGCTTGGGCCACCTTTTTTCCTCGCATATCCATTTCGTTTTTATTGCTCTTCGCTCTTTTCATTTTTGACAACTCTTTTCCTGATTTGTTGTCTCAAGGGAAGCTGTTTGTTCAACGATTTTTTATCGTACCCCTTTCTAATATTAAAATGCCCCTCATTTATAATGCAATTTTTTTTATTTCAGATCAATAATTATTTGCTGTCTGAAGGGAAGCTGTTTGTTCAACGATTTTTTTAACGTGCCCGTTTTTAATGTTCGAATGCTCCTTATTTATAATGCAAAAAATTTATGTTTCAGATCAATTATTTGTTGTCGCAAGGGAAGCTGTTTGTTCAACGATTTTTTATCGTAAAAATATCTCAAAGGGTAAGGGTAATCTTGTTATTTTAACAAGCAACGTTCTCGTAGCATTAACATTTTTATCCCTCGATCATTGTCCCCTTTCTCGTCCTCGGGAGCTGTTTGATCGTTGAATTAATTTCGGTCTCAGGTTCGATCGCGTTTGGACTATAAATACGTATGTGGGTGGAGTAGGAAATGAATAAAGATCACTCGATGTATCTTGCGCCATATCAAACGCGATTATGATGCACCCAGCCTGAGAAGAATCTTGAACCAATGTTTTACACCCAAAGCGAACTGTAGACAGTGTTTTACGTGAAATGAATAATTATTCACAAGTCTGCAAATATCGGATAATGGTTACCATATAAATAATAAACACGTTTCATCTCCAATTCGCATAAAGACGTATGCTATAGTTTATGCGAAATCAAAAATTCTATTCAAATTCAGTATTTTTCAGGATGAAATATATTTCTTATTTATTCAACTGATAATCCGAACATTGCAAAATTATATTATATCTGTTGCGATTTTATCGGATATATTGAGATGCATGGATATATTTATTTCTATCTCTGAATGGCAGGGCACGAAGATCCCGGAGCGAAACCGACGAAACAATTTGACCAAACGCGGAGGATGTCGAGCGAGAACGATCGAAATCCTCTCGGACGACCGTCCCGGGACTCATTCGTATGCGGGTCCGAAATGTCCTAAGACGTAACGTACGCGTTTCGTTAAATCGGTCCAGGGAACCCGTAGGCCGGCAGAGAAAATTATGCACAATTAACGTCAGTCAAGTATGCCCGGGTTAGCATTGCGTTCTGGCCCCGATATTTATGTACATCGGCCGGCCGCAATTTTATGTACACGGATATATCTTCCATAATCATATACGGCGAGGTTGTCCTTAAACGGCGAGGATCGGTATCCTGGTCGACCTTCGGCGAAATTAACGATCCTCCTCGCGAATCTGATGGATTTCTCGATCTGTATACGCCGATTATTGGCGTTGTATTCGCGGATCCTGCCCCTCCATTGTAATTCGAACGATGCATAACGACGATTAACTGCCAGCGTCCATCACTGTTCGGAGTCGCGATTAAAGTGACTCATCAGTAGGAAACGACGCATCGATGCCCGGTCTCTTATGTACGAATCGCTGTTAATATCGTCGGCCGCGAATGCAATCACCCAACACAATAACCGTTTCACTGAGCCATTCGTAGTTCGTAAACCGAGCCACTGTTCCCTAGTCGATCTTCGATGGCTCATCGAAGATCTGGTTAGACGGTTAAACTACTACTGTTGGGTCGTAGCTCTCCGGTATAGCCCTTGAGATCCTCGACCTAGCTTTACAGACTCTGAAATTACAAAAAATTTTTATACCTGATGGAGTGCTGTATTAAATAAATATAGAATGTCTTTTATCAAGTATTTTGATTCTACAGTTACGAAGTTTATTCGATTGCGAATGGTTTATAGTTAGAGCATAGTTCTCCAATATGGCCCTTGAGATCCGCGACATAGTTTTAGAGACTCTGAAATTACACAAAATGCACGCGAGAAAATTTGTATACCTAATGGAGGGCTGTATTAAATAAATATAGAATGTCTTTTATCAAGTACTTTGATTCTACAGTTACGAAGTTTATTCGATTGCGAATGATTTATAGCTAGAGCATAGTTCTCCAATATGGCCCTTGAGATCCGCGACATAGTTTTAGAGACTCTGGAATTACACAAAATGCACGCGAGAAAATTTGTATACCTAATGGAGGGCTGTATTAAATAAATATAGAATGTCTTTTATCAAGTATTTTGTTTCTACAGTCACGAAACTTTATTCGATTGCGAATGATTTATAGCTAGAGCATAGTTCTCCAATATGGCCCTTGAGATCCTCGACTTAGCTTTAGAGACTCTGAAATTACACAAAATGCACGCGAGAAAATTTTTATACCTAATGGAGGGCTGTATTAAATAAATATAGAATGTCTTTTATCAAGTATTTTGTTTCTACAGTCACGAAACTTTATTCGATTGCGAATGATTTATAGCTAGAGCATAGTTCTCCAATATGGCCCTTGAGATCCTCGACCTAGCTTTAGAGACTCTGAAATTACACAAAATGCACGCGAGAAAATTTTTATAACCAATGGAGGTCTTTTATCAAGTATTTTGTTTCTACAGCCTCGAAACTTCATTCGATTGTTGTTTATAGCTGGAGCAGTTGGTGCTAAGAAAATTGTTATGTCCCTTCATTTTATTTGTTAAATATTTTGTGCCTACAGTTTCTACATCTTAATTTTATTCAGTTGTGAACAAAATCTTTGAACTGTTTTCTTAAGACTTGACAATGTGCCTGGAAATTAAATTCAAATATTAAATTGTTTAATCCACAATGAATCTTCGAACAATAATTCTAAACTAAATAATTAATTAATTAGTTTATCGATCGTAATTTATCTTTCGGGTATTATGAATTTTATTACACAACAAATAGTTATTTT
>CM052338.1:5790996-5895669 GCA_028455595.1 Lasioglossum vierecki
TGTCTATCAACTTGGAATTTTAGTTTGGTACTTTATAGATCAAATATTCGCACGATTATTGATAAAAAGATACTACTAATATGATAAAAGATACTACTGAAAAAAGTTTCCAAAGTTGGTAAACCAGATTCCTCTTCCTCGAGAGTCGTGTTCTGTCGATCCTTCGCGATCTGTCCTTTCGTTTTGCGGAGTCGCGGCGGACAACGGCGAGGCCATTCGAACCCGAAAGGCGTTAATTATAATTAGCACAGGCGAGATTAGTAATTAACACTTGGGGGTAATCGCGGAGCGTTGCGTGAAGATACAGCACGAGCTTGGGCTGTGCGTGTGTATCCGTGTGCGTGCGTGTGCGTGCGAGCTGTGTCTGGTCCGAGTGTGCGAACGCGGATAATAACGGCGGCCGAGATGCCGGCCGAGGCAGGTCGCCCGATTTATAACGCAGATAATAATTGCGGGCCGAACTTAATATTCATGAGCCAATCAGATTTGCGCGCCGAGTCGACGGGACTTGCTGCGTCCGCGGGCCCTTTCAGGGATTCATTGTGCCACCGCGACTCCGGCCTCTGAATAACCGACCGCTCTTTTGCTCCTAAACGCTCCGACCAGTCTGCAACTGTTTACCCAACAGTCTTCATTCGAATATTATTCTCTAAACGTTTCCGAACGGAAATGTTTATCCAGCTAATTTAACCCTTTGCACTTGAAGCTTTTTTAATTGGAATATTAAACATTTCTTTTGAACTAAAATATTTCCATACCTTATGATTTTTGAAATTTTATGGACATGAAGTTGGTACAATACCTTATACAGTACCTAAATGTTTAGTAATTGATTCGATACCGATATATTTAATGATGTAAACAATATTTTGAAGAATAGTACAGCAATTTTTAGTGGTGCCTCAAAGTGTACAGCAGAGTATAAAGGATTAAATGTATAACCTTTTCAAAATTAAACACTTCTTCTGACATTCCATTGTAAATGATTTTTCTTTTACTATATTAAGATGTTTAGTAATTGATTGGATACTAATGTATTTAATAGTCTAAACAATATTGTGAATAATCGTACAGAAATTTTTAGTGGTGACTCTCTGTTTCTCTGAGTCACCCCTCGACTACTAAGGGTTAAATTGAACATCTTATTAACAGCATGTCGTAAGCGAACGTCGTCAATTAGGTTATTAATTATCCGAGTTCAGTAAGATAGAAAAGGTCAGAGACCCAGCAAAATCCATTTTGCAGCTGTAAAAAGATATATTTACAGAAACGGTAAAGAGTATTTGTATCGTACTTAATATTTTTTTCTCCGCTCCGGGGTCTTTTCGCTTACCATCAGTTTTCGTCAATTTTTAAGAAAATCGGGCTAAAACAAACCTCCGGATAACGGAATTTGGAATAGTATTGCCTATTAATATACCGTTGGAGCCAAAAACTTGGCTTCCAGTTTAAATAAGTTTTCTACAGTCGCACAAGTATCTTCTCAATTTCTGTCAATCTTCATAATTCTTTCGGAATACGTGAGTGATGGAAAATAGCGGTGGAATTGTTGTCTATAAACATACTGTGGTAAACTCGAAATCTTTGTTCTCGGGCGAGATTGTATTTTTACGGTACTGTTAAAATTATCTCGTTAGCTGAGTATCTTAACACGATGATTGACAATCCTTAACGTTTTGACAGAAATGCGGCTAAAGCAGAATGTAAACAATTTTACACTAATAATCCCCATCTCGAATTAACTAGATGTCCTCGGTAAACGGAGTCTGATAAATCCGTTTCAGATTATTTAAAGCGAAACTTTGAAATCTCTTCTTCATTTTTCAGTAACAGTACCGAACAGTTAAGATTATTATTTAAAACAAGTCTTTCTGTTGCAGAGGATTGAGGAACTCGTCAATCTTGAATTAACTGGTTATCTTTAGTAACAGAGTCAGATCATTCCATTTCAGATTATTTAAAACGAGACTTTTAATCCTCTTGCTCATTTTTCAGTAACAGTATTTAAAAATTTCTTTTAAGATTATTATTCAACCTTTCGCTGTATAGCGTATTAACAAATCTAGTATATAGTAAACTATAAGTATATGTTTTCTTATTGTGTTACTAACAAGTCTTCCTGTTGCAGAGGATTAAGGAACTGGTAAATCTTGAATTAACTGGTTGTCCTTAGTAACAGAGTCTGATCATTCCATTTCAGATTATTGGTACGTAGTAAACTAAGATTGTGTTTTCTTATTATGTTTATTTTTTAAAATATTTTTCCCTCAAACAGAAAGGAAAAATCTTTCAATATTTTCATTCCGATTAATAAGATCGCGCAGTGAAGGGTTAAAACAAGTCAAAAGGAACTGCCTAAATTTTCTAAGAAATGATCAGATCGGGTTCCAGAGGGGTTCTGCTATTGGTGCAGTTGTTTTTGCAAAGAAACAATTCTTTATTGCGAATAGTGATGCGACTGGGATCGGACGTGCGAGGATCGCGTATCCGCCGTTAGGCTTCGCATGTCACATTATCATCGGCATTTGAGGCTGACGTTGGCTAGGGTAAACTGAGGGCTACCTGCTGCCGTCGCGTCGCGGTGCATCGGGTGCATCGGTGCATCGGGCCAGCTCCCGCGGCACTCTACGCCCGGCGCAGCGCCTCATTAAAATATGCAAATACACAGCTCTCCGGTTGTCCGTTCTGTTTCCTTGCTTCCCCTCGCGCCACCTAACGCGTGCATGCGTCGAAATGTTTACGATCACGGTGAAATTAAAAGTACCGCTAAAATATTGCCTCTAATACGTATGTGGCAGCCCGAGAGAGCCGCTTTCTACGTTGGCTCTCCGGGCTCGGCTCCTTAAAGCCTGCTGCCTGCCGTTTCGAAGCGTAACACGCACCACGCGGAAAGATCACATTGGATACACCCGGACCCACGAACGGCGCGAACGTGTCGGACAGTTCACTTATCTATTTCGGCCTGTTCACGTTCGCAACCCTCGATTTTATATTATCTGCTAAAAAAACCCTTCGTGCACCCCCAAACTCGTCTAACGCCAAATATCAACCCCTGAAATTCTTAGGTCACAGCAATTTGATTTAAAGAAATCAAAACATTAACATTACACTGTCCAACAAATTTCAACATTTTAATTTTTCTTTTTAATTTTTAAAATTTTTCTTTTTAAACTTAAACATGCTTAAACAATCACAACGTATTATCGAAATATTTATTCGCGGCGCGGCTCGATCATTGCTACAATGGAAAAGAATCCCGTCGTGTATAAGGCAAGGCCCGCTAGATAGCCTTACTGATGAGTCCTCTAGCGGGTCCAGGACGAAACACCTCTTTCCTTTTCTTTTTCATTGGAACAATGATCGAGCCGCGCCGCGAATAAATATTTCTATAATATAACGATCGAAAACCAAAAACAATTAATTACAACGTATTGTTATTGCACATCACTGGATTCAGGAAGTCTAGAGAATCTTCTGCTGTAAAGAACAATACCATATCTTACATAATAACATTACATTTGTTCAAAGTCGAAAAATACGTCTCGTGTTTTCAAATTTAAGCTTCTCAAAACTAGGAAAAAATTAAGACCAGATTCGGAATCAGCGCGAGAAACTCTGTAAGATATTCACCCAATAGTTGTATAGAAACGTTTTTGTTGTTGTACAGTATTATCAGCGGCAGTCAACCGGTTTTAGATTTTATATTATACCATTATTGAGATTATTAAGAGAAATTTTATAATATTTCTATTACGAGGAACAATATCCTGTTGATGAAAAATTTGACACAGCCATCGGGTGCTCCAGCTAGCTGCAGTCTTGGAAATCTTGTCCCTCCTCGTGGCTCCAAAATATTCCAAGAATAACTCAGTCTCATGTTAATAGATGGAACTTGGAATATTTCGAAGACGCGGGAAGATAAACGAAGAATTTACAAATACTTATGCTTATCTTATTAACGATGTAACCATGCAAGAGAATTTTACGGATTTGTGACTTGTAGATTGTAAATTTTATTATTAAACAGAATATCGAGAAAAATAGAAATATCGAGAAAGATTTGGATGCCGAGTTGAATATTTAAATAATTCGCGACGTCAATTTTTCAAATGTCTAAAGAGTTACGTTCCCTTATTCTTTTATATAAAAGTAGATTAACCAAAGCGTTTAAGTATTACCGCATTCCTGCAGGGAACGTCTTATCACAGCATCGAATCCGCAGAAACTCGGCTAACAAGAAACGAGCAAGAAAATCGCTAATCGAAGAGCACATTGTCGACATTACCGTGTTAAAGGTTAATAACTACAGCACGGAGAGGACAGCCCTCCCGCGATTGCGGCAATTAGAAGGCTGTATCTCGCGGAAAGATCAAAACCAGCCGTCCGCGTTTTGCTCTTGCATTAATCGACCAGTTCGAACGATAATTCGAACGCATACACGCCGCACAATAAGCAATTTGCTCGGAAACGTCGACGAAATTCGTATCTTTGTTTTAGATATCTTCATTGTTACCATTAGGCCAGACTTGGGGGGTTGCTTATCCATACAAACTACGCATTTTTATAATAACTAGAATCTTTGCTCTGACAAAGGTGATAATTTATAGCTATAGCACACACCTTTTCATCAAAATTTTAAAATTGCCAAATGATTTTTGATCTCTGTTATCAATAGACTGCGGATATTAATGCAATTTTCAATTTTTGTAGACAAGCTTTACCATCATACGCTCCTCAGAAATAGTTGCATAAAAGATTTTTTACCCATCTTTGTTCCACACTTTAAACTAATAAACTTAGCTTCATTTGTCACGTCACATTTTAGAGAAATACGTCTGACAACATAGATAAAAAGGGACGAATCATTTTATAGTATGTAAAAATAGTAAATTGTTGTATACCAACGATAATCTTCTCTCTAGCATTAGTAATCACTCATGTAATCTAAGCGTTTCAGTTCGTCTCTCTATCTTCAGTTAGACATTCTATCTTCTATTACTCATCCTTGAACTTCATCCCTTAATAATCATTAGACCTAAAACAACCCCCACTTTACAGAACCAAAACGCTTCTGATCAATCTTACCGAGTTTTGTCTAGACTACCAACTTCTTTTTGTATAACGTCTGTAGTTTGTATTTCGCTCAGAAATTGTACTTGATAAATATACACATCCGGAATAAACAAAATGGGTGAATATTCAACCTGAGTAACGTATGAGGTTAAAGAAAGTGCTACGAAATAAAATCCTAGTTTCATTGGTAACGAACACTTGTAAGTCGAAAATAAATAAAAATCGTACTAAATTCTGTCGAGTTTGATATAGTCCAGGATTTAATTAAATTCCACAATTAACTTGACGTTTCCGATCGAACAGACTGGTACACAGCGGCACCTAATTTCGCGAAAGCAAAACGACGAGGCGGCAAAGCAGCGAGTGTAACGAGCACCGAATTCGAATCGGCTACATTGTGCTCTGATTATCTCCGTCTTCTCGTAAACGTCAAACGGGGGTCCGGGGGCAAAAAGCTTGGGCAATTAAAATGCGCCCTGATCACCGGTCGGTCGGGCTCCTCTAACAGGAGGAAAAAAACAAAGCCGATTGTTGGCCCAGGAACAGGAGAGAACTTAGACGAGGCTGGGAGAGAGAACGGCGCGCGGCCCCGAACTCGCCGCGCAACAATGTACGATAATGAAGAATTATCGCCGCATAAGACCCGATGGAAATAGGCGGCGGGCTACTCGTTAGCGGGTCGGGATCGTAAAAATCACTGTGGTTGCGCGCAAACGGGTGTACAGCCAGGGGGTTGTCAGCCAATCTGGCCCAGGTTGCGAAAGGGAATCGGTGCTCGCGGGCCCAGCGAGCGCAACTCCGCCCGGAGCTGTCCGAAACCAGCTCGTTTTGCTCGTCAAGGGACCCCACACCTCACCAGTAAATCCATACAAACTTGTTTATCGCGATCGGCTGTCACCCAGCCGGAGCTAAGTCCTTAACTTCTCCTCGTTGTCGCGGATTACCCGCCGGCCAACGCGAGATCGCGATCAGCCGAGCTGATGACTCCGAAATATCGACGTCTTCCGCTGAAAAATCGCCTGGTCGCATTTAGAGTACCCCGGAACGAGTCCTATCGCCTTCAGCATCGTCTGCAACGATGGATTCCTTGGTTCACGATCGAATGGATTCTACATTGGTGCTGGATCTAGCGTTTGCTAAACATCTTGTTGCAAGCGGTCAGTTTGTCCAATATTTTCGACATTTTTACATTTTAATTTGTAACCGTCGTCTGGACATTGTCACTTCAACTGCTAAATTGATCCTGACAACTAACGTTCGCTCTTACTACGTATTGAAAATAAATACGTATCTGAATATTTCCATTGACCTGCATTGCAACGCGGGCATCATCGAAATCCTTGTTTGAAATTTTAATTAAAAACTACAGCTGTACAATAAAGACCTCGACACACTGCCGAATAATGTTCCCATAACTTTCGAGCCGACAGAAAGCTTTAGAAAAAATAAATTTGTATCGTCCACATTAATACACGTGTCCGCGGGCCGGTGGATTTGCATGAACATGCGCGGTTTAATCAATTTCTCGTTGAAATTATAAGGCGGTCAAATACATTGGCGCAGTCACATCACAATTTTCCAATTTCCGAGATGACAGTTCGTAAGAACGGGCTATCGGACGGTCTCCGAAATTAATTGGTTTTTTCGCAGTGCGAAATGTAAGCGGTGGGCAACGCGCGCTCGGTGATCTTTTTATTTATTAATTAGCGTGGAACGAATTCTCGAAGGTGTGGTCCGGGGACAGCTGACCACGTGTTTTCGTGTTACGTTTGTAAGTATGATTTATTATCGGCCGGTTCGTCTCGCATAATTCCATTCGACGAGTAATGGGCCAACCCATGCTCGAGGATCGTGTGCACCTTGCGACCAAGCGGACAAAGAAGAGCTTCTCCGACGTGCTAATTATGTCAGCGCGAGCGCAACCTTCTCCGCGTAACATTGGAACAGTTCACTTGGACGGGTTCCCAATTGCTCTCGCGATAGAAACGCGGCGACAGGCCGCGACAGCGAGCCATGAAGCATCGGCCGACATTCGTTGGGATAATGCGCGATTTTATTACAGTCTCATTTTTAATTGCGGACTTAATGACGCGCGAGATCCTTCTGACACCCCTGGCGTCCGGCCTTTCTTATTCTCTTCTGTCGCGCGGATGTCCTTGGACGATCCTGTATTTTTTATTGCCACGCTTATATTAGCTTGCCCAATTGTCGTTCTCGTTATTATTGTATGCATCAAATCTTGAAATCGAATTTTAAACCACTTCCCGATGAACTAGAGACTTGATTTTTTCAACATAGTTCAGAACTTTATGAAAATTTATGACAATGCAATATTTAAAACAAATTTTTTTTAAAAGACTGTGCGTTTAGGATTTAAACAATATTTTTATATTTCGCTCCTCCTTCGCTCCTCGCCGAGCGGCACTCGGCAGTACGTCATTGCGTGCAGCGATCCCCACTCCGCCACTTTACACTTCGCACCGAAGGAGCTCAGTTTACTTACTGGGTTGGTTTGAATTAGCTCCAGCAGTTCTGCTTGATAATCGGGCCTTACTGAATGTCCTCGGTAGTAAAGACTAGAAAGTAGATAATAAAAAAACTTTTTAAATACCACGCTTATACTAGAATGCACTGAAAAGAAGAAAATAATATTTTTAACGCCCACGAAGATTACATTAATGAAGTTTAGCGCGCTCCACGCTTTTATTTATAGTCACTAATATCTAAAAATATTATTTTCTTCTTTTTAGTGCATTTTAATATAAGCGTGGTTTTTAAAAAGTTTTTTTAATACATTTTTTTTATTACCCATGTTTCCTCTGTATCAATGTTGGCGATAATTATTTTTCCAAGATGTAGGATTACATATTATCAAGGGTTTTAATGAAGCCCTTACCGCATTTTCAACCAGTTACACTCGCGATGAAGATTTTAAACGAAGCCTAACAACTATGAATACTATTGTTGTTTTCTTTTAAATGAAATATATTGTTTATTCGGTTATAATTAATATTGAAGCATCAAAATAAATGTAAGCAGTGATTATGCCAGAAACTGATTCTTCTAGAATGCAGGATTGCGTATTTATTAAGACCTTCAATTAAAAGCGGTATAAGAAGAAATACGAAATGAGAATTTCCACAACTCGGTCACCAGCCGAGACGAAATTAATATGTAGGATATATTCTCGCAGGAACTTTCACAATTTTGAGGGCTTAATTAAAATCAATTAAAAACAAAATTGATCCGATTGAAACGGGACAGGTCGAGCCAGTTTTAGAGTGTATTACCTTATAAATTTTCGAACCTTTCTGAAGACGGCACTTTGCCACAGCGGCAAAAATGCATGAAAAAATGCATAAAAATCAGGACTCGGAAAACAAAGTGAATTCGGTATGAAGCAGCGGAAGGTTGTTGGTATCGGGTATTGTTCGCGGCGATTGATATAATTTTTCATATGCGTGTATCTCGCTGGAGAGCTTTCGGTGGTAGTCGGCGTTCGAATGCGCTGCGCGAGATCGCATAATGAAGTGCCTCCTGGCATTTTATTGTGCGCGTTGCGCGCGCGGCCGGTCTTTTGCATCATTTGGTACGCAGCTGGGCAATCATCCGCTCGGCATGATAGGACCGAGGCTACTGGGCGTGGATAAATCTGTAAGCTCAATAAGGGTAACTGTGATTAAGTGCTTCCGAGGCAGTACAAGACTCCTCGCGGCGGCGACAAAGATTTAATACCGTCCCTGCGTGGAAACGGCGCGTCGAGCTGCGCGTTCGAGGCGGATCCTCGATCCCTGACGATCGACAGAAAACGGCTGATCTTCCCCGTAGAAATGGTCCCTCGTTATTTTTCTCGGCGACGTAATTACGCGGCCAGACGCGATACGCGGCACGTTTTAATACCCTTTTCGCCGGGTCCCTGGTTCGACACACGGCCACGGAATACGAAGAGGATCATCTTCTGCCACGCGTAAAAGTATACCCTCTCTCCACTTTATCGTGGTAATTTATCTCGCGGGCCTTTTAACGTACCTCGATGGTGACTCGCCGCTTTTCATTTCGGATATTAACACGTCACCTGCTGAATGACCCAGCTCTGACCCCGGAGAACTTTCTCTTCAACACTTCCCCCCCTCCTACGATCGCCGAGATAGTTTTTCAATTTTTGCGCACCACCGCTGTCGTCGCCCCGTCGGGAGAAAGGTGGAGGAAGTTATTGAATTTCGATGGGTCGTTTTAGAGACCTAAATTATTCTACTAAGCCCCCAAACATGAAAAAATTCCTACAATTTTGTCTGGACGATGATCTATTGATTTTCCAATATAATCTTTCGATCTTCTGTCTTGAATTTAAGCACTGGTACGTTTAAAAATTCCTATGCCAGTATATTATAAAATCGGTTCGCCTTCTAAAACCGGAGTCCAAATTTGCCAAGCTGAAGTTTGATGTTCCAATGTGTGCACTTATCGTAAACTGTGTCATCTTCTATCTTTAATTCGAACCCTTCGAACATTCAAAAATTCCTGCGGAAATACATTCTAAAATTGTCGAGTCAATTTTATGCTAGTTCGCGATCGACTTCTAAAAATCCTAATTAAATTAATTTCGCGTATCGTAAAAATTCTAATTAACGTCCCACGAGTTGCTCGTCTTACAATTTCCTCCCACAATTCCCCTGGCCAACTAGAGGGGGTTGCAGGTAACGGCAGGATATTTTGTGTCATCTTCCATCTTTAATTCAACCCCTCGAACATTCAAAACTACCTGCGGGAATACATTCTAAAATTGCCAGGAGCTACCCCTCGAGGTCGAGTCAATTTTGTGCTAGTTCGCGATCGACTTCTAAAAATTATTTCCGCGTATCATGAAAACCATAATTAACATCCCAGGAGTTGCTCGTCTTACAATTTCCTCCCACAATTCTCCTGGCCAACTGGAGGGGGTTACAG
Source organism: Lasioglossum vierecki (assembly GCA_028455595.1). Lineage (NCBI taxonomy): Eukaryota > Metazoa > Arthropoda > Insecta > Hymenoptera > Halictidae > Lasioglossum > Lasioglossum vierecki. Next base: position 5,801,017 of record CM052338.1, read on the forward strand.
ATAACAGCGGGATATTTTTGTTAATGCGTAATTGAATTTACGAAGCGTGTCTACTAGATTGTATCTGGCCTATAGATTTCATCCGGGACGATAACCTTGGGAAGGCGTGGACGTTGGTTCGATTCAATTCCCATTTATAACACCGTCACATCGAAAGTGGCGCCGTAAGTATCTGCAGCCGACTGTAAATACACACGTGTGCCCGGCGGATACCATTGCACGTTGCACCGTAGGTGTGCAGCCGGTACACGACGCCGCGGTAAAATTCAATCAACTTCTTGCTCTTTTTTTCTTCCTGTTCTGTCCCCCGTGTCTCCACCCCTTGGGTGGGCACCGAAAGGGGGCTTCGGAGGGGAAAAGGAGAGAGAGGGATCCTTCTTCAAATACTCGCTGATACAAGGACAATCGGCGTCATTCGACGTATTCGCGAAACGCCTCATTAATATTCGTCCTCTAATTGATACGTAGACCGGTGCCGTATCGGTCTCTTCCAACGAATAAAAGCTAATAACTACCGATAATTCGCCGGGACTTAACTTTACGTAATGAAAGTGCCCGAACGATGGTAATAACTCGCGATCTTTGCTCCCTTCGCACACCTTCGCAAAAAAGGCAGACTCGGCCTGCTTAACTCCCGTTGGAAACCGGCCGAATTAATTCTCCGCGAAATTAGCGGCTGCCCGACGGACACGAGGAAAAATAAATTCCCTCTAATCGCGTGGCGGGGCCCGTTCTTTGCCCGTTTTCGATGCATTATTAATACGCGGCTGTATCATTACGCAATTTGGGTGCCATTACCGTAATTTATCGGCCGGATCACAATGTAGTAATTAATCTTCCTCGGCGAACTTGCATTTTGACTTCGCGGCTTGTTTCACTTCTGCAAAACGAGGAAGTATCGCCTCTAAGAGACACCGGATCCAGCTGAAAATATTCCTTGTCCATCTACTCGCGCTGCAATTTATTTCCAGGCATCGTTACCCCCTTGCCGTATTTCCTGACTCGCGATGAAGATTTTAACAGAGTCGAACAAATATGAATGTTACGCATTTCTTTTGAGATGAAACCAAAGTTGATTCGCTTGCAATCAATATGTAATCATTAAAGTAAATTTAGCCACGTAGAAACTGTAAATTAATCACTGTAACTAAAGAAAATGTTACGGCAAGGGGTTACAATTGTAATGCTATAATAAACAGTTCATTGCATTCTCTAATCTTAGAGTTATCGATCGATTAAATTTGCAGCACAACTGCGGGGCACCGGGGTTACACTGTCCTTATTTTCGTTTTAAATAATTCAGTGTTCGTTGCTATTTGAGTATGTGCCAGAGCAAAAAAAAAAAGAAGTGAAGGATTCACAGATTCGTGAGTTGTCAGACGTCAAGCTGGATAATCTAACTATGACCAGTCTTCACCATATATCATGAGCGGACTGCGGATCTCTATGCAAAATCAAAAGTATCTTCAATCCACGAATCAGTAATTAGTCGCAGAATCAGGTCGAGAATCGAAATTAGAATGTCCGATTTGTATTTCCAAGCCTGAGAAGTTAACCTCGAAAAACTTTACTCGACTTTTTAAAATACGAAAGAGCTCGATCGAATTTAGTATTCGAAATTTATGGATCACTGATGGTGCAGGTAGTCGCCGCGGAATGCCGCGAGACACATCCGGAGTAAGAAATACGTTCGGATGCACTGCGCCAATTTAGCAGGCCAGTATCGCGAAGACACGTCGAAGTTCTAAATTCACGATTTGCGCCAAAGTTCGACACTGTTTGTGCAGCATACGCCACGGTTAGTTTGCCGGTGGTCACGTGAGGCCGGGTCTCACGTCTTGTACCGGGGTACTATAGCTCGCATTCTGTTGGCCGGACACTTGGCGACGACCCATCCCTCATCCCTGTCCTAGCTGTCCGAGGCTCCTAGGCGCTGTCCAGTCACTGAACTCTCGAGCAACTTCTGTTATTATAAGTTAACCCCCTGACCACCCCGCGCAACCCCGAACTACGCCACCGGCCTGCTCAGATTATGGCCATCAGCCAGCGACGCGAGATCTGGGTAACGCCGCGTCGTCGTACCCCGGGCCAACTTTGCTTCGTTTGTATAAGGAAGTGTTTCGGGTCACACGAAGAATAACACGTCCAGCCTCTTGTCCCTTCTTCAACCGATGTTCGTTCGAGACACTTCGCCTCCGGGACCTCCTGTTCGAATCAGCCCCACGGATTTTCCGACTTCCGGCGTAATCATCCATTTAACCCCGAATCGCTCGACCTGCCACTTAGCCCGGCCAGTCATCGGTGAAATCGAGGTGTCCCTCCATTTTCTTCAGGCTTTGTCCGCCGTACCCTGCTTCGTGCTTTGGCGACTTCACCCTCGAGGGGTTGCATACCTCGTAACGGTTCATCATAAGGTATACAATTCTCATCATTCACATAATTATTTTTTTTTAATTAATCAATCTATGCATCCTCTTGAATTTTCAACATTTATATAATTATGTTTCTTTGAAGAATCAATCTATACGTATTGGTCAATTTTAATCGTTTATATAATTACTTTCCTTTAACACTAAATCCACCATTGTCGGTTTTATATTGTTCATCCTCTTCAATTTTCATCATTTACATAATTGTATTCCTTATGTTCCCCTTGTTCAATTTTCATTGTTTATATAATTACTTTCCTTTAACACTCAATCTACCATTATCGGTTTTATATTGTTTATTTTACAATTATTATACAGTTACTTCCATGAGAATTGAGGTGTCCTTCCATTTTCTTCCGGCTTTGTCCGCCGTACCCTGTTTCGTGCTTTGGTGACTTCACCCTCAAGGGGTTGCGTACCTCTTAACGGTTCATCATGAGATATTGAACAATTCTCATCATTTACGTAATTATTTTTCTTTAATTAATCGTAGTATAATCGTAGTATAATTCGTATAATTAATCGTAGTTTAATTACGTAGTTTATATAATTACTTTCCTTTAACACCAAATCTATCATTGCCAGTTTTATATTGTTTATTTTACAATTATTGTACAGCTACTTCCATGAGAAATGTTTCAACAAATTTCTTTGTTCCAATCATAATAAAAATTCTGCCAGAGCGAGAGAGGGTAATTTTTTGTGACACTGTTGCCAGGGACCTTCTTGTCACCTTCCCTATATTCGTGTCTTCCTCCCCTAAAGATGGAGGTAGTCACAAAAATTGTCAGATGATATTTTCGAATGATGTAGCCGAAAAATTTTTGGGGATCTGTTGGAACACGGAATGTGAAAGGAATCCGCGCAGGATGCAGGATACGGCGCGTAAAAATAAGTTCGCAAACGTGGATTTCAGGTAGAAGGTTAATGCAGTTCGGGAAAAATTTGATTCGCTGACCGGCCCGATCAGAGAGCGTTCAGACAAAATACATTTCCCGGTTATTCCGACTCGGCATGAAAATGTAGAATCGCAGATACATTCGCGAGCCATCTACGGTCTACTCTTGCTGGGTATTGGAGTAAAAAAAAATATATATATATATTGATATCAAAACCCCGGAAATACGAGGTTCGGACGAGTACATACCTCAGGGGCGTAACAATAATCGCGATCGAATTTCACGAATCAATTCCCAGGCAGTCGAAGACAAATAGATCAGTAGCATCGGGTGAAAGAAGAGAGACAGAGAGAGGAGAGATGGCTAACGTAGGAGAGTTTGAAGTAATGTGCCCGCGGGCCGTGCGATGGTTGGTCTCGATATTTCGTTCGTTGGACGGCCGCGTGTGGTAGGTACTCGTTAGAAAATGTCGAATCGATGTTCGAACATGCACCCTACAAAGAGCGGGGCTGCTGAGTCACGACCTTCATAAAGTATCATCGGTAAACAATTAACATTCGTGTTGCGCTGCCCACGCGGTGTCGCGTTACGAAGGAGCGGCGCACACCGGGACTTAACACGTTCGTCTGATCGTCTCTAACAATTTGCCCTGGGGGCTGTTACCTCGTTAAGTGACAATCAGAGGCGTTGACTTGAAATACTGGCCGCTCTTGTCAGATGTCCGGGGCTGTTAGACTCGCAAGACTTTGACCGGCGATTGAAACCAAACTGCTGCACTCGATTGATTATCCTTACACTAAAAAATCCCCTAAAATGTCGTAGAACATCGTCGAACATGGTGTTCGGAGACCTGAAGATATACAGACATCGTTAATTCATTCTTGTACGTGCTGGAATCAATCTCTTCAAAGAAATCACCTACAGATTTTATTCCTGCAAAAAGTTTGGACGTTGTTCTGTCCAAATTTTGATACGAATATTCCATTTTTCCGGGAAACCTTTCCAATTTTTCTTTCCCTAAAAATCTTACTTGGACTATTACGAACATTTTTTTTTAAATTAGTCAAATCGGTTCAGCCGTTCTCAAGTGATGCGCTTACCAATGATTAGTATTTAATTTTTATTTATATAGATAATAGATAATGATAATTCTATGAAAGCGTTTATTTATCAAAATAAATTGTGAAATACTGGTCACAAAATGTCTGAAATGGACAGCTGTGAACGGGAATATCGCGCGAAGACGTTCTTACAGGAGCGATTTCCGGCGACGGGCAGCGAATCGCGTTACCCGTTGAACGAGGCTGATACAACTTGTAATTACGTTGACGCTAACGATGTTTTGTTTGAGGCGGCGTGGTGGGATCAGTCGAAATGATTCGCGAGTAATCTGCGCCGGTTTTAAAAAGGACACCGGCGTGTCCAAGGACGACGGACGAGAGGGGTGAGACAGGACACGAAGCAGCTTTACGAGAGCGGAAAGTTGCGCCGGAGATATAAGGCAACCGCGCGTCGCATATAACTTACAATCAGCCACGTTCGCTCGCCTCTGCCTTTTCGTTTCACTCTCTTCTCGGCCCTTACAACAACTCCAGCTACTGAGAGCGGTTTTTTTGTTACCACGAACGCACGGCATCACGGTTCGACTTAGCGAAAGAATTTACGGCGGACCGGGCCCCTCCTAATTTAATGGATCCGCAATTTACAATTCGCGAGACGAGATTTTGATAAACCCTTGGAAACTCTGCGCATGCAACTCCGCGTTAAACGCCACCACCCTCGACATTGTTATTTATAGGATAGCGATAAATTCCAGCATTGTAGCGATGCTCGGTATTGATTTCGTCCCTGCATATTGTTCCGGTAATTGTTCTATTAATATTCCGCAAATTCACTCTTGCATCAAGGTTACCGAAAAATGGTACTTTTGCTTTTCATCGAGTCTCGCGAGTGGGGACTGCAATTTATGTTGTAGGTTGCATGCGAATGATGTGGATGTATTCTTTACTCTGTATTTGTAAAGAATTGAAATTTTTATTTTGTTAAGAATATTCCAATAAATTAGATACTGAATGAAGTCTCTTAAAAAATATTAGAATGCATTAAAACGGAGAAAATAATATTTTTAGATATTAGTGACTATAAATAAAAGCGTGTAGCACCCACGAAGATTACGTTAATATAGTTTAACGCTTCACGCTTTTATTTATGGTCACTAATATCTAAAAATATTATTTTCTCCTTTTTATTGCATTCTAATATAAGCGTGGTATTTAAAAAGTTTTTTTATTATCTACTTTCTAGTCTTTACTACCGAGGATATTTAGTAAGGCCCGCTTATCAAGAAGAACTGCTGGACCTAATACAAACCAACCCAGTAAGTAAACGGAGCTCCTTCGGTGCGAAGTGGACCAGTGGAGTGGGGTCGGAATCGGAGTAGGAACGCGTAGAGTGGCGGAGTGGGGATTGCTGCACGCGTTGACGTACTACCGAGTGTCGCGCGGCGAGGGGCGAATGAGAAAATTGAAAAATATTGTTTATATCCTAAACGCATAGTATTTTAAAAAAATTTGTTTGGAATATTGCATAGTCATCTAGTTCTGAACTATGTTGAAAAATTCAAGTCTCCAGTTCATCGGGAAGTGGTTTAAAATTCTATTTCAAGATTTGATGCATACAAAAACAACTTGGCAAGCAAAGTTAAGCATGGTAAAAATGAATGCAGTATTCTGCGTCTAAAACGGTTCGAGCCTCGAGAGGCCGAATTCCGGGAACGAGCATGATCGAATAATGACGTCGTCCTTGACTTTAAACGAGGCTGCCGAGGCTTATTTAAAAAAGTCCCGCGCCAGTACGATTTCGCGGGGCCGATATAATTCGCTGATTTTACTCGTCGCAGTCACGCACAGTCCCGTGGTAGATAAGTTAATGAAATCGAGGCCCGATATAGGTTGCTTTATGATCGAGATTGTTATGCGTATTCGTATAATACGGGCCCGGTCACGAATTGATTAACCGCGATCGAACGTCGACCGAACTCGAGCACAGGCTTAATTAAGTTATCGATTTATTTTCTGTGCATTGTCCACCGTAAACCCTGCAACGGTCTGCTGCCTGCACCCTGTTTTCTTCCTTCTTCAGCTTCCTGTAAGTAAACGTTTATATAGCTCGTCACGTTCGAAGCCGAACAGTAGCCACTTATTCACCCACGAAGGAAAGCTTGATGAAATCGACGCGTTGCGTGAATCTGGATACTGCGAGAGTTACGTCGAAACCCTTTCTTTAAATCACGGTCCCCGAGAATTCCCTCTTGAATGAATATGGATGGTACATACCTGACTCCGGTAATTATTCGAAGGATTTAGCCGCGCTAGTAATTTCTACGCTGCCGGTGTTTATGGAAATCGCGATCTTTATAGACCAATTTATAGAAACCGACGGAAGGTTCCTATTCTATCAAGATTCCTGTTAGCTGCTGACTTGGATAAATAGTTAATGGTGTAACCGAGCTCCCCGAAATACGCTAATTACGCCGAATGTCCCCAAGGATTGTGCCAACCATTTTTATTTCACTCACGACGAGATATAGCTTATTTATTCGATGAGTACAACTCAGTTTTCAACAAGATGCTAAAATTTTGATCATTTCTATCATGGTTTGGAAACTGGTGTCAGTGTAATTCTACATTTATAGTGTACAGAGTATTATGCATCTTTTACTATAGTGTGAATATATTAATTAATTGCGAACAAATTAATTTTTTTTTCAATTTTCCTATTCTATCAAGATTCCTGTTAGCTGCTGACTTGGATAAATAGTTAATGATGTAACCGAGCTCTCCGAAATACGCTAATTACGCCTAATGTCCCCAAGGATTGTGCCAACCATTTTTATTTCACTCACGACGAGATATGGCTTATTTATTAGATGAGTACAACTCAGTTTTCAACAAGATGCTAAAATTTTGATCATTTCTATCATGGTTTGGAAACTGGTGTCAGTGTAATTCTACATTTATAGTGTACAGAGAATTATGCATCTTTTACCATAGCGTAGATATATTAAATAACTATGAACAAATTAATTTGTTTTCTCAATTTTTGTTTCATTGTACAAATTGCTCCTACCTGGCTTAATTGATGTTTTCCCCGAATGAAAAATGTATGAATATGTTCGCTTTCAAACTTTGACTAAAATTTAAAATTACGTCCTTTATTATGTGGCGAATCTTAAACAATGTTTTAACAAGTGAATGCACAAAAATGGCAGAATAATAATTTCGTTATGCACAATTTTATAGTTGAAGGGCTCTGCCAAACCGAGGGAGAATGTTAAAAATGTACTGAATAATTCAGAGACATAAAGTGTTAATTAAAACCGGACAATGTAACGTTTGCACGTGGTATATCCACAAAATTATTTCGAAGGTGATCCGGACATATATTTTATCAGTTAATGTCTCATGCGTATATTTTATGACCGAAATGTACATACTTTATCATTTCGCTGCGGAAATGTGTACATTTATAGCGTATGCATAATGCAAATTGAAATGCGAGAATGATAAAAGAAGTACTTTCATACGAGCCACTTTGTGCCGCGTTTTTAATCGTAAGTAGGCGAGGCTCTTAATGCTGCAGCTAAATTCCTGTTTCATTTCCTCGTTCGTCAATTACTGCGTACAAAAACGTTTTAGTATTATCTAAAAAGGTTTGCTAGTAATTCATTCTTTTAACACGGAAAATTAAACACCGAAAGTAAACCGTGCATATTTTATTCGAAACTGGCTAGACTGAATTTTTATAAATTATCTTGGATAATTTATAAGAATACAAATATTAATAGAACTTGATACAGTGTCAATTTCATTTCAATTCACTCAGATCGTCGATAAAAGGACGTCTACGTAAAATCTTCGATAATTTCCAAAGAGAACATCACATTGCGTCCTTAATTATTTTGAAATGAAAAATGGAAAATCAGTGGTTGGACCAGCAGCGGTACATTTAATATGAAATGCATGAATTTGATAAAACACAAAATAAATAGCAAGCAATGCAATTCCAATTTAATTTCAATTTACCAAACCCGAACCATTTAAAAAAATAATCGAAACAATGTCTGCATAAAATGCAGTTTATCTGTAATATTGGTGCGCACCGTTTGATGTAGCAGATTCTAATTTTTCATTCCGATTTGACGAGGTTAGCCATAACGAACGCAGGCAATCGAGTCCGTGGGTTTCTTCCCTCGTAGAGGGGAACAATACTTTGATCTGATAATATCTGGCATCGATGGTTCAGTAATCGGGGAATATCAAAACATCGAGGACTGTGGGATACACGTTGGCAGCCTCAGTTCACTGTTGCCTCGATATATTGTGTTCCATCCCCGCAACCGCTGGGTCCACCGATCGGAATCCATATCGCGGTAACGATAGAAGTAAATGCTTGTCTATGTAGTAAAACGGGCTACGGTCGAACGCGAACTGCTTCTGTATCGTTAAACCTCTTCTTAGAAATGGCCTGTCCGGCTGGGAACACGTAACCCACCGCTGGCTCTGTCCATAAGTCACACAGCCTACTTGTTCGTTTTCAGGAAAATGCAAATTCATTCCGGGGATACGAGTTACCGAAGCGATCTTATTACCATATTTTATTTTTACGCCGGCTGATGGCCCCGAATATGTGTGCGGTTTTAATATATCTGGTTCCGTAGTTGTTTAAACAACCTCGAAGGATCTGTTGATAAACAATATGTATATGTTATGTGGAATGCGTTTAACGTGGGCATTTTGTAAAATGACTAGGCATTGTGTAGAACGTCCAATTAGCTGAAAACTACTGAATGAGTAACAAATGAACAATTTTTAATTTTATTTGAAGACTACAGAATTTGAAGAATTGATCATTAAATTATTACAAAAATATATGTTTATTACAATAGTAGGCAGGAATAATTTTTTAATAAATTTTAGTGGAAATTTCATACCGATGTCTTTTATGACTCAAAAGTTATAGTAAAATTCCTCCTTGCCCTTTCGAGAAAATTTTTTGGGCACGGACGAGGCAAACAATACATGTTGCCTTGCTGGGTCGCGGCAAACAACGCGTAATCGCATTGCTTGCCTCGCCCGACCAATTCAGATTCAGTTCCGCTAAATCATGGATTGAACAGTCATGGAAAATCCGAACTCTATCGTGTTTGGTATCAATTTAATCGGAAAAATGTTGCGAATGTGACATGATCTTAAAAATTTTTAAGACTTTAACAAAGCACATATAACATGAAACATCCTGCAAAATAATCTACAATTAAAAAGAATAAGTTCCCTCAAGTTAAAAAAGGAACACATTTTTCGTTAATAAAGTAGACAGGAATAATTTTTTAATGAAGTTCAGTGGAATTTCATCCCAGTATCTCTCAGCTGGAAAATTAAATATTTCTTCCGACCAAGAATAGTTTCTTTCTATACGACGTTCTTCATTTTTTAAATATTAAATATTTAGTAATTGATTAGATGCAAACAAATCCAATAGTGGTGCCTCGACTGCAAAGGTGATAATAAATTTTCCATTTTGGTTACTCGGTGGATGCAGTTCAATATAATCTGACTTACACGTGCCATTTAAATCTTATTTTAATAAGAATAAGAATATATGTCGCACTTCTTCAAAGTTCTGGGCTATAATTTGGAAAGCTGTATTTCAATTATATTGTATTTCAATGATACATTGTATTTCTATTATATTGTATTTCAATTACACATCTGATTAAAATACTTAGTAATTGAATTACAATGTAATTGAATTAGCACAACTCTGGGTATGTCTAGTATGATTCGGTAGTTTCAAGTATGTTCGGATGAATTGTGTGATCGAATAACAGAATTTTAGACTACACTGTCTTCCAAATGAAATCGAATGCTCCCTGCATCTTCTCATCGTGTATCGTGTGCATACAAGGTGTACACATCTACAGAATATGTTTCGTATTATAGCTCGCCTATTAAGCGTGGTGTGGTATATACACGAGTCCCTAAGCATGGATCATACATTCGATGGTATGCGGCACGCGTTGCGTTGTCGTTGATTGTGCGCTGTGTGGTCCCGCGGTCATAACTCGAATCCTTATCCTGCATTTATTAAACGTCCAATGGCTTATAGACGGCCGGTATAGTTAGAGAATCGTTTCGCGTAAGGTGCACGGAACGGAACCCGTGGAAGGAACGCTCCTGAACGGAATAACTGGGAGTTAGACTTCGAGCCCCGAAGTGGCTGGATATCCGTTGGCAAGGGCGCGACAATAGATATGCGGCGGACAGTACAATGGTCATTGTAAATCAGGGCATTTTAAAAATCTGACAGGATATATGTTGACTCGGCCTCGTATATCGTGTCACACACGGCCTGCAGTGCTGCCCATTAAATACAGCATTATGCTACCAGACCGCCAGACCAACTTCAGGCACGTAATGGTAATTGCTGGGATGTATACCCAACGCCATTTTCGGCAACTTGCCATTCAGGGATGCCTTGTCTCCTCCTACACCGTCCTTCCCTCCTTCGGGAATGTTCCTCACTCCTTTTTTCTACGGAAACCGAACACCGGTGATCTCTCGATCGGGCCCGTCAGTCTTCTCGATCCGTCTTCTTCCGATTTCATTAGAATTTTCCGAAAATATTTCAAAACCTTTAATCTAAAATGTCTAATATCTTTTTAAAATCTATGGCTTTGGCGGTATATCTTTTAAAAATTTCGGGCCTGTCAGTCTTCTCGATTCGCCTTCTACCGATTTTATTAGAATTTTCCGAAAATATTTCAAAACGTTTAATATTTTTTAAAAATCTATGGCTCGACGCTTTGTTAATTGTTTAATAAAACATTGAGACCACTCGAGAAGGTCCATATATTATTGTCGATTTACTAAAATTGTTAAAGATAAGCTGAATTTTTTGTACGGTTCCTGCGTTGCGTGATTGACGAATAGCAGTCTAGTAATGGCAAGAAAAAATAATGATTAATTTCTTTTAATTATCTCGCCTGAATTTCACAAGATTACCTATATAGCATAAATGTAACGCGACAGATGAACGTGTTACAATAGCAGTTTGTTAATGTCACTGTTCCAGCGTAATGTTTTCGCAGGAAAATAAAAATTCAGAATAGCAAGCGGTGGCGCCATTAGATTAGATGTAGTTCTGTAGAATTTATAATTCGCGATACAGGAATATGAAGGGAGTATAGTTAGGGCAGCGTAAGATGGCGAAAAGGATAAAGTCAATTGCAGAAGGAAAAGAAGAAGAGATCGAGGCGAGGCGTGGGTTAGGTCAAACGGAGTAGCCTAACTGCGGTCAGACACGCGACAGACAAGCCATAATTTCTTACCAATATGAAACAAGGCCTGCGGTCGGCTACCACGGCTCGACTTTCAGCACCTCCTTTTCTCCGTCTCTCTTTCTCTCGTTGCCATGTGTTTCGTGGTTGTTCGACTCTCTCTTTAATCAGCGCAGCCCTTAATTTACGGGAGAATTAGAGCCTCGCTGAATCATAGCGACAGTTCTATAATTTTGTTGTTTCATGAAGATCGATGTGCTCGATGCTGCTGCTATTGTCTCTGCTCGCGATAAACATCTGACAATGCGGGAGGAAATGTTCGCACTGCCTCGCGTATACCTGATTTATGGATATTCTTTATTGCAAAAACGTTTTTAAACACCTCTTTCCTGGACATTATGCAGAAATGTGGCTGTAAGTATGTTTTAAGAGACATTATTTATTTAGAGAGTATCACGACATTTTGTATGTAAATGTTATACATATATAACGTGTGAATTGTTTAAAAGATTATCAATTTTAATTACTATTACGATATTCGAAAAGTAAGAACGGATTCCCAGTTCGAATCATTTCAAAAATTGTATAAACTGTACAATTTCTTATACTTTATATTTTTATATAAAAATTCAATATAAACCACAGTAATATTAAATTTTCTATATAAATTTCATCTACAATAATTATTTCTAGAAAAATTGAATATAAACCTGAGTAATATTAAATTTTCTGTCTAAATTTCAAAAATAAAAATTTTTTATATAAAAATTCAATGAAAACCTCAATAATATTAAATTTTCTATCTAAATTGCATATATATTTTTGTACAAACCATGTATAAATACTAAATAGATATTACTGCACTTTCAATCACAATCATCGAATCAATCGAGTAATCAATTTAAAGAATCACTGGTTCCAGGTTACGATGGAACAACTTATGTGCATCGTGAATCAATTAAAATTCGAATAAAATTCACGAATGCACACATCAGAATCTACACGTAGCTGTTCACGTTCGACGAGAGCATATCTTGGATGGAAGCGTCGATGGAAACATTCTGGTTAAAATGATCGTTGTTTATCCCAAGGTAACCCGTTTACGATTACATCACTGCTTATCGACGAGCTGACCGTTCTTCGTGCGTCGGAAAACGGGCGCGAAACATGAAACCCCGTGGAGCGGGAAGCCATAATTTCGCATTAAGCGGTAATCGCAATCGGAGTAAGTAATCGATATATTAGTCGTCCGTTAATTAACGTCCTTGTGATCGCGATATAGACCGGGCCGGCCTGTCAACGAGCGAATTTACGAGGCTCACCTACGTTAGAAATCAGCAATGGCCTATCCTTTTCGGGTCGCTGGCTTCTGGTTAACAGGTTTATGTAAGAAAGGAAAGGACTATATTCCCGAACCGTTACCGATAAAAACCGGTCAAATCGCGCGAAAATTATTGCCCAGTCAATCAATCCGACCGTAGCAATATACATATACATATATACACATACCGAGCCAATTTGGCGACGAAAGGTTTCACATACGGTGATTTTCTAATGATGCCGCGACGGGAAACCAGATTTCTTAATTACATCGACCGTTGCGTAAATTATCGCGTATCCTGGATCACATTTTTTCATTCCCGTTAAAAGGAAGCAAACGTGTCATCAGAATTTTAAATTGAGATGTCGCGCCGATAAAATCGTCTTACAATGTATCCGAGGAATGCGATTACACAGTTGTAATTTGTTGGACAAGGAGTCACGGTTAAACGAGTCGAACCGTTAAAATAATTATGCTAATCTCATGCAGATGGATTCGTTTTTTATCTAAAAAAAATCGTGTACTTTATCGTTTGCGAGGAAACGGTGGCAATCATGTCTGTAATTTATTAGTACCAAAGCTGTTGCCACAGTGATTCGAAGTCACCGAAATGGGGTGTATATTCGAATTTGCCGGTTCGTTAGAAATTATGTAATTCGTTGATGTAAGTATAAATTACTGCAATACAGTTTCTCATTCTAGAAACAAACTAATATAAAATCCCTTAAATACGTTTCTTTTGCAATCAGCGGCAATTTAATGCGCTGTTCTATACATGGCGAGTCCGTAGTCGTTTCCGGTCAGCGAAACGCCATTTAGCTTCACGAGGGTGTGATCCAGCGCTTTAAAACCTTTTCGTTATTATTACAATCTCCGGTGACACTCCCGGCGATAATGAATATACCCGTTCCCGGCCGATTATCATATTAATCTCGGCGCTGATCTTCGATCCTGGAAATGAATTCGCCGTTCAGAAAGGGATCCATCACGGTTCCATCAGGAGCGTCAAGAACGAGTTTCCGTCCGTAAGGAAACACAATCAAAAATTCCCGACTCGTATGAACGGATAAGTGAAATGAGGGAACGAAAAAAAGAGGTTGAGAAGGGTGGGAGGGAGGTGGGGTGGGAATAAAGGGGAAAAAAGAACGGGCCATACGAGCCCGTGGAAGTCGACGGGATTAAAAGGACTTTCTTTTTTAATTGAAGCGTTCGAGGACGAGATTCATCTCCCGGTGACGAGTAGATGAAATGTGCGGGGGGAGGGCGGGGAGGGTCGGAGATCCTGAGGATCGGAAGGAGCACGTCGATACATCGATACGTCGTCGCGCGTTTTCGTATACACCGATGGGATAATAATTAGTCATCGATAGAGCCTCGATTTTCATCGAGCAACATTTATAGGCGGATAAAGGACTGGTTGGGAATTCAAGTACATCCTCGTTCCCTTCGTTCGGCGTACTCGAACCACAGCGAAAATCGCGAAATCTGGAAACAAAAGTACGTTCCGGTAAGAAGAGGGTATAATATGGATCTCCATTTGAAATAAGCTCGCCCCCGCAACCACCCTTCGTTCACCACCCCCGCGCATCTGCCGGGCTTCTAGCACCCCCGTGTACCTAGTTTGTTGCGTTTGAATATTCAACGCAAGTTTTTCTCCTTCTTTTTGTTCCCTTTCCTTCTTCTTCCGTCTCTCTTTCTTCCTTTTTTTTTATTAGCCTGCACCCGCCCCTCCCCCGCGCCAACCCCCGCCCTCCTCTCTCCTTTCGCCGCGCGGACCCACCCGGCAACGGGCATCTTTATTCATTGCCTTTCCAAAGATATAATTGAGTAATTATTTATAATATATCTAGAATATGCATGCTTCACTTCTCTCTCCGACGGAATACATTACCGCGCTTACTACCCCTAAACGTAACCTCTTGTTACCGTTTGGATTTCTAGCTTGCGGGTAACACAGTGGCTCTCACCCGTGCGTTCCCTCGTTCTCGTCTCTGTTGCCAGATGGAAATAAGAGTGGTGAAAAGGGAGAAGGTTGCGAAATGAAATCGCGCGTCGAATTTTCGCGGTTTTTTAGCACGGTGCATCTTAACCGTTTCTATAATAAATGGAATATGAAAAATTTTAAATTAGTAAGCAGAAAATTTATATTTTTAAGGGTCGAATTCACCCACTTAAAGTAAATATGCACTACATATCCCCAAAGTTTAATGATTTTTTCTATGTTAAAATAAACTGAATAAATAAAAATCGTGCAGGCAAATTTAATGAGCGGAAATTTCATAGAAATTTACTACATAGAATTTACTACAATGCTCGGATCGAAGCGCGAACGTAGTCCCATTGGATTCCTAATGCCAGCTCGCCGGATTTTCCGGCGATACGGTAAAAACAGTATCAGAAGCATTTAATGATCCATTAACGTGATTCGGGAAAGCCATTTATCCGCGCGTCGCTTGTTCTTCCCTTGTTTCTCTGTTAGTCTTTCGCGAGGGGCTGGTCGAAAAACTTTATTGGGGCATAAATTCGGCCGCGGGACACGATAACTTTAAAATATTACGGAAATGAAAAGCTTTCGCCGACGCGTGCAATGTTTGCCTCCTTTTCCGCGAAAGATAATGCAACTACGGGCCGGATTTACGGGACGTTGTTTTGTAAGTGGACCATTCTCGTACGCGAAAGATACCGTGAATTTAAAGCCCGTTAAGCTACTTTTTCTCACTGGTCCCGTGGCCGGCGACGGAACGCGGGTACTTTTCTCATATTACATAGGGAATAGGGAGGATTTAAGTACCTCGAAAACCGTCCCTGACATTTGATAACGAGGGATAAGGCGGGGGCCGTACCGAACAAAGAAGCTCGCCGCTCGGAAACACGTTATACACTTATGCATGCCGGCTGATTCTTACGATGCAACTGGGCTACGCTGTTTTAGTGGACGTTTCTGTCTTTAAACTAACGTTATTTCCTTCGTGATATCGTCTGCACGGGTTATCCATGCAAGCTTTCAAACGTACAAAAAGTACTAGCTGAGGGTTGTTGACGGTGTATCGCTGAACACATCCTACTCTCTACTTTCGAGTTCCACCAAAGACAGGATTGTAGAGGATGTGCAAGCACAGCTCTTCCACTTATTCGAGATTTCGTGATTTTTTAGCTTTGTCAATTGTTTGTGATCATACTGTCCGACGAAATTAAAAGCCTTACAATACACCCCTTGAGCTTCATACAGGGTGTCCCGAAATTCCCTCAGCATCCGGAAATGGGAGGATGCTGAGATCATTTCAAGCAAGATTTTCCTTTACGAAAATGTTATCTGAGGCTTCGTTAACGAGTTATTAACGAAAAACACGGACCAATCCAGAGCGCGACCTACATGTGTTGGTCGCGGCACACCGACAGTCGAGCGTCGTTCGCACGCCGCGATGTCTCAACGAACAAGAAACTCTCGACGCGTGAATCCTCGCCGATGTCGATGAAATTCGAATACGTTGTCAAAAACACGATTCTGAACAACATTTCCCTCTTGCAGTTTTTGCCTATCGGCTTTCGTTTAAGAGAAAACTGTGAAAGTTGTGGTTCAGAATCGGTCGTTGTAAAAAATTGATGTTAAAAAGTTATTTAAATCGCAGAATTTAATACAATATTGCATGTAAAGTTCATCGAGATCGGTGAGGATCCACATCATCGGCAACTTTACCCGAACGAGAGAAGAAAGGTATAAGGAAAGAAGAAGCATGAAATGATTATACTAAAAACTCACCTATTCAGTGGTAAATCCATTTTCGGATGCTGAGGGAATTTCGGGACATCCTGTATATTTCATGTGTCAACTAGGCAACCTTCCATTTTTTTTCTTAACGCATTGGGATACTATATGTTCTTAATTAATTCATATTTTACGAAATTAATTTTGAGGAAAGGTGTAAATACGTTACTTTATAATCCCAATTTATTGCAATATACAGAATGTTTGAAACAATTATTAATTATTTGGTTAAAGAAGGAAAATATTGGTACGGCTATAATAGTAATATATACGCGAATTTACATGAATTCGTACAGGGTGTGGCCAGTCGGTAGAACTGGCTAGGGGATGATTCTACATGATTATTCAAGTCTGGATGATTTTTATGCAAGAATCGTTCCGGAAAAACCTGAAAAAGTCCTCTCCCAACGCATCAGAGAAATCAAAAATGTAGTAGAACGTACCTGGAAGTCTTCCCCGAAGAAGGGTTGAAGAACTGAGTCACCCTCTTCGTCCGGCTACGATCTCATCAATGTCCCGTTTCCGCGAGGGTGGGGGCAAAAAATAAACTTAATATGATCCCGACTATATGAAGATGCGGCCGAGCGGCGTCCTTTGTTTTAAGCGAGGGTCGTTTGTGGTGTAGCACACCCCCGCACACAGCCGCGCACAAAACGACCTCCCCTGCACACAAGGAGCCGGCTACCCCGTGTGTCCACCCTTCGTAATTCTATCAGAAGCCAATCACGTCCGTTGGAGAGTGCTCGTTTCCGTGCATGCGGAAAATCGTTGCGGCGGAAACGTCGATTCCCGTCTTCGTGTCTTATGAAAATATTGGCCTCGTTGATCTGGGGGGTGAGAAAGCCGAGACGTCTCTGAACTCGGCTTCCCCTACGAGTTTCCAGCCGAGCATCCCCCTAACGCGATGTCCTCCAGGGGTGATAAGCTGCGGCATCCTTCAGAGATTTCGGATCACACGGATCCTCACGGACGAGGCTGCAAGCCACGTCCTGATCGGCAAATCATTGTGGTGTCGTTCTACCCTTCGAGAAACCAATGTTGGCTATTACTCGAATAAATTCTTATTTGATTAAATTATTCGATGATGATGAATAATATTTCCAAACAGACCTGTTATTCCTTTTTTCGTAGCACATCCGCCGCACATCAGGTAATTACGAACTTGTGAAAATTAAATGCTAAATTAACTTTAACGTTAAACGAACTGAAAGGACCAAGCAATCAAAATTTCGAAACATTCGAAGCGCAGAGAATTTAGTTCGAGTTTTTCCGGAGTCTTCCATTGAAGGAGATTTGGGTTACTTCTAGTTCAAGATCAGCGCCGGATGCAGTAGGGCAAGGGTCACGAAATGGGTGTCGAGATTGAAAGATTCGCCGACATTCATGCCAATTTCCTCCCGCTGTAATTCCAAAATGTTATTGGCAGTTAGGGTCCGCAAGTGTTCAGTCCCTGAAGAAATTCGATCGGCACGATCATCGGAAAAATGCTGAAGGGGTGCGGAACGAGATCTTCTCTCGAATCTCGATGATTCGAAGGGCATTCGTCGTGCTTGCGTAATTAGCCGCCCTTTAAAGGGAACGAATATTATATGGGAAGCCGCCCAGCGAATTTCAATTGGATTATCCTTCTGTGCTACACCCCTCCGCTCCCGTAGGAAACGACGGGAATATATATATTTTTTTCCTCGCTACGGCCGCCGACAATCAAACCAGACAGACTAGTAACAGAAATGAATTTTGTATGCGATGAATGGGATATTACCGTCCGTGTTCCCGGAGTTTATAATGCACTTTATCACGAATGGATTTTATCGGGCGGGTCCCACCACGGATCGATGAATCATTATTTCAAAAAATTCTTTCGCCGGCCGCATTATGATTAATCATTTCATCGGCAAATTGTTCGGAGCCATTATTTGCCGAAAAAATGCATAGCCTCGGAACCTCGATGGTGGAATGGGCCGCGATGACGCACGAAATTCGACAAGCTTTCCACGAGGATCTTTGCACTCGCCCGCTCGATTCGCAAATGTTTGCACATCGGAGGAGAGTTGACTATCACTTCAAGACTGAGCCAGTTTTTTCTGTGTTGATCGTCGACGATAGATTTCATTCATTGTCGTCGTTTCTAGTTTTTATTAAAAAGTTCTGCTTTGAATTATCATAGATTTGAGGGGCGCGGCATTTCTTCAACTACAAATTATAACATCTTTCACTGTTATAATTTCAGACGCAGTGTTTCTCCTTTCTTGAAAATGATCCATACAAGGATCGAAACGTTGAAAGTTCAAATTAATTTATAAAATTGCTTTATAGTGTTTATTTGATCGAACCGTTGCGCCGAAATCATTAATATTTTTCCTGGTTTAACATTCATACGATCGATAACAATAACATTTACAATTTCTGTCATTGACTATTTCAGTGTTCTGTTTCAATGAACTCCTTAGCCGAATCAAAATATAGTCTGCTCATTATCAACTGCTGTATTTTGAAACAATTCTACCGATTGGAGGGTTCTACGCACAAAATGATTGTATTTAGCTGTGAAAATTTATAATTTTTGAGGACACAATATTTTGTTTCGCGTAGATGTTTATGCAGAAAGAGGTTTCTCACGATCAAAAAATCTGACCGCGCCTCTCCAACTCCGAAAACCCTCAGATTTCCCCGAGCGTTCGAAGGGGTAGGAGAGCAAGGTGCGAGTAACGCGGGGCGCAAACAGAAGACACCGTCCATAAAAGCAGTATTTAATAACCCGATTTCCCGTCGGCCGATATTTACATTTCCCTTTGTGCCGTAGCTGGCCGTCCAGAAACGGAATCCAGCGTCGGCGTCGGTGGGAAAGAAGACACGTTCCATACTCGAATAAACGATTTCAATTACTCCCACCGCGGCGCTGGTCCTAATAGCCGAAGTTATCGAGACACTTTCACACGGTCGTCCGAAGGTGGGGAGGTTGTAGGTGGAGGCGATGGTTGTCGTCCAAGTCCGCCCTCGTAAGAGACTGTATCCCGAAAGAGAGAAAGAGAGAAAGCCACCCCTTTCGGCACGGCGTCGAAGCAACAACTCTCAACCCCCCTCCAACCCCGTCGAATCGTCGGTAGAGGATTTTCCGTGCAGACTGTACCTGCATGCCAACAGCGTCGGTCGCCTGAAAGTCGAGCACATCATTTTATCTCCATGATAAATACGCTACATTTTATGCGCATTATTTTGCGTCCCCACCACAGGGTGCGACGCGACCCAAACCCCGAGATCCTCTCTCTTTCTCTCTCCCAACCCGATCTTCCCAAGGTTCCACTGCCACCCCCGCAACGACACATACGCGAACGCGGGTTGTATCTCACCGGTGCTCGTCGTTCGCAACCGAACTACCCCCTTTACCCCGCGATCCTCTTCGGCTTCTCCTGACCGTGGGTCCTCCACCTCTCGCGCGCGGCAAACCTTCTCGTCTCGTCCTCTAACCCCCATCCGTCCGTCCGTCGGTCGGTCGGTCGGTCGAATGGTTCGGCCGACCGGCCACACCGCCAACCCCGTACACAGCCCATCTTTTTTAATGTTAGGCAGTTATAGCCGGTGCGCAACGCGACCGCGCGTTCGAGGCTCTGCTTTTTCTCTTCCTCCTCCGGCAACACGTTGCCCGCGTGCGTCTATTTCGCTTTCCTCGTCCGGTCTCTGTCCGGTCGCGAGCCCGTCGATGCTGGCCGTCTCTCTTCCTCCCTCTGTCCCTTTCTCCGTTCCTCTTTCACCGGCGCTCGGGAGAGGGGTGGGAAAAAAAAAGAAGAGGACTTAGGTCAATTTTTATCACACAAACCGGCCGACCGAGCGGCACCCATAAAAAATGCCTCTTTACGTATGGCGATTGGTCCGCAACGGGGCTCCGGGGGTAATGCCGAACCGCGCGCTCTTTTTCTCTGTCTATCTTCCTCTCTCCACCATCCTCTTCCACCAATCCCCTTCCCCTCCTCTTCCTCTTTCTACTCTTCCTCCCATGCACACTCACCCCCGCGACCCTCCTCGCTGTTCTATCGTATATCGGTATCCTCTTTCGCTCTTTCGTCGTCCGTTCGCTTCGTCGTTCTCGCCACCCCGCTTCTCTCTTTCTCGTTCGTTCACCCTCGACCCCTTCTCGCGATCTCGCTCCCCCCTGTTGCCTTTGCTTCCACGCTTTTTTTCCCTCGCGCTCTGGTGCGTTTTTTTTTTCGACGCGGGGAAAAAATGCGCGCCGCCCGTCGATTGGTCGAGGGGACAGATGACGTAGTGAGCGACGTGCCACCCCCGGCACGTTTGGGGGTGGGGATGCACGCGAGACGACGGTGAGAGGGCGCGCGGTCGAGTGCGAGCTCCGCCACCCGACCGGGGGGTGCATATATCGAGGGGGTGCGCGATACCGAGGACGGGGGTGGGCCTCAGGTCGAATTGGATGGAAATATTATTACATCGGAGAAACTTTCGCGAACCTTAACGCGCGATCGAGTGCCGCCGCCGGACTCTCGCGGAACGAGAAACAACCCCCCGAAAATCAACCCCGCAGAGAAACATGGTTGAGGGTCGATCGCTCGCGCCATCGGCGTTAAGACACTCCTCGTGGTCCTTCGGTGATTACGGATCAACGCCTTCGAGAATCCGCCTGGGAGTTTGGCATGGACGATTAGGAAGATTCGAGGGGATGGAAAAGTCGTTTATTAATTGCTCTTGTGGATTGTTTCTTGGGCAACTGTAATTGTAAATTACGTACTATCATTTTTTAAACAGTTCAGGAATTAACTGTAAAACTGTTTACAACGTCGGAGAGAATTTGGTACTTTTCTGTTTCTTAAGTCTGATATTTCAGTTATTGGAAATCTTATGTTGCATAATTTTACGTTCTACTTAATTTTCATTGATGCTTTGACTTGTAAATTCAATTCTGAGTTACGCAGTACGATTTTGTAGCGAGAGTTAATCGTAAAACAGAGTAAAATTTAGAGCACATTTTATGCTGTTTAATTATGCACTGTCCTCAATTGTATTTTTCGAAATTATTTCAATAAGTAACTCAGTTTTACTGTGTCTTATTTATTTTTTGAATATCATTATTGTAAGTATTAATATTCAAAATACCGAGCGAGTACAATTATTAAATCATGAATATACTGTAGAGGGATATTATTAAATATACTCATTTGTTCGTGCTGATATTGCTAAATTGAAAATGCTTATGCACTTAGGTGCAAGTTAAAATTTTTCTATCATGTTTTTGTACTGTTCGACGAGGATTTCATTTGATCACGAAGAAACTGAAGAACTGTACTTTATACAATTATCCATAGTATATAAAAATCACTTCAATTACAACAGTAATTTTTGAAACGCCATTAAAAATATCTATATCGTAATTCACACCGATGTTAATATTCCCGAATTTGTTTGTACCTGTAAAATTGCTGAAAATTGTTAGACAACCAAGAAAATACCAGAGAAAAACGTTAAATTACTGAAAACAATTTTGAACATCAACAAGCATCACATTAATTTGATTCTCTTCACATAAAGCACAAACTCGTAGTAGTTTAAACCAAACGCGCATTAACATCTCGGCAAAATATTGAACCATCTACCCTTAAAAAATCATCGAAACAGTTCGGAAAATCCGAACGCGAGTATCACGTTCGTTCAGCTTCAACGTGATCCGAAATGATTCGGGAAACCCGGCGGTTTCAAGACCATCGTATCAGTGGTTTCGCTTTAAAACATTCCAGGGAATTAAATGATCGCGCGGAACATCATCGTCCAAACCGCACGCCGCTCTCGCGTCTCGTTCCCCTCGTCCGTGAAAAAAGAGGCTACCGAACAGATATACCCGTTGGCGTGGAGTAGTCCTGCTAAAAATGACAGCAAGACACGATAAAGGAAATCACCGGTGGATCGTCGATTTACGTAACCCTGCTCGTTCCCCGAGGGGGGTGTGTGTGAGGGTTAACGTTAAAAAGCGATCGTCGAAGGATTGGCGAGTGTCGACACATTCGTACATTCGTCCTGTGTCCCCGTCGACGTGGGGGTCCATGGTATTTGTTTAGCGAGTACCTCGATATGACATGATCAGCGCATTAACCCCGCTCGCATTTTTTCATCCGCGCTGGTGGTCCTCTTCTGGCTGGCGCCTGCCTGGGATGCGTTTTTATCGATTCGTAGACCCCTGCCCCGATGGTGCCGTGTATCTGTATGTCCACCTCCACACGGCCAGCGTACAAAGCATCGATAGAGAAGCATACAGATTGGACCGGGCGTCCCTCTTTTTCGAACGCAGCCCTCCCACCCGGGGACAGCATCGCGAAACTTCCGAAGCGACCAATAATAAGACCCGGCCACCACGATCTTCCTCAAATTCGCGAAATCCCTGATTCCATCGATTGCTGATTTCTCTCACGAGATCTCGACGAGATCCGCACGATACCCGAGCAATTGACAGAGAAGGCTACCGCCGGGTGATTTCGAAAGTGTTGCTCAGTTTTCGAGGCGAAGCTGACGGATAATCTTTCCAACTACGTGCTGAAACTGTTGAAGCTGACTCGTAGCATTGCTTTATTAACGTGGCAAGTATTAATACAACAGATCGATCCGATAGTCTCCGGTTTTCATTTCTCCAGGATTGTTTTGTCAGTTCTCGCGTCGGAACATTATGGCAGAATCGGAATATGATTTGATTTCAATGTTTTGAGCCTTTGTGTCCTTTAATTTTTGCGCATTGTTGCGTCAGCTCGAGCCTTGTCAGAGATTAGGGGTTCTTGGTGGGTTGAATTCAATCGAAAGAGTTACGTGAGAGTAACATTAATGTGATTTCAGTTTGTGCAGAACTCACGACACGTTCGCGCGTAGGAGAATTCGTTTGATAATTAATTTAGCGCAGTAACTGTTCGCATAGAAAGTTGAATCTCCACTGATGATTATAAAATATTTTTGGCAGTCTCTATGTTTTTTAAAAACAACATTACCTCCAAACGAACACAGATATAATTTTCGAGAATGCAAAAATATTTGCATTTATTCATCTACACGAATGTTATCGCTGAGAAATTTGTAAAATAATGATACGAATAATTTTATTTCGATGCTGCCACGTATAAATGAATTAATGTAACGATTTTCTGCAGAAGTATCTGCACAATTTTAACAAATTTTTCACCCGTTTAGTTCGTGCAGCATTAATTTCCGCGACCGTCCCCCAAAAAATGCATCGAACTCGGCGGAATCGAATGAAACGTCGCCGGAAATGTCGACGAACGAAGAAGGAAACCCGTGGCAAACAAGTGGGGCAAAGAAAAAGCAACAATTCGCGTCGATCTAAATTCGTGGCGACAGAGAAAATGAGATCTGTACACCGTGCCCTATCGGCGATAACTTAATTTCCATTCCCGGTCACTTCCAATCCATCACGGGAAGGAAAACACGAGCGCCGGCGAGCTAAAAGCCCAACAATATTTATTAATTCCGCGGAACACAGGGTATCGGTCGCCACGGGGCAAGATAATGTTCGGTGGCCGAATTGATCGCGGTAATATTAATCTTCGTTGGTGACGCGGGTAGATGCGTGCGGCTCGGCGTTGCTGGGCTTCGGTGAGCTCGCTCGCGCTAACATCCGCCGTGTGCCTCTCCGTCCTGCAATTTCGAAAAGCCCACGGTCCCTTTTTGCGAGGCTATTCCCCGTGCCGGCTCGAATTTTTTTAAAACCAATTTAAATTTACCGCCGTGTAGCCGTAAAAGGTGGATAATAAGTTTTATGGGCCGTGGGCATCGGCCATCTGCGATCGGTCATAGGCCGGTTACGTCCGTTTCGACGGCGATACATCGTCATACCGTAACCGAACGGCGCAACAACTACCCTCTCGTTACATCTCGCCGGTTCCGTTGCGTTGTACCGCCGACATTCGTAGATACTTCGACTGCGACGAATTGTTTCCTGTTCCGAGTCCTCTTTCTCTCGTTGCGCTGCGTCCTGGACCAACAACGATTTTTCGTGAAAATTTTTATTAGATCGTCCGATAACTGTTCCACTAGTTAAATTCATCCTTGCATCTGTACCTTCAAAATTACGAAAAAATTTTGTTTACAAGATAACATCAACGTAACAGAAGACCATTCCAATGACCACGAAATTTCTAAAAAATTTCTTTTTGCCACGAAATTACCATAAATTTGTAAATTAAAATTTGGGTCAAAATCCATTGTTAATTGAAAATGGTGCGTCACGCTAAGGGGGCGAAACGAAAAATCTAAAGACAGCTGAGCTGAGAGGGGATGAGAAAGCAAGAGAGGAGGAGAGAAACAAGGGGTTGAGGGGTTCGATCGGGGGCAGCGTGCGTCGACGCTCGGTCGAAGTGGCGCGAAAAGATTGCGGGAGAGAAAAGGGCGGGAAGTCGGTCCGGAGCTGGGCTTTTATCGCTTACGGAAGTGCCAAACACCTGTGGAATAACGGTCCGGCCAAGTACATCGTTGGCGAAGAAAAACGAAAGTATTTAGCACGCGAGAACCGCAAGATGGGATTTTATTGTACGCGAGGAATATTCTACCCGTGGTTGGCAGGCTCTCTTTCTCTATTTTCTCTTTCGCGTTTCTCCCGCTGCTCTCTTGTCTTAGACAATGACCGTGGTTTCCTGCGATTTACGAGCCGTTTGATTTATCACGGCCACTGGATTTTCCTCGGACGCTACGATGAATCTTTATGCCGACCACTTGCGTCCTCCGTTTTTACCCCGAAGCTAATTTATGACCTTTTTTCAATTCGGTTTCGTACACTCATGGTGGAATTAGTCGAATAAAGTGATCTAGGGGTGCGATTGAGAAGTTTGAGTCGATTGTAACGATCGTTTTCTGAAATGTGTTAATTGTTTTGTTAGCAGAAATTTTATTTTATACACAGCTCTATTTATTTTACCACGTTTTTATTACCTCGCTTTCTTGTTTGTTTGTCTGTCTGTTTGTCTGTTCGGTGGCAAATTTTGCAATTGATTTTAAACTAACTTCCTGATGAGCTGGAGACTTGAAATTAAATACATGGCTCAGAACTGGATGACATTATTAAAATAAATTTTTTTTTAAAGTCTATCCGTTTCAGAGCAAAGAACAATTAAATATTTACCTTTTTTAATTCTTTAGTGTCCATATTGCGTATTGAAGACAGCGTGCAATTGCAATTTGACTATGCAGCAAATAGAAATGAATTTTAACAGTTTTTAAAGGATAAACTAAGTGCATGCAATCGAGATAAAAAAACGCAACAAGAATATATAATAAGAGAACGAATATAAACCTCTATTTTTATCAGAACCAAGTATCCCCAAGGAACAACGACCACCTCGAAGGACACAATTCCAAGAACATCGCAATCTACGAGCATAATCGAGCGCCATAATGCACAGGCAAGCATTAGCGACACTTAAAGAACGATAATTGCTCGCGGGGGTGGAATAAGACGATAAGGAATCTTGATCGACGAACGGTGTGGATCAAGCATGCGTGCCAACCTAAAAGACAGGGCTGGCGTGGGTATAACAATAACGAGTTGTAAAGTCAAATGCATAAACGTTCACAGTCTAACAGTAATGGATATTAATATTTCGTTTTAAACAGTGTCATACATTTACATCGAACAGAAAAGGAATACATATCAATTTGCTTCTATTTTCTTGAAAAAATATCAAGGGGTTCGTAAAAGTGCAAGTTTCAAAATAATTATAAATGTGGATTTTATACATTTATGACAGACATTAATAGGTGAAATACAAAACATTAGAAAGTTTAGGAGGATGTGGAAATATTTTTTTATTTTGTTTAAGAATTATTAGACGAAAAGGTAAATTTCTATGTAGCTCTTGCGTGTGATTTTTATTTTGCATAAAAATCGACAGACTAAGGGTTAATGTGCGTTGGATGCAATTATTTATTTTATATATTTCAGAGCAGTGGAAGGTATATCGTTTTTGAGCAGTGCTAAAGTCGGAAATTTCGAGGAGCATTAACGACACTTAAAGAACGATAATGGCCCCCGCGGGTGGAATAAGACGATAAGGAATCTTGATCGACGAAAGCCAGTGGATTCGGCATGCGTGCGAACCTGAAATACCTAAAAGGGGGTGGCATGAGCATGACAATGAGGGGCGCGGGGATCGGTTGTAAAGTCAAATGCGATACTTGGCCGACCGTTTCGCTTTGGGGCTTTCCCCTCACACTTTCGGGATCGGCCGCAGGATGGTCACCATGGTAACTCAAGCTCATAATGATCTTCCAGCGGCAGGCCAGAGTCCGGCACTCTTCTCACTTACCGACACACTCGAAAACCACCCGCAAAGCCCCTGTACACAGAGTAGCCGTGACATCGACCACGCCAGGGATACGTGGCGAAGGCTCATCTTATTACAATAAAGTTATCGCAAACTTCGTTCCGCAATGTTGATCGGCCCTGCGCAGGATCAGGGGATGCGGGTCAACCGTGTATACTTGAAAGTATTAACGTAAGCAAGAAACTCCTCGAGTTTAAGCTCCTGGCTCACATATTCCACGCTGAAAATATCTGGACGCGTTTCTTTTGTACAGAAAATTGCATTTTCTGGAGCAGTGCGTCGTACAATTATCTCTAGCGTAAATCTTATAGGTACGTTTCGAATTTTCATGCGAAATAGAAATGTTTTACATTGACTTCAAGAGGCAGGAGCTAATCAATAAAATGAAAGAAATCACATACGATGAAATTATTTTAGGTCGAAAGAAATGTTGAATTTTCAATGGGTTGATATATTTCATAGAATAATAATGAATAAAGCAGTATTCTAAATCCTCCACTGTTTTAAGTCACCGTTGAGAGCGTTTCGCGTAATTATCAATCTCACAAGCCTAATAGAGAAAAAACTTTTTAAAAACCACGCTTATATTAGAATGCACTAAAAAAGAGAAAATAATATTTTTTAGGCATTAGGGACTATAAATAAAAGCGTGGAGCGCTAAACTATGCTAACGTAATCTTCGTGGGCACTCCACGATTTTATTTATAGTCACTATTATCTAAAAATATTATTTTCTCCTTTTTAGTGCATTCTAATATAAGCGTGGCTTTTAAAAAGCTTTTTTATATATGTTTTTATTATCTACTTTTTAGTATATACTACCGAACCTATTTGGTAAGACTCGCTTACCGAGAAGAACTGCTCGACCTAATTCAAACCAACCCAGTAAGTAAACTGAGCTCCTTCGCTGCGAAGTGGGCCAGTGGAGTGTGGTCGGAGTCGGAGTGGGAACGCGTAATGGAGTAGGGAGCGCGCGGAGTGGGGATCGCTGCAAGCGATGACGTACTACCGAACGTCGGGCGGCGTGGGGCGAAGGGGAATATTTAAAAATATTGTTTAAATCCTAAACGCACAGTCTTTTAAAAAAAATTGTTTTGCATATTTCATTGTGATCCAGTTTTGAGCTATGTTGAAAATTTCAAGTCTATAGCTCATCAGGAAGTGGTTCAAAATTCGATTTCAAGATTTGACGCAATTGACAACAACGTCAACGACAACGACGACAACTTAGCAAGCTAATATAAGCGTGGTAATATCCTACTTTCTTTAAAAATTTTATATTAACCCTTAGAAATTGCTGTGCCATTATTCGCAATATTGTTTAAATTACTAAATACTGAAAAAATCGAGTACAATGAAATAATTCTAGGTCGAAAGAAACATTTAATTTTGAAGTTCAAATAGCTCCGACTGCAGACGGTTAATACGAATAGAACGTAGAATAGAGGTTTGCAGTAATTGCTAGAGTAGGTATTTTTGGAAGACCTTGTACTAGAAAATCTGTACTCGCATTTGCTCGTCCCGATCCGAGAGGTATCCGACCAGTTTGCTGGAATATTTACACGATATTCCAAGCGATTTTGCGGCTTAAATATTACATGGCGAAAAGGGCGACCTGGTTAAAATTGTACGCTACACGGGAGTTCTGTTTAACGCGAATAAAATGAATCCGTGCTGCGATAGGGAACCTCGTGTTGCTCTTGCGGGTGTTCGTATGATGTGCGAATTATCGGTCGATTAGGGATGCTACATATTCTGTTCAAATAACCAGTGGTATGTTTGAAATGTAACAATTTCTTCAGCCGTAGAATTTCCTTGGTTACGTTTGTTCTGCAACAATGTTACATACTAAAATATTCTATACATTATACAATTTTTAGAACTATAGTATTTTATCCATAAATGTCCCAAATGTCCCGAAGCTATCCCCACCATTGCGGAGTGTACCCCCTTGAGGTACATAACATAAGTAATCCAACTACAAAATGTCTTTATTTTTCATTATTTCATTATTTTTTTATAGAACTTTCACCGACATTTTCGTAGCATTCATGGCAAAGAACAGTATCCCTGGCGGATAATTGTCCCTGGGAGACCCGTGTTGGGGACAATTATCGATAAAATACTGTATTGTGATTTAGAATCATCACCTTTAAATATACTTTGACTTCACTGCGTCAATTTTTAATGCTGTTGAATACTGTAGACGAAACAACAAAAATTGAATAAATTAATGTGCTAATTAAAGAGAAACTTTTCGCCGAAAATTTTCCGTGTCGGTGTAGCAAAAATATATTTCGCGCGTTTCTAATCCCCGAGCAAGCAAACCTAAACTCTTTGGAGGCTTATGCTCGTGATTCACGGTGTTCCTCGGGCTCGGAAGGATGCATCGCCGAGCTGCATCTCGGCCAAACAAGCCGCGGAAGTCGGAGTAATTGTATTTTTTCCGCGGTACAGCCAGGGCAACGGCCCGTTTACCTCTATGTACGAAATGAAACGAGTCGACTTTGTTAAAGTGCAACACGACACCGCCGGTGCGCTCGCGCGTCCGAATTAAGAGGCTACTCTAAGCGAGTTGTTTCCGTACAAGTTTTGCGGGGCCGCGTTGTCGCGAAACGCCCGAGGACACCGAGGTCGGTGTTGCGAAAAAAGGAGGAGCGAACGGTGAAAAAAAGAACCGAGGCGAAGAGAAGGAGATAGGAAGATGGACATACCAACGAAAAAGGGGGTAAAAAAAGGACGAGAAAGGAATAAATGAAGCTTAACTCAATCTGTACCGCGGCCCAGGGTAGTAACACCGGCCGACGCGGAGCGGGCCTGTCTATCAATTTTTCAAAAGCAATTTTCATTTCGGCGAAATTTTATGCCATAAAAAAATAGGAGCGTTCCCGAGGTTCTCGAGCGAAGAGCAACGTTACAGCCTGGGCCGGTGGAACGCGGTAATGCAAAACGCATTCATTCCGACGCGGCTGCATTCGTAATGACCCCGGCCTGGTATTTTAATCAGCGGCGTAACTATAAAAATTACGTGGCCGCGATCGCGCTAACCGCGGATATTAAATTAAGAACGTCGGCCCCTTACTTTCCGGCAGAACTTTATTAATCCGAGCGACACTGCATAACCGACCACGTTCAACTGTGTGATTTCCGTCGCTATTTTCGCTTGCAAACCCTTCTACGTAATAATGGATCACCTCTCCACACCGTTCAAGACGTCAATCTAATTATACGGCCACACAGCTATTTATTCACCTCTCGCGTATTTAAATCGCTGTCTCTTTAAATGCGTGTTTTTTTTCATTCATACCTTAACTGCCTGGCAATTATTAAATTGTACAATCGAATATTTGTATAAAAGCTGTATGAAAAATCTTGAGACTTGGGATTAATCAATTTTTTCCAAAAGAAGTTCAAATCGTATAGTACAATATTAAAGAAGTTGTCGTCTTTTTAAGAGTGTCAGCATATTAGTGGCAGTCACTGTAAGTCTATGGTAATGTGGCGGCTGACTTTCTATACTTGCCACAAGATAGGCAGATAGGTCAAGACCTTTCCCGCTATTACTCGATCCGTCACCGATCCACATATACCGTCCTCAACTTCGAATTTGAACATTACGCTATTGAAAAAATGAAGACTGCAAAAGTCTGTTCCCGTGACCAACAATTTGAACAATAAACCGTCATTATAGACTATAACTTGTCCAATTTAATGGTCGCGAGATCGCTGTTTTGGAGTCTTCCCTTATTTAATTGCGTAAACCGTAATGTACAAGTTAAGAACATAAAAATACAGTTGAAAACTTCATTTGGTTATCTACATATATAACGTGATAAGTTTACATAAAATGAAAGAGTGTTCGAAATGATTTACGTGTACGAAACAATAATTCAGCTAAATTAGTTTCTATCACTTCGTAATTTACTTAAAATGGCGTATTTAAAAAGTCTCCGAAAAAATTCTAATACACATACATATTAGAATTGTTCAGACCATTTTGCAAAAGAAATTCTTCGAAATTATTTCTGCTTGTACTTGAAGAAAATAAAAATCCCGTTGAAATTTTCTTGTTAGACATTTTCGCTCGAGTAAGATCCGGAGTCGCATAGAACGAAGCGTTTTACAGGGAGGGGGTGGGGAAAAAAGGAAGAAGCAATTCAATGATGTGATAATTGACCGAATTAATCGAGAATATTTAATAAGGAGGGTTCCGCCGTTTGAATGGGGAGAAAAGTGACACAACGGGGGTCTGATTGCCGCTCGAGGATAAGAAGGTTTTCATTTCATAAAGCGGCAAGACATCGCGCGCGGTGAATTGGCCGTCTGATTCACTGTCACGATCTCTACTAATTAAAATGATTTCCGTGCGATCTCGCTGAATAATTTTATCTTCTTAATCACTGGACATTCATCGCATGAAAGAGCCTTGATTTTAAGTGCGGCCTCTAATAATTTCTAATAACGACGAAGGCCCCCGCGCTACCTTTCGCAGCCTTGTCATTAGACTGCCGCGCGGCACATGTCTCTGCCACTTATGCAAATTATCGACGGGTTACTTTCGCACCCTTTTTACCGTCGTCGACGTCGTCGACGTCGACCTCGGTTCCTTCTCGTACGAGTGCGATTATAAAGTGGCACAGAATCTTGGGGACGTTCACGTGCGTACACATAGAATTTTTGAGCGATGGTGAATCACTGTATTACAGGTTCACGCGAGAGACGCTCCGTATTTTTAGCCTTTCGAGCTTACTCTACTTTTTAGAGGTGTTTCAACTACTTTCGACAATTATCTTCTTTCAAATGTAAGTAGAACGTAACTGAGACTGCGGATTTTATGCATGTACGAGAAAAATGAGGAGGTGTGACGCAATTTGTATTTTGTGTCCTTATCGCCTGAGCTCGCTCTAGTTAAATGTATATATGTTTCGGTGGAACACGTATTTCGCAGAAAAATCTAGAGTCTATGTTCTATGTTCAATTCTGTAGAATGATTTTTCGAATTTTTCGTGGAATTTTCGCAAAAGTACTCGAACGAATATCGACCGGCAGATACCAGAAGATTAATTCTCGCAACTCCTTATCTGGCCGTCATCCACGATCGAAACGCAGCGGCCGGACACGCTCTCCCACGTTCGCGAATAATCGCAATAAATTCGGACGATGAATCGCGAACGAACCGCGGCATTTTCGCGGAGCGCCACCCTCGGAGGAAACTCGTCCTTTTCCTGGGCATTCATTATCAATTCGTCAAAAATATTCGATATGGCCACGCTCGGCGAGTTCGATCTCTCCTCCCTCGCGTCACCGCCCCTTGAAAAAACCGGAGAATATACATATACATATATGTATGTACATATATACACACACAGATATACATATACATAGAAAATAAAAAAAAACGTTAAATTCGTCGGTGTAAAGAGGTGGGGGGTGTGGGAGGAGGGGTCGGCGAAAAAGAGAAAGCCGGGGGAGCGGTGGGAAGAAGCAACGAAAAAAAATTCCAACTGTACACGCTTCGAAGCCGAAATTCAATTTATAATATGACAGCAGCTATTCGATTTTAAAGTCCATTTTTCATTTTCGGTCCGCAGTACGCACACACGTTCTGACGTACGCGTGTTTTTCTAAAATTCGACCGAAGTGTCCAGCGAGCGGCCGACGAAAATACCGGAGGCACGGGCGTTTAAATCGCCGCCCCGGCTTTCCGTTGACTGCTTTTTGTCTCTCTTTCTCTCGTTCTCGCGCACCCCCTATCTCTCTCTCGGATATGAATCTTAACACGTCCAGGTATGGTCGCGAGTTTTCACGCGCGTTTTAGAGCCGGCGAACGAAGAGTCGCGGGATTAGTCGGTTTTACTGCCTCCTCTACCGCGATTAGATGCACCGGGAACAACGGAAGTAATCGGACTGTATGATTCTGTGTCTATATCGCGTTTTTCTGTCGCTTACCCGCGTGCTTCGAACTGAAACCCAACCTGCGTTCGCTGTTTAAAAGTGGCACTTTCATATTATAAAGGTTAGTCGAATTATTGGAGATGTAATCGTGGTAGCCCATTTTTGAACGTCGCTTTTTCACGAAAATAGACTTCAGGAAAACATAAACATTTTGATTTAGCAGGTCAATTTAATAAAAATTGTCTCTCTACAAATAGCACAACGAAAGAATTATTAAAGAAGAAAGGAATTAGACTATTTATTGTTTGTTATAAGTGTTTGGACATAAATGCGGCACATTGTGAGACACTTTTAACTAAAACAGACGTCGTACAAGAAACTGGACAATACAGTAAAATAATTCCTGCATTTTTACACATACTTTCAACAAGAAGTGTCATTTATGTAATTCTTAAAGTTATTTCAATGAGCAAGTCAGTTAACATGTTCTTATCAACAAAATATTACTTTTGTGTTGTTTTAATAATTCGCAGACGCAATCATTATTTTATTGAAAAGGGTCTAAACAAAGACTGAAACGTCGAAATTAATATATTGCAAAATTGCTTTCAATTACATTGATCGAACCGGTGCGCCAAAAACGTCAACTTTGTTTAAACATACGATCGAAAAAAAGAAAAGTTATTTTCAACAAGAAGATTTGATGATTTGAACCGTTTTGACGAGGATGTCTTGAATGCATGTAAAGCCAAAATTCAGTGCGTACAACAATCTAATACACAGCTACCGGAAGCTAAATAAGAATATACATATTTATACATTTTCCAAGACTCTGTAGCTTTAAATAAAAGTTTCATAACCTATCTGAAACATTCATATGATCACACGGAGTCCATAAATGCGTAAAATCTACAGTGCAATTGTACCATGGAACACGCCTCTCGCGAATCTCCGATATCCGGTAGAAAACGGCACGGGCTAACACGGTAATAATTTACAATAGCACTCTAGACACTGTTTAATAACAAAAAGATAGGAGAGAGAGAGAGAGAGATAGTAGAACGTGGTCAGAGTACAATTTACGGTCGAACAGTGGAACAGAGCGTTTCGTCTGGCATATCGGGGGCCGTTATCGAGCATCGGCCAACCTGATTATGCTAAGCACCAAAATCGATAGCATTAGGACGCAGACGTTCCCTGCTCCCCCGTTGGGAGCGGTCGAGCTCCTCGTCGGCCGATTCGAACCCTTTCGTTCATGTAATCACGGCGACATAATCAGTATGCAAAGTCCGGGGGCCTGGGTCCAGTCCACTCGGCGTCAACGAACTCCCTGCGAAACGTTTCTGCTTTACATCCTCGTCCATAAGTCATCGCACAATCAAAAATTCTACGAAATATCCCCACGGTTGCATTATTATAATTCCATTTAAAAAATCGCACTACTCTCTACTTCATAAATAAAAAAGTACAACTAGACCATTTATGTGCTTTTGTGACTGTCAAGAATTTTTCCAAGGGCTAGACGAGTATTAGGAAATAGAATTATTGTTATTAAAACATTTTTAAACGGAAATCTAAGTAGATGAGATAATTAAAGATGAGATAGGAAAACAGAATTTTATTTTCTGTGGAAAGAAATGGAAAAACGTTCGCACTTTTTTGATAAATCCGATAAGAAATGGGTAAAATTGTCAGGAGAGTAGAACGAGAATTATCGTTATTAAAACATTTTTGAAAAGAAATCCAAGTAGATGAGATAGGAAAACAAAATTTTATTTTCTGTGGAAAGAAGTGAAAAACGTTCGCAGTTTTTTTGGTAAATTCGATGAGAAATGGGTAAAATTGTCAGGAGAGTAGAACAAGGGTTAACAAGAAGAAGAAATTCCTGTCCTGAGTCGTGCACTATTATCGTCTGTTAGGTCTCGCGTTAGGCACTCGTCTCGTATCTGGCACAAGTGCTGTACGTCCGCGTGCATACGTTCGATTTCCTGGCGGGCCGGAACGGCCGAATCCTGATGTTCTGCGCGCATTTGTAAAAGCCAGCCCCGTAGAACTGAGAAATGACCAATTTATCATTTTCGTTCGGTCTGGCCGGCCGTGGCCGGTAACCGATGCGCATAAATTGCATCCCGAAATTCCGGCGCAACGCCTCGGCACGTAATCCGACAATATGTGGAACCGAGCACCCGGATAGATCATAATGGAATTTTAATAGTATTTTCACCGTCTTCCACGGCTCGTCGAATCGCTCCCTCGAGAACTTGCCGACGACTTGAGAAATCCCGTCGACCGAGAAACTTTTGGTATTGTCGAAGTTTTCTTTAAATACCGTGCGAACGTGTCGATGCTCGGTTTGTTTGTATTTTGGCGCGCGTGGTCGGCTCGCGTGTGGTGGAATTTTTCAGCTTCGAAATTGGGGTGCGATGATTTTTGTTGACTGCGGAGTTTTCGCTTTCGATGATTCCGCAGAGGGGTCGGAACTCGGTCAAAATTTTTGCCGCGAGGGTCGATCGCGAAAGCCGCGCGAATGTGGAATAAATAATATATGCCGAAGGGTAACGAATGATCCCGAAAGCACCCTTTGTTTCAAGTAGTGCGCCAGGAAAGTTCATAGTTGAAATATTCCCCGGGACGTAATGGAAGGAGCGAAATCATTTTCAATTTTAAAGGGTCGACGGAGGCACTCTGTCTTCCGCTACTTTCCATTTTCTATTATTGATCAGCTGCCATTCCGTTATCGTCTCTCGCGTTGTCTTCATCCACCTACATCATCAAACCATCAAACGAACGAAAATTAAACAACATCCATGTACTACATTGTATAACATTCACCATCGTACCCACCCCTCGTAACTTCCCAACTACATCATCAACCACATCAATCACCCATCAAACAAACATACAATTTTCAAACCGACGAAACTCGAACATCCATGTAAGCATCATTGCGTCCACACCTCGTACCAATCAACTACATCATCAACCACATTAATCATCCATTAATCAAACGAAACCAAAAATACAATTTCCATAGCAACAAACGATCGCGTCACCACCAAGTTGCACACTACCAAAATCGCAGACTTGAAATCCGGCCGAGCAGCCTCCAATGCTTTCACGCTAGATGTCCTCCATCACCGAAGACACTTCACCCCTTCGTCGACTTACCCCTCTGGTCTAGGCGGCGGGGTATCGTGAGCTCCCGTTTTCCCGAGCCAGAGGGGCAGTTACCGGTCGCACGTCGTCCGTTTCCTGTCGTTAGAGATCTTAACGTTCTAATCAAGCATCCTAATGTAGCCACAAATTATTACAACCTCTCGTTGCTGCCCGGTTGCCGGGCTGAGTCGTTGAAGATCCCGTTGGACAACGCTCTCTCGGGCCACACGCAGCCAACGACCAGCAGCAGCTTGTTCCCCGGGTCCCGTTGGAAACGGGCGTCGGGGGCATTTGCATCCAAGTGGCGTCCGTTAGCAATCCTAGCCCAATAATCCCTGTTCCACGTCGTCTATCGGCGGACGCTATCGGCTAATGACAAAACTACAGGCTCCGACGGCAGCGCATCGGCCGCCTGACCAGTGGTGCTAGCCCGGTGGACGTCGGGTATCAAGTTGTTGCCGGTCCAGTTCAGTTGGACCCTCGCTCTCTGGCCAAATGATAATTTGCAGAGCCCTCTTCCTCCTGCCCTAACCACCTCCACCAACCACCACCGAAACCCACCTCTTCTCCAGGACCCTATTTTCCTCCTCTATCCTATCGGTACACCCTCTCCTCCGGCTCCAACCCTGTGTCCCCCCAGCTTCTCTCTCTCTCTCTCTCGCTCAATGGGCCCCCTTTCACCCGCAGTAGAACTCGTCCTGACGCCCTCCCCCCTCTCTACGTTCATGTCCACCCTTTGATTACGTCATAGCCCCTCGCCATCCCCTGCCCTCAATCCTCTAATTATATTCACTCGCCGCTCCGACTCTCCGGCTCCAGGGGGTCCAATTCCGTTCACCTTTCATTACGAACTGGCTACGATTCCAGCGATCGAACCAGCCGCGTGTTTTTTCCCTTTCTTTTCTATCTATCCACCGGACCCGTTCACTTGTATGCAAGCCGCCTCTGCTGTCTCTGTCCTCCGTCTCCTACCCTTCTCTATCTCTCGTTCTCTCCCTCGTTCTCTCTCGCTCTCTCTCTCTGTCTCCTCTGTCTCCGTTCGTTCTATGCCTGGACTCTCTGGGATCTCTCTGTTACTGCCTGGTGCATGTGCAGCCCGCGACTGGAATGGTGCCTCGGAATTTCCACGTGCGTGCTGCTGGATATGTCGCACGCGAGAGAGGGGCGGGATTAAGTTCCTCGATTATTCGGCCGCGGGATCGACTTGACTGACCGGCGATCCTCTCGATGATCATGGCCGGGTCATCATCTAGGATGATCGCAGTGCTAGCCAACGATCGTTTGCCCTTTCTTTGGATACAGGCTCGTCCATTACCGCAGGTCGGGTCATCCGAGGAATTTTTGGAATCAGGATATACTTGTGCTTGGAAATTGTTGACGAGGGATTATGATACTCCTGTGGAAATTTTGTTAAGTTCCGAAGCTCTGTTTACAAGAGAATTTTCATTTAAATCGGATGCTTAGATGTCGGTATGTTTGGAGACCTGAGCAATACAATTTTTCTCCTGCAGGTAGTCGTCCAGGATGATTGCAGTGTTAGGCAACGATACTTTGTGATGCACTTTTTCCCTGAAAAATTTCTATTACTGCAGGTTGAGTCATCTTAGGAATTTTTGGAATGAGAATAAATTAGTGCTTGGAAAGTGTTGACGAGGGATTATGATACTCCTGTGGAAATTTTGTTAAGTCCCGAAGCTCTGTTTACAAGAGAATTTTCATTTAAATCGGATGCTTAGATGTCGGTATGTTTGGAGACCTGAGCAATACAAATTTTCTCCTGCCGGTAGTCGTCCAACGATCGCTTCTGATGCCCTTTTTCCTTGAAAAATTTCCATTATTGCTGACCAGGTCATCTCAGGAGATTTTGGGGATGGGGATATCTGTGCTTGGAAATTGTTGACGAGGGATTACTTGTCTTTGTTTGAGGCGAATTTTTAGACGTCAGACAGCTTGAAGTCCTGAGCAATGAAAGTTTTCTATTGTTGCATTGATATTGAGGATCCATAGGAATTTCGTAGAGCTCACAAATCTGAAAAGATTAAGTCTCTATTGTTGTATTGCAGAAAATTGAGTCCCCACGAACAATGAAGGTAAGTAACTAACCCTTAACAGTCGAATTGTTAAAAATATTATTTAGATTATTAAATATATTGGTATCTAATCAATTACGAAACATTCAAGTATTGTATGAGGTGTTATATCAATTTCATATCCGCAAAATAATTCCGAAGAATATAATTCCGACTGCAGAGGATTAATACAATTTCGTTGAATTTTATTTTATTAGTTTTTTGCTAAATCTTTGTAAATTTACAGATCTGTGTATGCCCGCCGGACATGGAGCTACTGGAAGATAATCGAACGTGTAGTTAGATAGACATTTTCTCATTCTAGATTGGAACAGTAATATCCGATATTTTCTTTCGTCGAACAGCGATTAATTCGAACAATTAATCAACGATTCATTTTGGCCTAATCTTTTCATCGAGTTCAGTCGCAGTGTTCGGAACGGAGCAAAGCGCGAGATGCATCTCGAAGACCGCAATCATCGTAATTCTCCGGGAATGGCGAGGGTTAATGTAGAGTGCACAGTTGGAAGATTGTCAAAAGTTAGGATCTAAATGGGCGCGAAGGAGAATTCCGGCGGTCAGAGAGCACTTTCGACGGTTTCGCACGGGCACGAGTTCCACCGGCAATAAGACATTCGCAGATTTAGTAGCTCGCATGTTCCTCAGTGCTTAGACATAGTAATATTCAAAAGAGTGGGCGTACCCACCGTTGGGTCCCGGGTCGGCAGGCTTTTCGTACCATTCGGACGTGTTGATTATAAACTAATGGGCCTTGAAATATAGAGATATTATACGCGACGCGGGTTAGTTATTACTTCATAATTTCGGGAAAATTATTAAGGAAGGAAGTGGCTGTCTGCTCGCATAAGAAAGCTTAGCTATGTTATCTCTGGAAGATTTAGGAGGATCGCGCGCCACGAATAAGCCGCTTTATGCATAAGAGCTTCGAACACACACTACACGTCTCTGGATGACCCAGACGTTAAATTCCCCGCGAATGAATGTTTCATAATGAATTTACATAAGTACCGCGGCCTGGGCTGTTTCGCCGACGATATATTGATTTTGCGTGGGCCGCCGACGCGTATTCCTTCCCGATAATCTTACGTTATCGAATTCAATTTGGCGGGCCGTCGTTCCGTAATTTCGTATTAATGAGACAGGGTCGCGTGTCCGCTCGACGCCCACCCCCGTGGATTCGAAAACTTTTCCAACGGACGAACTTACCGTCAAATTGCTCGCCAAGATAATTTTCGGGAACGGTCTATTGCGAAAAGTTTCAGAAAGCGTGTGCAAGGTGTTCGACGCCAGCGTTCGAATGTATGGCGTGCGCTATGGAAAGTTCGGTGT
This sequence comes from Lasioglossum vierecki, assembly GCA_028455595.1. Lineage (NCBI taxonomy): Eukaryota > Metazoa > Arthropoda > Insecta > Hymenoptera > Halictidae > Lasioglossum > Lasioglossum vierecki. Next base: position 5,840,562 of record CM052338.1, read on the forward strand.
AGCAGTTTAATAGACCGTCGACGAAGATGACTCAATTTTCTCTCGAGTATTATCGCGTTTTGTAAGTAAGCGCTGTGATTTGGAACATTAGGAATTCATACATTCTGGAGGCGTTCCTTTTTTAAATAAGTGATGGAATTCACAGAAAAATAAATTAACCTTTTCAATTATAAAGTCTTCTAATAAAATCGAATATTGAAGTTTGTCGAGTTATTTTATGCTTTTAAGAATTTACTGAAGTGTCTGTGCATGGCTGTCCAATTCTACTTACAATTAATACAATCTACAAAAATAAATTAACCTTTACTTTGTGAAGTCTCCTAACAAAATCGAATATTAAAGTTTGTCGAGTTATGCACACTTTTAAGTAGTCACTGAAGTGTCTGTGCATTGCTGTCCAATTCTACTTACAATTGGACAAAACAAAAGACTAGGTACACATTTATTCTCTTCACTTGAAATTTGATCGTACCGGAAGCAACATTATTATTTCGCACACAGAAACATTTGCGAAATCAGGTCTGTTAACGGTGGATCGTTTAATTATTTAGGGAATAGTTTCATTCAGTTTGCGGGAGAAATATCTAAAATCGAATTACTTATAGACGTTTATTGTTAGTCGAACAGTGTAAGAAGCCTATTTCATCGGAGAAATATAGCCCGTAGCCGAGCAGGGTGTAGCAACCATGAAAGTTCTGAATTATCGTCGTCGGAAAGTTCGAAGAATCTGCGCGCAATTTTGAAAGCCCCGAAAACCTTCTTCCAAACCGAAACTATGTTCGAATTTTCTCATAATTTATGCGCGTGCACTATGATCGGAACCGGGAGTTTACGGAGTCATTCAATATGAAGTCGATCTCCACTCTTGCAATAAAACTTCGATGAAATTATTCCTCTGTCTTTCGAAATAATGATTGTACATTAAAGAAGTTACTCTTAGGACCTTTAGAATATACCTCATACAAACTTTGATGTACAATGACTTTCTAGTCCATTCGCATCGTAAATTCTAACAAGTATTAAAATGCTCGTGTAATTATAAAGTAATTCTCACCGATTGAATATTTACTTCGTGTAGGTTTGCAAAATGGCCGGCAACTCGAATCGATAAAAGCACGCACTAATCAATTACGTGTAGCGATAATTACACAATCGGCGTGTGTGGAGATTCTTTCGAAAAATTTTTCCGAGTTCAACAGCACACGGATCGAAATCAATTTGCTTTCATTACAATTCGATGACTGCAACGCGCTGAAAAAAAAGAAAAAAAACACCGGCGAACAAAAATGTGCACAGTCTAGTAACAAGTATTCGTTTTAAAAATGATCGTAGGAATCCGCCTTGTAGCGAGCGCGGTTTTGTTTCGCGACGTATAAAAAGGACGTTCGGCCGCATTCTTCCTTAATACAGATCGCATTACGGTTTAATGATCGCATGAATCGAGCCGGTCCGCGTTCGCTCCTCCGATCTTCGGCTCGCGCGAGCGTACAATTAAAACCGGATAGGATGCAATCAGACCGCAGGGACGAGTTATTTTCATAAAAAATGTCTCGTTTCAGCAGGTGTGTAGCTCGATAACGAGCGGCCGGAAAACGTCGTAATTTAATTAATAATTCAATTTCATCGAGACACTAATTAAAAAGATTGATACACGGTTGAATCGCCATTACGTCGTCGCGGAAAAACCCGCTCGAACTCGCGGCCGGTGCGTCTCCCTTTTTCTAAATTGAAATAATATGTTTTTTGTATAAACAGCAAACCGCGGCGGCCGTGTGACGAGACACGAGAGTAATTAGTCGCTTGACGATGCTCGGCTCCGGAGTCGACGCTAAAAACCTTCGCCATTTTTCCGACGTAAATGCTATCGACGACGAGCGACCAGCCAATTCGGCTGGCTCGGAAATTATTTTCCACGATCGAACCACGCTGTAATGCGAATTAAAACGATTATGGATTATGGTAGGGTCGGAGAAGGTGGCTGCACCGTTTCATACAGGTTACAAACAAATTCTTATCTTCACTTTTTTTTATTCCAATAGTGGAATCAGAGAAGTTTCTGCACTTTTGTTCGAGATTTTGGAAGGTACGAGTAAACTAATCTAAAATTGTTTCATTGTCCTTTCGGTAAGTTATAAATTTCTAATTTGGACGTAGATGAATTTTTCTTATTAAAGGACCTATATAAATATAAACGTCCCAAAAGTCTGACCTGTAAATGTCCCAGATCTGTCCCCACTACTGCCTGTTGTACCCCCTTGAGGGGTCGTGAAGCTCGAGAGGCTTCGAACGCCAAGAAATATGACATCATTATTTTCCATTATTTCTTTATGGGACTTCGATGACCATATTTGTGGCATTTTTCTGATAAAAATCATACGAAATATGATATAATTCCGATGATATTTACTTGTGTAATAGACAATTAAAGTTTCGGACGCAAGACAGTCGCCGGCGAGTCTTTTTCTTTCTCATACGCTATCCTTCCTCGCGCCCGAAACTTTAATTGTCTATTACACAAGTAAATATCATCGGAATTATATCATATTTGGTATGATTTTAATTAGAAAAATGCCACAAATATGGTCATCGAAAAATAAAGAAGTTGGAAATTTGGATTAGCTATGTTTACATTTCTCGGCGACCGAGGCCTCTCGAGCTCGACTGTCCTTCTCTATGTATGGCAAAAGTCAAAGAATACTGTGCCAGGCGCATAAATGTTCCTCGGCAGACCCGTGCTGGGGACTTCTATGGCTAAAATACTGTAATAATCGTTTTAGAATTTGGTTTCTAGAGTTTGTTACGCTGTGCGACGTTAAACATGTTTGACGAGTAATAATAAGAAACTCGAATAGAAACGAGATTGATCAATTAAACCGTCGGAGCACGCGTTCCTAGTGAGCGGCGCTCGAATCGCCTGGCATAATCAAAGCGTCGAAATTATTACGCGACACTGGAAATGCCAGAAGTGTCCAGACACGCCCGAGGAGCCAGGATGGTCCGAATTCAATGGCAGTGTCGTGGACAACAAGACGCGGGCGCCTCCTTAGCTCCGGGGCTAGTGAGAAACCGAAGGAACTCGAGGCAGCCGGTTAAGTCTGGACGCCGTGGAACTCCATTATTACTCGTCAATTAGCCATGATTAAAATATTTCGGCATCTCGCGTGCATTCGGAATATTAATAGACATATGGGTCTCCTGGGAACGACGATTATATGGAAATGATCGGCTCCCGGAGCGCGGATAAACGATGGAGAGAACCGAAGACGACGATTCCGATTACTTTCTTCGTTGATTAAATAATACTCGCACCACGATAATCACTTATTTATTACGCCAATCATGCGGCCCGTATTAGCTATGGTAAACACTGGCATCGGGCTCTGGTCACCGTAAATTCCCGCGAAAATTACCCAGACCATCCCCGTTTGTTAATTGCATATTTATACGGCCGGTTAACTAGCGAGCCGAGTCTGTTTTATGGCGAGGAGAGAAACGCGCTGTGCCAGAAAAGTATCGATACTGTGAGGATGTCAAATCATCGCCTTAATTGTACTCTGTCAATTAATATATTGTTCGTTCTGTGCAACATCCGATATCGTATCTAATTATTTCATGTTTATTCTTTTAAATTTCATTAATTTTCTCATAAAATCCACAGTCTAATAATAAATTGCAACTAAAAAGAATTCGTTCAGATGGATCAATGAAGATTGAAGCAGTACAATTTTGTGGATCACGTAAGTGAAATTACTGGAGGTTTGTGGTAATCTAAAATTTTGACAAACTTATATTCTTTTGCTGACGAATGTTGTCGGAAAGTCAAGAATGAAATGTAATGTAATTTGGTCACTGTAACAATGTGTTTAATGTCTGTTAAATTATAACAAATGTTCGTTGGAGACAGTTGAAGTTACTGTATTGACATTTCCGGCCTTGGTTTCACTTAGCTAGTTGATAATATTGAAGTAACGCCAATATTCCTATTACTTCTGCATGAAGCCAATATATTGGATTCTATTAACGCTAGATTTACAGGCATTGATTGTGTACCTACATTTACTGAAATAGGTACAAAGAGGTGAATTATGCATGTTTAACACGTTGACGGCAGTGTCACTCGTCGCGTGGAGAATGTTACTATTTTCCTAGAGTTAAAAAGCAATTTTTACCTTGGAGTATTGATCGTACCAAATTTTGCGACAATCTAAAGTGCGAAAATAAATTTCTGTGCTATTCATTTTTTAGAACTAAGCTTGAAAGACGGCAAAGGAAATGAAATATTCGTATCAGTGTGATTAAGATTGATGTAAATAACTAAACAGAAATCCTCTTTTCTAATTTTCAGTATGAGATTCGAAACCCATTCAATGGACGAGTTCAATACATGCTAAAACTTGTGTTGGACAAAAGAATTCAGGAGAAATATAGTGATGTGGTGACCAACATAGCTGATGTACTATACTTCGCAGAGATTCATCCTGGCTACTGGCGCCACACGAGTGCGGCGTGAAAAGGCGAAAGCATCGGAGCTGTATCCTTTCATTTCACTCATTCTAGATTTCTGAATTGCTTAAGAAATCTGAAACTATCGAATGTCATTGGTCAATCTATGAGCTGCTGTAATTATTAAAAAAAGGAATCTATGTATTGCAATTTCTTTGATTTATTTCTGTGAATATTCTGAGATACATTTCCTCAGAAAATGACACTATAAATCTAACTCGATGATTTGTACTAGAAATGAGTGAAGTACCTTACTATTTCTAGAGTGTGAAATGTATTTGCTTCAAATGCAACCCAAGAAGAAAATTAATTTTGGATAGCACTCTGAAAAGAAGGGCCAGAGTAATTTTTCACCCGAAACCGTCCTCGTTTCAATGAACCAGCATTTCACTCATTCTGGATTTCTGAATTGCTTAAGAAATCACAAATTATCTGCAATTATTAACAAAGCAATCTATGTATTGCAATTTCTTTGATTTATTTCTGTGAATTTTCAGATATATTTTCTTAGAAAAGGACACTATAAATCTAACTCGTTGATTTATACTAAAAATGAGCAAAGTGCTTTACTATTTCTAGGGTGTTAAATATATTTTCTTCAAGTGCAACCCAAGAGGAAAATTAATTTTAGTTAAAACCCTGAGAAGAAGGGCCAGAGTAATTTTCCACACGAAACCGTCCTCGTTTCAATGAACCAGCGGTAACGAGTAGTCAAAGGGCGAGAGTTGCTTGTAGAGCTAGAGACAGTGGGTTTACGGCGCTTCGTCAACCCCGTCGGAGGAAGACAGTATCACGGAATGGGATCGTGTGGAAAATATTTCATGCAAAAGTATCCCGTTACCACGGCCGAGGTCGTTTCAATGCTTGTAATGGAGGTCCAGTGGTCGAATTTAATTCGAATACGGTATAGAGGCTAGGGTGACGGTCTGGCCAGGAACAGAACCAGAAGAGGGTTGCTAAATATTCAGGCATTACGGCTCTGCATAAATTCATTTCATTATAGCGCCACCAAACATTGCTTTTGATGCTTTCCGCTCTTCCCCCCTTCAGCGACTAAGCCGCCCCCGCACGCCATCCCTGGCCCCCCGTAGTATCGCTCGCAACCGCCCACGGCGATTCCCCTCTCTCTCTATCCTCTCTATCCGCGCGGCGCATTCCGCTTTCTCACCCCCTTTTCTTCTCACTCCATTCTTCCCGATCGCGCACCCTTTCTCACCGTAAGTACCGTCAGGTCCATTCGCCGTCCGTTCCGTTGAACGATTCCGGACGAACTGGCGCGGGAGATCGAAAATAATTTCGCCGATATCGCATTCATTTCCCCTACCTGGATTCTTCTGCGATCATCCACGTTCCCTCTATCCCTTCGATCATCCCCCCTCAGCCTATTACCTCCGGCCCGTGCTCGCTAAGATTATCTTCGCAGGCCCATTCGATGGCTCTATGAATTAATCTTTGCGCCCAGGTGAACGGCTGATGGCCTGTCACCGGTGCCCTGTCGCTGCGGACCTATTCTACTGCAATCGGTGATCGAATTATTAGAGCCTCGACGTGGACAATAGATTCTTTAAATACTCGGACGATCGATTAAAATATGCAAGTTTTTATAATATACGAAAAAGTAAAATAACGCTTTCGATTCAACAGAAAATTCATCTAATTATCTCCAATCGGTTTACCGTTTATCAGTCTCGGTATACCAAAATCGTAGTATCCGCCTCCCGAAGCAATTCCCCAATCCGGCGGCGGCGCGATTCGATCAACTCATTGTCGGTTGTTTTCGCATTTACGATGATAATCGATTGGGAAAACGGAAGGACGCACGCGAAGCTTTCGGGGAGGGTTGTGGAAATTTGCAAAAAGAAAGGGAAGGAATCGCGTCACCGGCAATATAGCGAACGCGCGACGACCGCTTTGGTTATAGAGACTAAATTACGGTTCGCTCTCTTTCTCTCTCTCCCGAACCGACTGGCTCTCCTACACTGTGTGTACGTGTGTACGTGTCTGTGTTTTTTCAACCCGTCGGCGTGCAAGCGCCATTATTCTGCTCGTAGAGACGTTCGATCTGGGCTCATCGAACTCACGATACGTCAGTGGCACGCAGAGAAAACGCGCCGAGCGAGCTGGGGCACACCGTATGGGACGTGGTTGTGCAAAGCGGCAGGCTGGCCTCTCTCATGCATATGGAGCGTTTCATTATATTAAACCCTTTCAATGTATAATTTACTTTTGCGTGAGTCATTTGAGGTCCCGGTGTTGCCCCCGCACCCCCCACCCCTCCTCATGCCCCTCAACGCGCTCACATAGGCGGACAGAGGGCGCGCGCTCGGAAACATCGGCGACGTTGAAGATAGCGTCGGACAGGAACCGATAGAGCAAACGCGCTTGGTATACATTATCCTCGCGTCGCGATTTTCACGGAAGTTTTGCCTTCCTTCACACCTTTATTGCGACAAGGCTTTTTTGCATACTAGTTAGCGCGGGCGGAAAAACGCAGTCCCCGCACGCTGCACACCAGCCGGCCCGCGGACTCTCTTTTCACATGGAAAATTATCGCGTCCGACAGCTCATCTGATAGACTACCTCAACCCCCGACTGTGGACCACTTTAACTACCCCTCGCACGCGGAGTTCCTCGACTATGGATCATTCACGACGATCGAGGCTTCGCTGTATCCAGACTAGCGAAATTTTCCAGTACATTTTCTTCAAATCTATTTGGACAAACCAACGAAATTTTCAAATGAGATTCTACTCTAAAAATGTAAATTTTCTAGCCTACGTGAGTTTCCAGATCGACATTTCAATTGCACAGAATAGGGCACAAAAATACTCGATAAGTGACATTTGCACAACAGTATCCCTATACAAGCATTACTAATTATCACCCAACCTAACCGCTCGCACTCGGAGTTCCTCGACTATGGATCATTCTCGACGATCGAGGCTTCGCTGTATCCAGACTAGCGAAATTTTCCAGTACATTTTCTTCAAATCTATTTGGACAAACCTACGAAATTTTCAATGAGATTCTACTGCAAAAATGTAAATTTTCTAAACCAAGTGAGTTTCCAGAACGACATTTCAACTGTACACAATATGGCATACAAATATATAATAAATTTTGTGTTTTCGGCGCACGGTTCGATAATTAATAGACAACAGCAAATTTGCAATTTAATTTATCTCAACGTTTCGATCACAGTATCGATCATTTTCAAGAGAGACATTCCTGTGTCTGAAAATAATACATTTATAGTATAGATTTGAAACATATTGCGACAAAGCTATGTAAGAATACCGAAACACACACATTTGCTGTGGCAACAGGAAAAACATTTAAGAGAATAATAAGGAGTTACGGAAAACTAAATTTGCATCCATGGTGGAAAATATGTAACTGGATCATGTGTTAGAGCATAAAAATACCTGATAAGTAACATTTGCACAACAGTATCCCTATATAAGCATTACTAATTAATACCTAACCTAACCCCTCGCACGCGGAGTTCCTCGGCTATGGATCATTCACGACGATCGAGGGTTCGCTGTATCCAGACTAGTGAAATTTTCCGGTACATTTTCTTCAAATCTACTTGAAAAACCTGACAAAATTTTCAATGAGATTTTACTGTGAAAATGTAAATTTTCTAGCCTAACTGAGTTTCCAGACCGACATTTCAACTGCGCACAATAGGGCACAAAAATACCCGATATATAAGTGCGATTTGCACAGCAATATCCCTATACAAGCATTACTTGAAATCCCACAATATTGCATCGCATTTTACAACGCGCAAACACATTTTTGCCCGTGGGATTGTTACAAGTGCTGAGTTAATTTGTTTGATAATGAAAGACAAACATCAAGCTACCAATTAACGTTCATATTATTTACTGATTCCATTTTGCTTTTAAGAAGGAAGGTAAATATTCCTGTTCCATTACATTATTACAGACATTATTTATGCCGGGAACAATAACAACACGTCCGCCTCACAAACAATTACGTATCTCAAGGAAAGTCAATTTGAAATGTGCAATTAATGATACGCACTCGTTGCAACGTTTTCCTTGGCACTTTGTGCCATTTTAACTGTAGACATTATTCAGTAATTCGGTAAATACGAATAAGCTCGGTGAAAATTATCATGATTTGCAACATGGCAATGTTTTGAGTTCCTTCTATGGATGATTCTCTCTATCCTGAGAGGATCGAACGCTCTGGAATCTCGTCACCCCAGTTCTCAAAACTATAAACCCTCAGAAAAATGATTCACGTCGCATTATTTGATGCATTAGCAATTCGAAATGTGCAATTAATAATGTACACTCGTTCCAATGCTTTCCTTGTCACTTCGTGTCATTTTAACTATAGACATTTTCAGTAATTCGGTAAATACGAATGAGTTCGGTGAAAATTATCATGATTTGCAAGATGACAATGCTTTGAGTCCCCTCAATGGATGATTCTCTCTATCCTGAGAGGATCGAACGCTCTGGAATCTCGTCACCCCAGTTCTCAAAACTATAAACCCTCAGAAAAATGATTCACGTCGCATTATTTGATGCATTAGCAATTCGAAATGTGCAATTAATAATGTACACTCGTTCCAATGCTTTCCTTGTCACTTCGTGTCATTTTAACTATAGACATTTTCAGTAATTCGGTAAATACGAATGAGTTCGGTGAAAATTATCATGATTTGCAACATGGCAATGTTTTGAGTTCCCTCTATGGATGATTCTCTCTATCCTGAGAGGATCGAACGCTCTGGAATCTCCACAACGCAGTTCTCGAAACTATCAGCTCTCAGATAATTGATTCCCGTCGCATTATTTGATGCATTAGCGGCGAAGTCGTCGGCGGCCTGTTCCCGCGATTATGAGTCTAATTAACGACAGGCATTCGTTCATTATGCAAATGACCGTAACAACGCATGAGCGGCCGCGTAATTCTCAGCGCGCGGCCCACTTAAAATGTAATATAACAAAGTGAAGTGCAATTAGCGGGGACGCAAAGGTACTGTTAATTAGCGCGGCGACTTCTGGCTCCTTTATTATTTAACCGCGTATCCAGTTACCCCGACGCGGCCACAAAGGAACAAATAGGCGGACTTTGTCTACTTTATCCGCGACGGACTGGCTGGCGCAAACGTCCGGTTCCTCTCCCGCCCCCCTATTTCGAAAGACAAACAATATATCCTCCTATTTCTATCTGTAACTACATTTTAAAACCGGGAATTCCCGTGGAGCTGTTTTCGCGGTGACGGCCTCCTCCCATGGATCCACCATCGAATGGAAATTTCCCTTCCGGAAGATCAAACGAGTGGTTCCCGGGATCCGTCGTAACCTAATATCGCGTTTATCGAACTTTGACTGCGAGAAAAAAAGGGGTCGCTTAAAAAGGGAAACAAGCATTTTTCCGCGGAACCTTTTCTCGTTTTGCGTTTTGGTTTCTACATTTTTTTTTTGTTATTTGTTCAGGACGTCATGCGCGAAGAGAGCCGCGTATCCGCCGGTGCACGGTTTCGTTAATTTACAAAAGAACATTTGCCAGATTTCCAGGATGCAGTATCAGCAGGACGAGCGACGCACGAAATTATTGAAATATGCATGAGACGGACCGGTAAAAACCGCGGGATTAAATTCGCCCAGGAGTTAAAGCGAGACACCCAGTGGCAACCCGTGTATCCCCGGATTCACTTTCCGCCATTATTCTGTGAAGGGGACTCGTTTAAGCAGCTCAGGGGTGATCAAACGCCGGTTGTTGTTGCTTAAATTGAGTGGGAGAGGGTTACGAGGACTTGGGAAACATCGTTTCCTGATTTGCGCGCGTTATTAAGTTCAATTCTTCGACAGACATCGCCGGTACAGCCGCGTGGAATTTCACGTCGTCCCTGTTTAGCAGCTGGATCGAGTTTTGCGTCGGTTATTAAGCCTGATGCCTTTTAAAGGTCTTCTTTTTTTATACAATCACATTATTCTGTCTTTCGATTCGTTCGTCAGGAATCAAAAACCATCTATTTACTAACTGTTTCCTTTACCTCGATCGACAACTTCTAAATAACTAAATTGATTCGATCCTATGATACTAACTAAACAATTTTGCAAATAATTATAACTTTTTTCACCGTTTCGATCTAGTTTAAGACCATTATCAAGAAATATATAATTGCGTCCGTAAAAATTAAACCACTGTAAATTATATAGTTCCAGTTAACTTCCGTATTAAAAACCAAAGAGAAAAAGGAATGAAAAACGATCATCTATTAACTAGTCAGTAAAAGGTATCTTACGTAGCACGTCGTTAAATAATTTGTCAAATTATTAGCAAAAATCTCAAGTATACTGAGCAACATGTTTTGGAAGGTAGTGATACGGCAAGTTACATGAACGCCACCCGAAGCTATTCGAATTTGCTCCCGTCGGACAGGAACAGGGCCAGTAGAACGGGTCAAACATCGCCAGACAGATTTCGACGAGTATGATTACTTCACACACATTTCCTTAATAAGTTCTTTACATAATGATCGCTCCTGTTATATTTAATCGACATTTCATAATTTTGTTACAAAGTATATAAATATTAAATCGCAGCTGAACAAATGAGACTGAGTCAGAAATAAATATTCGTTCCCCTCTTTCGAGTTTACGCAACTCTAGAACACTTTCACCTTGACATTTATTTAATTTTGATCGTCTATTATATTTGCATTCAGTTCAAACGAGACAAGAAAGAAAATGATAGAATTTCATATACACATATAATATAATAGATACACAATGTTCTAAAAATTGTTTATAAGAGTAAGTACACTCTTTCCTCTTTTGAACGAATACATTCCAAAGCATAAACACATATCAAACGAACAACGACTTATTCTAACAAACACATAGCTCCGAAATAAACACTAAAATTGCTAATGTATGAAACTGAGACACCAGCACAAAAATATATTTTACACACTAAAAAGCATCAACAATGAACAAAAGAAATTAATACATCTAAAGAAGTACAAAGCCTATGGTTGTTCTCTGCGAGCAACTCACGTTCTCTCATCTCTCCCTTTGTATCTTCGTTATCCTATTTACGAATACTTTAATTAACACATATTTTACCTATCATTGTAACGAGCCTTGTCACGAAACTGTAACAAATTCTGTTTGCCAAGTATCTTTCGCCTAGTTCAAGAAACTTGGAAAAACTATTCGCAAGCCGGGAAGAAAATCCAGTAAATTTCACGGTGTATCGCGTGACTCGATTGAAAGTTTATTTCCATACCTGGAAAATGTTCTACCGATGAAGAAACAGAAACCCCGTCCGTTTTTTTCTCGCCTCGGAAGAACGGGGGCGCGAAACGTTCACCGCGCGACGGACGGGCCTCCTGCTTTGACGGATAAAAGTTACATTAATTTTCAGGATGCTCCGTGGACGTTAAAAAATATGCAAACCGCCCTTTTTACCCGTCAGTGTACGGGAGCCGTATTTCGGTTCCTGTCTGAGCAGCGTGTTGGGGTCCGCTGGGTGAATCGGACATTCACAGTAACACAATTAGACCAACAATCGATAGGAGTTGCTAGTGATGAATATGAACCTGTCCTGGAACTTGCGGGGAAGGATCAAACCGAGATCCATGGAAACCGATCCCATCCTATCAAGGATCCACATTCGTCAGAAAAATTGTAACTTACCTAAACAGTTCTATCAAACAAGAATTATACAGAAACGTCTCTTTTCCACTTGTTCCGGATTTCTAAATTTAACAAATAACTTGGATCTTTTGTTCAATTACTGTTAGAATGATAATTTTATTCTAGTTTCAATCTACGGCGTTGTTTTAACAAAATAATGTACATATTGAAAATAAAATCAGTGTTCAGTAATTCAATTTCCAAAATTAGTAGATCAGGAATGCAACTTGCAACATAGTGGAGATGGGAAACATTGAAAAAGATGATCACGAATCGTACAACAGAAGTTTTTGGAAAGAAATTACAGGCATTATAAACATTTTAAGACAACTGTTTTGTTAAAATAAATTTGGGGAATAGCGCTAGAGGAGCATTTACTTTATCTTTGTAACATACGTCGATTAGAATGTGGCTGGTGAAAAATTCTGATTCGTGGGAACGATCGCGCTTGCTCGATGTTGTCGCTAAAAATCGGACATTTCATATGCAGGTCCACCGTTCGAGGGTTAAACGAAGTATCACTTGTGGCTTGGTTTTTTTTCCCCCGGTTCTGCACACGATAAATACTACAGTCTGCGGCGGTCTTTCTGGAAGCGAAAGAATAGAAATTAATTAATGCGGCATAAGCTTAATCCGGAGGGACGGTTCTCTCTCTGTTCAGGCTCAGGGAACGTTTGAACTTTTCGCTAGGAGCCAGCCTGACCACCTACACCGCCTTCCCCCTTGTCCAGTATAGGATTTCATCCCCCCATCCTCCGTTGCGAGAGCTCCACGAGCTCCATCCCCTATCTCATTTGGCCTCATTGTGCCTTAGCGTCCATTGTTTTTTAAATTACGAACCCCACTTCTGTCAAGCAGAACTCGATCTCATTTTTTGTTGGTACTGTCACTCGGCTGAAACGGTTCGGCCCGCGATATCCATTCCCTCTATTAAGTCGCCCTTGCCCGGATTAGCCGAAACGTACGAGTTTGATGATAATCAAGCGAGCCTCCGCGCCCGGAAACCAGGGTGAAACGGACCGTCGAACTACCAAGAGGCCTTTAATGGGTAATTTGCGTTATGTCGGATCCATGTACGCGAGCGAGCGTGTGCGAATTTGCGAAACGCACGAGAGACCTGTGCTTGCGCGCCGCCGCCGCCGCTGCCGCCGCTCGTTTTCCTGTTTGCAAAAACGGAGTTATTTCACGGGGCCGTGGCGAGGTAAATATTTCATCGAATCGTTCGCTGGAAATGAACGTTAAATCGATGACTGTCAGCTGTTGCGTATTGTATTTTAAAATGTACCGGCTTGTAGTCATGAATGATTCGGTCATCGTCCCGTTCACAGTTTCGCGGTCATACCTTTGACGCGATCCTAAAGCCGAACGCCGCATGGCGTTTCAATCGAAACCGAACCGGCTGTTTGAAGTTTCGAGGTGCCGGCTGATGGATCGGTTACGAATTTTAATTAAATCGTGCATTTTAATGAACGTGTCTGTCGCCTTTTGTAATGAAATTTTCGTGGGGTTTTTTGGTCGAGAGTTGCGGCGTTCGAAAGACTCTCGAAAGGTGTTGTTCTTCTTGTTGAAACTTTTATGCTGTCTTTTTAAAGCGAACATGTTTCTCGGAGATTATTACATCATCTCCATTTATAGTATTGTATGTTGTAATGGATATTGTATTAGAATTTATTTCGAAAAATATGTCACATATTTTCATTTTAGACGCACTTTGGACTACCTTCACGTAATGAAAGAGAAGTAGACATTTTATATTATTGGAAATATAGAGTGGGTGATCGTTTACAGACAGAATAAATTAATGTATAATTTACAGTATTGTTACACATCATATTAAGCTAATAAGGTGTCACCTTCAGTTTTTATTCAGACATCTAATCTCACTTATAAATAAAGTTTACTCCAAAGTGCATTGATTGATTAAAAGACTACGAAATGGATGTGACAATCTAGTAAATGAGGAACGTGAACGACCAAAAATTCAATTTCTACTGTATTAGAATTTATTTCGAAAAATATGTCACATATTTTCATTTTAGATGCACGTCAGATTGCTCTCACGCAATGAAAGAGAAGTAGACATTTTATAGTATTGGAAATATAGACTGGTTGATCTTTTACAGACAGAATAAATTAATGTATAATTTACAGTCTTATTACACATAATGTTAAGGTACTGTGGTCTCATCTTCAGTTTTTATTCAGAGATTCAAACTAGTAAATGAGGAACGTGAACGACCGAAAAATTCAATTTCTACTGTAACACAATCAGGAAGCTACTAATCCATTGCCTCTTGAAAATCCGGCATTTGATATTCAACTTAATGTTTCCGAGTATCGTACGAGGGTTAAAGAAGAGCAATCAAGAGCACCGTTGCTCTGTCATTTCCCGAGGCAGATGATGATCCCGAAAATCCTGAAATCCGTCGAGTCCCGAAAAGTCGGAGGTTGGCGTCATCAATTGAAAACCACTCGATCCGCGGCGGTATTATTATTCCCGCAGTCATCAAACATACGCGCCGGTAATCCGCGGTTCGACCATCGCGATGCGGCGGCGTGTCGTCGTGCGGGGGTGTCGACCGGCGGAAGCGTCGGCGTGCCCTAAGCGGCGCAAACAGAGGATCAGCATGAATGATTTTCCAAACGGGTTGGTCGGTTGAATGATTCCCGGAGGTAGTAGTGGTATTGGTGGTGGTGGTGGTGATCGGGCTGTTGCGTGGGTGGTGGGTTGGTGTGTCCCGTTACAAAGCCGCATTCTTTCGAGAAGCACGTACTCGACCTTCCCATCGATAGCTGTCATCGATAACGCGGAGCATGACACTTTCACGCGCGCGCGACCCATTTGCCGGCATAAATCATTGGAAACGAAAACATATCCCGGTGGCCACGCAAATTTGCCAACACCCGACCGCAGGCGAGAGGAAACGCTGATCGGGGGAGCAAGAGAGAGAGAGAGAGAGAGAGAGAGGGATAACGTAGAAACATACATCGAATGACAACCCGAGTGAGAGAAAAAGCCCTCTCTCGGTCGGAGAGAACGATCAGTGGCGAGCGAGACGAGGAGAGAGAGTGAGAGTGACCAGTGAGAGCGCGTAAACAAACGCGAAATCATGACACGGCCGCGAACTGCGGCCTTGTGTGTGGGTCCCATGTGCACATACGTTCACTGATACTGACGCTCGAGAGCGGGAGCGAGAGGTCAGGAGAGAGAGAGAGAGCGGTCAACGGAGCCGAAGAGTCAGCGAGCGGGCTGAAGCGGGCCGGAGCGGGCTGGAGCGAGCAGAAGCGAGTGGAAACGGGACAGAGAACGGCCTGGCGAGGTGTTCTAGCGTGGATGACTCGTCATTGCCGTGGGGCGCGCGTGCCACGCACACCACGTGCCACGTCTGGCCCGTGTGCACACGCACACGACCTCCAACAACGATGCACCGGCCGGTGCAACGCGGTGCAGCGCTGATCTGCACATATCGTGGCCCCGGCACAGAGTCACTGACGGTACAACGTACACACACGTTCACGAACAAACCAACACCGAGCCAGTACCCTACACGGGCAGACCGTGCCCGGCGCTCTCTCCGGCAGTCATCGCCCACACCAGCACCACTCAATTACTCGCGGCACGCTGTGGAATCATTTACCCAATCATTTAGTTACATCAACGCAACGCAACGCGACTACCCGCCGCCGCTCGGTCAGTTTCGCGGGCTTGCCCCGGCTGTTTCGATGCGCCCCGTGCACCATCAACTCGATGACCAGGGGGCACAGGGGACGGAGGACCTTTTGCCCCATTGCTTTCCAGGACAGAGGAACACCGAAGCCGAAGAGGGACGGGGAACAGGTCGCACAGGCTATTGTGTTTCGCCACGCGGGACCCGGTCCGTGTGTCTGTGTATCGTTACCCTGTTGATTTCGCGTTATATCGTTATGATGACGATATAATAGCCAAGCTGATGCGAACCCGAGCTAGATTCACTTTGACGCCCGCGGACCCATCCGATCCCCAGAACCGATTCGCGTTTATGCGTTCCCGTGATCCACTGACCCAGGAAGTAAGGAGATCAGTTTGCCGAGAGCTGATTTTCAAGGATCATCGAGGATTTTTCATGATACCGATGTAATGAGAGGCTAGGTGTTTTCTGCGGTGATTAGAGGATTGGGTACAGAGTTTCGTTGCGTTGATATTGATGTTGTTTGCCTTGGATATTCTAGGAGAAATCTTTTCTGTTTTCTATTAGATTGATCTTGTTTAGAGGATTGTCATTGGTTGCTTTCGGATTGATGGTTTGATCTGATGTAGTTTGAGCTGTCTTCTTTGGCAAGGTTGGCATTGGTCTTTTCATTGATTAGCATGTTTGGAAGAATTTCTCTTCGTTGAAGTTTGACTACTCGTAGTTGAATGTGGTTTGGAGTCTCTTCTTTGGCCAATTTTGGACCAGTTTTCCATGGCTGATTAAATTTGTGAGTCTAATCAGATTCAGTGTGTTGTCTTTGATTGTTTTTGATCGACAATCTCATACGAACATCTGAATATAAAAATGGGATAGATAGAAATGCGTGGAGAAGTCTATCAGCGAGTCGGGGAACGCCTAGAAACGGGTTCACGGAAATAAACAAAATAATACCGTTTGAGTATGGAGATCCTTTATTTTCCGTTCGCCGTCGAGTACTCAGCGTAGCAGAACACGGTAACGGGTACACTGGTATAAAGTCGTTCGCGCGACTCGGCTATTAGACCGCAGGGAATGAAAAAGGAAGCGAAAGGATTCGGGGGAAAAATCCACTCGGAAGGGATGAGCAAGATTTAACCAGATTAAATTCTACTTGTCGCAATCTTTCCAATTTTCGAGTGGCATGCAGCGGGCCGGACTGTGGACGCGATTAAATATGAAAAGGGATTACACAGTTCCCGGTGAACTCGGCAAGAAGGCAAAGGAAATTCGTGACACGTTTCGAACTTTGCCGTGGTAGAAGTTACTGCGTTGTCATCCTGAATTTCTCTTCTTTAAATTTTTTAGTACTAATAATTTCTTATCTAGATTTGCTGGGTTGATAGAATTAATTATGTCGTGTCTGTGATTGCTTTAGGATTGACGATTCAATGATTTGACTGTTTTAGTTGCATCAAGTTTGAGCTTCTTTTGCTAGATTAGAACTAGTTCTCTTTATTGATTAGGAGATTTGGGTTCTAGCTGTTTGTTGGGGTTCGTTTGTCATAATTGAATAAAGTTTTAGATGTAACATTAAAATTTTTTGGCATTGGTAGAGTAAACCATTGATATTTGAAAGTTTTAGGTCATTCTCTATAACACACATGCGCGAATATGCTTGTCGGCTGATTCACTGCTCTTGTCCACCACCATCTAGAAACAGTTTCGTTCAGTCTTATCAAATACTGATACTGAAGTTTCGGCGAAAACCTTTGCCAAGTTGCTTCACTAAAAGTCTATTTATGCGAAGTTGGATGAAATTTGTCGTATTGTTTTAGGTTTCCGGGGAGTCCAGCGACGCAAGATGGCAAAGTAAAATCGTGACACGCTCGAAACACACCGAAGTGTAGCATCAGCGGTTGTTCCATCACGCGGGGCCAATCGTAGCAAACTTCCATTCCCCGGCAAGTCCGGATACATCCTCGAAAAGAGGAAAAAAAATCCATCGGCGTGGGTGGGGCCGGGACGGGTGGTATATTGCAGATCAATACAATTGCACGTTAGTGCTAATAAATAATAGGCGGTGGGAGCAGAAAAAAGCGCGCAATGCAGCAACGAACGCAACACACAAATAATACGCAATACATCAACCACGCCGGTAGGTAGGTACGTACGTGCATTCTCTCGCTCCCACCCAGTGCGTTCTGTCTCCCTTCCGCCTCCACCTACGCCAGTCCCCTTTTTTTCTGCCCCGCACCTATAACCGTGCAAGCACCACCCCCGGGGCACCGCCATTTCCGGACAAATAAACTCTAGTCGACGTAATTTTTACGCTGGCCGCCAAACGCGACGAAAACCGAGGACTGCCAGCGCCGCCCGATGAAACGCCGAGAAATTGCAACCCCCGCCACCGATGTCTTTTCGGGCTCTTTTGCAAAACCCTGTCTCCGATTAGGCAAAATCCTCGCCACTTGATGATCATCTTTTATGGCCAATTAAAATATTAAATATGCGGTGGGATATAATTTTTTGTCAATTTCAAGCAATGCGAAGGGATGTTTCCTTTTAAAAAACGTAAATTTTTCTTTTCAGTAAAATTGAAAATCTATTTGGAGGTGGAAAATTCAGCATGGCGAAGGTGTGGTCTTTCCAATTTTAAGGGTTTTTGTTTTGCAATAATGATCACTTAATCATTTTTATTTTAATAAAACCCCTAATAATAATTTTCTACACAGAATAGCCTGATTTCCAAACAGGCAAAGGGGTTAGGTTAGGTTTTTTAAATTCCAAGTTTTTAAATTTGAGTAAAAAACTTGTTGACTTATTTCGAACAAAATGTCTCCACAAATCTAAGAGGCTCTCAGAAAACAATGTTGTACGAGTATTGAGTAAGTTCCGAGCAACGTCCGTTCCCAACGAGATAAAAAATCTTCGCAAAACAAGAAGACCATTCCCCTTCCAATAATTTTCTCGAGGGTCCAGCTCCTGGGCAATCGAGTAGGGCCGTTAGATTTACGATCACGTCGGGGAAGGACCGGGGTGTTAAGAAGAGCGTGGAACCGGCCGATTCCGTGGCGACAAATTAAGAAATGGACACCGCGAGGGGAAGACAATGCTCGGCTGGTCGGTATCCCCCATTAATTACGAGTGATTAATGTTATGCGGGGTGGGTGGCGAAGGAGTGGCGGGCTAGCAACGAGGTGGTGGTCGCGCGGGGGTGAGCTGTAGCGGCGGTGTCGGCTGTCGAACATTAGTTAATTTTGAAAAATTGCGCTAAACACGGTTCCCGGTGAATTGGCTTCTGGGGGGCTTTGCCAGGCCAATCGGGAGGAGACATGCACACGTAGGTGGCGGTACCCTCTCCTTCCACCCCGACGTGCAAACGCGGGCGACCAGGGGCTGGTAAACCCCTTCGCGTCCCTAAAAAGCGTTTCCCCTCGTCATCGAACTCTCGCCCCCCTTCCCCCGACTCTTCAGCCGGCAACGACCCCAACCCACCCACGCACACGTTAATGCCTGAAAAATGTACGGCAATTTTTTATTTTTTAATACGCTCCTTGTCGCTCCCGCGTCAACGGCCTCTGTTCGGTATACCGTTCGGCTCTCTCGCTCTCTTCCGGTAGGGAAGCTATGCGTGATGTAGCACCTCGTTCGGGTTCAGGCTCGGGTTCGGGCTCTGGTTCGAGGCTCGGTCGGTCCGGTCGGTCGGTCGGTCTCTCTCGGGTTTTTTCGCTCTATCGATAATTTGTTTGGATAATTTCCAATGCTATTGATCTAGATGTACATCCTGTAGGATGTATACAATGCGCTATATAGGCGTCGCGTACAAAGCACGGATAGGTAGGAGGAATAAAAAAATAAAGGGTGCACCAGCAGGAGGAAGAGAAGGAGGAAGAGGAGGAGGTGGTGGTGGTGGAGGAACGCGGGGGTGGACCGACTGGACCAGGAGAGGATGAGGAAATGGCAGAGGAGGGTTCCGCCTGATCGTGAGTTACTGACGTTTTAGTATTTATCCATCTACGAGCTCGTTTTCCGCGTATCCGCTTAGGTGGTATGCGCTCGTACTGCTCTCTCTCTCTCTCTCCCCCTCCCTCTCTCTCTCTCTCTCTCTCTTTCTGTCCTCTCTCGCTTTATTTTTCACTCTTTCTCTTTCTTCCTCTCACTCCCTCTTTAGGAGAGGCTCGCCGAGCACGGATAACTCAACGCGGATGTTTTCGACCCGGGTCCGACGTAATATTTCGTTAGCCGTAGGGCCGTGGCTCTCGGATAGGGAGGCAACAACGGCGGCGGCAGCAGCAGCAGCAGCAGTAGCAGCAACACTTTGATGAATCGCCCTCGTCGCCGATACCGCAGATCGACAGATACGATGGCGGTACTGTCGTTCCACGGATTTCCGGTGACAGCCGATGAGAAAAAAGAAAGTCGAAGCGATGCGATGCGACGCGCGGGCCGACAGGTGCGCCGATCGCGCGGCTTCAAGGACTGGATATGACCCTGTCACTATGAAACCCCACCAGCCCCTTTCACCCCTCCGGCACTTATGTTCTCGCACAATGAGAAAAGGCCAGTCGATGCTCCATTTGCTGTCACGTGTTCTTCGGAAACGATTGGGTAATTAGAGAACTCTGTCTTCGGGCGGATCGTTGTGGATGATGATGTGAGAGAATGTGGACAGGTTGATGATTAATTTAGACTTTATATTCCCTTAATAGTTTTGATCGAGGAGGAATCATATATTAACATATTGAATTTTTAAAATTTGCCTGCAATTTTCAATTTCATCTACTCTTTTTTTTTCTTATAAATGCATACAGATTCTTTCTCAAATTTTTTGCAAAATAAAAATTTCTAGCCTTTACTGCAAGAAACAAAAGCCAAATAAAAATTTGTCAACGTTCTTACTTTGTTACTCTAGCAATGCAATGTTTTAAGAAAATTTGTCTGCTGTCACTGCAAGGTGTGAAATAAAAATTGTTTTCCGCTAGGTAAGATGTGAAAAATCCTTGCGGAGGTAGGGGAGCAATCATTTCCAAAAAGACAGTTTTCAGAAAAGGAAGGACAAGGATGAATGTACGACGAGGAAAAGGAAAATGTTTGTGATGATCAAGACAATGCGAAAATAATCCTGGAAAAAGTGGCGGAATGGGATCAGAAGGATAAGAGGATGGGGTGAGGTGAGACTTCTGCTCTCGGGGTTGGTTTTCACCTCACTTAACCTCTCGTAGCGGTCGGCTTGGTGACCGAGGGCGTTTCAAGGGCCGACTGGCGTGGATGCGCCGGCCTTCGTACCTCCACGAGTCAACTTTTAATTAGCTTTTCCGAATTACCGATGTAGCTGAGCTCGATTCACCGTTTCAAGCTTCTTTGCTGGACAAACAAAGGAAGAGCCTTGAGGGGGTGGTAGACTAGACCTTTCCACCTTTCTACTCGACGTCGTCTATCTTGGACAATGGCCAAGTTGCTGATTACCGGGGACCTTAATAAAGACGTTTCAATTAACAAATAACCTTAGTTTTCGGATCTGCCCCGAGCAAATGGAAGATGGTGTCGGCATAAAGAGCCTTTCGTGAATTTTCTCGCTGAATTCGTCATGTTCTCAAGTAATACAATTTTTACCTCCCCAGGTTATTACGAGATCTTTCTTATAACTTGATTTATACAAGTTTCATTTCGAATGGAAATAGATTGAGTCGTTTGCAGATTTATTTAGGGGATGTGAAATTAAAATTCGTTCCTTTGTGTCCCATGCATAATTGTAATAGACGATGACATACATTTTCAGGACTCCACGAATATATTTTTCAGACATAGGTGGCTCTTGTTAATTAATCCGGAGAATCGTTAAGGTGCTTTATTTTTAAGACAAGTTCGCCGACCTGTTCTAAATGCAATTACTATTAGTTTCTACGTGAGCTGTCAAGCTTGAAAATGCTAGATATAATTGCAAAATTTTTCAACGAGGCATTCTAAATTATTGTAGTCTTAGATTCCATCATAATTTATTTCTGCCAGTTCGAAAGCTTCTAAACATTGTACGAGGTCAATCGAAATATACGATTCTCGACATTTTACTAGTTCAACATATTTTCTCCATTCTTATAGTCTACTAGAAATTAGTTTATGACATCGACGCACAGGTTCGATCATTTAACGGCAATATTCAATAGTTTTCTCACGTATTAAATGATCGAACCTGTGCGCCGATATCATAAACTAATTTCTATTAATTCGCACGATCGACAAAACGGAATATTTATAGTCCCCATTTGCCTTGCACTCTTGTAAATAAAAGACTGTAGTTTTTAAGTCGCAACTAAATGTTTCATTTCCACGATTCCGAGCCAAACAATAGGACAAGAGGTAGCGAAATAACTGAAGTAACACAGTCATCAGCCAGTGGAAAAATTCCAGAGGGTTTCAAGCACGCGAGGCTCCTGTATACACAGTGACCCCAAAATATAGTGTGCAGTCATGATTCTGAAAAATCCAAGTCTGAATGATAACGAGTAATCATTCAAAAATTCCATCCCTCTGGAATGACGGCGATGCTCCACCCTCAAGTTCTTTGGGCCACGCGGAGGTCCGCTCGGCCCATTTCCGCGGATTCCAGGACTCGCACGCTGGTCCGGGTGATCTCCGAGGGTGTCGGGGTTCGGCCTAATGAACATTCGTTGGCGGAACAATCGGCGAACGGTCCTCTAATCACCTTTTTTCACGTGGGTAAAATTCGAAGTAACCCAAATATCTCGCAGGCAGGCGGTTGCGGGGCTCTCATTCCCAATCT
This sequence comes from Lasioglossum vierecki, assembly GCA_028455595.1. Taxonomy (NCBI): domain Eukaryota; kingdom Metazoa; phylum Arthropoda; class Insecta; order Hymenoptera; family Halictidae; genus Lasioglossum; species Lasioglossum vierecki. The sequence goes on from CM052338.1 coordinate 5,863,187, forward strand.
CGCGAAAGCCGTCGAATTCGTTTAACGAGAACGGCCGGCGAGAGCGGTGGAGGCCTGTCGTCGAAAAAATCGTCGCCACACCCACACCAGCACCCCATATCCACCCCCGGCCGACTCGCCCCACTCCTCATGGTTGTGCACCTCTTCGTTCTCGGGCTCTGGACGGTTGCGGAGGGGCACACGCTAGCCGTGCCATCAAGGTGCTCGATATTCCGCGCATTTCGGTATTTCCCAATTAATAGGAAAGCGCGCGCGCGCTCGCTCGCTCAGTCGCTTACACACAGACGCGCAGACAGACCTGCACACACATGCCGTTCCACACGCACACTCTGTCCGCCAGGAAAAATACCGTTGGGAAAAAGAAACACGTACACAGGTACGTAAACACATTTTTTTTACATGCTCGCCCATATACGTACAATTTACAGTCGCCATGCACCCCCGCATCTCCCTCTCATCCACTCTTTCTCTCTCTCTCTCTCTATCGTGCGTCCACCCCGTTACACACCTACGTCGGTGAACACTTTTTTATATACCTTGTCACGAGGTGTACAATATGCACACGCATACAGGCGTCGCGCAAGCGTAATTCTGACAAAGCTTCTAACGCCGGAAAAATATGTACATATACATTTCTGGAGAGTAAGAGAGAGAGACAGGGGTTATACCGAGTTCTCCTAGCAGCGATAGAAGAAGAGGGGGAAGAGCCGTGGAAGAGCGAGGGGGAAAGATTGGATAGAATCAGCAGTCTGCGAGTAACAATGGGGGGTTCAATTGAAAAAATAATTTAATGTGTCCTTTTAATTAAACAGAGAGGAGGGACAGGCGGCGTGGAGGATCTCGGATCAACGGGGGTAGGGGGGTGGTTCTGCTGAGGTGGGGTGGATCGACGGGTCGGTGGAAGAGGACACCGCGAGAGAGAGTGTAGGAGGAGGAGGAGGAGGAGGAGGAGGAGGAGGAGAAACGGAAAAGGGGGTGGTGGAGGCGGTTTGGGTCGGTGTGCGGAGGAGCAGCACCGCTATACACGGTAGGAGGAGGCGGAGAGGCGGAGGAGGAAGAGGTGGAGGCGCGGCTCGGATGGACGCGGAAATTTAAAACCTGATCAATTGATAGGACGGAATGAAAAAAGTAGGGTTGTGGGGTTGCGCGGGTGGCGAGCGGTGTGTGCCGGAGGAGTGGGTGCCACGGCGCATCGCCAGTGGTGAGGCGGGTGAAGCTGTAGGACGTGGTAGGTGGTTGAGGGTGCGCGGGTGCGCGGCCGGGTACACATCGGGTACGCGGTGGCCCACGGCGCGCGGAGCGGAGCGGAGCCGAGCGGAGCGGAGCAGAGCCGAGCAGAGCGGAGAGGAGTGAAGAGGAGAGTGGAGCGGAAGGGGAGAGAGAGCCGCGAGAGAGGCGGGTAGATGGGATTGCCGGGCATTATTCTGAAACGCGAATTTGTTCATTTGTTTCTTCCCTCTGTATGCACCGCGGCGTGTGTGCATCCTTTTATCGACTGAAATCCAGGCTTCGAATTACCGTGCAAATGATTTTTTTTTCGAGTGCGCACTCGCGCTCTCCTACCCTCCACCTCTCCACCCGTCACCCTTTCTCTCTTGCTCCCGCTCTCTCACTTCCCGCTCTCTCCTCTCCTCTCCCGAACGCGCCTACAACCACCGCCGCGATCCCTGTATCCCCCTAGCCGCTGCAACCCCGGTCCAAGTTCCTCTCCTCTCGTGGCGTGCCCCGTTCCGCCTAAGCGTGCCTCTCTCTGTCCCACCGTTGTTCCTCTGGCCACTCTCGATGCTCTATCGCGCTGTTCGGCCCCCCCGCAACACCCGCGCAACGGACTCAAAAGGAATTTAAAACCGGTGCAAGCCGGGGCCCGGTGCCCGGCGTCCGCCGCGCCCGTCGCCCGCCGCATCCGTCGCCCGCTACGAGATGACGCTCCGCGAACAAACAAAAAGAGATTCGGGGATATCCTCGTGATTCTCGTTCTGCTGCCCCCCGGCGCTTGTGTTACCCGAGTCCCGATCCTACCCTCTCCCTCCTCCCCTTCCTCCGTTTCAGCCTCATCCTCCTCATCGCACACCACCCCCGCCTCCGAAATACCGTCGCCGCCAACACCGCCACCCCCCACGATTTTCGAGACCAACGCTACGTCCCTGCGCGGTCGCGCCAGTCACCCTGATGATGATGCTATTGGAATTTTTTTTCACGCGTCGCCGGCGGAACTTTTCGGTGGAACTGGCGCTGCAGTCGATCATCACTCGCTGATGCACTGCTGCTCTCGTTCGAGGGCGATGATGACCTCCTGAAGGATGAAAGACAGTGGCTGAAAACTTTTCTGGGGGTTGCGGAAGGATGTCGGAATGTTAGGTGAAAAAGTGTATATAATAATTGAAAATTCTATCGTACCGATATCATCATTATATCTTCTTGTAGAGGGATTTATCAATGGCTAGTGGAGGAAACAAGATCCTCCGAAGAGATAAGGAGATACCTGAAGAGATTGAAAGATATCTAGATTTATTTCCATTTTAACTTCTTTCTCCATTACTCCCAGCATTTGTGCCATACCTCTGCGCCATCAGACCACTTACGTCTTATTTGGAGTTAGACATCAGCTGCATCGACCAATCACCCTCTCCAATAAAGAAGCAGTTCCCAGACCCTTCCTCGTCCCGATCTCTCTTACGATCTCCAATCTCGCGTGTCCATTCGCGACCGGCCTGTCTCGTTAAACCGCGGTTCCCATGTTTGGCTTGGTTTCAACGATACCTCGGCAACGACCGACGACATTCTTATTCGGCGGAGAACGCGGAAATCTGACCGGTCAGGAGAAAACTCCTGGATCGTGGTGCGTTCGGCGATGATGATTCGTTGCGTCGACCGCGGTCGTTAACGATCGCAAAGAGTGGAAAACGGTGCGCTTCGGGGCGAACCCCGGGAATGGACATTATTACGAGGCGAACTGAACCATAGATAAACTTTCTGGGCCAGGAGAGATCTAGCAATATGAAACTCCTCGATCTAATATGGCTTGAGGCGGCGACGAAGCGTGACGTCACATCCGTTCCGTCCGCCGGTCATCTTGAATATTGAGTCGACCGTCGACGGACCGGAAGTTATGAGATTCGGATTTCGTGCCCGATGCCCCGATCCGCGTTGACTTCGTTTCGGGCCGATGAACGCTCACTGCCAAACGGCCGACTTTCTGTCCTCTCCCTCTCCCCCCGCTACCTTTTCCGCGCAGGACACGGACACTGATGGAGGACAGCTTCGGCAAATGTTGCATTTCATCGAATCTCGCCGAGAACCGCGGGATGCAATTGAATTATGCGGCAAGATACACCGGCGCCGCCGGTGTCGCAATAAACCGATCCCAGGAAGCCGTAGCGGGGGACGCGGTTGCGGCCGGGGAATCGCTTAATATTTGAGGACTTTGACTGGCAGCTCGAGAACAAGAATATTGTGGACCTGATCCGCCGCTCGGGACTCTTCCTGATTTTCTGTCTTCAACGTTCTGCGCTTCTGTGGTTGTCAGGAAGAACTCGCATAGTTTCACTTTCGACATATCGTCGCTTAAAGTTTCCACAGATTTGTGCTCTTATACGTCGCAAAAACAGAAAGCTCAACGTGTAGACAATCGGAAAGTGTAGAAAAGTCACGTTTTTCCTAATGTTTTTCTTAGTATGGCGACGCGAGCGTCACCGCTCCACCATAAACAGTCGCGTTTAAGCAGATTAGGTTGATTCGTCGATTTCCTCCGCTCTACTATATCAGTATCCTTGGAATAGGAAGATTATATTTTTAATTGACTTGCACAGAAATTATTTTAACCAGGAAAAATAATACGATGATTCATTTAAATACCAGAAATATGCACTCGCTCTGATCTGGAGGACAGAGGGTTGCGAACTCGTGGAACAATCGGGGCCACCAGCTAAGGAACTTCTATTCGGACTGTAAATATTTACCCATCGCGGGCCGCTGTTTGTCGAATTGATTACGCAGCAATGTGGCGGGATCAGTCGATCGTAACACCAGGTCCGAAAGGAATTCTGCTAAACCTCGGGACAAGACTAGCGCGGACTTTCACAAAAGGGTTTTCACGAAGTCGGCAAGCTTTTCCGGGAGGGCTTTCCAATAATCTCCGGCTGAAAACGCGATTTATACGAAACGGTAAACTCAATAACGCAATTTCGCGAGGACACGCGGCGCTGACGGGCACGGCCCAAGCAATTTAAATAAACAAATTATAAATATTCGCCGGCGCGAGAACCGTCTCAGCATGAATAATCATTACGTCTCGTAGATGGGAGGCAAGGTACTGGCCGATTCGATTGATTAAATTTTTAATAATTCATTTGCATTCGACCGCATACCTTTCTACCCTCCCCTCCCCTCGCTTCTGTTCCCCCTGAGCCCCGACCAAGCCACCGGTACCTTTAATATATTTTTAAATTACATTTTTAATTGACGCAACAAATGAATTATCGATTGTTTCGTCCCGATACGGCTCACCGGTGGGGTTATTACTAATGCGCCGTTCCAGTTATACGGGTTCTTATTAAATACACTCCGGTTAAGGTGGCCGCGGGAGTACCTGAAATTAGCATGAAAATTGCACGGCCATTAAAGTAAACCACGGCCGGGATTAAGATTTTATTTGCCGAATAAAGGGAAAACGTGGAAACTCTCGGGAAATCGCTTCCTCTGTCTTCGATGTTTCATTTGGATTTGTCCAGCTGATAACAGATATTTATTCCAGTCTTGGACACTTTGTTTATTCAATATCCGTTCCCCCCGTACATTTATCTTTATTTATTTCTTCATTTATTCCGGAACGAAATCGGCGATTACGTGTTCCTGCATTCAGAGAGCTCGCAAACAACTTTGGAAAATTTTTCTTCCACCATTTTCAAGCCTACACGTTACAAAAACAGCCCTAACATTTAGGGTATTATTCGCTGTAAAATAATAAAAAATAATAAATATATTATAATAATAATATTCTCTGTAAAATAGTCTTTCCAAAAATCAGAATTTTGACTGTGTAGAAATCTGTCATATATAATTCAGCAGTATTCGTGTAATAATCACAGAACACTGTGCCGTTCGCCCAGATGTTCGCGTCGAAATATTTATGCAAATTTACGGCGTTGAACGGCGAACATGAAAAACTTGAAATCGAATGAAAACGAAATTCTTCTGTCGAGGGCTCGGAAACGCCGCGCCGACAATTATTAGGCAATTATAATTTGATTTAACGTTTCAATACGTCGCGTGCGCTGTATACGCATAAAACCAGCGCCGAACTCATTAATTACCAGAGAAAAATTACGTTACATTCAGTGAAAATCTTGTTTAATGGCTGTGTATAACTCGATTGTGTTCGCCTTTTACAAACCGCCGACTGCCTCCAATGAAACTGACACAAAGATCAATGGAAGAACATTGCCCGCCACAAAGAAATTATTTTGTGGAATTGCAACATAATTAAATATTTCTGTCTCACTGAATTAAAGTCACGCGCACCCGCGCAATCAGTTACATCGTTACGCTTGTAATACAATGCTCTACCGAGTCGGAATCGTGCATTTATTAAACATAATCATTTTTTCTTCAACCATAATTACAAGTAGAAAGCGTGAAATCGTAAGAGAAAAGATTTTTCATCCTGATCCCAGTGAAAGGGGAAAATACCCGCTTTTTTTCGTGCATTGCGAAAGGGTAAGTAAACGATAACGCTCAGTCGAACGTATAATAATTTTCATAGTTTCCTCCACTTCGGCGGGTATTTTTTTCCCTGTCGAATTTCGGAAAACGCTCGGCCAGTGAAAAAAAGCGGGGTAGTTTTATATCTTTCGGCTGGACGAGCGGGTTGCACAGGGGGAGAGGTTTGTAACCAGCCTAATCAAACCGGGCTGATTGCAAACATCGTGCCGATTGGAAGGGCAATCAACTGAGTAACGTTAACTAAGTGTAACTTTGCTCGTTACTCGCCAAGGGAAAACTGGAACTGGCCTTCTGAACATAAAAGTCCGGCGGGAGGACATTACGGATTCTGCAAATCTTTCCCTTCATCAGCGGACCTGTCATTGTAAAAGATGGATAATTACGTTCACGGAATTATGCGAGTCGCGCCGATTTTGCATAATTAAATACCACCACTGGCAGAGAAGTTTGCGACGATACGTTTTTCAAAAACGGAAAAATTTTGTTGAATTTTATGATCGCGTGAAATTGTCTATGCTGGAAATTCAAGTCCCTCTAAAAATATTGACAATTTTTTGTACGAACGAATGTTTTCTTTTTCCACAATGAAACAAAGAAACTTGTACAATTTTTGTAGTCATCATTTTTGTTCCATACAACGGGGAAAACAAATCGTTCATCACTTTGTAAGGTTTCGTTGCAAAGCAAAGGCTTTAATCATCCAATATGTGGAGTATTCATTCACGAAAAAAATTTTCCAGCATTTTCACAGAGATTCCAATTAACTGTTTTTTCCCAGAAAAACTGAGTCTTCAGTTTCCCGTCTGCTGCATTGTGTAAAAAAAACTTGTTAGAAAATGAACCATGGTACGCGAGAGTAGAAGGTTCAAGTTTCAAAATCAGTCCAGGTTGATTGCGGCACGATTGTTGAAAACCGTTTAGCGTTGGATAAAAGAATTACTTGAACAATTACAGAATCAGCAGCTCGAATAATTCTGAAATGAACAATCGAAAACGGGTCGTTCGCGGTGTGTTAAACTGAGCCGAAAAATTCCTGAAAATACCGCCACATAATTTCATACGGGTCCGGGGGAAAGGAGTCGTGGAAATTCTCATGTATGCGGATGCACATGTTCCTGCATAAATACATTAGGCGATGTGGGTGGGGTCGGTCGGACACGTTTTCATCCGAAACGGCGGTGAGAAAAATGGCAGGGGCCGTTCGACGAAGGACGAAGCAGATCGGGGTAGGGTATAAAAATGCCTATGAGGATACTTTGAATTTTACATCGGTCGGATCCGGTCAACATTCAAATGAGCCGATCGATCGATATTACTGTGGGATATGAGGGAGCGAAGGGAGGCCAGAGAGGGAAGTAGTAGTTGAAGATGCAGCTGGTCAGCCGTGGCCGAGGGGTGGATGAAGGAAGGCCTTGAAGGGGTCGTGAAATGAGACGTTCTCGAATTCGCCAGGGAACCCTTCGAAAGGAACATCAAACCCGTAGCATTGGCCTTTCTCGAGGAACTGTCCGGGGGCCCTCCCACTTATTAGTGGCGCTGGACGAAATACTCGAGTTCTATTACGAGGGACGACAGCTTCGTTAAAGGAAGGCTTCCAGACAATTCGGGCTACGTTTATGTGCGCCCGATCATCTCTATAGCTTCTACATTGATTCTCAAAGACCTCGGCTGACGTTCAGTTCGATTGCTGTCCAGGGAACTTTAGTCGAGCGTAAATTTGCGTTAAATTATAGACCGTGGCCCGCTGCGGAGAAATTAGAGCGATGTATTCGTCAGAACTCCGCGCCGACAGGAAATTGATTCCCAATATAATTTCCAATGTCTCATGCCCTGCGAGCCCTTTCTTCCAACTTCGGACACTTCGAGTCTCCGCAAACATTTTTTCCCAATTCCAAGCTACAAAAGCCTGATCTTCCATTAATTTCAAACTACAGGACCTTACATTCGTTTCTTATTTCTTAATCATTTTAGTGCGTGGAAAATACAGCATCAAATTCTTAGAATATTTTTACTTTTAATCCGCAGTCTTTGTGACATTTTTTAATATATACATCTTCTCTAAATACTTTTTAACTGAGTGTAACTAAAAAATTGACTGTCGATACAATTTTTTAAGCTTCATACGAATTTCAATTTTTATTTAACTTGAACAACAGACATATTTCGAATGAAAAACTTGGAACTACTAAATTCGTGAATTTGATTTTCATATTGATCGACGCGAACACTATCGTGACGCAAGTAATCGCGGCGATGTTTGTCGAACAGAGTGATCCTCTTGCCTGAGAATTAAGACACACTGTTAAGCGAAAAAAGCAATTGCGGCTGTTCAAAGAGCGCACCTTCCGCAGAGTGGAAAGTTTCTCACAAATTACGGCCTCGTAAACTTGCCGACTGCCACAAAAAACGTATCCATTACACGTTCCGATAAATGCTATGCAGACGTATGTGCCTCTCTCTCTCTCTCTCTCTCTCTCTCTCTCTCTCTCTCTCTCTCTCCATCGTGGCATGAGAGGACTGCTTGAAAGGACTTGAAGTGTTGCGAACAAACTACGAAGTTCTGACCTTCGTAGAACGGCTGTAAATGTTTAATTCCTGTGGAAGTTCTACCGCACATGATTGCGAGAAACACCTGTAATCGTTGCTACAAAGTAGACAATGGAAATGACTAAGCCGTAGAAAAGAAGTCCAACAATTTTAACACCCGAGGGTTAGCATTTTTAATGTTTCACTATTAAATCGATCGTATTCTTTTATTGTGTTCTACAAATTGCATCCATTGAAAAATCTGCTATTCTCTCGTAACCGAGAATTTTGTAGATTAATTCGAGTTTCATCTGCTCAGGGAAACTGTTTTCAATAAACGATGCTTTCTGAGTTTTTAATGTTTCACGCGAGGATTCGCCGTGTTTGCGGATTTCTATCTTAATGAACGAAACGGTTTTCAATTTTTATCCTTTATTCATCGAAGTTCTACTTGTTGCTTAAAACATAAAAACTCCTCGGTTTTTAATGTTACAATTCGTTCGAGGCTGTGCAATTTCGAAGAACTTTTCAAAGACTGTTTCTACTTGTTGCTTCTTCGGAAAGTGTATCCGCACCACTCAGGCGTTTTAATACCATTAAAATACAATAACGTGATGAAGTGCATTATTGCGCGACATAGCCTCCAAAAATTCAACATAATAAATCTGATGCGAGTATCATTAAAATTGGTTTCGATCAGGTAACACGGTTCCTTTCAACGGCGCACGAGCCAGAGCACACAGAATGGTCCCGGCATGCGGAGGAAAATTAATAAAACAGTCTGCCAAAAATTTGACTGCTTTTAATTATCACCGAACAAAGGATGTCAGCGGAGGAACCTTTGGACTAATAAACCCTCTGTCACGGTTGTACAAACTGTCGCGGCAAACTGTTCGCCGGATATTAATTGTTCTCGGGGTAACGCGATATTGTTTAAAATGTTAATCGTGACGGCAGCTTTTATCATCGCGCGCGATCCCGCGACCCCATAAAAAAAGCTTGTTTCCCAGCGTTCTCAAAAATAATTACTGTTTACCGAGTAATTATGAGGCGCGTTTTCCTCGCGTTTACACCACGCCGCGCCCGGCCGTGTGTCATTCCGTGTGCGTCGATCCTCCGCGTGCATTCTGCTGGTTATCTCTGTGTCTGTGGACGCGTGTACGAGTCGCAGCGAGCGCGCGAAGTTGTCCGAGTGTGTGCAGGTGAATAAGTACAGACGAAATACCGGGTGAAGTGAGAGACTGCGCGGATATTTAGCAACAGGCGCTTCAACGAAATACGCTCCGCGAGCTTCCACTTTATTCACGAGACAGCTCTATTTTTTATTCGCAAATAAATGTGTCCCCCTAAAAATAATATTTAACGTTCGCGTAATGTGGGACCCGCGGGACGGCCGCGAGGATGGTATATTTTGACAGCGTTGTACCGCGCAATGTTTTTGTTCCCTTCGAGCAACATGGACGCGCCCGACCGCCAGAGTGAGCGCTCAAACTTTGTATCCCCCGGACGAGGAGGAAATGATTAAAAAGCTCAGGGACTATTTACGTTTCCTACTGTCCACGGTCCCGATGAAAAATTCACAGGGAATCAACCGGTTTAATTAAATTCTATTTAACGCTGACGCCGCGCTCATTATCCCGCGATTACCCTCCAACTACTCTCCGAACGTGGTACAATCTTCTAATCATCGATTTAGTCTTCGGATGATCGGAGGAAATCTGATAGATAAGATGTTACCCTCATGGACCACATGATATGTCAATGCGAATTGTACAATTCACAAAGGCGGAAACTAATAAATTTCCTACTTAGTATAGGCCCCCAACTGCCCCTTAATGTAGATACAATTATAGCAAAGTCAAATATCAAAGCCTATATTGGCATCCACTTCTTCTTCCAAAACTGTAACCTACATATTCAGTTAATTTTTTTATTCAATAATACATATTTCATATTTTTACATATTCGTGTAAAGCAAAATAAACCCAGAAGGGTTTCAAATGCTTACAAATAAAAAAAAGAAGATGTTACCATTTTTCTGAGTTGAAGACGAATTTTTGTTTCCTATCCCAAACGATAAATTCGAGCGAGATTTTATGAATTTGTTTACATTCATGAGCTCTTATTCGTTGGAAAAATTGTGGAAGAAAAGAAAAGGATTATCGAGTAACAGTGATCCGATTCCAGAATACTGGATCGTGAACACCGTGAGCCGATCCGGAAAGCTGGAGCAACCGGCAAAGAACTGTAGATCAATCGGGAACAAAACCAGAAAACAGCAACCGATGTCCACTTGTCTCAGCGTTCCTAATAAGCGCACTAGGAGCAGAGTGTCGGCATCACGATTCTTCCATTGAGGGGACTTAGTGAATTACGGGCGCGGATCGCGCGGCGCTATTCAGCGGCGAAAAACCCGCGCGGGCTGAAAGACGCAACGGAGCGGTTCGAGTGCGGGGGTAGAGGAGGTGGGTGGGGGGCGTTTTTCGGCGTTTATGCCGGGGCTGGTTGCGGCAACAAAGGGACGCGGAACCAAAGAAAAAGAACCGCGTGGAGAGGGATGAGGCAGGGAGGGGAAGGGTGGTCCAGGACCGGAGAGAGAGAGAGAGAGAGAGAGGAAAAGAGAAAAGAATCAAATTTTTGTCGGTGGAGAGACCAGTATAACTGAATGCATTTACAGATATGTAGGATAAACGCGTATAGTGGCGCGGCGGCGCGCGTGCACCATGCCTGCACCCATACACCGTTGCAGCAGGGTTGCAGCACCGACACGCGCACATGCACCGGACCCGGTCTACCTGCATGCATCTACCCCGTTTCGTGCACGTACACGTGCACGCGCATCGGGACTACGTAACCACGTTAGCGAAGAGAATCTGGCCGCGGGGTACTTTTTAAAAATTCGTGATTTTAAAATTCGCGTTGGCAAACAGCGCCCCTTCCTCCCCTCCAACCCATCGCTCGATCCGTAGAGCCGCCACCCCTGGAACCCACCTACACCCTCCACCTGGTGTGGCTCTCCACCTGCGCCCCAATCTGCGCCCCCTCGTCACCGTTCCGACTCTTTTAGCTGCACTCACGCTCCCGACGGCGCCAATGGATGACAAAATATAAGCTCGAAGCCTGGATTCAATCAGAAATGGCGACGCCCCACGCGCCACACATACCCGATGCCCCTTTTATATATTCCTTTTTCCCCCAACGTATCGTTCGCTTTTTACGTTTTTCCTATATTTCGTTTTTTTCTTTTCTCGTTCTTTCCTCCTTTTTCTCTCTTTCTGTCTTTCAACGGTTTCTATGTGTTTGCACGTCTGTGTATATATCTGTGGGCGCGGGGGCGGTTTTTTCGGTTCCTTTGTCGGCGAGCGGCTTTTTTCCGGGGGTCGACGACTCGATAAATAACCATAAGAACGCAGAGGACTCACTTTGTGAGGCGATATGAAGCGATCATACGTACGCTTTATCTCCCTCCTGCCTGGTTCGATGCTCCTCTCGTCCTTTTCCGCTACCCCCCTCCCCCCTCTCTCTCTCTCTCTCTTTTTCTCTCTCCATATTCGCGGCTTTTTCAGCCTGTTTTTATGGGATGCCGGATAATTAAGCGATTGCTTTCAAATTCCCCGGACGCGATGGTCTTTGACGGCGTGGCCTTTTTAAGAACAGCGCGGTTCCTTTTTTCTCTTTTTATCGTTTTTTAGTTTTCGGGGGCCGGCCAACGTTCAGACCGCTTTGGTAGGTCGAGTTTGGCTTGCGGCTGCTGGGATTAGGGACGGAAGGTGGCAACTGTTGATACGCCCGCGTGGGACGCTGAAATGTGGCCACGTTATCCAACCATGCGCCCCGCCGTTTCTACATTGTTGCATTAAAATGATTATCCCCCGACATGCGCCGCGGTTCGATGACGCCCGCTGGCCCACATTCCGACGCACACGCACACCCACCTGCGGTGCTTTGCTTCAGTTTTGCCCTTCATTCTTCGATGAACTGCCGTTTCTCCTCCCCGAATTCATTCGTTAATCATTATTTCATTCTTGCTAGATATTGTACTTTGCTTCCGGAGGTGTTACTGTTCTTCTGGTTTGAGCGCTGATCTTGGCCATATTCTTGTATCAAACATCATACTGTTTTGCAAACTTCCTGAATTTTTCATCGATCAGTTCATTAATGAACATTACACAGTTTGTTACGGAAAACGTCCTCCATACGGATAAATTTTACGTGTGCTGATGGCAATAATTAAATAATGCGATTAAAGTAATCGTAGAATAGGAAATGCGAAGCCGGTCAATTTTACTGGTAGATTTAACGTTAAACTGTCTGGAGATCATTAAAATTGTTAACCGTTCCCCCGAGCACGTTGAATACTTTTAAGCAATATTACCTCGGCGAGCGGCGTTCCCGTTGAATTTCTACTTTTCTACGTTTTCGCCTTCCAATTCCATTAACATGCGTTGTAATGCCGTGAAATTTCATAAGCGATGCCTTGGTCGATGCAAAAGTTGTTAGTCTTTCTGCTCGCGGCCCACTATTGCGGGCGGAGGCGGACCGCGGCCACGGGACCGCGGGAATAATTCAATAATCCGCGAACACTTTTATTCCGCACTCGGATTTAATAAACCGGCAAAATAGATTTTATTATTTGCAATCACCATTGTGGCCCCGAGTCTCGTTAGCTAGTTTTAATCTCGCCGCCGCAAATTCTCGCGCTCAGGATGCCCCGTAACGACATTAAAATGGCACTACGTACTTACAGCCGGGACTCGGTTTATTCCCGTCTCCCTCAAGTCGCCATTTACCTTTAATCGATGTCACGTCCCGTTCCCCGTGCTGGATTTCGATCCTCGAAGATCATCTTCCGCTTGCTTCGTAAAATTTCCTCCTGGAACATTTGTCACCCCACCATTTCGAACACTATGAATCATTATAAATACGTCTCTTATCTCGATCGTATTATTGTTAACAATAAATGTTTAATGCTCTCGGCGCTAAGGTTCGATCAATTTCTACATTAAATAAATATAGCTGAGGGAGGCATATTTATTTAATGTAGAAATTGATCGAACCTTAGCGCCGAGAGCATTAAACATTTATTACTATGAATCATCGATACGAATGACTTCGACAAATTTTTATTTCCGTCTTCTTACTTTTACTCGAATTCATTCAGTTAATCTGACTCCATGAAAGATTTTTTATAAAATTGAGATTGGAAATTTTCTAAAAATTCTCTAAATAACTGTAATAATTTCTATTGTGTACATATTAAGAAGGTTTAGATTAAGAAATAATGAATTTATTCATTTGTATGCGACAATTAACGTCGCTAGGAACTTTGATAATTTACATAACAATAGTATAGTCATCTATATCATGTTGGTTGCTTGGAGGTTCTATTGTTAACAACACCACTTTATCACTTTGCAATCTAATGTATCACGCAGTGGAATTAGCATTCCATGTCAGAGCTTGTAGTTGCAATAAAATTTTACACATCCGTAGCTAATATATACATTTTTTAAAAATAAAATTCATTGAAATACTTGTAAATGCTTATTTCATGACGAAGAATGTTATTTTTCTACAAAATATTCATTATGGCCCTCGACAATGTATGTACTTATACTATCGAGCTGTTTATTCCCCGAAATTCCTACACACCACAAAACCACAACCATGCTACGATAACTTCCAATCGAAACAGAACAAAACGGTTGTCAAACCAGCGCAGCATATTGCGGCAATAAAACGCAGAAACAGAAACTCGCCGGAGCCGGAGAATCTAACAACGCGATCGCGGCGGAGGTAACAATCTAAAAGAAAATCCAGCTTTAATCGTCCACATAAAACAAATTATCCGTTGTAATTATATTTCTCGCTTTCACCAGGGAAACTACGGAGAAGGTGATGGAGAGCGGGTTGGAGGGGGTTGTAGGAGGGTCGGAAACGAGCTCAGGCTCGGGCAATTATCGTGAACTCGCACCAAACCGAAACCGCTCGGAGGCTTCGAGCCCCGATGGTGCGAAAATAAAAGCCGGCATCGAAATGTCGCCGGAATGACGCACCGCGATACTTTGCCGCTGATATTTTTCCGCGTGTGATTTCCGTCGGGCGAAACGGCCTCATTCATCCGGTCCATTAACCTTGAGTGCGAGCATATTTTTCGACGAATTCCGAAAACGCGCGACCGGAGCCGCGGAGCAGAGCGGAGCGGAATGAGAGACCGGTTCCATCGGCAGAGCGGCGCATTTTGTTAATTGAAATCGTTTCATCGATCACCGGCTACGGATAGGCTCTTCACGGGGAGGGGATTTTTGTAACTGGGTGATCGACCGAAAGTTTCACCCGGAAGATACAGTGGACAAGTTTTGAAAGATTATGGTTATAAGGCTCTTTTTAATAATAAAATGTCAGATTGAGTCTAGTCTTCTTACCTTTCCGTGACGCTGTCCCCTCACCCTCACCTCTTCGCTCCAATTGTCTGAAAATTACTAAATAACAAATCAACGATTTTTAATTTTTTTATTAAACTTACCCAGGCCCCAAAAATGGGGTCTATACAGCTGAACCTAAATCACATTATTTTACATAGTTTGAGTTACAGAAGTTACACATTTTTTCAGAGTTTTACGGTTTGTGTATCAGTTAGCATGTCAGGTTATATGCGCAAATTGCATTCTTTCAAAAACTTAAAGATACGCAAACACGATTTTAAGACCCCAAAATTTAAAGAATGAATTATAATATTATTACAAAAAACATATATTGATTACAATAGTAAGTAGGAATAATTAACTTCCCGATTTATAGAGAAGTCATTGTGATGATTTTTTTAATGAATTTTAATGGATGAATTTCATTCCCATATCTTTTATGATTGAAAAGTTACAGTAAAATACCAGATTGAGATTAATCTCCCCCTTGCCCTTCCGTGACGCTGCCCCCTCACCGTTTCGCCTCGGGTCGAGGCAGGCTCGAGGCTTCGCTCAACGTTCAAAATGTTCCGTCGCGAGTAAATTTTGGGTTGATTTCGTTATTGCCAAATATACCGATGTTTCGCGACCTTTTCACGTTTTTTTCTACATGGAGATTGTATGGGAAAACTGCACTCCCCTTACTGAGCGTTCCCTCCTGGAAGGGACGAAACTTACCAGGGGCGGAGACTGGGTTTTTACCCATAAAAACGCCTGAGCTGGCCGAGAAATTTTTTCGACAACGCGTTATCGCATTGCTTGCCTCGCCCGTTCGATGTATATTCAATTCCACTAAATCGTGGATTAAACAGTCATGGAAAATCCGAACTGTATAGTGTTTGGTATCATTTTGATCGGAAAAATGTCGCAAATGTGCATGTAAAAGTGGAACCAGATAAATTTTAAGACTTTAAATATATATATACATACATGATCCTCCACAGGAGAAATAAATACATGTCACGAATGGTTCGTCGATAGGAAGCGCGAGGCGTTTAGGGACACCTAAGGGTTTACGACAAGGAGGATCGAACGTGGTCAGGTTTTTGCGAGTAGAGGTGATGCTGCCGGTCGTTCCGAGGACGATAATCTACATTCATATAAAATACGGGCCCGGGGTGGAAGCTGACGGTAATAGTATTCATTACGTGGCTAAACTGCGGGTAAATGCTCGCATCGGTATCGTAACGGGCGCGTTGGAAACGTCCGACGGCGTTGCAAACGAACGAAGATACGTGGAACTGGTTCCGACGTCTTTGGGTGGGTTCATTACAGAGCTCGCTCGGACAAAAAACGACCGACCCACGTCCAACCGGCATAATTATCATTAATTATATGCACATTACGGCCACGAGACTGCGCAACACTGTTGCTAACTGTCGGGACCTCCTGAGCTCAACCCGCGAGGACTCAACTGATTTCTCCACTGAGTATGTAAACATTATAGTCGAATGACTACACAACTCTCGTTTAATATTGGAATTATGGGACCCATCGAAATAGCGGTGCCTCATCTGATTAACACATCTACTGGGCGCTTATTAATCGCCTTTGAATAATTCTGCTGTACCAAATGGAACCCTAAAAGTTCTTGTACACGACTATTACAATTTATTCAATTACGTTATTGAGTGGTTGGTTTATTATTGAAGGATTTATTAAAACATTTATCTATAGACCTTCAAAGGTTATAGAGTAATAAGATTTATTTCACGACTCAAGATTAATTTTGAAGAGCGTCTTTTTGCAGGGTCATTGTCGAGCCTGATATGTAGAATCTGGCTATTGTGCATGCTTCTTGCCACTGTAATAAATGGGTTCTACTATATAAATTCACTGGTATCTGTTATCTTGATGAGCAAATAGGTGCCAATCGTCGCTAATTGGGCTAGCGAAGAGCTTTTGCTTGGAGTTTCAAATGGCAGGGTACGATTTAATACACCATCGAGGACTGGAATTCATCAGCTGCCACAAAAACAGGGTTTTAGGGATCAAAGACTACTCCGGATGCAAGGAATTCTTCCCTTGGGCATTTCTTGGCTAAGTGGATTATTTGTATCCAGAGGGGATTGCCCATAGTCTAACTAGCATTTAGTCTGAGTTAGAGTTCCACTGTCGGTTATGATGTAGTTCATCTGTCCCTCGTGCCAATTTCACTGACTCTTCCCTAATTCGGAATAAATAGTCCGCTCAATTGCAATGTACAGCAGCTGCATAGAGATTTGTACCTTAACAATTTGAATTTATTAAAAACACACTGAAACACTATTTCCAATTTTATTTATTCATTTTTATGAGTAGTCGTCTGTTTGGATGAAAATGAGTGAAAATAATTCCTCGAAAAAATGTAGGGAATAACGGAAAGATCAGAAGTACATAGATGTCCGATAAATGCTGCTATTTATCTTTCTTTCCCTGGAATCTTTCGAATATGAAGAATGCTGTATTATGAGGTGGTCGACACAATATCAAGGAGTATATTTCAACATAAATTGGATCAAAATGACAGAAAATAATTCCTGAAAAAGTATAGGGAAGAATGATGGTCGGAAGCAGATGTTGAATAAAAGTTGACGTTTATCCTTCTTCTGTAAAATGTGAAGACTGCTGTGCCAAGGTGATCTAAACAATATAAAAGAGTATAGTCCAACATAAATTGGATCAAAACGACTGAAAATAATTCCTAAAAATGTATAGGGAAGAATGATGGTCGGAAGCAGATGTTGAATAAAAGTTGACGTTTATCCTTCTTCTGTGAAATGTGAAGACTGCTGTGCTAAGGTGATCTAAACAATATAAAAGAGTATAGTCCAACATAAATTGGATCAAAACGATTGAAAATAATTCCTAAAAAAGTATAGGGAAGAATGATGGTCGGAAGCAGATGTTGAAGAAAAGTTGACGTTTATCCTTCTTCTGTGAAATGTGAAGGCTGCTGTGTTAAGGTGGTTTAAACAACGGTCGAGGAGTATAGGGGAACATAAATTTACAGAATCGCGAGGGGCACGGTATGACGAACACGTAGATCGCGGCGACGTCTTGGCGGTGGGGAGAGAAGGATAATCTTACGATCCACGATGTCAAGTGATTACAGCTATTTTGTGCCACTTGTACTTATTAGGGGTGATACGCCGGTTCAGCCGGCCATTATGAGTGCCATCTGAATCTCGGCCTCTTGAATGCCTCCATTTACCATTAAGCACATTACTATTATCCTATCACGCGCTCGCCCGGCCAAAGGGACTTCTTTGGTTTGCCCGTGATGCACGAAGCCATTTGTGCAAAGTGGCCGTTCATTACTAAATTATGCCGGTTTTATAGCATTACATTAAACCTCGGCCTCGTACCGGCCCGTTTCGACCGACCTTCGAAAAAACTACTCGGCCAAGGGGGTACGCGACAAGCTGCATGCCCCGTTCGCATTTCTCATTCCAGCTCACCGTTTCTTCTTTTCGCCAACGCTGCGAAAACGTTTCTGGCGCGAGCCACATTGAAATCACCGGCACTGCTACTCTCTTGCCCGAGACTCTGTCTCCGCGGGTTCCATGGAAATCACCGACACAAATTTCCCAGACACGATTTTCACCGACAACTATTTGCCGACGATGCCTTTAATCGACAACGATTTTTATCAACACGAATTTCACCGACAACGATTTTAGATTCGTTACTATTGGAAACTATCCACATGATTAAACAATAAAGCGTAAATCTCAGGTATGAAACACCTAAGATTCATGAATACCACGCAGCATTCCTTAACCAGTAATTTTTATATGATGAAGTATCCTTTCATATAATAAGATCCAATAACTGTTCTCTTCCATCAAATAAACACTCAGTGTTTGTAATTATTGTGTCAAACAATTTGAATGTTAATTGTTTACCATAACAACAAATGGTATATTAGCGGAAATGTTTTGAGTTTGGAAGGGCATTTTCAATTTGAATTTACCGCTTAGTATCGATCTAAGAATTTTCGATCACGGTGTCTGATTGGCTATTTCGTCAATATACGTCGTTCCTTTGTTTTTGTACTGTTTCTCTCCCAACGCTCACATGGTTCAGTCTAATTCTTATTATCATGGAGTACAGTGGCATACATAAATGTTGATAATTTACACATAGCAAGTACAGTGAAAAATTATTTTATAGTTATTATTGATCTTGTGAAATACTGAGTACAACGTTCAGTATTTTTCAGACACAAAAATTTCTCTTGAAGATGATCCAGAATCGGATCGAAACGTTGAGGAAAATTTTATAAATTGCAAAATTGCTTTGTTTTGATTTTTTGATCGAACCTGTGCGCCGATATCATTAATTTCTATTAGATCCGTTGTCGATCAAAATCAAAGATCGTGTCGGGGAAATTTGTGTCGGTGATTTCCATGGAACCCGTCTCGGCCGCCGACAAGAATTCGCACGAGCTTTTCATCCGTGGACTATTTGCACCTAGGTACTATTCTGATTTTTCATTTCTGAAAAAATTCGTTCCAAAATAAATCAACCGTTTTCTCTCGTTTATTTCAGAACGTGCTTCATCGTAATGCAAATTCGCGTTGTAGGAAAGAACCACAAAGAAGTGTAAATTTAAAGGAATGTTATAAAAATGAGAGCCATTCCACGGGACAAGCGTCGAACGAAATATAGAATTTAATGCCAGCAGGTTTATCAACGAAACACAACGACACCATTAATGCAGCAGAGATACAACTTCTGTTTGCGGAAGATCGACAGGGAGACTGATTGCAATCAGGCAAACGTGACCGAAAAATCCTCGATATCCAAAGACCCAGATTTCGGCGCCGCCATTGAAGCTCGATGGTCCCTCGTCCAATATTTCGTGACCCATAAAGGGTACCGTAAAATCGTTTCCGTTAACTCCGATGCTTTGACTTTCTACCAATAAACGTGTTACTGGACGTCGAACCCCTTTATGTTTTTTTCCTATTTAATAAAATTCAACTGACTCAATCCTCATATTTCAATAATTTATTTTATATCTGAAAGTACCAATATATTTTTGTATTTTATCAGAAACGGACTTCACGAAGAAAATTTACAAACCTGCGAAGATTATATTGATCCACTGAATAACTATATTCTAATGACTTCGAGGGAACAATTGGAACCAGCTCTTTTGCATTTCACGGCGAACAAGGCTTCGGAAAGGTAATCCAACTTCGTCGAATTTTTCCGAATACAAGTTCGCGAATGAACGTGGACCAAAAAGCACCGCGTTGTTGCGAAACGCAGTGCGCAAGCCAGAGCCGGTGAAAATCAGAGGAAAGTTCTCTCTGATGGAAGAAAAATCCGATAGGCGGGTTCGGGAAAGGGCGAGAGAGCAGGTGGTTGGTTATTTTCCTTCAATTTTGGGGCGGGTTATCGTCGAGAGGATCGGGAGGCTGGGAAGAGGGGGTTTGCAAGGTCACGGTAATGGACCGTACGGGAATCACGGACTAATAATAATCCAGGTCGCGTCGCACTATCGGCGGTAATTCAAAGCAAATTTAACGCGCAGCGTATCGCAATTGCGGACAAACCGTGTATAGAGCGGGAAGCATAACTCACCGTGGGTTTGTTTGCATTATCTGCCGCGCTCAAATACCCATATTTATCTCATCTCTCGTGACACTCTGACGGGAGATCGTTATTTTATTGACACCCCGTGTCACGCGAATATTAAATAACCAATAATAGAACGTCCTGCGCAACACTCTTTCCTGGCTCTATTAGCATCTCCCCTGATCAACGATCTCTGTTCAAATTGTCTGGTCAATGTTCCCAGGAAACGAACCCTTTTCGAAGCGCAATGATGGGATGGACGACAATACTTGTCCGGGCCGGGAACTCGCGATTTTTGTGATCGGGGTGTATCAACCCTGCCAATGAATTATCGGTAAAACAGTCGGCATAATATCGGCCGGCATTAATCCCGGTAATGGCGGCGTCGGGTAATTATTAATTCATACGACGCCTACGAAAACGATTCGTGACGCCCATTTGTTATCGGCTCAAGGGGTTGCGAAGGCCTAATATATAATATTTGGGAATTTCATTCACGAATATTAAAAGACTCTGTTGTAAACAATCCATTGCGTTTTAAAAGGTATATTTTCGAAAATTTTCATTAGAAAGTAAACGTTTAAAAATGTAATTTCCCCTATAGAAGAGAGCAGCGGGGTAATGTTCTTCCTGAAAATGGAGGTGGGTGGAAAGAGTGTGGATTTCGTTGAAACCACAGTGAGAGATTGTCGCTTCTGTATCGGAGCAGCTGCTAATAGCATGGTTGATTTCGACTAATAAAGAACCACTGCGATTTTTCCGTTCGCAGGATAAAAAGCAGCCCCTCCTCGTGACAAAATCAAAATCGGGATAAAAAAATACCGAGCGAAACGGTCCTCGCCAATTCCATCTCTAAAGAACGAAAGACTATATATCCTGGTATGATATCGATAACATTCGTTATTACTCTTTTTGACATTTCATTTCCATTCCCGTCTCTCGCCGCCGCGCCACCACCGGCTTCCTCCATCGTCTGGCTAAGCATATAACACTCGTAGAACAGCCGTGCAAAGAAGACACTGACCGGCCCCGGTTGCCGCCGGGAAAAAATTCCCGAATCAAAAATGCCAGATCGAATGCATGATGGAGCCGAAAGTCATTTCGACGCTCGGTCGTTTATTTATATTTCACAAATCGCTTTCAAAAAGAGCGCAATACTTTGGGATTACCGGCCGGGACGCCCGCCGCGGGAGAGACAGAGAAAAATGTCACACAGGGAATCACCTATGAATCTCTGGAACGGTCGAAAAAAATTCGGAAATATTATTAAAAGCCGCCCGACTGTCCCCCACACCCGCACAACTCGCTACCTATGACCAGACACGACAGTCATCCTCGTTTCACAGCCCCTTTGCCCTACGAAATTGACCATTTCTTTATTTTCCGAAGGGTGTGTCCAATAACTGGGCCGAATTATAACTCGGTGGTTTTTGCAATGATAGGCAAAACTTGTAATGATAGACATATTTCGAAAAATTGTGGCAACAGATTCACGGTGAAGTACCATAATCGAAACACACATCATTTTTGAATATTCAATTTAGATTCTTACCGAGAATTAATTCCACAAGCAATATACGCAAAATTGAGGGAAGAATTTGCAAACAGGAGAAATATTAATCTCTTAGGTGACCACCCCTGACAGACAAGGGTTCGCGTAACGCAAGCAGGTAAATTTTTAGTATATAAAAATGTTATAAAAACTGTAATAAATGACATTCATATATTTCGTACGTCGTTTTTTACTCTTTTAAAATAAAGAGCTATTATTTACGAATTAATTTCAAGAAACACCATTTGTTGCACCACAAAAAATTCCGAATCTGATATGATGAAACAAAGAGGTAAAATAATTAAATGAAAAGAATAAAATCGAATGACGTATCCAGCTAAAAGTTTGGTGTGATATATTAATTAAATCGCGATAATAATAGGCGGCTCATTTATGAAGCTAGCGAGATCTATTTAAATGATTTATTGGACGGTGTTGGAGGGCTAGAAGACTTTTTGTGGAGCGTGACGTAGCTTGTTGCGGGAGGAAGGATTAAAAAGAAATCAATTCGAAACGCATTATCGGCCACGTTGACCTGTCAAATTACATTCGCCCCGTATAGAAGCCCTTCAACAATGTGCTACGTCGATATATATCGCAAACGCTGTGCATCCGATCGACCGCGCTTTACCCAGGGGAGAAATATCACGGATTATTATTTAGTCAGTTTATCGCGCAAATTAGTCATGCGAATAGGGATTCATTAGAGCACTCGCTTAATTATCGCAGCTATCGACGTTGTACAAACGATGCTGAAACGAGAAACGCTATGCGCATTCTAGGCGAATCTGATTTCTATCCGATTGTTTCCTTGCCACTCCGCCATCGATATCACGTTTCCCGTCGAGCCTCACGATTAATTTTCACGGTTAATTCCGCAAACCGAATCCGCCGATGACAGTCTAACTGCTTCCGCGATTTTTCAACGGAATTTAATGAGACTTCCGCATTTCTTAAGTCACCATTTCTCACTAATTGCAGAATCATCTTCCAAATTAATCTCGAACATTCTTTTATACCTGTAATCCCAGAATCGTTATCTGTTCATCGACGAAATATTATTCTTCTAATTACAAAAGTGCCTTTTAAATAAACGCATATTTGTAAGGTAATGTTCCAAGGCATCGTTCCATCTAAAATCGAGTAAAAGTTCAACTCGAATGGCATTAATAATTAACACATTAAACTCTCATTGAACATGCTAATTTATTAAAGAATTTTTCTTTTAATCTACCGTACGAATCATTTCTTCCATTAAGCTTTATCAAGCAGATGCGCGTATGAATAATCATAGAGCGTGTTAACATTCTTGATGTTATCAACCGAATCAAATAAGATTATTTCTGCATGTAGAAATTATCCCTTTGTGCATATTATTATTATCTCGAATTCCTGCTTCGCTTAATGGAAAAGTATCATGCACTCGAACGTGAATGTAATTTGAATACGTATTTTTATAAACAATTCCAGGTCGCGAAGAGTAAGTTTAGACCCGAATTTTCTCGGGAAAACGAATCTTTTAGGAGAGGTCGTGGAATCCTCCTCGAGATCGATTGTCCCCTCAGCCGGCGGCAATTTCAAACTTTTCCCCGGGCCTAATTAATTTCCACGGGGTTAATCCCCGAAATTAGACTGGTCCCTGGCGCCGTTGATTCACTAATGATTTCAACGGCTGCCGTGCCGCGTGGAAAGAAGGGGGGAGAAAAAGGAGAGAGCAAAAAAAAGCGGGAGAAAAGTTCCCTTTTTATCTGCGGCGTTGGTCGCCGGATCTTCGCGGTTCTGCGCCCGTCTCGTCCGGGGGATCGAGATAGTTTCGCGGACGCGCGAGATAGCGCGATCTCATTTGCATGAGAAAGGCGAATGGAAACTTTTTTACCCGCGGACGGGCTTCAACTTTAATTCTTAATGAAAATGAGACCCTCATGAAGTCACTAGGCTGGTACAAGATGAGATGAGAGCGAGAAGCACGGCTGCGTTGTCGGGGGATCCCTTCGTGGGGTTGCTCGACAAGCGGGGGTGTGGGAGGACGCTGACTATGAACAATGAACATGAGAGGGCCGTTCCAGCGCCTTTGGCCACACGGCCCACGGCCATGTACTTAACATCGTAGCTCTGGAATTGTCACTGTCTCGCGCGACGCTTCTTCGAGCCTAGAGACCCCTTCCGAAAGGGGATTGTACTGGGTGTTCGACTACTACATCAAATGTTTTAGGGGTGATCCTACAAGACCATCTACATGCGGAAAAAATGACAATTCCGCTGCAACGCCTTTGGTTCCACTTGATTGTCAACGTCGGGTCCATGTTATTCTGCAAAACGTCTACTTACATACAATTAATTTATAATACATACAATTAATTATATCACTTTTTGGGTAACGGATCACTTTTCTTCGTGAAAGGTTAAAGAATTTGATTTTATTCCTCAGTATTTAATAGACTGTCGACAAATTTTATTCATTTATTAGAGTGAACATGGGCATGAACATTTTGTTTGATTTCAAATAACGTCAAATGTTTGAGGGGTGATCCTACAAGACCATCTACATGCGGAAAAATGATAATTCTAGTCTAGTTACAAACAATTAATTTATATCATTGAAAATATGCTGTGATGAAACTAGTTAGACTTCTGAATAAATATTATATTTATGAAGTAACGTGAAATGATCACTTTGTGGGTAATGGATCACTTTCCTTCGTGAAGGGTTGAAGTGTTTGATTTTATTCCTAAGTATTTAATAGATTGTCGACAAATTTGATTCGTTTATTAGAGTAAACATGTCATGAACAATTTGTTTGATTTCTTAAAATTGTCCTCCGGTGTATACATTTATGTCTGCCTAAATGAATCTGCATTAACGAAGTGAATTATTCTAGATTTAATACGATCACATTTAAAGTTCCAGATTAGAGAACGCAGAATTGTAGTTCTAACAAAGGCATCGTATGGCATAAACAATTGGAAGCCGAGGATTGAAGATTTCCGCGTCGGATGGTCGGACAAAATTTCGCCGGCCGAATGCATGAAGAATCTGGACGAGTATATGTACTTAGTAAGTATATGCAAGCCTTTATCTTGCGGAAGAGCCCTCAAAACCTTACCGCGGGCGTCACACTTGGCGAGTGTACGCTCTCTTTCGAATGCAATATTGCTTTACACGGTAGTCAGTCGAGAGAAGCTCGGCTGCCAGGCCCGAAACAATAGTAATCGCACTCGACTTCATACTTAACCGAACACGGTTGTGGCACTGCCAGCAGGCACGTCTCAAAATCAGGAAGCATAATTGTTTGGGAACCCGGGACTAATATGAGGAGTGAACTGTATAGGAACTTTATATTTCGGGTCGGGTACAAACACAGAAGGAGCTGATTATGGAATATTGTGAAGGAAATCGTTGAGGAAACTTGAGATAATGGAACGACATAATTGGTTTTATGAACTAGATTCGCGTAAACTATGATTTTATTACACTCAAAATAATATATAACTCGAATGTAAAACAAATGGGCGCGAAAATAGATAATAAAACGTTGATCGTTGGGCGAATCGGTATAACAAAGAATGCCGAGTCTAGGCGGTTCTCGGAATTTATATACAATCGGACGGCAAGCGCAATGCCGAAGATTGTCGAAAACAACGGTTTCAAAAGTCGCGTATCCTCGGTACGAACAGTTGCGCCGCGATGAGGGAAAAAACCCGGAGAGCCACATCGACCGCCCTTGAACTCTTAGTATCGGTTTGGAAATACTAGTCTTAATCCTAAACAATAATCGTTATCCAACCCTGCGTCTCCATTAATTTACATACTCGTTTTTACTGCAATGTTTTTCACTGTTTCTTCATTTATCGAAACATTTTCAATCAATATTGAGCTGAATGTATTACATGTAAAACATTTTAAGTCAATATTTCAATTGAATTTATTTTTCGATTATATATAATAAACGTATGGTATCGTGCATTATTTATATTGCATCGATACGATTCCATAGAACAAATTTGGCTGAAAAAATGTAAGGCAGCTACGAGGGTGGAAGAATAATCCCAGAAGAAATAATTAGATTCTGCACCTAAGGGTAGTTTGTTGATTCCCAACCAAATTCTACTTCCTATTGCATGGTGTCTTAAAAAATGCAGTACAGTGACCACTAGCAACTATCAGAAGGGGTGGAATAAGTTGTATGTGTGAGATAAGCGTGAAAGTTTACGAATACTGGATATTGTAAACGAAGTGTATTCTTTTAAATTAACAATAAATAATAACGACGAGCACATTACGCCGAAATGTAACTACCGTACCAACCCCTAAAGTGATATGCCCGAAGGCGGGGGACCAGTCCGTTAGGCCTCCGCCGAAAAAAGATAAGAAATGCTGCGAAGCAGTAAGAAAACGCAGTGTTAGCGGGACCAGCATTCATACATACTTTACGTCTCTCTTTCCTGGACTGTCGTAGTCGGTCTCAGCGTGTCCCCTTCGGCCGGCCAGCGGATCCGCGCCGGTTCTTTCCGTCTCGTTCTCCCGAAGTGAATGTAAAAACAAAAAAGTGGGACGCCTTATTGTGCGCCGGTGAGACTGGCGACTCAAAGGCTTAGTGCTTTGTACGTGGAGCTATGCCTATGTGCAGGCGCAGCAGGAATAAGGGGTTGGCAGGGGGTAGGAGGAAGGTTGGAGGGAGGGAGGGGGTGCGAAAGGGGGCGACGGTAACTACCCCGTGTATGGGCCGGCCGTGTACGTGCACCCTCGTCAAAGAAGTGGGGGAGAAAAATACACCTAGCTACTACCTCGTTCATTTTTATCCCCTAAAGCAATTTCAGCATTGTTTTAAAATAGTACTTAGCAGGGTCATTGTATTATGCATGCGCCCTCGGTCTAGTGGACTGCGCCAGTGTGTGAGAGAACACTTGATTCCTCGCGCACGTGAGCCCCGTCCATTGTTAACTCAGGAGAGAGAAGCGGCGGCGAGGAGGAACAGGGGCTCGGAGGAAAAGGAGCCCCGGGATCCGGGTGGGGTTGCAACACGTTCGGGAGAGGGTAACAGAAGGGATTTTCTCGGGCAAGATTTTTCAACCGTGAGCACCTCGGCCATGAAACGCATCGGTGCATTCGAATTCGGCCTGTCTGTCCAACGGCCCGAGCAACGCGCTCTCCCTTTCCAACCCCCGAGTCACCCCGGGAATTTCGGATCATTCGAACTGACAGCGACCGGAAACTTAGGTGAAGCAACAGCGAATTGGTTCCGGATGCGAGCTAATTACGCGAGGAATTTTTAAATGTCCGTAGTCATCGTTCATTTATTGCTTTAAGGAGTATCATTTTTTTTAAGTCGGAATACTGAAAATCATATAAGTTATAGTGCCTCCAAGGACATTTGGAAAGGGGCTGTATTCTATTGCCCAGAAACAAGAAAATTAAGTAAGCAAGAATGAAAACATAATTTTCTTGTGGTATTGGTTCCGGATGCGAGCTAATTACGCGAGGAATTTTTAAATGTCCGTACTCATCGTTCATTTATTACTTTAAGGAGTATCATTTTTTTTAAGTCGGAATACTGAAAATCATATAAGTTATAGTGCCTCCAAAGAGATGTGGAAATTGCTCAGAAACAAGAAAATTAAGTAAGCAAGAATGAAAAGATAATTTTCTTGTGGTACACGGTGTGGGAAAAGCTGTACATCATTTTGACTCTTGTACGACAGGCTAATTCTACTTTGACTCCAACGACGTTAATGTACTGTTATTTGGTTGTCAACTTTCCGGCAAGGGCGATCAAGTACCGTAAGGGACACGTTAATGAAAGATAATTTAATTTCGGTGGTAATCAACTTGATTCCTTTGCATTGTCCGCAAAAATACACCGAAATTTTCGTTTGCCCTAAAAACCATTCCTGAAACGTCCCCAGTAACGACATTGAAAAATCGTATTAGTGATGATGAAAGGGCTCCTAGGGCCGCCTCTCGTTGATCTCTGGGCCTTCGCTTTTCGTTTCATTTACAATAAAAATAACGTCATTAACTCGGCGCCGTTCTCACAAACGAGTCTAAAAACCTCGGCAAGATTTAATTTGGTCTAATTAAATTCCGCGATGCGGCGAGTCACATTTATGAAAGAACGATGCGACAAGCCACTTGGAACGAATGTGTAAGGCACTTAATAGGAAGTGAAGACTACGGAATACGTTCACAATATATTATGCGAACGCGGGACTTTTATAAATGCATAATATCACTCTAAAATGTTAGGTTTAGCAATCAATATAATCTTGCTTCGGGATAATTGTAATTGCGAGCACGAGAAATGAATTGCAATTTGTAAAAAGCAAAAATTGTTTTTTCGATAACTGTGCGTCCTTCGTAAATGATTTCGGCAAGAGTTCCGTCCTCGATCGATACCAATTAACAAAAATTCACGTCGACGGTATCGCGTGGCGCAAAACGTTTTACGGTTTCTTCTTGACAGTAAGTTTCCGATCGAAGGAAACGTGTGATTGTAGCCGCATAAGAACTTGACCGTCGCGTATCGATCGTCCAAATTACTGTTCAGTCACGGGTGATTATAACCGTATCGCGAAATAACTGGGGGAGGGTGTACGGAGTGGGGATGGCCTGCGAGGGGTGGCCACCCCCGAATAGCCACTCGAGTCTACGGTTAGGGTGGTTCTTAGACTCTCCCGTTACTTTGACATTTTTAATTACCGACCCCTTGTTTCCGGCGAGCTCACTTGTCTCTGCTTTGTGTACGAGTCGACTTCTGGCGGCTTGACCGGCATTAAAAAGCGACATTCGCTGCAAGGAGTCGAGCACCATGAGTTAACCCTGAATTAGTAATCGTCCTAAGACCGGCCGACCACAGCACTCCATTCTTTGTGGATATCCTTTGATCATCGCGAAAATTCGACGATTTTTCCGATGGCGGAATTTCCTGCAAATCGATTTCACAGTTAAAATTTTGATGAAATTCACAGTCGACTTTCCACAGTTGGGTAATTATTTATATTAGGGGCTTCCTCATAGATTTTGATGACCTCGAAATATGTTGTCAAGGTCATCATTCTGAACAACTTTTCCCTATACATATTACCGCCGCTCGGTTTTAGTTTTCGAGATATTTGCAAAAAACTATTGCTAATATTGTATTGAATTTTTCGTATTCCTGCATTTTCCGTGGCAACGTAAGCCCGTTCCGGCGCGGCGTTCTTTACACTTTGCTTCTAAACATGCTGTGGAGATGAGAGAGATAACGGGGTCTCATTCTGATCATACACACATACGGCGAGTTTTGAATTTTGAAAGGCTACTTCGGGATTTTCGTATGCGCGGTCGGGTCGGCCTAACGGCCACATACAAAAATCCTTTTATATATCTGTTGTATATTGTATACCTGTGTTCTTCATTTTGTGTTTGGTTAGAAACGTCGTTAATCAATCACCTATGCTGATATACAAAAATCCAAGAGAGAAAATTCAATACAGTATTAGCAAAGATTTTTGCGAATATTTATTAACATTAATATATTATATATAAATATATATGGGGGTTTAATATATATGTATATATTATATATTATTAACATTAATATATTAACATGTATAGGGTAAAGTTGTTCAGAATGATGACCTTGATAACATATTTCAAGGTTAATAAGTAAATAAGTACCCACAGTTGCCGACAGTTCGACTTTTTCATTAAACAGAACAGAAGAATTAATTAAGTATATGATACCACCCTGTAACTACATTTGTGGCGGGGGCACCGACTTGACAGGGAGGGCTTTCTTTGGGGGCTCCATCAAATAATATGAAGATAGATTCTTTTTGCATCTATGAGTGATCTATGAGTGACGAAAAATAAAATTGAAAAATTAGCACAGAGTAAAGAAATGTTCCTCGGTTCAAATTTCCATGGATCGGTTCAGGGAACTAGGCATTTGCATAAACATCTGCCCTTTGCGATTGTACGAAATAGTGAGATTGAAATGATTACTGTCGGGGCATCGATTGAAACAATCGATCGGTCGATGGCGCCGCTCATTAACTAGGCGAGCGGAGCAGCCTATTTATAAACGTGGCTCGGATCCGCAGATTAGAAACACGCGCATTTCCAAAATTAGCGTCACCCTGTAGGCATAATGTAGATAGCCGTCCTTGCGTGAAACCAATAATCGCATGGCACCGGGGTTGGATATAGATTAGAAGGGTGAGTCGGCATAGCTAATACACGCGTTAATAAGAGCCCCGTGTTCCACGCTCCACGCTCTGTATATAAGCGGCAGCCATGTAATTTCTAACCGCATTTCCCTGTATTCGCTTGAAACGTACGTACACGTACGAACGAAGGTGGCTGGAAGTTACGAGCCGGTATACCGTGTGTCTCGATGCAGAAAAGGGTTAACCGATCCGTACGAACGGGAATCCTCCATTCACAGCTCACCCCCTCGGCGTCTCTTATTAAATGCATCAACTGCCGAATCGATATCCGTAAAAATCGATTCGGTAGAAAATACGTCGGGCTACCTATGTGCAATCAGGTTTTTTAACCCTTTGCGATTGAAGCTTTTTGAATTCCTGAAGTAAAACATTTTTTTCGTCATTTTTATGATGATTTCCAATTCTTGAATTTTCTGTAATTTCTTTAAGACGAATCTACCAGCAATGATTAAATCACTGGTTTCAAACTCTTATTTTAAGAGGTATAAAAAATATTTTGAATTATTTTATGGAAATTTTTAGAAGTGTGTGCAGCATGTTCAACTTAGTATAATCCATATAATGTTTATGATTGTACGCTTTTTCATTGTACAGAATTGAGGCTAGATCAAAACTAATTAAGTAGGTTAGCCTTCCATGACTTAGCGGTGATGTTGAACTGAGAAATCGTCACTAACCTATCCAACGCAAAGAATACATTCTCAACCGCCTCCAACGTCTTACAGCAAATGCAGAGAATTTTTCTATTGCCTAAAAATCCAGGTAAGT
This sequence comes from Lasioglossum vierecki, assembly GCA_028455595.1. Classification (NCBI taxonomy): domain Eukaryota; kingdom Metazoa; phylum Arthropoda; class Insecta; order Hymenoptera; family Halictidae; genus Lasioglossum; species Lasioglossum vierecki. Next base: position 5,893,994 of record CM052338.1, read on the forward strand.
TGGAAATTCCAATGTTGTATAAAAATCCACAGAAATATGTACACAACATAAATCTGCTACGGTTTAAAAGTTGCTTACATCGAAGAGCCTGTCTCGTCACAGTAATCTGCGCTCGAGACCCAATTCTCCGTAATCCCTCGGAAGAAGGGGTCTCTCCTGCGTTTCTGCGAAGCGATCTCGATCCTGGTCGATGATCAAGCCGAAGTCTATGAAAGTATCGTGGCCAGGTGTGCGGGATCATTCTTGATAAGGGCTGTGTCGGACGACACGGCGTATCCGGTCTTGTTCCGCGAACTGTTCCGCTGCTTAACCGGCACGAGCAGCGTATCACCCGTTACAGTTCGACTAGACGAGTACTTATACGCCCACAGAACGGCACCAGCTAGCCATGCACATTCGCAGGAGGCGGAGAGGGTGGTGGCTGTCCGTAGCCCGCAGCCTGTAGTCACGTAATTAGGTGATTAAAATTAGATCTCGCATCAGCCAGAAACTCAATTAGCAATTAAACGTGGCATTTTCTCTAATTACGATACGTTCTCACTAATTACAGTAGCTAACCTTCCCCGCGTCTCTCGCGGAACCGTTTCTCTCTCTTTCGATTTCTCTCTCCTCCCTCTCTTTTCGTCGATTCACACCCTCCTAATTCTCGTCTCTCCCCCCTCTCTCTCGCTCTTCTGCATCTCCCCCTCCAGTTTCTCTCGAACCAGCCCTCTGTACACTGCTCTCTTTCGTGATCCCATTCCCTGGCTCCTCTTCCTCTTATCCTCCGTCGAACCGTGGCATCGTAGAGCACTCGGGGAAACGAACCGGATCTGACTCGATGCACGCGTCGACCTATCGAAAGTATCGATGCCAATTGCCTGCCAGGTCTGCATCGAACCGGCTGCCAACCCCTCCGACGACCATCGACGCACTCGTTTATCGAATTACGACAGGAGGAACCTGTGTGGCTCCTCGGAACTCTTCCTCGATGAAACACCATCGCGAGCCACAGGCTTATCTTCCACTTCGTTTCGGTTAGCAAGGGACGATCCGCGGATGATCAACGATAGCGCTCGAGCATGGGGGACCTTTGCTTATGGGGGTGGCGATGTCGAATACTTGATGCAGCCACCCGTTGTCGCGCACCCGCGATTTTTAAGAACGCAACCCTGGGAAAGGACGTGTAATTTGTTTGGGTTCGTCATAATTGCGTTTCGGCGTGGGGGATGATGGTGTGGGGGTTGTGGAGGATTTTGTTCGGGGCGATAGGGAGGTGGAATTGACTTGGCGTACAGGTCATTGCTTTATATGGATCTAAGTAATTTTTTAACCTCTTGAACATTCTTTTTCTTTTATAGTTACAGTGATTAGAACATCAAATGTATGGCTGCATTTATTTTAATGCTTAAATATGGATTATAAACGAATCAAAGTACGGCAAGGGGTTAATATTAATATACACTGTATGACTGAGGTGTAAGACTCCAAGGCAAGGAATACGAACTTTATGAACCTGAAGAGAACCAAAGAGGACTTTTATTTCTGCACGTAAAAACAATCAAGCAAGTTATATAATTTTTTAACCCCTTCACGTTTTCTTTTATAGTTACAGTGATTAGAACATCTCTATGCACAAAAATGTCGTAGATGGGAAAAGAGAATGTAGATTTTATGTATGGCTACATTTATTTTAA
>CM052338.1:5895769-6175013 GCA_028455595.1 Lasioglossum vierecki
TAACATCGTGTACAACATTTGTATGTAGCATGATACGTTTTTCGGCTTCCACTGATTACGTGGAACAGATTCGGAAGATTGGGCTAATTGTTTCCTAGGATAATCACTGTGACGTCACGGTAACAGAAGAACGAATTGCAAACATTCGCCGTGCATTAGATTTCGACAACAGAATTCACAAAGCGGCATTACCGGTCCGTTAATAAATTACCATGATCCGGTTAGCCCCGACTAGGAAAGAATCACTTTGATGGCATGTTACAAAAGATACTAATGACAATACACCGGATCGATGAAGTTATCCTAGCATGACGTGGATCCTGAAAGGCTCGGACTGGTGAGATATATAATTAAAGCAATATTTGGGCTTACGTAATTATGGTTCATTAACGAACGGGCTCCCCCCAAAACACCAGAGTCAATAAGATACGCATGCTTGGTTAACATTATGTCACATAGCCGAATTACGTCCCCGGTTCCATTAGCTGAGTTGGAATAAAGTTACCGATCAATAGGCACCGCTGTGCGGGTTGTATGTACAAACTGATCGCGCGAAGGTTCATCTAAAGCCCCGATATTGACGAATAATAAACTTGGATATTACCCTATTGTCCTTGTTGCATACGACCGAAGAGGAGGGCACAGGGTTGCAACGGTTTTTTTTCAAACGACCAATCAAAATTGCAGGACCATATCAAATTAGAATTTTATGCAAGCTATGAACCATGGTAGCCGGACAATCTCGGCCATCATCAAAGAATAAAATTGCAAAACTGAATATTACCAACTATTAAATCAAATATTATATCGAAAATTAAAACTAAATATTAATGTATACCAGCTTGCCTTTACCTCTTCACTTTCCTATACGTGAAGAATAATTATAGAAACTAGGAAACCAGGATGAGAAAATACAAAAATAATGAAAAAATTTGAATTTAGTGCATTATCATTCGATAGTTGAAGATTCGTTGGCGGACGTGTTAACGGTTGAAACTAAGGTCACTTTCCTATACGTGAAGGATAATTATAGAAACTAGGAAACTAGGATAAGGAAATACAAAAATAATGAAAAAGTTGTAAAATATTTGTGAATTCAGTGTATTACTTTACTAAAGTACGGATCGGCAAGAAATTTATTTGTTTATCATTCGATAGTTCACGATTCGTCAGCGAACGTGTTAAGGGTTGAAACATGGGATTTTTTAATCGAGTCTGAAATTGCAAACTGTAAATGGATGTACAAGAGTGGACGAAGATTAGTTGCAGAATCATTAACCGAGGCCTGACGAAGTCAAAACATTTCTCAGAAGAGGAGGTTGGCAAGATCGACGAGACACCCTGACGGTATTCGAGGTATCGACGCGGCCGTCGAATCGGCGCAATAATAAGACCTCATGAATAATAAACCTCTCGACGGGTCACGCTTCCTCGGGCCAGCTCGCGATTATTTTGTAGCCGCGCACAAATTAAACTTCCGGCCATTAGAGGATTGATCCAGCTCGGAATGGAATGTAATATCACGGAAGGTGGCTGGCGTCGTTCGAGGAGAACTAGGAAGACGCGAGGGTGAAGCGGGAGGTGGGGGAGGAGATGGTGGCCGCGTGAGCGACGGGGGTGCAGGATCTTAATTATAATTCTTGGCCGCGAAGTTCCGACGAAAGCCTCGCAAATGAGGTCGGCGCCCGTCTGACACAAACGATATCGTGCACGACCGCGAAAAACCTGACACCACAGGCCACGGTCCGTTTCTGTGACGTCACCGAATGCATTATCCAACGGCCATGAAATACTCAAAATTGTTGCTAATACTATACTTTTATAGGAGCGCAATTAGGAACATCTTTTTTAACATTCAATGAAACAAACCGTAAGAAAGTCTTTCAGTTTTCAGCCTTTTCCCAGACTTTCATCTGGTTTTTATCATTGCAATTCACTTTCGAGTTCAAAATTGCGCTTCAATGATTATTATATTATCTATATTATTAATTAAATCACTTCTAGTATTTTCTATGAGAACCCTTCAATTGAATTCTGTAATTAATTCGAATTGTGCTGAAAATAAGATATTAGAACGGGAAGGATGCTTCGTAGTAGATTAGATGTCGAAGGAATCGAGGGGAGATGGATTTTGAATTTTCGCGAGTTAGATTTCGGAATAAGTTTGCGAAAGAACGTTCGATTTGGGATTAGCGGTTACATACATATAAAATTGTTTGATGAAAGGGTTCATCCGGGGACGCGCAAGGAACGGCGGCGGCGAGACACTTCCGGGAAATTGATTACCGGTTTCGATCGAATTCGTATCAAATTCAACAAATATAATTGCAGTAAAAACGAAGCTTTACCGGTGTGACACGTTCCCCGCGTTCCCGACAATTATTTCTCCATCCATTTCCTATCGCCGCAACCACGATATTCTCGAGGAATCCGATATATTCAATTAACGTTATACCGCACTTCCACTTGCGGCTCCGCCGTGTTTCGTGCCCGCGGTATAGAGAGAAAGAGTAATTCTTTTCCAGGACATCACGTTTTTTACACGAGGGGAAACGTTTATGAGGTCAATATGCGGTTGCGGTCGCTTATGATTTTAATTCGACCGGTACACGGCTCTTCTCGCCGGTCTCAATCTTCGCCACCGACCGAAATCGGTTAACGATTTTTGAATGAAACCGACACAAGGTGTATCGCGAAAAATTCACACCACCCAATTTTATTCTACCGGCGACTCGTTCTTCCCACGATCCGATACAGAACCGAATTGAATTCGCGAGTTATCGAAAAGAAAAATTCTGAAGGCGAAGAACTTGATAAATAATTTACATCTTCGCAATATTCTTCAAAAGATTTCTACAAATTGGTACGCAACAAAAATTAATCGTTCTTACGAAGTCTATACTTCGTTTAGACGTCCACAGCGTGGCACATTATAAAAATGAATTGATAATCACTCGCACAATTAATTCGACTGTCCTTTATGAATTATTAAATCAATTATCGAACCTCAGCTGTTCGCACAATTAAGAATAACAATACAGAGATATTATAGTAGGATGGAGTAGGACAACGGCGTTCCGGGCAAAATAATTAGGAAGCAACGAAAGCGAAATAAAAATGAAACGAAACTCAACTCCCTAGTTAACAGGTTAAGCACCTCCGGAGATTGTGAAGGGGTAGGTTCACCGAACGGGGGAGACCAAAGTCCGGCATCGATGTCCTCAATCGGTCGATGCCGCTCATTACCCTCCCACGAATTCGAAAAAACCAGCAACGTCGGTGAACGGGCTGTCGCGGCGGGGGGTAGTTCGAAAAAAACATTTTTTTCACCCCGACGAAAATTCCTTACGCCGATAAATCACGATTATTTGACCGAAGCTTCCACGGCCGGGCAGTATATTTTACTTACAAAGTCACACGTTGGATCACGCGCACACTTTTTTCCCTGGCTGGCCGGGTATTACATTTTTAAATGGTTTTTACGTTTTGAATAGCAATGGGGGTTTGCCTGCATACCTTTACCGGCTCCCGGTGCCTACATCCCGGTAGCCCCTTTCACCCCCCGGAGTACAACTATCCGGCGTCGGGACACCCGCACCCCTTTCTTTTCATCCCCTTCTCTGGGCCGATTTCTCGTCGACCGCCACGATCCGGATTCCCGAATGCACTGGGATCTTGTCGAGGTGTTCGAAGAAACGGTTATCGATACTGGAATCGACTTACTGCGGCGTTTTTCAAGCTGGATAGAAATAAATCGAGTAGGGGATAAATTCCACATATAAAAATTCAAGTCGAAAACGAAGAATACAACTTTTTCTGCATGACCTATATATGTTTCGAAAGGCTTCCATAGAAATCACCGACATAAATTTCCCCGACGACTAATTTGGCCGACAACGCCTTTAACCGACAAGGAATCTAAAATCGTGTCGGTCAAAATAGATGTCCTTTAAAGGCGTTGTCAGCCAAAGTATATAGTCGGTGATTTCCATGGAACCCTTTCAAGAGATACTTGCCAATTTCGCCTCAAAATCCTCTAACAAATAAGTCTAAAAAACTTATAGGTGTATATGCGGAAAATTAAACATGGCCTTAAAAACTCACGAAAGGAAAGAGTTGAGGAAAAATTTGGTATAACCACGTGAAAGCTCTCTTGAACCATGCTATGCCTGATAAAAACATTTTCGATCGTACTGCTAATAACAGAGTAATCTCTACTGGTCACGATTCGTGGTTTAGCCTGCATTGCGTTATAACTTAACAATAAATGATTTTTATTTTACGCTCGACCATATTCTGCTGTTCTCATAGAAATTTGGTCGACTGTAGATGTGCACGGTTTTCTATAGTGTCTTATAGCATTGTCGCGTGTAAGCCACGGCTCGCGGCCACTGTTCTCGTACACATTCGTTAGGTCGCGGGCTTCAGATTAAGGGGTATGAGCGTAAAAAGGGGGCAGCGGTCGAACGCGAGGAGCCGGCGCGGCGTCGGGAGGGCGGTAAATGTAAAAATATTGCTGAATCGGTGCAGATAACGGTTTCATATGGGGGCTCTCTCTACTACGGCTCAACACCACCTCGCCCCCGAATGCCCACCCCCTCCGTAACCCCCGGGTGCCCGTCCTATCCGGTATGTCCCACCCCCGCGTGCGCCCCGATACGGTACGGGACTTGCTTTGAAAAAAATGTATCTCGACTCCGGGCGTAGTGATACGAAAACGTTTTGCATTTCAGCGAGCACGATGGCGAGCCCGTGCACCCGTTCCAAGCGCGCCCAGTAACGAATCAAACGAATAACTTTCGACGCGCGAATCGTCCCTCCAAAAATTACCGGTAGTTCCACGGCAAAACGGCCATATAATACGTGGAAGTCGGGAAAAGTCGAGAAAGTCGGATGGATCGGCCTGATCCATTCGTTGTAATCTCCAACCATCCGTGGATCCTCATCGATCCGCGCTGGTAACAAGATTCCGTATGTAGATCGAAAGTTCCCGGTCGCTCATCGAGATTAATATTTACCTCCCCCACTGTCATCCTCATCGTTGACGAATCGTAGTTTCTACGGACATTTGCCGCCGCTCGAATAAATTAAATATTGTTCGTTAGCTGCTCTCCGCATATGTAGTGTCGTCGTTGTTTTTCGACCTGTGCGCGCGTTTTTCCTCGTTCGCTCGTTCGTATCCGCACTCGCTGTACACTCGCTTCCTCGTTCCCTTTCCCCCCGTTCTTTCTCTCTCTTTTTCTGCTTCTTCTGTCGCGATTAAAAACCTTTCGAGATTTTAATCGAAGAAAAATATTCGCGTCAATTGAACGGGGACGGCCGATCGATCGATCGTCCGAATGTATTTTCACTCGAGCTCCTACAACCCTCTGTCGCGGTTTCGCATTTATTCCCCTGATGCTGTTTTCACGGGGATACAATCTTCCCTGTGTGAACGATCTCAATGGAAACAATTTGTTGATCTTCCCCGACGAACCGGCCTTCCGGGTTTCAGTTCGCGGAGGGGAGTTTTTCAAGTGATCCACGGGACGAAGAGTTGAGCATTTTTCGGGGTGACTTCGGAAGAGCGATAGATCCTCGGATGACAATTGCCTCAGTTGATTAGCGGGTTTTTAAAAATTCAAAATTCTAGAACTTTTCTATTATTTGATAGATAAATATTATATTTCGTTTTGTTGATCGTACGAATTAATAGAAATTAGTTCATGATAATTTTGCAATTTATAAAATTTTCCTCATCGTTTCGATCCGATTCTGGATCATCTTCAAGAGAAATTTTGCGTTTGCTATGCGTAAACTATCAACGTTTATGTGTGTCACTTGTACTCTATGATATTAAGAATTAGAGAAACTTTATAAATGGCAAAATTACTTTGTTTTGATAAACTAATTTCTATTAATTCGCACGATCGACAAAATGGAATATTTATTATTTGACGGGGTGGTTTATGACGTATTGTAATATCATTATGGACGTAGTAAGATTTTGCTATTTTTTTTCAAAATTAAAACTTGCAGTTTTGAATGAAGAGACATTTTTAATGAAAACGAATGTTAACAAAGTCAAACGCTTTGCATCTAATTTCAGCAGATTTCAAGATTCCTTAACGTGTCGCAGCGAAGAAGAGGAACCGATCGTCGAAACCGCGTCGCCGACGCCCTAAAACGGTTTACTTCGAGGGGGGGAGGCAAGGCATTAAAATGAAAATTGATGAACTGCAGTATCGTAGCCAGCGAAATAATCTGGAAAGTTATGAGCCTCGTAATTTACCGCGGCCTTCCTTAAATTCATAATGAGACGCATTTAAAGCAGCTGCCGGTAATCACGGCGATTAAAACGTCCTTAAGCGCGCGCCGAAACAAATTATACTCCGGTTACGGAACAAAAAATTGTTCTTTCGGATTTCGAATGGTCGGGAACGGGAATGAAATGATTCGATTGGTTAACGAAAGAGGTGTGTCGCCCCTAATGATTTTTTCATCCCTTCTTTTATACTATCGAATTCACTCAATAAAATTATTTGTAAATTGGTAGGTCATGATCAAACTTGTAAGAGTAAAGATGTTTAAACTACAAATGCAATCATACATATACAAAAAATTTACAGAATATCGCTCCTACATATTATATTTTCGGCTTATATTCTCATGTAGGATCACTCTACCTCCACGCTGGTATATTAGGACAGTCCGGGACAATCAGTACAGGGGAGGGACGAATTCTTTTTCGTACCAGAGATTTGTATATCCACACTGTCACACAGTAACGTCACAGTGTGTACACCGCCAGTGGTTTCCACCCTCGCATTCCCACCCCATGCAAACACTTCAGACAGCATCCCGATCTCGCGACTTCCTGTTCCCGATCTGTCCAGTCTACATTCTGCCGCGTCGCATCTGGATCCTACGATAATCCTTCTCCTGAATCCGTGACCCAGGATCATCCGAATAATGTCATCGTACGTATTTATAGCTCGTTCATTCGGCCCCGCCCCCATCGTAGCCGCCCCTCCTCCCCCGCGACGCAGTCCGAAAAAAGCGTTATATTCGAGATCCGTAGTAAATAAAATTGCAGATTAATTCTGGGTAAAATACTACGATTCGAGGAACGCTCGGGCGTCGCGTTGTTATCGTTGGTATACAGGGGGCGGGGGTAAAAAGCGAGGTGATGGTGGGATGGGGAGGGGGGTCGGAGGGGGCGGGGGCAGCGGGAAAAAAAACGAGAAGAAGAGGGTGGGAAAACAGAAACGATTGTGTCCGTGTGTCTGTGCGCGGGTCTGTGTGCGCGATCGTCGATGGACGGGTGGAGGTAAAAAACAAAAAAAAATTAGAGGAGGAGGAGGAAAAAAGAAACAACAACATAGGTGGAGGGAGGGAGGTAGGAAAAAAGGAGGTACAGACGCGTGTATACGCCCGCGGGCGGAAAAATGACGCAGACGAGAGAGAGAGAGAGAGAGAGAGAGAGGGGGGGGGGGGGAGAGAGAGAGACACACACACGAAACGGAAGCGCGTGGTTCGAACGTCGTCGTCGTCGTCGTCGTGGTCGATTGACGGTTGGGCGAAGGAAGTCATCGAATTGGGCTTATCAAATGGAACCGATCGAGCCTACGACGCTGGAACTGATTCTCGCGGTTCACGTAACGAGCACGGTTCAGCTGTTGAATCGAGGGTTCACGCGCAGTTGAACCGCTGAGTGGCCATGAGTCACCTTAGGAGCGCGACAGTGGTGCTTCGGAAGGGTTGAAAGCATGAAACAAAATAGAGAGACAGAGAGAGAGAGAGGATAAAGTTCGCAGGAAAAAGTTCCGGGAAAAAGAGGACGTCGCTCTGAGAGTTGAAGATCGCGAGAGGATGCACAGGGACACGTTCCCCCGGTGTCAATTGGTCCGATCGGATTTTGTTTCACGAATGCGTTGGCTGTTACAATGCGCGTAATCGCTCGAGTGCCACCGACGTCGATGATCGCGGATCATGAAAACGAGATGGATTTTTTTTTTAGTAAATATTTCAGGCAATGATTCTATGGCAGGCTAGCTTGTTATGTTAATTTTACGGGGAAATGGAAGGATCATTGATTATTGAAGGAATGAGTTTGAGAGAGGGTGAGAGCCGCTGCCAGCCACGCAACGAAACGCAGGACCCGAACCCTTCGTATAATTCCACCCTTACAATTATCCCCGGCATTAAAAACACGATGTTAATTTCTCTCCGCGCTGAACGACGGAGACCCCTTCGATTCAATCGATTTGTAATTCTGCGCCTAAGCGATGCCATCTTGCGCGAAACTCACCATGATGAATTCGTAATATTCAGAGCCCTGTACAGGCGATTTGAAAAAGTGGCTGTCAGCTGTTTCGAACTTGCTGCTCTGTCAAATAACAGCTTCTTAATTATTACTGTCGCGGCTGCTAGGGTTGTGGAAGATATTCACTCCGCTGGGAGTTGTTCTTTCGATGTCGTTCTGGGGCGGGTTTCTTAAGAATCGTGGCAATTTCATCCTATACTACTGAACCATGGAAATGAAGATATCAATTAAAAACAGGAATATAAGTGAACGCTTTTCAGCAAGAAATGTGCTACACCTGAAGAAACAGGTAATTGAAGCATGACATCATGACGTCATGTCTTGTAAGATCGATATAGTAGAGATCGATCAAGATAGAAGATAGTCCCACGTGCGGAAGGAATAGAATAGTATAGAAAATCAAAGAGTAAATTAAAAGTGTTTTTGTTAATAGAATTATAAGGGGAAAAGTGTTGGAGAGAACTTGAATATCGTTTCTCTTTTGGCAGGTGAATGTAAATAATGTGAATAATGTAAATAGTTTACAATAATAAATTTTGAAAGCTCTTTTGACAGGGCAACGATCTCTTTTGTGAGACCGAATAGGATATTATATGTATGTATTTCATGACGATATATTAGAACTTTGCCATGTGATTGTATAGGGAATTTTGAGAGTAGGTATTTTACTTTGTGTACGTTTTATTCGTTTCACTGCTTAGATTTAAATTTTTGTATTTCGATCGAAAGACTTTATGCAAAGCGCCACATCGGGTTAGCATAAGAAAAAATTATTCAGTTTCTATGTAGATGAATACGCTGCGCTGTAAAATATTTAATATTTACCAAATTTTGATAGAATTTTTTTTTATATATTTCATATTTTAGTACATATTGGGCCAGTATTGGAATAATTGGAAATACGAATAATTGCTACGAGATGTAAGCGTGTAGATGTTTTCGACTTTACGGATGTATTTGCGACGGCGTATTAAGTCTCGTAGGGTTTATTTTCGCAATGATCAATACCAAAAATATCGCCGCAACAACTTGTTTGAATATCCGCATCGAATTAACCACTAAACCCGAGCGAAAAGCAGAAATTCCGAAAAGTCCTAAAAAGTCAAACGTTGTCAGGTTTACATCAACCACAGCGTTATGAATATTGAAAACCCTCTAAAATCAAACAGTGGCTGGATTATAAGAACCAGGAACTTTATGAATATTGATTTCATAATCAAGGGGTTACACACTGTGGATCATCTGTATGGTATTTGATCCGACGCTATATCAGACGTATCAAAATATCTATCGATTTGACTTACATATAAGGTGCTGGAATTTTATTTACAAATCACTTTGAAAATTGTTTCTGGTCTGCCATCACAGAATTACGAAAGAGTCGATATCTGAGATGTCTAGAAAACAACAAAGATTTACAATATTGTTTACGTTATTAAACACGTTGATATCTAATCAATCACTACACAGTTAATTATTGTACGAGAAATTATATCAATTCCATATTCATAAAATACAAAAAAATCGTATACAACGGAATTATTCTAGATCGGTGGAAATGTTTAAATTTCAAATTAAAATATAGCTTCGACTGGAAAGAGTTAATTTTAAAAAGAAAATTGATTCTTTCACTGGAATGGAGCACAGCATAAACATTAACAGACAATATGAACCACATAAAAAAATAGGATCGGTTCAGTCGCGTCTTCAGGGTTAAAGGCAGGTCCCTTTAAAGTCGCGCGATCGAATCGCTCGCCGGAATAAGGAATGAGGAACATTCACACGATCATGACCCGCCGAGCTTTTTAAACAGCTCGTATTCAGGCAGAGCGTGGTCGTATCCACGAAATCGCCGGTCCTATTTGAAATCACAGCACGCCACGCGCGCCGTGGGGTGTAGTCAGAAGACACAAGGCGGCAAAGTATGAGCGGGGACGTCGGAGGGGTGGTGTTCACCCCATAAAACAATGCTCCCACATCTGTCAGCCTCTTCTAGTTCCTCTCCCCTGGTAGCCGCCCCTTCAAGTCCCTAATTATACCGCCCCCTTCGCCCCCCTGTCGACCAACTCCACCATCCTGTGCGTCTGCATTATGCGTCTGGACCACTTGGGCACGCACGGGGGCGAAGGGGAGAGATGCCCTTGTAAAACGAGAGCGAACGACGGTCAAGACGCGAATCTAAACTTTTTCCATGACATTTGCTGAACCCCGTTACCCGACGACGACGCGACGACCCGAAAAAAGAAGAGAAAAAAAGGAGGGGGTGCAAAGACGCCCTCGAGACGTCGAGGGAGCAAACGTCCGAAATTTCAGACAATAGAGAAAACGAGTCTGCTCGTCCCCACGCTGTTCCCAGTTTCATTATTATTTTCTCTCTCGTCCACCGGTTTATTTTTACTTTCGATCGCGTACACGCTCTTCTTCTCTGCCTCTCTTTCTATTCTTTTCCCCACCGTGTCCCTGGAATTGACTGTAATTCGATTGTCACCGGGAACAGATGTTTCGATGATTAAAATATTGGAGGAGCGGGATCGACGGCGCGAACCAGAGGTGAGCGGAAAAATGAATGGCAAATGGGGAGATGGAACGCTGCGGGGTGCCACGGGTTTTCGAGAATCACCAGGTTTGCGGGTGCTTGCGGGATGTCTTGGGTTTGGGGCTTGCGGTTTCCGGTTGATCTCGTTTTTGCGTTTTTTTCAGGCAGGGTTTTCGGTTAGTGGTTTGTATTCTTTGCCACAGTCGATTCTAGGACAAGAAATTGTTTTCGTGGCCGTTTCGACACGAATTTTTTTCGGAAAAACTGTCGAACCTTTTTTATTGAGATTTTGCACACATATTTACTGGTATTTGAAGTACTCGTGTGATTCGTTTTAATTTCGTGGAGTCCGTTTTGATTTCAGTCACTCTGCTCAGAAACAAAATAAAAGAGAATAAAATGGCGCAGTGAAAATTTCGATCGTACAATGGCTGCTACGAAATGATGAAAAGCATCCATCGAGGGCTGAAGCCTCGTAAAAATGTAACAGCTACGAACGTGTACGCAATATTGGCGCTCGAAAAATTGTCGATATATTAATATAAAGTTGGCGGTGGTGATTGGTCGTTTACCAGGCGATGGGTTTTTCAGTTCACGCGCCGGATGAGTCACGTCTTTGAATTTTAATTTCTCTCAAAAAATCTGAGTAATCACGGGAGAGGCCGGCGAACATGTGCAGTCACACCTCTCATTAGGTTTTTGACAGCCCTTCATACGAGGATCAACCCACCCTGTGCATCCACCCGAGTTCCCAACCCCCCTCTTTCCACCCCCCTACACGCTTCTTTGTTCTTTGTCTCACTGAATGCTAGCAACCCCTCTGCCAGCGCGGCTTAAATCAGTCGAACGTCGAATATGAGCACGAAATTCACGAGTCGAGCGGCAATTAAAATATTCTTTACGGTTGGCCGTGTGCTAGCCATCGTTTATTCCCACAACGATAATGAACGATCAATAACGAAATTCTAGAATTGTGCTCGGTGCCGATTATACGAAAAAAGAAGAGAGAGAGAGAGAAAACTAAAGAACATTCCAGCTGCGTGCTCGCGAACTCCTTTTTGCTAGCAATCGATATTCAAAACTGGCCCACCGCTGCTTCATTATTCTTCAAGTACCCGGGAAACAATGATTCCGACACGTAAACCTACGCGTATTACAACAATAACTTCTAATTAGAAGCAAACACCGAGTAATGAGAATATGCGGCCGTTACGACGGCTACGTTGGTTATCTACGAGAAGAGTTTCGAACAACGGGTAATTGATAAAAATGGCACTTGTCTCTGCTTTGTTCAATTCACTTGAAATCACCTGTTTTATGTGAAATAGAGTCTGCAGGTTAATAGTGACATGCATGTTTAGAAATTTTTCTAAAATAAAAGGTAAGTCTAGTCGCTGATCATACTTGTTTCAACCCCTATACTAGTTACAATTATATTTTAGCATTTATCCTAGTTAGAATTATATTTAAACATTTATTTCGACCTAGAATAATCTCATTGTATATGATTTTTTCATTTTATGGATATGAAATTGATATAATACTTTATACAATCATTAAACGTGTAGTAATTGATTCAGACACGAAAATATTTAATAATGTAAACAATATTATGAATAATATATTCTAATACAACTATAATAACACCGCTGACTATCAGAACAAACGGAGAAGCCATGGATGGTCACAAGTACATACTATAATGGTCCAAAAACGAATGAAACATTGACTCCAGTAAATAACTCCAGATAAAAATCGTGTCTGTCTGTCTGTTTGTGACATTTCTACTAAATTGTGTTAAAAAATTATTCCTACCTACTATCGTAATAAATATATTTTTTTGTGATATTTTTTAAATTAATTTCGTTAAATTTCGTTGTTTATAAATAAAATCTCTATCCGAGACCAGTTTGGCGACTGGAAATATAATCGCGTTAATAATAATCAACCAGGACTTGTACAGCTAGTTTTCCATAAATCTAAGAGTATTAAGCAAGACGAAAACCAATTGTCTGACTACGACAGCAGCTTGCCGAAAGAAAAACGGAGGAAGATTGAGCTAACTGCGCAAACGGTCGCGTATTATCAGGATGTAAATTACCGATAATTGTTAGCATTCTATTATTTTCAATTGCTCTGGTAGCCGAGGGGCACCGATTTCAACGCCCAGGCCCGTACACATTGGCCCCGATCGGATCGAATTATCGATAACCATCAGTGTATCGTCTGTCCGGACGTTTATATAAATGATTGAAGCTCACGGGTGCCGGTAACTCAAGAAAACGCCCGCGCTCCTCTCGATAATTTCGAATCGTATATATTCCAATGTTTGATTTACCGGGCTGGACCTTCTGGTAACCTTTCATTTACCAGGTGCAATTAGCTATCATCGTTTCTCATCGACTATTAATGAACCAGGGCCCCGAGAGAAAGAGAGAGCTGGTGTTCTCGAGTGATCTTGGGTGTAGAGTTCGTTGCGTGTCATCTGTCCATGGTGTCCATGGTAGTCGATCCATGGTGTAATGCAGGTACTCGTCACCAGGATGCACTTACCCAAATTGAGCACAGCATGCAGGTACCTGAAAAATATGTCGGGGAAACACACTCGGTGCCCGTATGGTTCGAACGTTCTCTCTCTTTCTCTCTCGCATCCTTTACAGTGTATTCAATGGCTGCTGGAACGTGTCGCAGGATGTTGATACCTTCAGGGCTATTATTATTGTCACACCTACCTGTACCATTATGCAGATAGTGATCTAGCGATTTTTACGAATATGATTGGCGTTGTTGCTGCTGCTCTCGTGGAATGTTAAATTGTCCCCTCGAGCCGGGACGGTAATAATTATAGTTAATCATGTGTGCCCTACGTCCCGAGGTTATTGGCTGGGTATTAACGAGTCCAGACTCGACCGAAGGACTCAAAGTAGCCTCCGTCTGCTCAAATTGTTAATAATAGGACTGCGGGGACATTCATCTTCCACTGGCGAAGCGAAACCCGTACCAATTTCAACTTCTATTCGGTGCGGAGTTTTGTGCGAATTTTATTTGAATTCCGTAAGGATTATAGTTGCGGCTCAAGAACGTAGCAATTTGGTTTTGTGCTTGAGTTTTAATTGAATTTTTTTGGAATTGATCATTGAGTCGATGGAGTAACTATCGTTTGGCACGGTTGGTCTTGAGGATTGAGGTTTGGAGAGCCAAGTTGTTGAGTTATTATAGCAATTATTTTTGTAACTTGTATCTTGTAGGTCATTATCAATTGTAATGGCAGGTGTGGCAGATCTTTTGATTTTGAATTTTTTAAATGGGATACCTGGAGAATTGGAACCTGTTAAATGGAAAATCTCGAGCATGGAAATTTGTAAAGTAGAATATGTCGAACTAGGAGACTCGCGAAATTGAAAATTTCAAGGACCAAGAACTTTCCGCGTCGAACGAACGAGAACCAGGAAGTTTCCGTATTGTTTATTCGTAAATTAACAAGTGGAAAATTTTAAAAATACAGATTCGTCGACGAGAAAATCCATAGAATCGTTACGTGCGACGTAACAGATGATATCGAGGATTAGCAAGTTAGAAACTCTCGACAGTGATTTGCACCGTAGAAAATCTAGCGAATTAGTGGCATAGAATAACTTGAGATCGAGGCTTCCTCGAGTAGAAACTTCGCAGAATTTTGCTTCATGAAGCAGAATTAGGATCGCTGTGATGCAGTACCAGAAGTCGTATCGGCTGCTAAACTAGAAAATCTTGGACCGTCTAATTGGGCTTAAAAACGAGTGAACAGTGAAAATGAAGGTGCGCGAGACACGGACCGCGGGATGCAGGATTCAACAGCTGGAAGATGTCGAGCACGATGTTCCGCGAGGTAGAAAATCTCGATGATTAGTACTTTTAAACTGTAATTTGAGTGTAGAAATTGAAGAACCGTTCAGAAGATTTGCTGTCGATGCATTAATAAAACGAAGTAAAACGCTCGGCGCTCGCCCATTGCGCGCGCGATACGTTGAATTCAATAACAAAAGTTCCCCGTATCAAAGTTAAAACGGTGCTCTTCTGTCGGTGGTTCTCTTTCTTCGTATTTCACTTTTAATTAAAAAAATTGCGTTAAATGGAGTTTAGCGTTTCAAACATTTCTCCCTAGAAAAAAAACACAGACACAGACAGACAGACGTACATACATATATCGAGAAAAAGAGAGAGAGAGAGAGAGAGGGAGCGCATAGGTGCCCGCACGGTGCCATAAGCCGGAAATTAATCAATACGCGATTCTTCCGTTCCCGACCGAACAAAAGTGAACCAACCACTCCCGAAAGCACACTTCTATACACGAGTGCCCTTAATTTTCCCGGTTCAGAGTCGCGCGGGCGACGACGTCGACCGACGACCGACGACCGACGACCGACGTCTCGTCGCAAAGTCACGAGTGAAATTGGCCAGCTTTCCGAGGGAAAAACCTCTTTGTGAAATCGTCACGGCCGTGAATCATCATCCTCCTACCTCCTGTCACGCTGTTAACCGAGCGACGATGATGCCTCGTGTTAAGGGGTTGCTAAAGAGAGGAGTCGCGGGGGTTGGAGAACTGACAAGGGACGTCGAGAACTCGGCGAGAGGAGCTGGGGGTTCGCTAGATAGAGGAGGACGGCGTGACTACCCCCTATTTATATTCCGGCTCACCCTCCTCATCAACGGCGTTCATCTTTCCTATTAAAGTAGTAATTTAGCAGGAAATTAAGCTACGCACTCGCTTCTCGCGCCGCGGCACTTGCTCTCCCTCGATCTTTCCTTTTCTTTCTCCCTCTGCCCCCCTCACCCCTTGCCCTTTTCCCATCGAGAACGTTTCAGTCGATCACCGACGGTCTGTTTCCATTTTCCCAACCTGTCTTCCCTCTTAAGCTGAATGTCCACCGGACTACCAGACGCTCCGGATAGCTGTTACGCTGTGCGTTCACTCGGGGGTCGTCGTGGACACTTAACCGTCACTATTGTGCTACTCATTCTTGTGCAGACTCTCCAAGTCTGTGAGCGTCATTGTTGAAAGAATTATTTGAAGAAATATGACTGAAGAGTTCACGGGCTATTTAAGAAATGTTAGTCAAATGAAATTAGGTGGCATGAAAATACTCAGAGCGTATAGCAATCTGGATTAGCCACTTCCCAACTTTGTTAACTCCAGTAACAGCAACAAAGATAGTTTAAATCTCCTGGGAGTTCGGCGAGGAGTAGCTTTTGGAAACGCGACCGAGTCTCAAGTTTCGAGAGGAAATCTCCGTTTACTCGAGAATAGAGTTTCACTCTCGAGAGAATGGAACTTTCATTTATTAAAGAGTCGCTTTTCGCCACCTGCCCGGCAAGAGACGTCTACTCTCGAGTGTAAAACTCTGAAGTTGACAGGTAGCATTACCTTGCCTCTTGGCTCTCTCCTGTCCGCAACCCACCTATTAAAAACGTTCAATCTCTGCACACCATTACTATTCTTGCTCACCGCCTCTATCCCGTTTCGCGGAATTTAACGGCACTTATTTCTGAAACGTTAAGTTGATAATATTAAATGACGTGTGTCTAGGAAGCCTCGCGACTCAATTAGCTATCTTAATCCGACTGTATCTGTTAATCGAATTACTATTTATTATGTTTATATCTGCTGGTTGTGGAATTGAGATTGATAAGAGAATGCGGGTGTGAATTCATCGCGTAATAGCTTCTTATTCTCCTCGGTTCTTCAGAGTGACGTCGCTCTGCTTTTGGATATTTCAGTCCTTCGAATTAAAAATCGTTTGCATAAAAGCTTCAATTATCTTGAGCTCGTCTACGCGAACTGCACTCTTCTCTCTAGCTTTGCTTCTCTGAAGATCATTCACGAATTTCAATTCTCAAGATCTATTTCACTAATTCTGAATGAGATCTTTCACCTCAAACCTTCAATTTTTCAAGATCTTCTCAAAACCAGCCTGAAGGTCTACTTCGCGACCCCTATTTCCAGATGTCTTTTCTCGCAGATCCTCATCCCTGAGTTCTGCATACCGCAACCAACAAAAACCGCGCAGAAAACAACAACCATGAAAATGTCCCAAGAAACCAACATGTCATGGCGCGATCAAGATCACCAGTCCAGCGTTAAACAACACTCGCCTTGTGAAAGGGTCGGGGCTTCGGCCCAATACACCCGCGTCTTCCTTTGTTCGCTGTGGCGCGATTCGGCATTTGCACAGCGCCGCCGCCCCCGCAATCTCGAAAGTTCGAGATCCTTTTACCCCCGGTCCCGGTTACAC
This sequence comes from Lasioglossum vierecki, assembly GCA_028455595.1. Taxonomy (NCBI): domain Eukaryota; kingdom Metazoa; phylum Arthropoda; class Insecta; order Hymenoptera; family Halictidae; genus Lasioglossum; species Lasioglossum vierecki. The sequence continues at coordinate 5,912,883 of CM052338.1, forward strand.
TACTCCTCCTCCTACCCTTTCTAGACCTAGCCTGGTCGCGTCCGTTTCGCCCTTCAGGGTCGAGCTCTTTGCAAATAATGTATAGGAATTGCGAGGCTCATCTACATAAGTAATACCGCGTTAAGGAAAGCACCAAAGGCGTCTCGGAAGATGGTAGTGGATGCCGGCCTCGAAACGAACGAAGAAGAGGAGGAAGAAAGCCAGGCGGATAGACGGAGACCGTCCGGAGGAAGAGGGCAAAAGGAAGGAGGGCAAAGGGTTCCTCGCATTAATTGTGCCGAGGAGAGATAAGGAACACAATGTTTGTTAACTTCCACGAGATGTATAAGACGACTAAAGCGATCCGCTTTGTGGCGGCTCGTTTTCCTCTGTTGAAATGTCCGAGGAGGGAGTCGGCTATGTTGATGGGGGCGGGATGGGGAAGTAGGGGGGGGGGGGGAACAAAGAAGAGATTAACGGACGATCGATAATTATTATGCGAATTTCTTGCTGTCCGTGGCCCCTCTTGCCTCCTCATTTATCGCCATATCGAATTTTAATTGCGAGACCTTCGTTGCCTGGATATTAATCGCAGAGGATCTTACCCGGTGTCTTCCACTCGGAGGTGGAGGATCAAGATTAGAGGACACTGTGGCACCATCCAGACTCAACTGGACCGTGGATGAATTAGCGTGCCCGGCAATCGCGGTTGAGTTTATGATTGACTGTCCCTGGCCACGTTGCCATCACGCACAGCCTTGAACTTTCATTTGAATTGGTTAATGCCGTCGCTACCGCTCTTCGTTTCGGCAACTCGGCTCTTCGAATATTTCATTCAACGGTTTGCAACTGTTCTACGTTGTGGTAGGTCAAAGCAATTAAATCTCTTAGGTTGTCTTTTACGTTGTCTTCTTAACGTTGTACTAATAAGTAAATTTTGCTGGAAATTCCCTCGTAAATTAATGGAGGCCGCAAAATGAAAAATATGACCAATAAAATCTAACAGACCGATTTGTTCTGTGTTCGAATGTCAGGCGGAAGCTACAATATAGGAAATTTAGTGTACACGTCCGCAATAAGCCAAGCAAAAGATGTTTCAAAAGATTGTTACGGGTTATTTCATGTCGTGCCGGTTAATCCTTAAACTCCATTCGAAGTGGTCGCTCTCTCACTATATGCATTCAAAATCGTCAGCGGGTATGCAAGAGATATTCAGAGAAGGGCCGACTACACGCTGCGACATTAAGTGCAAGAATATCACTACTAAAATCGGTCGTAAACCAAATATACCGCCCCTGGGCATCGCGCTGCAAACTAAATTTACATTTCGATATATGGCACGATAAAAATGTCACATCTTTAGGTGTATTCTTCTCGCGGTCAGGACTTCTAACCGAGGACCATCGAATCTCGTTCTGGAAACCAAAAAAGTACACTGAATTTACCAATCATTGAATTTGTACGTTTCGTCTAAATAAATTAAATCGAAATGGTAACTTGTTCTTGTTGTGAAACGATCTGTGGCAGTTTTGAAGAACCACTTGCATATTTCATTTGTGATGCAGTTTCAGTGTTCTAAATTTGTCATTTAATTTATATACGATTTTTAGCTGTACGAATGATTTGTATATTTTGTCAAACCAAAAATGCAGTTTTATAAAATTGGAATCATATCTCTGTTCTCTCTTGTTGTGAGACAACCTGTGTCATTTTTGTAGTACCATTTGCATACTTCATGTGTGATGTAGTTTCAGTGTTCTAAATTTGTCATTTAATTTGTACACGATTTTTAGCTGTACGAATGGTTTGTACATTTAATCAAACCTAAAATACATTCTTGTAAAATTGGAAACGTAGGTCTGTTATTCTTTTGAGGCAGCGTGTTTCATTTTTTTAGGGATCATTTTCCATTTTGTTTCATTTGTGATTGAACGTTGGCCAATTTTTTAATATCTCCCGAAGATCCTGCAAAATTGAAAAGTTTGCTCGTTGCTGAATCTACCCTAGATTCGAAGACTTCTCTAGAAATCCTCGAGGAGAGGTGAATCCGTTCTTTTCGGATAAGAAGAGGGAAACTAAAAGTTTCGGCGTGGTCATTTTGCGCGCTGGCGCATCGTTGAGGATTAAATGACCCGTGTACACGCTCGGCCGTGTTTCCATTAAGGCCTCCCGCGCGATTACGAGCAATCCAGCTTGGACACCGGCAACTCGCAATAAGAAAAGCCGGTGAACGGGTTCGCAACGCACCATCGACGAACTCTGTCCAGGTAGTAATGAGAAGAACATTGGAATCTTATCGACGCCACCCACGGGATCGAATATCGACTGCGTTCGCCAATTATCGGACCGCATTCGCGACAAGGTGCCAATCAAATGGGGATTGTCTTAGGTAGGATGTACTGGGTGTCTTGTAATACCGATGTGCAAATACGGGCTTGATGTCTTCGATGATTGGCTGATCGGTGACGGCATGATCCCCTTCTGACGTTTCTTTGAAATTGCCAGCTTGTCCGATCAAATTTTTCTTCAATTTTGATGAAATTTGCTGTATTCATTAAAATAGAAATATATTTATGTTGTTGTCGTACTAAATTCTATGCGAATAAAATTTAGCTGGCGCACAATAAGAATAAGAATCATTGCGCGTACTATAAAGAATTGGAAAAAAATATTGATAGACTTAAGAAAGCAAGATAATAGCACTGAAACAGTAATACAATTTCAAATGATCATTCCCATCTATGAAAATTCAACTCCCAGCACGTTCAGCATTAAATGCTGCCTGGAAAAAGTTGTGTGCACGTCAGAAGTACGGAGTCAAACGTATTCTCTGTGAAACGGCCGATCAATCTTCCGGCCGGACGTTCAAGAAGATTTATACGCGTCGCATTAGCGGGCCCATTTTTTCTTCAGTTGCAAAAATTTGTTGGACAACCGGCTAATTGTCCGGCGGTAATTATTTCATGCTCTCGTAACTGGCAGAGAGCGCCGGAGGGGGAAGATTCGTCGTAAAAACCTTCGTGCATCATTCATTCAAATTTACTTTGCAACGCGGCTAAATAATAAATAATGCACTTTGTCACGCTGCCTCGTAACTTCCTCCATTTTTAAAGTCTCGCTTCATAACTATTGGATGCCTAGTGGACCGTTGATACTCCTTTTTTGCCGGTGCTCGTTTACGCGGGACAACTGTCCCGCGCAAGCCAGATTCTGGCTCTTGCTTCTTCTTTTTATTCCCGCCGACCCTCCGAGAACGGTGAACATTTTCTGTCCCGACGTTTCGACGTTCGATTTCCGTGCATTTTTCGTGTCATCGGCTGCATCGCGGATCTTGTTTACCAACACGTACCGTCACGCGAGGTGCTATTAATTATTCATCTCCGCTGCGTTCGAAAGTTAAATTATGTCGAATTAATTTATTATCATTTCGAGTGAGGATTCCGCGCATATATCAGGCACATTAAATAGGTGGAATTTAAAATAGTAGGCAGATTAAAGCAATTTAACGACATCGATATTTTATTATCAATGTATCAGACTCGATTAATTTATTGCCATTAGGCCCCGCATTTTATGCGGTTCTGATAAAAATTAAGTGGCCGGCATTTCCAATAGGGGTAAGATGACACGACATTTTAAATTTGTTTAAATTCCTTGTTCTATGTCTCCAAACAACCTGCCACATCGCGGAGTTAATAGATTTGGCAAATGAGTTTGGTAAATATATAGATTATATTCATTTCAGACGAACGATCACCAAAACCATCCCCCGAAGGACAGTAAACGGTATCCCCGATGCGTTCCCGGCGTGTCGACACCGATTCTCGCTGTGCCGCGAACTTTTCCGCTTTAATGCGAAAAACTGGGGTAGAAGGGTGCGCCTTCAGTCCCCGCGGAAGACGCAGGCGAGCATAAGAGCGGCGTGCCCCGGGGACGGAAGTTGTTCGTCACGTCGGTTCTTATTGAAACATTCACAAAAGGGCGATCGTAGCTTTATCTGCAGTTTGATTGTAGATTATTGATGTTCCTCCCCGTGTTCGTTCATCCAGGCAAGCGAGGGCCGTCGCCCGTAAAAAAAAGCCCCGAAAAATCGACGGCAAAGGGTGGACCACCCGCGCCACCCCCGAGCTGACCCCCTTCCACCGGCATCACCGTTTCCCTCCGCCCTGGCCAGTCGAATGCATGTCTCTCCCTGCACTCTCTCTCGTTGCACGTAAAAAAAATATCTACGTCCTCCCGGTACGGCAGCTCGAATCTCTCTCGCTCTGTCCCCCGTGGTTCTCTCTCTTTTTACACCCCTCCGCGCACCCTCTCGTCTCGTTCGCTCGTGCTTGCGGACGCGCGCGCGCTCTTGCGATCATGCCGGCTTTTTTTTCACGCGTGTGCGTTCCGTGTGTGTCCTCGTAGTACAATGCTGATCAGAAAAGGAGGGATACAGTCGGCGAACGAATACATAGATAGTTTAGATGTACGTGTCTGTGTATGTGTGTTCGGGGGCAAGGGGAAGGGGAGAGGGTGTATAGCGCGATCCAATGTGGCGATCGTGTATGGGGCGCGATGTAGGTGGACGTAGACGCGTAGACACGTACGTTCAGCTAGACAGTGGCGAGAGCACGTAGGAGCGACGTTCCCCCGCGTTGTTTTCGCGTATGTAATCTCGATTCACAATGATTTCACATACTTTTGCCATTAGAGCCGATTCACAAGTGAGCAAACAATGCGTCCCATTCTTCCGATCGCTACAAAAGGGTTTTTGGCACACTTTCGCGCGTTCGCCCGAGCATACGCGGGCTTCCACGCGTGTGAGAGAAGAAGAGAGCTAGAGAGAGAGAGAGAGAGAGAGAGACAGAGTGAGAGAGAGGAGGACGCAGGAGGAGCTCGGAGCTAGAAGAGGTGGAGGCAGGAGAACGGTGGATGCAAGAGGAGGTTGGAGGAGGATGAAGAGAGCGCTGGAGAAGAGGCAGAACGAATACAGGAGGAGGGATAGAGAGGGAGGAGCGTAACGGGCCCGGAAGCTGACAGAGAGAGGACCGAGAGAGGAAGAGGTTCGGGAGCGAAAGAGTCCGGGATCCCGGGGTGCTAGACAGAGAGAGGGAGAGAGAGAGAGCCCGTACGCTGGTGAAAAAAAGGGGTGGTTACCCACCCGTCTGAATTGCATCGTCGATGCACCGGCGCATCGGATTTCCATGCGACTCTTCCTGACAATCGCGGTCCTCTCCTCGCTCTCTGGCAAACGAAAGCTTCTGCCTTGCCGCCCCCGTTACGAGGAAAGTTTGGCACGACTCGCCGGAGCTTATCTTGTCACGGGGCGATTAGCGAATAGCGGATACCGAATGGGCCGTGCGCGGACGAGACAAGGAAGGCTTTCATCCCCTGGTAGTAAGGTGTGCGGTAGGGGAGGACATTTCGAGTCACCGATTATTTCTTCCTTCTTTTTGCTCTCTCTCTCTCTCTCTCTCTTCGTCGCTTTTATTTCATCGTTTTCTCTGGTTGCGCGTCTGTTATGCGTGCCTCTTGCTTGACCCTCTTGATCACCAACCCCCTTCGTCGGCCTGGACTCACATCCTGCTACCTAGGGGTCCCCTTCCTCGGTCGTGTGTCACGGTAACACGATTGCCGCGGATAGAATTGTGATGCTGATGGGAATAAACGATTTCGAAACAATATTTGTTGTCTTTCCAGACAGCAAACACAGAGAGGCAGGCCAGGTAACCAGGAACCAACGCCGCGCACCGCTGTTACATAGAAATCAAAATGTAGAAACAAGCGCACCACTTGAATAACAACTGAATTGGATATCGAGAGGCGCTCTCTATCCGCGAGCGAGCGAGCGAGTTTGTACGCGGAACCCCCGCGCGCTCGCGAGCGCGGGCTAGCGCTCTCGCGCGGCTGATCAAATATTTTTTTTTTCCTGCTACTACTGCTGCTGCTCTGCTCTGCTCTGCACCCTCGCGTATTTCGTTTTTCGTACTTGACGGAAACGCGTGCATAGCCGCGCCGGACTAATCGTTAGTAGCTGATTCTGAGCACCGGCGGGGGCTGCAGGGAACCGCCGGTTAGGGAGTCGGTGCTGGACGGTGAACACTGACGATGATGTTGCTTCAATCCGCTCCGCTCCGAAAGCGCGAAATTCAACTGTGTTTCGCTTCCAAGTTTTCGCCTCTGCTCTGACTGGCTTCGCGTTGCTTTTGGATCACGGGATATCTCTTCTGGGTCCTCCGAAGCTGACGGATGTGCTCTGCACTGCTTTTAGAACACGGGGTATCGCTGTGCTACGCAACAGAAGCGGGTGCCTCCGTTTTGCTCCGCTCCGTAGTAGCGTCGGGCCCCGCGAAAGGCGTGGCCACCCCGACTGGGCGTGACCACAAGAGACCGGAGCCCCGGGGCCGCGGAGTCACTTCCCTGAAGGTCGTAGGTGTTCATCTCTATAAAGATCCTCAGTCCGACTAACCACACCCTAAGTGTAACACAACGAAAAAAAACCTGTGTAATGAATACTAGTACTGTATACTAGATCTTATCGATGCATCGTGGAAGTTACCGATTGGGTCTCAGGTGAATTGTATAGCGAATCGTATCGTGTGCCATCTATTGATTGATGTTCAAGTCAAACTGTTTTCTACCAGAAAACTCAAGAATATTTTTACAATGTAATGGGTGGTGAGCGTCACGTCGAAGTGACGATTAGCGACCAAAAAGACGATCGGCAGCCTAGACACTTTGACGCTAGAGTCGGTTTAGGCAGGATATATCTGGTGCTGTTATTTATTAGCTGATTTACAATAAAGTTATTTTTTGAAAAGTTACCTATCTTAGGAAACTGATTTATTCCACTGAAATTCATATCCCTTAACAATTGAGGTATCGGATGAGATATTTACTCCACTATACTCGCGCCTTAACACAGATCTTCGAACCCTAGAAAACAAAGAAGCACCGAGAGCTTCTTCATTCATTAATTATAGAAATGATCACGATGTAAACGCACACGCTCAATTGCGAAGACGCAAGTCCTAAGCTCACCCCGTGTTTAACTACCTGCGGCTTAGAAGAGACATAAAATTCATGCAGGAGACCAGCAGCACCGAACACAGTTGCGACTAATAAGCTTCTAATTACATCTTCCTCCAATTAGAGTCACTTAAGGAGCATTCTCTTAATAACGTGCAATGATTACCGTAAGTAGCGGCGAGCACGTGTGGACGGGTCCGTTGGCATTAACATCGGCTAGATCTAATTCCATCAATTAAACCGTCTTCGCTGATCATTATTCCATCGTCGAAGACGCTCCCAGGCGACACCAACGAGAGTCCTTCATATCGCTCCAAACTTTCAACGTTCAACAGAAGCGAAATTCAACTTTTTTCCCGGGTTTCGACGATTTCGAGCGAATGCGGCGTCGTTTTTGGACCGCCGATGGCGGTGTTCGAAGCTGAGTTATTATACGACATTAGTAAACCTTTCCCGTGGCCCATAAAAATATGTTTGAGCCCCGCGGGGCCAGCCGGACCCGGCCAGAGTGCTTCCACTGAGAATTTTCGAAAACACACGCGTTTCGATCCTCTATGACGAGCCGTATTTTTTGCGCATTTACGCGCCCCCTACGTTACACCATCTAGTATTTATTTTTTCTTTTTCTCCGTCCCTCGTTCTCTCTCTGTCTCTCTATCTTGCTCTCTTGCTCGCTATCTCCAGCTCTTGTACTCTGTCTCCGTCCCTCGCACTCTACTTTTTTTTCGTTTCGGGCGCGAATCTATCGTTTTAACCTATCGGAACACCCGGGGAAAAAAGCACACGCAACATTTTCGGAACGCGAGCCTGGTCCGGGCCAGGCCTTTCAGTGCTTTCGCGGCGGCGACGACCTAGGGAAGCATTTCATTGCGTTCGATACGATGGTAAAAAACGCCCAGGGATCGGACAGTAAAAAATGTAACTGGTAATTTAGTTAGCCGTTGCGAACTGGACGGCGCTGGGGCGCTTCGGGTGTTGGTGGACAGTAATAGGGCGTATCTCGTATCTGTCCGGGGCTGACGGGTTTTTATGGGTTTGCGATGCGCGGATTCATCATTCGATATATTACGGACCAGCGTGCCCGGGCTATCCTCTGATGTCACCGCGTTAACCTAACGACCCTTCAAGGCAGAATTTCAGAATTCGACCGGGTGACGATCGCCGCCAAGCCGACAGCTCTATTGTCAGACTTGTTTCCAGCATCTGGCCATCCTGCTCGATGTTGTTTAACGGATAATTCGGTCGGAAACCCGCTCCACACGTCTATTACTACTAGTGTAGTCATAAGTTGTGATCCTAGACAAAGCGATGTGATGGAATTTATTATAGCGTTTGAGTAAGTTTAGATAAAATTCTCAGATTCTGATTGAATATTTTTATACGAACGATTAAATCTTCGAGTTAGAAATTCGTGGAACAGTGAGCAGCTTCAAAAAAAAAAACGGATCGGGGTCCCCGGGTGCAGATCGAAGGAATTGGTTCATGGTGGTTGAGCTCGCTTATGCAGTTTTATATCGCCGCATATCTGCGGCCCGTATCATTAGCGCGAGCGTAACGGGGCTTCGCCGATATATCGTGACCAACAAATTTCCCCGGAACACCGAATACTGCAGAGGAAAAATTTATTAACTGTGAATCGTGGCCATTGCGGCGGTCGGCCTCGTTCGTGCGCGCGCGCGCTCGCCCGTCGACGCGTGTGCGCTCATAGTCACGTGGACATCGGCGTACGAATTTTATTTTACGAAGAATTTTATTAGGCGCTCGCAAAATCAGCAATAACTAATATTTTACTATTGCCCGGCCGCGAACCAAGGGCTGTAGCAAAATAAAATGTTGCACGCGTTTATGCAACTGCCGGGCCACTCGTTTCGGAAGTGAGACGGTGTAAATTTTACACTGCGCGGACGATAAACGTGTGCGCCAGATGAAACATGGTCCCGACCATTTTTCTTCGCCATCCATTTGCGCGTAAGTCACAGTCTCTCTTCCTCTGTTTCTCCTCCCCTCTCTTTTTCTCTCTCTCTCTCTCTCATTCCTTCTCTCCATCCCTTTCTCCCTCTCTCTCTCTCGCTTTTTTTTTTAAAAACTGGATCGTTATCCTCGGATCATAATCGTTTTCGACCCCTCCAGGTATCCGTAAATGTCCGCTGGACGTGTTTTCGGAACGTTTCTCAAAATCCTCTTTGATTGGTGGGAGTCCAATTAGCGAGTCTATCAAACATGTAAAAAAAACTTGATCGCTCCAGTTACCTTTATTCTAGATAGCACTATAACTTCAGACTGTTTCCGATGCAGTATCCTGTCCCATATAGTCAGCTATAGATGCCTTTTACATCGACTAGAAAATGTATCGTTTGCGAACGCTCCTTAATCTTCGTTTTATAAGAATTTTCGCCGGAAATCGTATTCGCTCCGAGTCTGTTACTTTATTTATATCAATAATTATTTAGTTCGGTCAACTGTAATATTAGACAATGGAACTTGCATTAGGTTACTTTATCGGTTCGCAAAAAGAAGAAAATTACAATGGTGGAATTGATATCTCAGAGGATGTTTATAAATATTAATATCATGTTTTTTTAACGTAAATCCTTCGATTCTAAACTCCGATGTTCAGCCAATTCCAACCCTGGATAACTAACTTTCCGCAAAAATGGCGATCGAGACATTTGTATCCTGTGATGTCGGATGATCCGCTTACGTCGTGGATTACCTCTGTTTCAAATGTTTCAATTAATGAATTTAATACCAAATATCGCTTTTAATTTCATTTATCCCGTTTCTTTGCGAGATAATACATTTTTGTTGTTAAATAAATTCGTTCGTAGATAATTGACAAATGCAAGGAGATTGGAAAATTCGAAAAGTTAGGTGAAATCTTGCGAAATAACGGCAATTGAAACCTGGATACTTTCTTGAGGCGTAAAGATTGCGAAAATTCGAAGAATTTAGAAGCACCTGTTTTAGGAACTACAATTCCCAAAAATTAAAATATTTGGACTTCAAATAATTGCGCTAATAAGCCGCTAATGTGCATTTTGATTGGGGTTTTCGCGTACAAAAAATGGAAACTATGTATGCAAACTCCCAACACAAAAGAATGGTCTGATTTCTCAGCAAAAATTTCCAAAAACCTACAAAATTACACTAAGATGTATTTTAATGGGAGTTTTCGCATACAAATAATGGAAACTATGTATGCAAACTCCCAACACAAAAGAATGATCTGATTTCTCTGCAAAAATTTCAAAAATCTAAAAAATTACACTAAGATGTATTTTGATTGGAGTTTTCACGCATGTAGCGCCATTAGTAGTTCATTCAAGGACTAAAGGCGTGCGAAAATGACGGGGTGCTAAAAATTCCAAGAATTTGTTTCGTCTGCTAGAATCGCCTGCGAACACGATCGCGAAATTGCTCGTCGACCCGGCGCGGCGCATTAAATTCGCCATAGAGGATGCGAGACGCGAAAGAGGGGTGGGTTCTCCGGCGTGTATAATCGCGGTCGATTTGACTTGCGCGTAATTTCACGAAAGTTTCGACAGGCGTGCAAGGCGTCCGACGGGACAGTAAAGTTTAAAGGAACGCGAGAGGGGGTGGGGTGGGGAACGGCGGGGGACGCCCGCTCGAATGAGGGACGTGTCGGATAATTATGCGCACTGCCTCGTTTCGGAAGGCTGTTCGGGCATTTTTACGAGGGATGAAGTCGGCCCTACGAGGTCATAACTTAGCCACGAATACGGACTATCCGTTACGACCTGATGGCTCTCAAGATGCAGTACCTTTAACCTCTTCGAAGCGCGCGGCGGCAGATATTGGCATAAATTAGGTTAACTGCCGCGGTTTACTCCTTCCGGGAAGTTGCCATAAGCGCGGGACGTTTAGCCCGCTGCGTTTTTCATGGTGCCCGGTGGACCGGGCCACGGGAGCGTAATTTTTTATCGTCAAGCATAATCGCCGCCTTACCCATCGAATTAAATTGTCGTTTCGAAGGCGCTTTGCAACAAAGTCCCCCCATCCTGTGTCCTCCCGACAAAAGAAACAAGCCGGGACCACGGCAAGAAAAAAAGATAAGGGTACCGTCTCGCCTCGCGCAATATATTCGGGACTTAATGTTGAGAGAACAGAAATTTATATCCTCATACCGCGCGATGCAATATTGCGGGTGAATTTACCGCGAACAACGAACTGGACCTTCATTATCGTGACGAATTTATCTTTCGATTTTTCAAAATCATTTCGGAAATAAATAACTGTCTCGTGAAATACTCGATTAATTCAAAGTCGAAATTGTCAAGTAAAAATAAAAAATTCCAAGTTGTTATGCAAAGTGAGAACGATCGATTTCACGTTGACAAACCATCCACCAAAATGAATACAAGAAGGATATTTACTTAAGATAATCATCCCGGCCCTGGGAACGAGTTCATTGATGGTCACTTCGACGGAGTAATTACGTAAGAACGGCAAAAAGATTGCGATCGTTCTAATTATTTCGAGCAACATGGTTAACGGTAATGAGGCTTGTTAATTGATTAATCGGGACATTACGTTCCACGTTGTTTCCGCCCATACGGTTATCTCCTCCAGTTATTCTCAGGAGGCCGAGCGTTCTTGTTTACGGCGACGGTAAAAGCGGTATCACGGAGTTAAGTATCAATTTGCGAAAGAATCTGTATTAAAAGCGCACGTCAGGTGAATTTATACGTTCATAAAGAGCCGTTGCTTTTTGTTCGAGAAGCTGCTTTCGGGGGACAAGTGCGTCGATATCGATCAGCCTAAGAGCCACCGGAAGACATGCTCTGCTCGTTATGACTCCATTAAGGTCGCGCAAGGTGCAGAATCCTTGGACACCCAGGGGAAAAAAGAGTTCTTAATCCGACACCTGCCACTTTTAATTCGAAAACGACCTTCGACGACGGCTCGCGTGCCACGATCATCGGTGATTTTCATCCTGTTTACGATCCGCGATTTTCAAATATGCACAGCAAACACGCGAATTTATGGAACGCGCTAGGATACGAAACTTTGGCTAATGGGCGCAGGTAGTTTTCTATTTGATTTCGAATTTAATAAACCTCTAAATAAACAATATGGATTTCCGTTCGATTCTTGTGAAGGCGATACATGAAATTGGAAATTTACGCAAATATCAATACGCCACGGTTTTTAACAAATAATGCTGGCGCATCGCGGAGACAGGTGGAGCCCCGACATCATTGCAAAATTAGAGTGATTTCTCTGTAATTAGGAAGAGACTAATTACACCGATTAAAAAGTTACATTAATCGTAACGATAGTTCATTCTATTAAATCGGAATAAATGAATGTATATCCTCCCTTAATTTCATATTAAATAAAATTCAATCTGCTGGTGTTTGTTTCGATTTTTGCTCTACTTTGGACTTATTTTTCTGTCACAAAAAGACTTTTTTGACTCATATGATGGAGCATAGCGCACTACGGTGAACCTTCCTGTATCAAATGAACCCTTGTGCAGTTCACAATATGCTCATATAAGGACAAATAATGGAAGCCTGCAAACCCATGTTTCGACACAAAATCTAGTAAGATTCTAGTTACTTGCTAGTTATGTCACGTGATGTTCCCAACCCCCTGAATTACTTTTCCCAAATTGTCTGGATTCTATTTCTGTGCGTTTGTATGAATGCGTCTGTAGCGTGTCTGTGCGTTGGTATGATTGCGTTTGTAGTGTGACTGTGTATTTGCATGACTATGTTTGTCGTGTGACTGTGCGTTGGTATGCCTGTGTTTCACAATGCGTCTGTGCGTTGAGTATGAAGTCTGTCTGTTGCTGTCTGTTTGTCCGCATGGTCGATTGTATGTTCTTTTGCGTCAGCGTGCATCTATGCTTGTGAAATTAGTCTGAAAAAGTGTATCCAAAGTCTGCTGTACAATGCTACACAATTTTAAATGCATCATACGTTATTTTTTTATAACCTACAAATACAAAAACGTCGTTGTTCAAATATAAAAACCTCATCAATAAAACGATTCTCTCATTATTATTCAAATGATAATCTCGAAGTTGTTAGATCGTGTATGATTAAAGCCGACGTCTATTTTGCCATTTTAATTTTCTCACTGATATCGAGCCGGTACAATAGCAAAAAGTCAATACGAAACAGAAATAAATAATCGAATTTGCAAATTCTTTTACTACGAACGGAAAAAAAATTTTTGTTCAACCTGGCATAACATCGTATCGTCCACAAATAATGGAACGACGCGGAGGGTGCGCTGCATTTTTACATTGTTCGCGACATTCGCTGTGCATGAAATAAATGTGGCGAATTAACACGAGCGTTAAAGAACTATTAATATGTTCACAATCTACTGATTTACGCAGAGAAAATAAACCAAATTACATGCTCATCATTGTTTTTGCTGGTTTCGTGAATTCTTCGTTGTTGTAGTTTGAAAAATATTTTAAGAAACAGGACATTACAAGTGGTGCATAATTAGTCTGATGAAAATGTAAGAAACAGCGTTTAATCCATCAATAGGGAAGGAGGTAATTGTTTACATTAGGGGCTTCCTCGCCGAATTTGATGTTCTTGAAATGTGTTGTCAAGGTCATCATTCTGAAAAACTTTTCCTTATACATGTTACCGCCGCTCGGTTTTAGTATTCGAGATATTCCCAAGAACTATTATTTATACTGCGATTATTTAACGGCGTTTCTAACTAAACAAAAAATGGATAACACAGGTATACAATATACAACAGATATACATATAAAAGGATTTTTGTATGTGGCCGTTAAACCGACCCAACCACGCATACAAAAATCCAGAAGTAGTCTTTCAAATTTTAATGATTAGAGTGAGGCCCTGTTATCTCTCCTATCTGCACAACGTGTTTAGAAGCAAAACGTAAAGAAACGCTTCACCGGAACGGGCTTAGGTTGCCACGGAGCGTGCAGGAATACGAAAAATTCAATACAGGATTAGCAATAGTTTTTTGCGAATATCTCGAAAACGAAATTCGAACGGCCGTAACGTGTATAGGGAAAAAGTTGTTCAGGATAATGTGACGTTGACAACATGTTTCAAAGTCATCAAAATCGGTGAGGAAGACCCTAATATAAATTGCCGGGAAGGAAGCGTGTACGAGCGAACCAATCGTAGATCGTAAGGAGGTGGGGAGCGTCGAAGGAATCTCATCCCCCCAGAGGTTCATGGAATAGCAGCTCGCAGCTCGCATAGGAAGGACAGTGTAAAGGCGATGTAGCTGGCTTCTTGACTTSTTCGTTGTAGTTTGAAAAATATTTTAGAAACCAGGAAATTACAAGAGGTGCATAATTAGTCGMATGAAAATGTAAGAAACATTGTTTRATCGATCAATAGGGAAGGAAGCGTGTATAAACGAACCAATAAGCGATCGTAGATCGTAAGGGGGTGGGGAACGTCGAAGGAACCTCATCCCCCAGAGGTTCATGGAATAGCAGCTCGCAGCTCGCATAGGAAGGACAGTGTAAAGGCGATGTAGCTACCGAAGGGACTGTCGAATGGGGGTGGCAGCGGGGTGCGTGGAGGCAACGACGACGAGATGGCAGAGTTGTAAAGTCCTGCGCGTGACACCGGGTTATGTTATGTTCTCCCTTGGTTGTGTTGGCGATCCCACGTACACCGGCCTCGTGGACACTGGTTTATACGCAGGTATACATGGTTAGGCGGCACGCGGTATTGCTCATACACTGCGTTTATGGCGCATAACCGGGCTGCTCGCTCGCACAGATTATTTTGGCTTGATCAATTTGATAACTCCGTACGGTTATGCCCGCCTTGCTGATTACGTCCACGCGACCAGGGGCTCTCGAAGAGTTAATCTTTATCGCAGAGTCCTCCTTCCTCTGATCGACACCGGCCGCCGCTTCCTATCGATTATGCCAAATAGGATTCAGAATTAATCTGTCGAAATTACGGGAACTCGATGGTCGCGGGACTGCCGCTGCCATTTTTCACGATTCGGACACGAGACGGTTTCTTCGAAAACCAGTCACTCTATTTTCACATGAATATTTTAGGCAAAATTTCATTCATTTAACGAATGCAAAATGATAAATACAATTTCATTTCAGTAAATAAAAATTAATTGTTTTATTCGAATACGATTCATTTAAAAGATACCACGAGTAAATTGTTTATTATTTCACGGTTGCAAATAAAATTGTATTTTTCGGTCGGACGCATGGGAAGGTTCACCAAGCCTTCTTTACACAGTACAGTGTGTTCTACAAATATTGTAGGACTGTGAATGTTTAGAGTGACTGTGGACGCGACACCGTGGCGTCACATCCAAGCCGTAGGAGTTTCTTATAAATTATTCCTACAATATTGAATGGTTATGTTTAAACGGATCCCATGGAAATAATCGACACAAATTTCCCCGACACGGTTTTCACTGACTCCAGATTTGACCGACAACACTTTTAATCGACAACGATTTTAGATTTGTTGCCGGTCAAAATCGTTATCGGTTAAAGCTGTTGTCTCCCAAAGTAGTTGTCGGTCAAATCTGGAGTCAGTGAAAACTGTGTCGTGAAATGTTGTCGGAGAAATTTGTGTCGGTAATTTCCATGGGATCCTCTTTAAACACTCTGTGAATTTCAAGAATAGACGACCCATTTCACCACCGACTGCAGATTTGACCGACAACTACTTTGGCTGACACACCTTTAACTGACAACGACTTTGACCGACAAACGATTTTAAATTTATTGTCGGTCAAAATCGTTGTCGGCCAAAGTAGTTTTCAGTGAACTCTGGAGTCGGTGAAAACCGTGTCGGGGACATTTGTGTCGGTGATTTTCATGGGACCCTCTTTAAACACCTTATGAATTTTAAGAACAGGTGACCCAACACACTTCGAAACTAGAAGTATTCTTCATTTCCGGCGAATTCGAACGACCTGAAAGCTGAACAATAAATTCTCCGGTGTGGCCGCAGTCAAATGGACATCATTCTCGCAGTTAAGTGTCCAGGTACGACCCCGTAGAATCCTGGGCAACCGTCTACGTTAGAGTCTGGCCATCGGCGAGAGACGTCGCTGCTTAGAACTTTGAAATACTACTAGTCGCGTCGTAGGCGGTGTTTGGAGGTGTAAAGGTTGAGGAATTCGCGGAGGTTTTCACCTGGAAGAGGAAGAGGAAGGATCGAAGTCGGTTCCCGAGTGACAGAATGATGGTCAGAAGTAGACGTTACCCGGGTAGAAAGAAAACAAGGGCCGCTAGCGGAACGGCATGGGGTTAGGCCATGGTAACGTCGAGGAGGCAGGCAGTGAACATCCGCTGGGTGCTGGTAGATATTACTATAATGCAACTCTGGACATAAACGCGTTTACGACGCGCTGCGTTGTCATTACGCGGCCCCTGCATCGTTCGCCAGTGGCTTTAACTTTATCGGCACCACCACCGGCACACAACGACGATACAATCGTTGGGGTTACCACTACCAAAACTGGTGGCTGTACACAGCGCGTCCACCAAGCTTCTTCGACCCGCCAAAGAAAGCCCGGTCGCTTTCAAACGCACCCCAGCCCTCGGGGAAACACCTGTCTGCTATGCTTTACGGGTCACTCGTAAAAATTAATTACCTGTAATTAGAAAAATCGCGATTGCACCGTGGCCCGCGTTACCAGCACCGATACCGAGAGAGCGAGAGACAATTCGGTGACTTTTTTCGACGCTTCTCCGACACGAATGACGTTTTATGGGCCCCGAACGGAGAAGGAACACACTCTTCTGTTTGCTTCATTGTGGTTGCTGCTAGGCCAGCATCGTCAGGAGAACCCCGTTGCTGACGGGAATTTTTATACGGAATTTATTCTTTCGCTCTCGACTCGGACTCATTTCCAGAGGAGACGCGAGTATGGAAATGCGAAGACACTGGAACTGTTTTTGATTGACTCCGGGGCGCTTGGATATGGTCCACGAAAAAGTGGAGTACGTTTCGTGCAACGAGCGAGGTTCTACTGCAGGTAGACAACGGATTTGGTGGATTTATGATAAAAATAGTCGTAACGCAGTAGAGTGTTTGTATATACATTATTTTCAAAATATGAAAATGATTGAAGGAAGAAACAATGGGAATTTCATTTAGCGAATTTCGAGGTAAGATCGTAAATGATTTTTGCGTCCGTTGTAGCCAAGTTTGTACACATTCGTGGAAGGTAGGTACAGTACAGGTTATAGTGTAATGTAACCGTGCGAAAGGGCAGCTAACGGCCAGAAGAAGACGAAGTATCTGAATATGTATTCGCGCGTGCGTTATATCCATCCATACACGTTCATGGAACTGTACTACACGCATTGTTGGGGTGTTGCGGCAAGGAAGGGTTTAACGATTCGCGTAGCTGCGTCGATTTACGGCCCCTAAAACACATCGAATGCGCTTTATATGTATGTAAATTAGGTCAGCCGCTTTGCTTCGCCCGGACCCCAATCTTCGCAGGGCAAATGTATCGGGTAAAACTGAGCTGAAGGCAAAATTACGACGTTTTCGTGCTGCGCTGGGAATCGTATAACGCCGGCAATGTATCCGATCTTGCGAAACATTAAATCGTATTCGAAATTTATACCAGGTTTTCCAGGGACCGAATATCTCTACGTGTCACCACATTTTAACGCGGAAATCAAAATTATTTATACTAATCTAAAAGAGTCTCATACGTGTAAATATCAGATGTAATATCGTTGTAATTTGGTGTTTGTAATTTGACATAAAGTCGTGCTGAAAAGCTCAACACATTTCTGATTCTCGGATAATTATGAATACTGAAATTGCGATCGAAACTGTAAATCGTTTTCCTGAAAAATCCTGCAAACATAAATGTCTTCAGAACCTTCAAAAAATTTGTCTCGTAACTGAGACTATTGTTGTATACCAACGATAAGATTCTCTCAAGCATGAGAAATCACTCATATAAGCTAAGCGTTTCAGTTCGAAATTCTATCTTATATTACTCATCTTTGAACTTCACCCCTTACTGATCATTAGACCTAAAATAACCCCCACTTTACAGAACCAAAACCTATATCTTCTGCTGATTTCTTCTTCTCGCGAGCATTCTTTTCTCAGTCTCATTTCACTTCTGATCAATCTTACCGAGTCCTGTCCAGACTACTAAGTTCCTTTCGTATAACGTCTGTAGTTTGTATTTCGCTCAGGAATTGTACTAAATAAATATACACATATTAACCCCTTGCCGTGCCTTTTTATTTACAGCCACAGCGATTAAAACGTCTTTATCACCAAAAATGTCGTAGAGGGGGAAATAAAATGTATATTTTTTGTATGGCTACAATTATTTTAATGCTTAAATATTGATTAGAAATTAATAAAGTTTTATTCCATCAAAAAAGAAACACATAACATTCATATTTGTTAAACTTTGTTAAAATCTTCGTGACGAGTCTGACTCGTTAAAATACGGCAAGGAGTTAAGTATCCGGAATACAACACTACCATATGTAAGGTGAGGTTTGTTTCGCGATCGTCACTATTAATATATTAATAATATCGGCGCGGTTCGATCAGTGAGACAATCACAGCAAATTTGCAATTACTAAAATACATTCCTTGACGTTTCGATCCCAATGTGGATCATTTTCAAAAAGAACAATATCTATTGCGTCTAAAACCAAACAGAAAATCGATATCGATCAATTTCTCTACGGTGTCGCTTGTCTGTGTGTTTACACAATTTTCGTAATATGTCCATCTTGAGGTTAACACACTGCCTCAGTCCAATACTTGCCACCATGTAGCACACACGCTTTATTGAAACATATTAGTGTTGTTTAAATATAATATTAATTTCTTCTTTGTTCACAGCATGTAAGTACAAATATCTTTATTGACAATTAATGATATATTCTGATTATCTATATTAAAATACTGTTTTCTCATTTTCTATTTTAGACGCAATAGATATTGTTCTTTTTGAAAATGATCCACATTGGGATCGAAACGTCAAGGAATGTATTTTAGTAATTGCAAATTTGCTGTGATTGTCTCACTGATCGAACCGCGCCGATATTATTAATATACTACCATATATATTCGAAGATTAAAACCTCTACAGCGACTGTTCCACGAAACAAAGATGAGGAACAAGTTGTAGAATAATTATGCATTGACCCGAAACATAATATAATAGTAATTGTAATAGTTCGAGTAACATTCCTGAAGTAGCCGGAATCTAAATCCAGGAGGAGTCACGAGGCGCAGGGGCATTCGCGGCAGCAGGATGAGAAATGTCTCCTGAGCGTTCTCGTCCGCGTACAAAGTATTCGCAGTGCGGAGGAGCAGGCCGATTTGCGCGGAGTGGTGGCGAGCGCTAATTATCATTCCTTTCTCCGATTACCTTCGCACTTGTTTGCCTTGCTGAAGCCCCGCTAATGGTCGCCCTTGAGTCGCGGGCAAAGGGGCGCCGGTCGGGCCCCTGTGTCTCGTTTCTTTTGCGGAATCGCGGCGTTTAGTCGGCAATAAATCGTAACAATGCAGAAAGCGAGATAGAGAGAGAGAGACAGAGAAATAGTCGGGGCGCGAGCATATCCCGCCCGTGGAAACGGCGAATTTTGATTTGCGAGCGCCGGATCGTCAGTAATTTCAGTAATAGCTTACTCCCGGTGCTCGGGACCGAGGCACCGTCGATAAACCAGGAGATACCTGCGACTCAAAGTAACCACTTCGAAAGAGAGAGAGAGAGAGTAGCCGGCCTCGCCGTGCCAAGCCACGCCGTGGTAACTTCATAAAACAGCCCCCCCGCATTCAGATGATTCCCTATAAAACAGTATATCTCAATTCGCTCGGGCATCGGCCACTTCCACTGGCAACTGCTCCCTTCGATATAGCTGGTGACCCTGAAACCGACCATCCAAACAGTCTTGCAACTTTTTAACACGTTCCACTGACCACTTTGCCAATTTATTAGGTTTTATGCACTTAAAAAATGAAACGACTCAATGAAATTATACTTCACCCCTTACGTGATCCGCAGATATCAAGACAAGTGATCCGTGAAGTCGATATTACTTTAGAAAAGTAAATAATGGCATACAGGATATATAAATGTCAATAAAATGTTTTTATAATATATTTATGTCCTTACGTCCAGTGGTTATTTATCACTTTAAAAGGAGATAGTTGTTGCAACCTCGATCTCCCGGAAGGAACAAAGAGAGTATAAAAATTGTAAAGGCATAAAATAAATATACGAAATGGTGGAAGGATTCATCCACATGTCTCCAGGAACGAATAAAACCGTATACGGGTCTCTGTAATTGCGTAATTCGGAAAATTGTCCCGATATCGCAATCAAGTTTCTAAATGGAAACAATGTTGCTCGAGACACGGTTCGGGCAGGCCGAAGGGGAACAGTCGGCGAACTTTATGATCACCCAGTACAACTTGAACCGGGAATAGCACGTTCTAAAGGCTTGAGCGCCGCTGCCTACGTAGGTTGCAGTTTGAACTATAAAACGACGTAAATTATGGCCGCGGATTGCAATATTATGAGGCTATATACGCACGTTTAATGATCGAAGCTACCGGGGGCTGGGAAGCACGGTTAAGTATTGTCCGGAAATGGTGTGAAGGCATAAGCTGACTCGTCTTCGGCCGTGTCTGGCAACTATTGACCGAATGCATTCGTGACCGTTGCAAAGCGTTGCACCGGTAGGCTTTCCATTCCCAGAGACCGCGGGAATCCGTGAGAAAAGGGCCTGGAAACGACCGAGCACTGTATCGAAACATTCGCTCGCTCGGACAAAATCATCGCTTCCGCTGGATGAAATCACGCGGGGTAAGTGCATTAGGGCTGGTAATAATTGACACCTGCTTAAAACACCAAACTGCGCCAGAATTGCAATCGGTTTCTGCGGAATCAACCGTTCCCGGCATCGATAATGGCAATATCATCGGCGCACAACGGATGCGCTTGCGTTACTCTCTGTTATCCTCCATTTACTCCCAGAAACATCGGAAAATTTATTTGTTTCTCACACGATATTTCTTTGTATTATTTATTTCTTGATATTTCCAAGTAGTTAACACATCAACTGCCACTCGGTTTTCGAGTAATATCGTTTCGTTAGATTCGTTTTAAAACATCGTATATACTCCATATCGGATATGTTGTAATGGGTTCCATGGAAATCACCGACACAAATTTCACCGACTCCAGATTTGACCGACAACTACTTTAGCTGACAACGAATTCGACCGACAACAATTTTAGATTCGTTGTGGGTCAAAGTAGTCGTCGGTCAAATCTGGTGTCAGTGATTTCCATGGAACCCATTATTTTAATGCTTAGACAAGTGGCAAAAGTTATAGGACTGACATGGGTTCCATGGAAATCACCGGCACAAATTTCCCCGACACGATTTTCATCGATAACATTTCACCGACTCCATATTTGACTGACAACTACTTTGGCCGCCAATGCTTTTAACCGACAACGATTTTAGATTCGTTGTAATTTAAAGGCGTTGTCCGTCAAAGTACTCGTCGGTCAAATCTGGTGTCGGTGAAAACCGTATCGGGGAAATTTGTGTCGGTGATATCCACGGACCCGTTGCAACGGATTAATTTTTATTAGGATTTACAAAATGCAGTAAACGGAACTGGAATTCTCTTTTCATTTCGATTTCATTAACGAAAGTACTTCGACCGTGTGCGTTCTCTCGAGGCTACGATTCGATAGACCTAAAGTACAGTTATTTGCAATTTTAACAGTCGGAATATTTAATGGAAGTGTATGGTACAGTATTCGGAAGAATAAAAATGTACCATCGTTCTCGAAGTAATTGCTGATATTTTTCGGAGTAGAATTTCGTTACGAATTTTTCATTCATTTCGTTGTGTTTTGTGAAGCGTCTTCGTTGTTTTGCTCACACGATTTTCAATCTGCAATACGATTCGAAGATGTAGAACTTTAGGGTGCGTGTGATGAATAAAGAACGAAAAATGTATATTATAAAATCAAAAGTTTGCTCATTTTTTGAACCACAAATACAAAAATTGCCCTTGCGCCGAACAAAGATAAAATGGAGGTTTTTGATCGCTACGAAGTCGCAGCGATTTTCATTGATTACCGCGGTTCCTTCAACTAATTTCGCTGCGATTCTGGATCATAAACAATTATATGAGGGAGACAGGGGTGGAATAATTCCGGGCGAGGAAAGACGACGGGGTTTCTTACGCGGGCACAAAGACGCGGGAAGGGAGTCGTTTGGAAACCATTCAAACAAGAGCAAAGCGTTTCTTGTTACCGGATCACGCCGTGAACCGTCGTCTTACGATACAAGGCGTAATCTTTACGGGGCGAGGAAGATGCGGGCGAAATATCAAGTTCGTTCTATGGGGCTGCTGGGAGCCGAAGTGTCGTAGGCTGCTGTCCTCCCGAGATGAAGTTGCACGAGATTCAGTTAGAACAGTGTAAATGGCACGCCTATTTACAGTGTTTCCCCTCCTCTTTCTCTCTCACCCCGTATAAAAGCAACACTGTGTTACCCGGTCGGCTACTATATTCACCTGAATCAGAATCGTAAATCTCCGGGACTAGCTGACGATAATAATTGTTAATTACGAGGGACACAAGAACCGGCGGGTTTCATTTAAATACGGTGTAAGCAAGCTGCAAAGATGGGGACGGCTCGCGGGACACTCGCTAACGAATCTAAACGCCGGAAGGGACGAGAACTGTTTTATTGTGTGGGCATAAATTGTGCAATAAACAACGACATGAGACAAGATAGTATATTACACAGTCATAAAAGGCGAGAAGAAGGACGGTTACTGTCGCCCGGATGGTAAGCGCTGCTCATCGTTTTGCTACATTTCCCACGGAAAAAATAAGAGAGACCCGGATGATTTGCGGCCGAGAACAAGGAGAAGAAACCGCGCGACAAAATGGCCGCACTGCGACCCACGCTGCACGCTCGCCGGTGCAACTACCGTCTCCATTGTGCTTTTCCCTGACAAATTTACTTGCCTTCTCTCTCCGCCGGTTCTCTTTTCAGGACTCACCAGCCGAGAATTTTTTAAAGCGTCGTTTGACGACAATGACAATTTTGCTCATCCAATAAACCACCCTAAGGACCACTCAGTAATTTTTTAAACCAAGATTTTTGAAATCTTATAGGTTCCTGGTAATTAATGTGTTTTCACCTGCAAGAAACAACGGGTTGTTTTGCCATCAACAATTTATTCTGTTTTTGATTGAAAATCGTCTTCGGTAGAAAGTTCTTCAAATGACTACTTAAAGAGATAGCAAGTGGTTGAGGAGCGGTCTGGGAAATAAGTTGGATGAGGCAGTCTCATTCAATTTCTGCAGTCATTTGCGAAACATGCGGTCAGACGTTGTCATAAAGGATTACAGGTCCTTTTCAACCTTCATTTCTTTCCTCAATGTCTGCAACAATGTTGAGCTGTACCGACCATTGACAAGCTGCTGGCAAAATGATTGGTTAATGTTGCAAATAACTTCCGTTGCTTTCTCTGGTATTGATACAATGAAATCGGCCTAATTTGCTTCTTCCCTGTCATTACTCGAGAGTGTGAGATGATCAGCACGAAGGGGGAAAAAGGAACAATTTGCAGAAACGAATACAGGAAACATGTGTCCGAAAGTTTTATATCGTACAAACACATTTATACAACAATTTATTTTAATCCCTAATCCCTTGTAATCCATTCTGTGCACATATTTTTGGCATGAAGATCCACAATAGGAAAATTCATCTAACCAGTGAACAATCGAATATCTCAGGGCAGCTCGAACCTAATCGTGAAATAAGTTTTTTAATCGTTTCCATTGGAACATCGGGCAGGCAACAAAGACTGGAATGTTCTGTTGAAAAAGAAGATCCTAAGGAACCCGGACCAAAACTGCGAATGAAGTTCTCGACACGCGAAGACCGTGTGTGTGCCACCATGCTAGGCCTCCATCCGTTCTCCAGAGGTGACTTCGCGTAGACTCCGCCCGTTTCCGAAATCGTTCCGTGCCGTCGACCAGTTAAATTCGGAAACCGTCCCGAAGAAAAGAGCGTCCGCAACAATATCTGGCTGAGGAATTGCCGGCTATTGTACGTCCTCATCCGGTGTGGGGCCCGGCCGTCAAGAAACTGTGCAGCACACGAGTCGCCGCGCGTCCTCGTCCCCCGACTACTATATCGACAAGCGGTTATTACCGCAACAATGATGCGCTAAATTATCGATCGAACGGCCGGTCGATGCACAGAGATCCTCCCTTAGATTCCTTTGTTTCGACTGTCCTTCCCCGAAACCGGGGGATCGTTCGTCCTCGCGGTATTATCTTCATCAACCACCTGCTCTCTCCGGTGTTCCTGTTGCGGCCGGGTCCGTTTTCAATGCAACCCTCGCTTCTCCCGAAAAAATCGAATTTCTTCGACGGGAGATCACGCGACGCTACGGAAAATTTTTTTTCTTCGAAACACTCCCTTGTTCTCCCTATTCGCCCCCATATGTCTTCGAAATGCACGCGCGTGCAAGCCGGTTCGCCACAATGCCCGCGACACGCGAATTCTTCTTCTCGATTACACGTATATGCATGTAATCCTTTCACACGTCCTTTCTTCCTGTATCATCGTCGACCGAAAAAGGTTTAATTGTTGCTTCCCTGGACCCCGGTCAGAAGCATCGACACCTACAGCCGAAATCACGCGAGCAACATTAATTAGGCGTTCAGGGTATCATCGAGGTCCCACCGGAACACGGATACCGACACCGAAGCGTGCGAGGATCCACCGACTACACTCGGGGTTTACACTTCTGGGAAGATGCTCGTAAAGACCGCTTCGGTTTCACTGGCTCTGTTATTAGCCTGCGACTCGAAACGGGCCCCGGGATCTCGGTGGTGGGGATACCCCGAGGTATTATCGCGGGGACCCCCGCCATCAGGGCCCCTGAGAAGCACATACCACTAATCTTCCGCGAAAAGCTAGCCCCCCTCCGGAATTAAATGGTGAACTTGTACGGGCTGCTACTGATACGGAAGTGGACACCTGACATTCATGAGAATTTTTGGAAATCATTCTGTTTGGTAGAAACTCGGGAAAAATAATTTTATTTATTAATTTTATTTTATTCTTTGATAAATGCTTTAATGGGAACTTTAAAGTTCCGACCTGTGGTTCCTTTGATACTTTATATCCTCTCGATGAGTAGAACACGATGCAATTATAAAAAATTTGACCTTCAAAAACTTAAAAAAGTCAGTCAAGAACAATTTTGTGGGACGTTTTTTTTAACAAATCTTCACCGATCATGAGATGTAGAATCACGCTATATGGTGGTCGTGACATATAATTTCTATACACCCAGTACACTGTGGAGCAGTAAATGTAAAGACGAGCACCACATTTATAATGTGAAATATAATTCAGTTTGTTCCAGAAGTGATTAAGTGTCTTGTTTCACTATACAGGCTGTCTCAAAATTCTTTCAACATCCGAAAATTGGAAGTTCTCGAGTTCATTTTCCTTTGAAAAAATGACGCTCGCAGCTTTTTTAAGAAGTTATTAACGAAAAACACGGACCAATCAGAGCACGATCTAGACATGCCTCTAGGTTGTGCTTGTTATAATTGGTCTGTGTGTTTCGTTAATAACTCCTTAACAAAGTCGCGAATGCCAATTTTGCAAAGTAAAATGTTGCTTCAAATGAACTCAAGAACCTCCAATTTCCGGATGTTGAAGAAATTTTGAGACACCCTGTATAACAATAATCATAAAATAACATTTCAGGAACGTTGTTTTAGCTGTCCTGGCTGTGACACCAAATAGGAAACAACCTGTAGGTGTTGCCAATAGATTGAGCGATTCAGGCTCCGGCCTCGATTCAGCTAGATGGTGTGTGTGTGGAATTTTAGCAACTTCTTCCTTGTCACTGCTGTACGAAACTTGCCCGGGTACTTAAAGTTCCGAAGAAAGACTTGATACGCAATTTAAGTTTGGGATCAATGAGATTCCGATGGTGGAAAAGCGAATCTAGGTAAGATGCTGTACGCGGAGTATCTTCAGAGCGAATTTGTTAATTGCGTTCTTTTTTACAAAATCATTACTTTCATTTACACGGATGACTACGTGACGATGTAAATTGAAATTTATGTGCAATAAATGTAAACCTTTCAATTACTTTGTTGAATACACGACTGTGATTCCGTAACAATTATTGGGGTATTTACTCGACAATCAGCGTCAAAAGTTACGAAACGAACCAGTAATTTACGTCGTGCACCTCCAGAAGAAAAGAAACGCAGACAAAGAAGATGCCGAAAGAATTTACCCACAGTCCACAGGAACAGTGGATTGGTCCAGAACCGTTTAAAAAACAATGTCTCGAAACCACAACCCTCACACCTGTCCAACTTAATATCGTAACACATGTAAAAGAAAAAAGAAATATACAATATAGAATCTTTCTTTAATTTACATTGAATTACCTGCAGTTCCCGAGGCATTCACAGTTTCTCAAAATAAGAAGAATCGAAACGCGGACAAAGAAGCTGTGAAAAGAATTCTCCTTCAACTCCTTAAACAGAAGTTGAACAAAAGAAGGAGGAAGACTATGGGAGACATGAACGAAATAATTCTCCCAGGACGAAGTGTCTGGAAAAATTGATAGAAAATTTTCGAAAGGTTCTGGTGAGATATAAAAAAATCCTTTCATTAACTTCGACAATTCTGTCAACCGTACTGCAGCTACTAAAAGAGACAGTTGGTTAAATGGTCGACGGTCAAAACAAGAATCGTCCTTAAACAGAAGTTGAACAAAAGAAGGAGGAAGAATATGGGAGACATGAACGAAATAATTCTCCCAGAACGAAGTGTCTGGAAAAATTGATAGAAAATTTTCGAAAGGTTCTGGTGAGATATAAAAAAATCCTTTCATTAACTGCGACAATTCTGTCAACCGTACTGCAGCTACTAAAAAAGACAGTTGGTTAAATGGTCGACAGTCAAAACAAGAATCGCGGAAAGAGCCGGGTCGAACGAAGTCAATGAAAGATGATTAGCATCCGGCCGGTGGAAGAGAAATCCAGAGGTGAGAGGTAACATCCGATCGGCGTCGGCGGCACGCCGCAGGATAAACACGGGGAGAAAAAGAGAGAGAAAGATAAAAAGAAACTAAGAGAGACAGAGCGCATTGGTCCCGCGGTCGAGCGCGCGAAGGCAATCCCGACGGAACGGAGAAGTTTTACGCGGAGATTATCAGAAAGCGGAACGGACGCCCATGAATACGGAGATCCTCCGATAAAAGAGACCGGTATAGAGAGGGAAACACGATGAAAAAAGAAGAAGAAACGAAAAAAGAGAATCACGGAACTAGGAGAGAAAAAGCTAAAAAGAAGCGAGAGAGGAAGAGAGGATCCGGAAGAGTAGGAGAGAAAAAGCTAAAAAGAAGTCAGAGAGAGAGAGACAAAGAGGCAGAAGAATGAGAAAGGTAAAACGAAGAAGGTGAAAGGCAGGTAGCGGCGTAGGAAGTCGACGAGTGGAACAGGACAGTAGAGAAGAGAGAAAAAGAAAGAGAGGAAGAGAGAGAGAGGGCGTCGGGAAAGAGTTGGTAACCCAGTGCCGCCAGGAGAGTGCCGGAGCAATGTAGTCGACCACGAATGAGCGTACCAACGGATGGAGAGGCAACACTTTGTAGTTTTAATCGATCCGGTGGGACGGGGGTGAAAGACGGAGCACCCCCTGATGCCGGAGGGTGCAGTCGGCATGTGGGGGTGGAGAAGCGTGCGGGAAAGACTGTGAGAGACGAAAGTGGCGGCCAGAAAGAGAGCAGAGAGGCCAAAGGAGGAAGAAGGAGAAGAGGATCCGATGGTCCGGCGCGTGCAACCGAGAGGCCGAAGGATGAAGTGGGACAGAAGGAACACAGGAGAGAGAGTAGAGACCCACATCCTGCCGCCGACTCCTACAACTTCAACCACCAGCTGGCTACACGTCCTGCCTCCAGCCGGGGGTGAGTTATATATGAAAAGCACGTGGACCACGCGGGTGCAAGAAGGACAACCGGATTCATTCATTTCCTCGCCGCGGCCCGCCGCCGAAAGGATACTACTTCTTTTCTTTCACCGACCTCGACACTCGGATGGATCGCGTCCGGGGGATCGTAATAGGTGAACGAGGGTGGTCTTTGATTATTGTCGGCGGCAACGGGAATTGGGTTACCGTACTCGCTTGGTGGTTTCTTGGTCCGATGAATGGGGGAGGTCA
The DNA here is from genome assembly GCA_028455595.1 of Lasioglossum vierecki. Lineage (NCBI taxonomy): Eukaryota > Metazoa > Arthropoda > Insecta > Hymenoptera > Halictidae > Lasioglossum > Lasioglossum vierecki. The sequence goes on from CM052338.1 coordinate 5,941,141, forward strand.
ATGGATTTTTGGGTGAGCTGGTTCATGCCGATACTCTTTTCGCTGATGCTACGTTTGGTTAGCAGGTGCTAAAGGTCAGGGGATGAAGATGGAATGAATTCATTTGACTGGTTTTAGTCAGGCAATGATTTTTTGCATTTATGATAAAAATGAGCAGGTGTGATTTAAAACAGTCAAATATCAAGAGAACTTATATTACTGAACATATTAAGCATGAAAATAAATTTACATTTCACTCCTAGTAATTTTACTGTCTAGTATGAATTTTCATTTATGATAGAAATGAGCTGGTGCGATTTAAAACAGTCAAAACATCAAGAGAACTTATATTACTAAACACATTAAGAATTACAGTAAACTAGTAATTTCACTGTCTAGTACATATAATGACTGTTTCTTATTATTGATTTATAAGTTCAATTTAATCACTGATGTTTCTCGTTCAACTTGTACTCGGAGGATGGTGATTGAGAGAAGTTGTTTAACAGGTTTGGTCAAGATAATAAACGTTAATACTTCGGAAACAAGAAAAATGTAATATTTTTCTCTTACCTCTTCGTTAATTAATTACAACTTGGCTGAAGATCACCGAGTTTTCAATATTCAATCCGGTTTATTTGAACGTTGCTTGCTCGCCTGAAATGAATATTCAGTATATAATTTTCGTGTGACTTGTACGAACTTGGAGTAATTTAGTTTGTATCTTTCGTCACAATAATATATTAGCTTCGTGTATAATTCGTAAAATGATAATACAGTACGACGACACAATAATAATGAACGAATGTTGCAGTTTTACAATGTTCACAGTCGAATGTAGGTCCGGCGATTGGAGATTCCTGTAAACGAGGTGGCAACACGCTGACCGCCATTTTGTTTAGAAACTGTCCGTCACAGTCCGACTAGATATTCAATAATCAATATATTCTAGGTGGAACTTCGCGGAAGCAAAGTTTCGCTTAAGTTTCTGTACATGAGGACAATAATCAATTGTACCCATGCAATAATAAAACAAAATGAACATTTTTCAATGCTCATAATTTCTTTTAATTATTTTTAAGCTGAAGCTGTCCGTATGAAACTTTTTTTTGAAAAATAAAATTCTTCCTCATTTTAAAACATGAAACTACGAACAAAATAATATTTGTTGACTGAATACGCGCTACAAAATGGCTGAAATAATGTCCGACGTTCACGAATTGTTTCTAAACACAATTCATCGAAGAAATACTATGAAGTCGGATCTAGAATACTCGCTTTAGACACAGCAGAGTTTGAAATAAGATTTAATGCATTTAAAGAGTAATTTATAATTAAGTAATGGTTTCCGGTGAAATATTTTGTAGAATTACAATTAATTAGACTCTTCTGCGATTGTTTCAAACAAACTGAATGCGTCGTAAAATGCAAAGGCCCGTTTTAATGCAGTGAAAAATCAATTGAACAATTTTTAATGGTTCTCAGTGAAAATACTGTAGAGAATTACGAGCAGGTACGTACTCCAGCAATCGTTCAAGCAAACTGAATATATCCGTAACGGAGGACGCACCTTGAAGGGCCGAATCACGACAGAATATTGTCGAGGTCGATGTTGGAGAAATTGAGGGGAGAACATTAAAACACCGAGGGTGCGGACAGTAATAGTGGCGCAGACGAGGGTGGCTCGAAAGGGGTAAAATTTGGACTTAATAAACGTTCCCTGCGAAGCAACGGGAACACGCAGTTACACACGGTGTTTGCGAATATTTTTACGCAAGATGGTGTGCAGGCCTTCCAAACACGACAACTTTTATCCCACGAAATTCACCGTGCAAGAATAATTCAATTGCTTCCAAACTGAATCACCTATCTTTTCAACCCTTCGCGTACCTTCCGTGAACTCGCACAACGAATGCAGAGAACTTCTGCACATGCGAAAATTCATTTTCACGCGAAGAATATTTCACTCTATTTTAAGCAGTAGTTTATCTGGACTCGATGATACGTTGATTATACCGAATGAAATGATATTGAATTGAGGTTAACCGAGTGAAGTGGAGTACTTGGATGGCGCGTTTGAGCTGCTCCGTAAAAATGGACCCGTCAACCGACCGTAAAAAAGAATGATTAACGTGACAAACGTTTCATTCATAAGGAGAGTAATTTCCCGTGGCACAATATCGCGATTTACATGAGAAAGATTCGGCGACTGTCAAGACACTAATATGCAGATGTAAAAAAATATTAATCTGCATGACGTTACAGACGACATTAAAAATTCTCTTTCAAATTCACACTCTCGCGCGGACGGCGGAAATATTTAGCTTTAAGTACCGGCCGTCACTCGCGAAGTCCCATATAAGATGCAAAAAACGCGGCTAATGTATTCAAGTAGTTGGCGCGACCACTCCGCGAAAATATTTCAGAAGAAATTTACATCGTTGCCGCCATAGACACACACACGTGCACGCGGAACAGATTCGTCGGGCAGATTGACGCATTTTAATATGTATTGCGGTGTATTTCTTCCCGACACGGCGACCCACCCCACGAAAACTCAAACCGCACGTTATTTCGTGAAAGCCGCAGGAAAGGGAGAACGAACCGATTCGGTTCGCATTTTCGATAACGTTCCCGGTGAAATTGTTCGTTCTCGATTCGAACGCGACGCGGTACACCCTATCGCTACCGCGTTTACACCTCCGTTGTTCTGAAAAAAAAATTAAAAATCGTCACTGCACGCGAAAACGGTCCTGCACCTGACCACGAATCGCGACGGGGACCACCTCGTTACGTCTTAGGCTGCGGTTGCGGTGCATGATGCATTCTCTGAGAAACCGACGTTGCGGCGAGTGTGAACGTTTGTGGGACAAACACAAACGATAGTGGACGCGTTCTTTAACCCTTAGCACTCGAGGGCGCCTCTGAGGCACCACTAAAAATTGCTGTACTATTATTTAAAATATTGTTTACATTATTAGATACGTCGGTATCTAACCAATTACTAAACATTTCAGTATTGTAGGAGATATTATATCAATTTCATATCTACCAAATTTTAAAAAATCATAGAGAATGGGAATGTTCTGGGTCGGAAGAAACGTTTGATTTTCGAGGTAAAATCATTCCGAGTGCAAAGGGTTAAAGAACTAATAATTGTCACATATTTTTAACACCGCGTGGTTCGAAGGTAGCAAAAGATGTCAGGATGATACTCCACGGAACGAAAATTCGCAAATTCGCTGTTAGAAGCAACTAAGGTTTGAACACTAAACTTACCAGACTTAAAAAATGACAGGCATGTGTTGAGTTATAGAAGCGACATCATAGAATTTATATATAAGCATTTCCGCTACAATTTGAATAATTACAAAATGGAAATGAGAAACCGGTGATTTGACCAGCAGTGGCAGGTTTGGTGTTAAAATCTCACGTTTTGGGGCTGATTGCAAACTGTAAGAATTTTCCATGTATCATTGATAATTAGAACGAAGTCTATAGACCACGCAGCTGGAAGGTAGCGAAAGATCGTGGCGATCGAGCCCCGTGACAGAACGAAACGAAAATGGCGCGCTATCGGCACGCAGCGTTGCAATTACCAGCCGGGGGTTCATCGCGCCCCCCTCTCTCGAAGATAAATGAGACAGTGGATCAACGTCGACGAACTCCGACTTCTGTGTACGAACGATTTATCAAAATTAATGACCGTAGGCCCTACCGGGCTGGCCGTCCACGCAGGTAATTGGAGTGCGTCTCTGTGACTTGCAATTGATAGGATATATACATACTTAAGGAACGCGGATTAACGCGATAATTCGGGATCGATGGCCGCGAACGATCGAGAGACGATGAACGTGATTGCGAGAGGAAGATGTTCGAGGACGATGGGATATCGATGCTCATTTATGGACGGGACACTGTTGGGTAATTAATCTTCCCCCCGTATACATCGACGTTGCGACTCTTTTCCGAACGTTTTTAACGCCGCCGACATTATTGGACGCCTCGAGGATTTCCATAAAGGTGAGATTCTTGTTCGACTTTCCCTTTGCAAAATCGAGAGATTGTTACCGAATATTTCAGCATAAAATTTGAATTTCGGACCACGATTTTGCGAAAAGGGACATGTTGTTCTTGATCGGGTTGGACTGCGAATTTTATTTCAAATAGAAAAGATTAACTATATTTAGAAAATTTAAAAAAAAACATAGTTATGTTACCTTTGATTTGTTGACATTATCAAGAAAAGACACATTTTGAACAAGTATGAGATTGTTGGAGAGAAATTGATGTTTGAAATGATTTTACAAAATGTTGAGGAACAGTAAGAAAAATTACGACGGATGTGTAAAACAACACGACGTTAATTTTATAGGAAATTCTTATAATGAGACGAAATTCTTATGTCCAACACAAAATACAATAAATAAATCAGAATAAAGACTTCTCTAATAGAATTACAATAGAGTCGTATATGTGCAGAAGAAAGCAACTAAAATCCTGAAGAAATAAATACGAACCTCGAGCACCAACGAATCCATCGAATTTCAAAAAGAAGGCGGCGTCGATCACCCAGCATCCAGCGTCTCCAGGTAAAAATAGTGGATTATTCATTGTCCGTGGAAACACAGTCGTCAGGCAAGACTCGAGTGGTCACTAGACTCCCCTAACAGCAGAAGAATCATCCGGGAGGCACTCGGAATCCAAATTAACCCGAAATATTCCATTTGCGGTCGGTGGCTCGCTCGCACTTCATCTCCGGCGAAGAACCACTAATTAAATCACCCGATAGGCAATTACTCACTCGAGCGGGGCCAAGAAAAATCGGAGGAAAGGTGGCCGGAAGCTGGAGGTCCCCAGCCCCCCTACTTACCGATTCGTGTCCGCGGGATGGGAACGTTGGATCTTGGTCTCGCGATGAGCCCTTAAAATCACATCGGGGGATCGGGTGGCTAAGGGACAGCAAGGGAGACCAAGGGTCCGGCGTGTCCTTGCGAAGGAAGACCAGCGGAAGCCGCGAAATCGGTCCTTCGCGCCAATCGCTCCTCCCGGGCATCCCCGGCGAAGTACTCTTCAGCCCCGTCGGGCTGATTTGCATCACGGTTACGAGCTCGTTCGAGCTCGTGGTGGTTATATTACAGGGAGAGAGAGAGAGAGAGAGAGAGAGAGAGAGTGAGAGAGCGCGCGATAGAGAGAGAACGAGAGAGAAACGGAGAGAGGGAACCCAGGATGAAAAAGGGGGACAGACGCGGGTCCCTCTCGCGCGCGTTCCACCCCCAAAGCAGCTCGCTGGAGGCAGCTCGGACACTCATAACAATCATAACAACGGGATCTCGCGAGTAACTCGCGGCCCACCTCCGCGCATGGTTACCGCCCACCGCTCCGCCCATTTTGCCCCCACTATTCGCGACGAGCATTGGCTGGCGGCTAGGCGGGAGAGAAGCCACGGCGGGTTGCCTTCCCTTGGCTCTACACCGGAGCCACTACGCAGCCAGACTGCGGACCGTCAGGATTCAGGTCCAAGTTTTCGCGCCGAGCCGAGACCGCGCAACGTGCACACCACGCTGCCAGCGACACGAGGGCCACGGGATATCGCTGTCGATCGGTGGAACGCTTCTTCCCAGTGAGATCGATCGATCTGTCGGATCGCCGTGGGTTTGACCGGGTGTAGTGGCCGGATCGAGAGTTACGATCCCCTTCGTCGAGCAACCCCGAACGAGGAATACACACGCCTGTTCTACCGCGGCGTAAGTGGTCGTCTACGTGGGATAGATCGTCGGAGTCAGGGAACAGAAGACGCCTGGAAGTAACCTGGGTAGTTTGTGATAGGCCGAGTGATCGGCGAGTGTGTGATTCGAGAGTGATCAGGGAATCAGAGCGTAGAGGTGCGTGCGCCGGTTCACTCGGCACGTGGGACCCAGACCAGCGAGGCACACCACGCGTGACACTTCGCGGACTCAGAACTGTCTTCTTGCTGGTTGCCAGGTTTGACCTTGGTGGGACAGGTGTCCGGTGAAAGATCGTCCGATCATCGGGTGTCCAGTGGCTACTGGTGTCCAACGTCAGCTGACTGTGAACTCTGTGCTCTAGTGGACGGTTCTCCTGTATGTGATCTCCACAGTGTGTCTATTCTTTGATTCGAGGCGAGCCCGCGTGTTCACCCGGTGACTATCGAAAATATTATCGCCGCGAGGGCCACGTGCGGGAGGCGTTAAACGCGGCAGGTGCGCGGGACAGGTGGTGCAGAGTTAATTGCACGCAGCAATAAACGTAGACGTTTCAGGAGATTGATCAAGCCGATGAGACAGAGACCGTTGCGGCAAGGAGCTCGGCGAACGGTTCCAGCGAAGTGATGACACAAGGACTCTAATAAACTCCTAATTATCGCCGCGGGTAATTACCACACGCGCGTGACTCCCGTGTGTTTGCCGACGCGAAATTGCACACGATAACCACGACGGCCTGTGCGCGAACCGCGGACAAATAGAATAATTAAAATCGCATTAAAGGAACCTCGTTTTCGTTTCTCTCTCACTCTATCGTTTACACAAACTCACACACACGCACACACACACACGTACACACTCACACACACACTCTCTATCTCTTTCTCTCGCTCAAACACACGTCTCGCTTGAAAGCTGGAACGAACGGTCGTCGCGCGGATAGCATTGTACGCGCGCGATCCATAGATCCGTTCGATCGTCGATCACCGAAATCGTTAAGATCGTCTTTCTCTTCGCCTTCTCTTCCGGGTGATCGAGGTATCCGTTTTATCCGAGCACCGAGCAATCAACTGTTTGCTTGTTAATCGCTCCTAATTACTCGCAATTAACCGGCGTAATTAAGTAGGCTGATGTCACCGGCGGTCGATGTATTTGTGAATCGTTTGTCCGTCGACGTCGGCCCGCCATTGGGACTATTCGCCGCTGTTATTGCTCGTCGTCGTTGGTACGCTGTTATCGGTGACAAGTGAAAATATTCAAGAGAGACTGAGGATCGAAGAGACGGTGGCCAAGGATCGAGCGACGCGAGATCGCGAGGCGATTGGTTTTGTGATAAGATTGATATCGACGGACTCGCTGGCACTGCGGACGAGACTCGGTTCGATCGAGCAGGTGGCAACGTGCTACGTGTACAATTGCGGGCGCTACGAACTACGTCAGGACGACGTCCCACGCACAGCAGTCGCCGATCTCCTCAGGTGAGTACGATCTGCGTATGCCAGCGTGAACTTTTCCACGTTGCACCGTTCGCCGGGACATTAGACCCGTTAGCACGCTGATTAGGCGACTGCTCATGTCGGCTACGGATAGTTGAACAAGTCCTCGTATTTGTAGAACACTCCGACAAAAGTTAGCTAGGGAGTTGAAAAAGTTGTCTAGCTTGGTGGCAGAAGGAAAGTGTAATTAGGCGTGTCTTCATTGAAATAATTGTAATGAGTACACAAACTTTTTCGTCATTACTTGTCAGACTGTTTTCGTTTTTTTTTTTCGTTGACGGTGGATACAAATGTAAGAGTTTAGATTTGAAAGATAGAATCTACGGGAACGTGACACTTCGTACAAGGGAATATAGTTTGAGGATCGATAATGTAACATCTTTCTGCGATATGGTTGTATAATTATGTGCGTGAAAAGACCCTACGAAAAATGACTACTACATTTTGACAGATGCAGCAGGCTCGAATAGACGAAATATTTTTGCTTCTGCACACTCTCCAGAAATATTCATTGTGTAACATCTCATTCTACATTACCTCAGAAATTTGTTCGTATATTGAAAATTGTAAATGGTTTCACGAAAATGATGTTCCACCTCGTTCGTTGTACTCTCTCACTTTTACAAACGATTTACGACGTGTATTCTTAATTGAACGTGTTCGTTCATCAGTATTTGTTCTAAAAATTTATTCATAAGTTGAAAAGTATACAAAGCTAGAGTTCGCCGAAACATTTTTTACATTTTCCAACGTTTCTAACGTTTCTTCTCAAGTAAACGTCTTTATACATCATTTCTTGCACCGCAGTGCTTAAGGTAACATTAATGCAAATGACGGATACATGCTAGACTCTATTCATCTTCCTTTAATTACGTCATTATCTTCTGTTATGCTCGCGAAATTGCTGTACCGGAGATGATTTCCCAGAAAAATCTACACCATCGAACAAGTAAAACCTAACTGTTCCTAAACCGCAGAAAAACGAACTAAGAACCACAATCGTTCCACAAACAGTCACAATTTTTTATCATCGTCAAACACATCCGTTCACGAGTAATAGAAAAATTTCCTGAATACCACAAATCATCTAGAAAACTATTCACGATCACTCTCTTGGAAAAATGAAATTTTATGCAGATTTTTAAGAAACTATAGACCGATGAATTCGCAACAGAAGCTTGGCAAAAATTGGAGCTAAAGAAACACGTTGCCGAAGGCATTGACAGGTTAACGATTCCACAGGAGAATTCTCGTCTCGCATTATCTGAAAAAAGGTTTCCATCAAAATTCGTGATGCCGGGGAGCAGCGTGTATTTATATCTGGTCGGCAATTGCGAGGCTCGCGAGCGATAATCGTTGCCCCGATACCATTAAGTTAATCTTAGTAATTAAGAAAGTTACTTGGGGCCAGGCCGCGCGGGAATGTCGGTAGCGAGGGATTGAAACCGGCGTGGAGTTCCGCGCCTCTTTCTTCGCCGAGTGATAATTTCCTCGCTGCTACTTAGCCGCGTTCCAATAATCAGGGTGATAATTACGCGGAGATCGCGCCGAGTGTGACCAGCGAATGCTAATTGCTGGATCGGGGAACGGTTCTTAACCTTCGCCGTTCAGATCGATCTTTGTTGGGTTAGGTGAAGATTTGTACGTGGATCATCCACTGTAGACGCGTCGCTAGTGTCCCCATAAATAAATCCCGAAGACCATCGGATTCCGAGTTTATCCTCTGGTGGGAATAGAAAATTATAAATCGCTGTTTCGAATAAAGCAATCGCAACAGAAAGCGGCAAAGAGTCGATTCTTAGAAATTAGTTTATGATATCGGCGCACAGATTCGATGGAAAAATCAAAACAAAGCAGTTTTGCAATTTATAAAATTTTACTCAACTTTTCGATCCGATTCTGGATCTTCTTCAAGAGAAATTTATATGTGTCACTGTACTTCATGATATTAAGAATTATACTGTCAATTAGACTGTTATGAAAGAGTCAATTCTCTTCGGAAAATTTATTTGACTGATTGCACTTGATACGTTTCGATTTTTTCGTTGCTCATTTTCATTGCTGAAGTGTTTTCAATAAATGCAACGATTCAATTTCTACTATAAATCGCACAGTTGATCGTTGATCGTTGATCGATCAAATTGTCTTTCCAAGGTTTTGAGTTTGAAGTCCGTGAATTTTAAGGTGCTCTTTGAGACTAGGGTGGAAGAAAGGGAAAAATCAGTAGAAAAATATTCTATAATTTTGTTCCATGTTTTAAGCCTATGTTTATCGTAAAGGAATCATTTTTTAGATTATCAGAACAGAGAACAGTCATGTTAAGACGTGTAAAAGCGAGAGATCTCTTTCCACCCGTGCGCTTGAAAGTAATGCTCAATGTTAGAAGGTTAATGCATGCAGATATTTTTAGTCTCCGGCTATAGACTAGGTCTATTTATAACGGTGCTCCATCTTTCGAAGAATTTTTCTGCGGCTTTTTCAGAGAATGTCACCTTCGGTGTCATAAAATCGTGTTTTACAAAATCGCATTTAAAATATCTCATTATTTATCGTTATCATACCGATCGTTCGATTGTCTTCCTATACGTCTTCTGAACAGATGAAATTCCGTGAAAGTCGTTCCACATCGTACGCCTTTGTAAATTCCTTTCACTTCTTTAGCATTCTCGTTTTTCAACGTGAATTTTCCGGTTGACATAAATAGAGTCATAAACCTAGTCGAAGAAACTAAACATTGTGATCGTCGTTACGGTACGAAGTGAATTCTGTAAAATGTTGACGATTTGAGAAAAAAGAAATTCATTTTCCGTCGATTTTCCCACGAAATAAAGCGTCCTGCATCGTGGCCAAAACACGCGCGAGGAACCTAAAAATCATAAAGCAACAGATTCGTTGTCGAGAAATAGTTTGTGAAGCGCGAGAACGAAATTTATTCAATGATTTCCCACAAAGAGAGCTGGCATCGGGAAGCTAAAAATCATCGCGGTCGAAGGGTCGCGATTAAAAGTAAATTCCAGCGGAGCGTGGCGCGTGCAAGCCGGAATCAGCGTCCACGTGAATTCCATGAGAATGACCTCGTGGCGGCGCGAATCGTCATCGAAATCCGTCCTCCCCGCAGCGGTTGATCGTTGCGCGGCGTGTCGAGCACGCATGCACGGTGCACACGGGTCATGAATGCAATTAAGCAGCGCGCATACGCGGCCCCCAGGTATTTTGCAATGAAATGACACCGTCAGTGAATCTAGCGGGGCCAGTGTACCGGTACCATGTGATCGGAGAGGTAAACAGGAGCACGTGTTGGCAGCGTGACTGTCGGGGGTGTGAGTGCGGGGGTGGATAGCAGCCACGAGGAGGACTACGGGGTGGCAGAGGGTGGACGGGAAACGGTGTCGAGGGTAGAAAATCAGTGCGAGAGCTGCCGGTACGGTTGGGGTGAGAGAGAGCAGTTCTTTACTTGCCGCCTCGGCGCCTCGGGACCGCAGTGAAAGAGAGGGAGGAGAGAGAGAGAGAGGTTGCAAGAGGGAGAGCATACCCGTGTTTGCTCGAGGAGGAAACTGGGGAGAGAGAGAGAGAGGAGAGCAATGGTTGATGGAGACTCGAAGCCGGAAAATCCCAAAGGAAGCACTCGACTCGCGATAGCGCCGGAAAGAAAACGGGATGCTGGCTTTCTTAACCCCAGTTCCCATTCCATCCAACTACCCCCGCGCACTGTTACTTTGAAACTGAGAAAATTTACTCCAGACCGACTCTTTACTCCGCAACCGCTTGACATGCGAATTCACACATCGATAGAAAGACGTTGCTCCCATTTAACAAGCATTTGCTCAGATTCAACAATTTCTTTCTGTGCTTATTCGTGAACCTTGTTCTGTGCGGATTTAGCGAACCGGTTAGGATCTGCAAGAAGACTGTTTTACATCTTAATTATTTGATTTCTTGTTTCGGTAAATTGGCGACTTCGAGTTCATGGAATTTTTCAGGTCGTCGACATTTTCTTGTTACTATTGTGTAATGTTCCATAACCGTGTACGTACCGAACATTAGAAGTAGCTGATAATTTGTTCGTATTTTCTTTTCGAAACGTTCGAATGATTTCAATATAAAAAATCTGAAAGCTGTTATTTCGAAAAGGATTCTACGAACTTGTCTGTAAAAAGAGGAATTGTTCGATGTAGCTTCCGATCGAGAGAAAAATCGCGGCGCGTCTTAAACGCGAACCGAACCGTTAAGAGAAAAACGTGGAGATCCAGGTGTAGCAAAAGGTGCATGTATAATAGTGTAATAAAAAGAAAGTTGGTTCACCGCGCCAACGCGGTGGAAAGAGTTGGGAAAGCAAAGATGAAAAATGGGACCGCGAGTAACAGAGGCGGAAACGCGGATATTGTCCAGGTCAAGGAAAGTAATCGATGCTTTCCCCTTCTTAAATCCCGTCCACATTTCTCCTCGTTCCTCGGCGTTTATCCTCCGTCTCTGTTCACCGTTTCCCTCGGCTCGTCAACCCCCGTTTGCAGCCCCATTCAGCTCCCTTTTACCCGATTCAACCCCTACCGACGATCCGGCGCGCGATAACATTTCGCTCGACAACTTACCCACTTCCAGCTCGCTTTGTAACCTTGCTTCTCTATTTTCCATCCGGCGCCCTCCATCGATTATCGACTCACGAATCACCGCCGCTAAGCAAGTTACGCCACCGTCTTCGAGCATCAAATGTGAATCGAGTGTTTCCCACTGTGTTCCCGTGCACTCGAGACGCCGGCTCCTATCGCTTGTCGATCGCCCACGCGTGCCATTCGTTCGACCAATCTTCCGCCTAAATGCACCATCAATTACAATATTCTTATTTCATATCCTCATCAATTTCAACCCATTTTGTACTCGTTGCTTCTGCTGGCATGTGATTGCTAATCAAGATTAGAGTTCTGTTTAACCTACAATACTTAATATCAAATAAATTGCCAAACATTGGAGTACTGTACTAGTACTGAAATTGCATCATTTCAATATGCATAAAATGAAAAAAATTGTATAGGATGGAAATATTCTAGGTTTGAAGAAATGTTTAGTTTTCGTATATAAAATATTTCCCACAATACTTCTATCAAATAAATTGCCAAACATTGGAGTACTGTACTAGTACTGAAATTGCATCATTTCAATATGCATAAAATGAAAAAAATTGTATACTATGGAAATATTCTAGGTTTGAAGAAATGTTTAGTCTTCGTATATAAAATAGTTCCGAGTGTAAAGTTAAATACATTATTTTAAAATGTATGTAGCAACGTTTTACAGAACATTTCAATATAACATAAATAATGAGTACATTTTTAGACGATTTTATTATTGAAATATTACACAATTTTTCTTAGAAACGAAATGAACGAACATGTTTATTCCCTCGTTGAAATGGCGTCGATTTTTAATTTCGCAATCAGAAACTGATTAACCCGGTCGCGTTCTTGCGCCGAGAGGATTGCCGTTTTAAAAATAGCAGCGATTTCGTATGAGAGAATTAGCCTCTCGAATCGATGTACACTGGAGTCGCAGAACAGAACGAGTAACCCTTTGCTGCTCAAAGTCCTCGTTCCTTTGAGCATGTATCCCCGGTGTGTCCGTGCCTCTTGCAATTGAACGACGTGACGCCCCGTGGTGCGAAGCGATGCGTGCGGTGTCATTAATTCTAATAATTCATAAAGAAGCACGCACGTGCGTAACCGGGCCGAAGAGCTGCTCACGCATCGGGGGGACAGAGTGATGCTACGGCACGAGTGTTTTTGTACGCTCGATGCTCCTAATAGACCTAATTTGCGTGTAAAAGCACTCCTGAGATTTCCGAGCCGACGTTCGTCCCCATTCAGGACTCCTTTTCTCGTGGCCAACGACCGGAAACAGTCCCGGAAGACTTTCGATTCTTCGGAGCATGGACCGCCGTTCCACGTGCACGCCCCTGACCGTGAAAAAGTCGAAATCCTCCTCTTAACAGCAAAGTCTCTGAAGAAAATGTATCTGTCTTGCTGTATTCGATGTCTGGTGATGTTCAGAGTTTTTCTAATTATGATTTAGAAATCGTTTCTCCTCTCATCATATTTCAGAAATCGTTCAACGTTTTATTTCTTTGATTAATGGATAAGTTTTAACATTATTGCAAGGAACAGGGTTACCAGACAATTTTTGTAGAATATTGTGTAAAAATCTGTCTTGCTGTATTTGATGTCTGGTGATGTTCAGGGTCACTTGACCAGCACTTTTGAATTTTTTAATTACATTTTTGAAATCGTTTCTCCTCTTATCATATTTCAGAAATCGTTGAACATTTTATTTCTTTGAATAAAGGATCAGTTTCAACCGTATTGCAAGGAAACGGTTACCAGGCAATTTTTGTAGACTATTATGTATAAAGAATATCTTGCTTCCCCTAATAATAAAAAGCAGAACAACGAAACGTAACTTTGAAGAGAACTCCGGTACCCTAATTACGGAAGTGTTTGTATAAAATAATTCTTGCAAGATCTGTTTTGAACAAATCGAAGGCATCAGCGGCTCGGCTAGTCATCTGCTCGGTAATGTACATGTCGAGCAGCGAGCAGATCGGCACTAAAAAATCACCGTACCATAAAGTGTTGAACGAGTTCGTTCTCGGAGCAAGTGTATTGAGTTTCACTTGAAAGAAAATAAAGAAACGATTATGTTTTCCGGCTCGATCGACCGATAAGTGGAAGTGCTCGAACGAATTCGACGGTTAATCCCGTTTCAACGGGGCGGCGGGGCACGTGAGGGGGTTAAGGAGGGAACAGAGAAAGAAGAGAAGAGGGGGTCCAATGAACCGAGCTCTGCCCGTTTTTGGGCCAGATGTTAATTCCAAACGACTCAGCGTGAGCCGCGAAGGCGGTTTAGTACGTAAATACATCTTCAGCAGGGGGTACCATTATAATGGGCATGTGCGGTTAAAGTTCTATTTGTGGTAATTCGGAGTTTAATGCACTCACGCTCTGATTTAGCCGGCGGGCTGACACTTATTTTTTTTTTGTACGGCGCAAACCCCAACGACGCCTGGCGCCGTAAAACATGAAATATTCTTCCTGCGTCTCCGAGGACGGTCACGGCTCCCGTCATATTTTCTATCTTCTGCGGCAAATTTTCATACTAGAACAGTTTCAACCCCTTCGTTGCTCGCTTTAATTATTTTCTAAAGGAGACGTCCAACCGCTCTTATTATTACACCGGCTTCTTGGACTCTAGAGCACTCTTAACATTTCTCAAGAATAATTTCACTAGCTACAAGAAAATAATCTTTTTTTCAATCGTTGAATTAGCTTTGGGAGATTGTACAGTACTTGTAATAAATTGCACGTAATTGTTCCATTCAATCACTGATCAACGAAGGTGTTTAAAAAGTCTATGTACGTAGAAACAATTATTTAAAATCGTACAATCCGAAAGAATTTATTTAGTGAAGAATTACGGTAAACACAGAGTAGCTCAGAGGTCGAAGAGTGTCAGAATTTAAGCCTTAACCCAGACACATTAGAACACTGAATCGTGGATAGACGAGAGGAGTAAAAAAATGTTTGCAATCCACTTTGGAAATCGCGGTAAATCGTGGTAAATCATGGTAAATCGAAGGGGTTGAAGAGTGTCCGAATATTAATGGCAGCGACTGCGTATTTGCATAAAGATCGCACAGCCAGGTGATCACGGGAGGGTAGAAGGGTGGGAGGGGAAGGGCGATTTCCCGATGCCTTCGGAGCCGATTTATGGAGGAGTCGAGTGCGATCGAAGGTCCGTTGCGTTACGCACACGAGTCCGCTCGGGTTGTATCCTCGTAGCGAGGCAAGGTGTGGCGAGGTGAGGCGAGATGAGGCGAGGCGTTCGCAGAGTCGCATTAACGGGCCGCTGTTCGGTTTAATCCTCGCGTTCCGTGACTCGGGACAAAGCCCCTCGGATTTCTGACGGAATGGTATCGCACGAAACGACCATTACCTCGGCTGGCACTTAGCCGTCGCGCTTACGTACGTACGTGCGTTAAAGATTAATTCGAATCACTCGATACCGAACCGTCCCCGCTGGGAGGAAACCCGTTCTCGCAACCGGCGACGACGTTCTGTCGAATCGACGACGTCCCTGCTGTTTTCCAGACCCCCACGATCTCCCCCACAAGTTTCGCAGAAAGTTGACGAACTTTCTTGGAACTGGACCACACGAGCGGGAAGCAAAATATATATGAAGAGAATTTAGTTGAACGTAATAAAGAAATCATTCGGTTGGACATCGTTCGTGTTACACGATACTTTTCTATATATATAATAATATTTAAATATTAAGTCATAAAAAGGTTTCCTTTATGGTCTATACAAAAAATAAGAAGGGTATTTCGAAATTGAACCCCTAAGGATATGAAAAGGGGTTGATACGTTTCTATGAGGAATATTTTATTTCTGGTCAGATTTGCTTGAAATATGGTCTTAATGCTCTTTGATATAATTTATCAAACACATATTTCGGCATTTTAAAAAATTCGACCCCTAAGGTGGTGAAAAGGGATTGCAACGTTTCTATGAGGAATATATTGTTCGTGGTCTGATTTACATCATACTTGGTCTTAATGCTCGTTCTTACAATCTGAATGGGGTGAATAGTGGGTTAAAAGGTTTCATGAAGAAATAATATTAATTTTCGAGGGCATTAAACAGTTTCATTTAAGAAGGAGCAATTACAATTTTCGTTATATTCTCATCGTCGAAAGTCCCTTAATTGGTAGAATAAATAAATTCGTCTCTGATTCTAGCCTTTTTACTATCAACGAGAACGTGTACCAGGGTCGTATAATGATCGTACTAGAGCCAAAAACAATGAGCCAGCAGGAATACCACAGGACGTCTTTTGTCACCCTCGAATCTGTGCGACAACGGTGGCCTCAAGCTTCTTTTCTGTTCTCGTTCTCTTTAGCATTACGAACGCAACTAGGCGCCACAAAGCCGCGATTATACGTTGCCATTAGACCGCTCGATTGATTACGGGATCGTGAAAAAAGAAGGAGTTGGACAATGTCGCGATGGGCGGTTGCCAACTGGTCCCGCTGGGATCATTTTATTGGCCGTGTTTCAAGTAGGAGGGTTGCCCTGCTCTACCTTCTTCGTCCACTTTCGCTCGTCCTCTCTCTTTCACCTTTTCTTTTCCTTTTAACCCCCGTACCGGCGGCCTTGAGCCTTCGTCTAACTATTCCAGATCGCTTTTCGACTGTCTACGAATTTCGCTCTTCGATTCCCGGAGACCGAACCGCTATTTAGATCGCCATTGGAAATTCCCATTCACTCCGTGATTCTATACATAATTATTCATTTTTATTCCCGTTCTATTCTTAAGAAGAACGACGGAGGGTTGAATTATTCATCTTTTTTTTTGTTACGGATACAATCAAGGGGATGCTATTCAAATTAATTAGAGTTATTGTTCGTGACGTATTTTGCGGTTAAAACATTTTTTGAACACGTTAATGCTGACTTCATTGAACTGTGACAATCTAGGTAGAATATGGTTCGTTCAGGTTCGAATTCGTTATTATTGTTTATTGCGAAGAAATATTATCAAGCATCGTGTAAATACACGGCCTCGCGGATGATTGCGACTCCGCCCCGATGCCGCACCCCGAAATTATCAGACAACGCTACCAATTCGTAGCGCAAGTACATAAAGCAATAATATCGGTGAGATCCCCTAAAACATGTCTTTCGGTGTGCCCCTAAACACCATCGGCGACCCGCTCGAGGGTAAACTCGATTAAAATGTAGCAAAAATGACTACCGGGAACACGGGGAAATTGGCACCGGCTCGTAACAGCTGTTCGTCCAAAGCGACGAAACACCATAATTTCCAATAAAAACCGGCAAGCTTTACTGCACGATTATTACCGCGTGAGCCAGAACAATAACGAAACGCTCACTCCGTGTCGCGCGTATTCGAGGGTTATTCAACAATGTACGCGAGTACACCGTCTCATTAGAGCTCAATCGAGACCGCTGATACTATGAATTAAGATCTCGCGAACAATATGAAAAAACGAGCGAGTTGCCCCGGAAGTTTCTTGTCTCGGCTGGCACGAGGGCCGGCTGTTGTTTCTCTGTAACCGCAATTTGACTGAAGGTACACACCTTTCGGCTCACCTTTGCGCAGATGTCGACGGTCGATGCCATGAAATTGCGTGTTTTTTTAATCGATTCGTTTGGAAAATTCTCTTGGCTCTGTTTCGCGAATTAAGTAACTTGGAAGTTTGTAGGGCATCTGCTAGATGTGACGACAAAAGGGTTGCAAAGTGAGTACGAAAGGCTGCTAGCTGTTGTAATTTTGAGCTACGATTCGATACAATAGTGAAGCTAGTACTCTGTCAGTAGCATTTTTTGTATTGCGTGTTTCTTCAAGAAATAATACAGTACATACAATCTAGACTCAATTTAGTCTAGGGAACCAGTTATTATTATTTATTTAATGCTTTAAATCAGATATGGTTTATATAGCATATTCAGCACATGAATCCATTAGCGTATTACATAATGACTTAATGCGCCTTTCAACTTAACTTGACTTAACATTAATTTGTAATTCAAAAGTAGGGAACCAGTTCTGAAATATTAACGAAACTGATTTAGTCGACCAGATGAACAATCAAATGTAACTTGCAGTTGTAACGTCTACTCTAAGTGCTAGAGAATGTGCGAGATTGGCTAAAATTGGGTTGAACAGAGACCTAGTAAAACGTTCTGACAGGTGTCTTTTATCTAACAACAGAGCACACCGTTCCAAATAGATAATGAGAGGGTCCCGCTAGTCCCTTATTCGAGCACAAAGAGCCATTCCTCCGAATCCAAAAGCAAATAAACCCCACAACTAGCCTAGGAATAAATAAAACCTGTTCCTCCAAATGTTAGGGCGGGATTCGACACGCCTCCAAGGTTCTATCTCGATCGGGCAAAGGCAAAAAGCATGAATTCCCTTCGGGGACAACGTTCCGAAGCAAATGACGTCGGAGAAAGAAGATACTTTCAATTTTGCTAGCCCATAATCGGCGTTCGAAGCCTATCTATCTTGCTCCCTCCTCTAAAGTGCTCGAAGTAGGCGTGGCTTCGTAGCTCTCGGTATCGACGAAGCGGGACAGCTTGCCCCAGAGGGCCATCCGCTCGCACATCTATGCCAAACCCATTCGAAACCCTAAGACATAAATTTACAAACCTTGTCAAAGGCACAATTAAGTAATTAAAAAAAGATTCCAGTGCTAACTTTTCTTAGAATTCTCACGAAAAATTCGCGAGAACGGAGCACATGTTGCGAGATCATTCAACCGATCGCTGAAACCGATTTACCCTAATTCTCCGTAGGAACTAGGAAATCCTAAAGACGCGTCCGTCGGGCCGGCATGTGCGGCCATATGGCGATCATCCGTGGTTTATTTATAGTGTTCGTTGCGCATAGCCAGAAACGGATCGCGTTTTCGCGTCGAACTGAATCTGAGCTTGAAAATCGTGAAGTCCGTCGGTCGTCTTGCCGGTCTGGAATCGGTCTTATAAATCGTGGCCGGGACTTTGGGCGGTTTCCACGCACCTCTTTGTGGCCCCTGGGCATCCAGGGAGCCAGTGCAAGAGAGAAGTGGCCGCCATTGGTCGGAGAGAGACGCGCAGCTGGCTAAGACTATGTGGAAACTAGCTGCTGGCGCACGGTTGTTTCTAAACCCACCTTATCTACTAGCCCCTATAATAAGCTGCGATCTGAGACCGTATATCCCACCCACACGCACACAGAAGAAGGTAGGAAGCTAGAGAGAGACAACAAGAGTGAGGGAGAGAGGGAGAGTTCGAGCCGAACGTGGCCTGTCCGAAGGAGCTACCCGCAATTCCCGGACGCTTATGCGCCACGGTGTTGTAGGCCACGGAGCGCTTGCAATTACAAGCTGGTCAACATATAATTATCCCCAATGACCATAAATTACCGGATTTTTATGCGCAACATTCTTAATTACCCTTTGAATTAACATCAATCAACCCCCTTAATTGTACGCTGCTGGGCTGCCGGCGTCGCTGACGTTGCCTTTGCTGCCCCCCTCATACCCTCTCTAGTGATCCTCTTCCTTTTAAGCATCGTGATGATGCCCGGTACCGTTGATAATGCGAAAACACGATACGTGGCCCGGGGGCTCGAACGAGAAATATCGAGAAAACGAACAAGACGACGGGAGGACGAGACGAATGGTAAGAGACACATCAGGAGACGAGTGCTCTCACTGTCTCTCTTTCTCTTTCTATCGTTCTCTCTTTCTCTCTCTCTCTCTCGCTCTCTCTCTTTCCCCACTCCTCTGTCTATCTGTCTTTCTCCTGTTGTTGGGATAGTCTCTTCTTCTTTCTCTTTCGGTCTTGTTCCCCTCCGTTCTCGCTTACCGGCTCGTTCGGTTTCCTTTCAGCGGTTAAACGTCTGATCAGCGAGAGACAGGGAGAACGCTCGCGTCCGCCCGGTGACGGCGCGTCGCATAATGCACGCGTTTTAATTGCCTCCCTAGACACTCGAGCGATCCTCGTATCAATGGTCCCCGGTGTTTTAATTGCGTATTCGATTACGCGGACTTTCACCGGGTGATCCCGCCGGCAATTATCGCTCGAGGAGACATGCCAGGATGCACCCGGTGAAAGCGGATACTCGCTGCCCGCTCGGAAGATCCGCCGCCGACGGTTGTCTGATGGAACCGGACGATTATCATTTCGGCATACTTATCGTTTCTACTGGGGGAGGGGGATCGCTCCGAGACGAATCTGCTCATTTCGTGGGATTGATTTTGAATAAAGTAATGTGGAGTGACGAGATTGGCTGTTATGCACTGTCTCGTGAAAATGACGAGCCTAAGTTTGACCAGAGTCCATACAATTTTTATTGACACGTGACTCGATAAAAAAATTCAGTCAATCATCTATACCCATTAATACGTCTCCGTCATTTCTATAATCGTAGGAAAAACAATCTTAAATCGACCATTTAATTGGAGGCAATTGGTTTCGTGCTAATTTGCGAGTCTATTAATGTATAAACTGGTGAATTAAGAAATGATAATAAAATAGGATGTAATTTAGAATTATGCAACAGTGGTTCTTTCGTGATTTTCAGGACTGGAAGAAAGATCCAAATTTATATCAGATAATAATGTTAATAAAACAAATTTGTGTGTGTGTTGAAAATGTAGAATTACGTTTTTCTTTTGTATACTTCCGTCTTGGATAATAATTTTGCACATTTTTCAATGGATGCGTCAGTTTCAGTAACCTGTTCGCGTGTCTGGCAATTATTCGCCGTTTCTACTTGTAATAAACATTGACGACGGCACGATGTTATCTGTTACATTAATCGTATTGTCTCCCAACTATCAATTTACATCTAATTAGGGTACAAAATAAATAATACCGCTCCACTATCGTTGTCAGGGCAAGTTTAATAACAGCAATCTATCATCCCACTCGTGGTCTCTTATACATACTGTTTATAACTTTGTAACAGTCTACGAAGACTCAACTTAAATAACAATGTTTTTCATTGGACCACGCCCACGTGAGACATTCCACCTGCACTAGAATTAACTTTATTAGCCGATGGAAATTAACCGTTTATGTAATATTTCATGCGACCCACAATAATTTTGATCCAATCAAATAATTTAATCCCGTCAAATAAATAGAGGAAGATACATTCGATATCCGCAATAAACATTTTCTGTCTCTAGCCTCTACAGAAAATATAATCATTGACAATAAGATAAGGTTAAAAATAAGAATCATTCTGAAGAAAACGAGATACAAGTTCTGTTTTTATAACAGCCTATTAAGTGTAGCAACTTGATTATGATCTACAAGGTGCAAGAAGATTGCAGAAGTAATTGCTGTGATAAATCTTGTCTTCTTCATTCTGACGTTGTCAAATAATTCGTTTCACCTCTTCACAGGTTTAATTTGCACTTGCTCACTTGTGACATAAACCCTTAGTTTAGTCACACTCAATATATTGTTAAGTAGAAACGTCCAGTAGTACACGGAGACTAGTCCATTGCCTATTGAGTTTTCGAAGATACCAATACTATCTGGTAAAAATAAGGCATGTTATAGTTCCTCAAGCGATTTTCTAGATCTTCAAACGATCCTATAGTCCTTTGTGTGATCATCAAGTTTAACATGTCTTGTCGACGGTTTTTGGACGATCGTGGGACAGCATTTTTCCGTTTGCGACCGTTAATTCCCGATTTTCTAGGTCTTCGAACGATCGTATAGTCTTTTGTGTCATCATTTAGTTTAACATGTCTTGTCGACGGTCTTTGGACGATTGTGGGCCAGCATTTTTCGTTTGCGGCCGTTAATTCCCGTCGGGATCATATTAATCGCTCTAGGGCCACGTCCGTGAAATTACTAGACGCTTTAACCACCGGCTGTCCGATCCGAATTCGTCCGCAACGATTATTATATCGCGTCCTGAGCAATAATGCCGGTTATTCCGAAAGCTGGCCAATTAGTATCGTCGATTTGGATGCTTTAATGAGAGTGCGGTTTCATTAGCGTACCACGTTGCCCCTCCACTCTCTCTCTCTCTCTCTCTCTCTCTCTCTCTCTCTCTCTCGCTCCTTCGCTCTCATTCGCTCTCCCTCTATCTCTCTCTCTCTTCGAATCCCAATCCGTGATACGTGAAACGGAAGAAGAATCCCTCGCGACCGCCACGAAGAAATCAGGCTATGATTATATCCGTCGATCGTTCGAGTGTCATTGAGCATTAATATTTGAAAATTGCTATGTTCGCGCGAGCACGGCCTTCGAGAGGCGTCGCGTTTCCGCGCGGCTACAACGAGAGGATCAATCATCGGCTTGGATCCCTAAATAACCTTCCGCCTTGGCGATTACGAACGTCAATGCGTCGACGCATAATGCCACGTTCGATTCGCGTAAGATTGCACTGTCGAAGACAGTGTAATTGTTGTAATACATAGCTCCGTGCCGGTTGAACAGCATCTTTTTTATTTCGTCTCGTGAGTGTATCCTCTGCGGTTAATAATAGCGGGATCAACACCATAAATATTCCATTCGAGAGAATGTGGAAAGTACTATTGCATTTGAATTCTATTAGGCGACCGCTAAAGTACGTGGCTGGATATCTTCTTCCTTCTCAGAACCGACGCACAGTCAGCCAAACCGATGAAATATGTGTCCAAATCAAAGCACTTTCGATATAAATCAGATAAAACAATGAATTTTTTTAAAATTAAACTTTGCAGAATATGTAATAGTTATGCAGATTCTGGTACGAACGTTTTTTAATGTTAAAATAATTCGTTAAATTATTAATACTTAATTAACTACTTATTAATACTGACCTCAAAATTTATCTACGACCTCTAGATTTTGCAAAAAACCGAATTATTGTTCCAAATTTTTATTTTTACTTTTTCAAAGTTAGAAACCGTTCATACCATAATCTCCATAATTATTACGTCTTCTGCAAAGTTTCAGCTTTAATTAAAAAAAATTTCATTGCTCTAATCTCATGTCTATCGAAAGTTCCTTGATTATGACACAGATTGCATCGATTTGACCTACTGCGCGACGTCTCTGCAAAAATTGAAAATCGTGAAAATCTTCCTCTCCATAACGGTACCTTGTAAATTGGTATACGATCTTTGGTGGAATAGCTTGGCTATTATTTTGAAAGTCTGTGATTTCAGAGTAAATGTTACGTTGATTTAGGAACAGGTATCTTTCCTCACAGATGCAGATCCCACGATACATTCCTACAGGAAAGGATTGATTTTAACCTTTTGCACTCCGCTGTCCCCTCTGAGGCAGCACTAAAAATTGCTGTACTATTTTTCAAAATATTGTTTACAATATTAAATATATCAGTATCTAATCACATATTAAACATTTAGATACTGTATAAGGTATTGTGCCAACTTTATTCATAAATCGAAACTGTGCGCCGCGAATAAATATTTATATAATATCTTTAGATAAAATTACGATAGAAAAACCAAAATCAATTTATTCATAAAGTATGGAAATATTTTAGATCGGAAGAAATGTTTAATTTTCCAATGAAAATAGCTTCGAGTGCAAAGGGTTAAAACGCGATGATATTTATCGAACAGCTTGACATTTTCGCGAAAATTATTAATGGCGGGCGAATGGTTTTCGGAGCCGCCGTACGTGTCGATGCATGCACCTCGGTGTTTCCACGTGCACGGGGACCATAAAACAGGGTTTTAGCTGAGAGGCCGGCAGCGTCCGGGTGCATTTTCGTATTACAAAACCGTAGAAAAAAGTCCGTGGCCAGTGAACGGCCTCAGCTTTGACAAAATCGTCGTCGAATTACCGAGGATCCTTGGCAACAGATCGGCCAGAACCCGATAACCCCCGGGCATTTTCCGAACTGTTACACCTGTGCAACCTGTGCTGAAAAACCGCGGCAATTACGACGTCGGCCGTGTAACGCCGTGTCAAAACCCAATGTTCACAGCCGTGAACGTGTTCTACGGAGAGCTCCGCCGGCTTCTTTTTGCGACGGGGGCAGCCGCCGCCGCCGCGTGCGCCCGGCTCCACGTTTTAAAAACCCCGGTGAGAAACATTTGCGCGGCGACCATTATAAAACCGCTTTTATGAGGAACAAAGTAGCTGGTGGGCAGAGAGAAGGTGCGCTCCCGCCCTTTGACAATAATTTGTCCAGAATAACCGGCTCGTTTCTCTCTACCCCGGTCTTCCGCTCGATGATCCATCCAGCCGTTCGTCATAGGCGCACGGGCTTTTAAAAAAGTAAAGCGCTGGACTCGGGCCAGCGCAAAAATAGAAGCAGATGTTGTTAGTTGCGTTCACCAAGTACACGATCCGCGGGGCTTCGACGATGGATTCCTCTGACCCCTTCTTTCCCTGCAATCTTCTTCTTTCGAGCTTTCGCTGGCTGAGATACCAACACCGGCGGACAGGATGCAATCTGTAACACGAGATTTCTTCCGCTGTGGATACGTAACACGTACATTCTTCCACGATACGCATATTTTAACAAGTTTCAAATTTAACGTTACCAAGAAATTCTTCTAGCGGTTTTCTAGTTCTCTGAATGATCTTCACTTCCTGCAATTGACTGTGAATTTGAAAGCTTGCTTCTCTGCCGGAGGAAATCCAGAAAGTCGAATTTCAAGCTCCCTAAATATTATGCTAGCAATGGTAACAAGCTGTTTTGTTCCGCGTCTGCGAGATCGGAACGGTGTCAAGGACACTGCGGAGA
This sequence comes from Lasioglossum vierecki, assembly GCA_028455595.1. Lineage (NCBI taxonomy): Eukaryota > Metazoa > Arthropoda > Insecta > Hymenoptera > Halictidae > Lasioglossum > Lasioglossum vierecki. The sequence continues at coordinate 5,965,628 of CM052338.1, forward strand.
ATTTTCTTCTTTGAAAATTGACTAACAAGTTCGTAAAATTAAGTATACGACTTGTTGGCCGTGCTAATGCTCGGTAGATTGCTATTGGCTAGCGTATTTCATGTTTATTGTACGTGAGAAGTTGCAAAATTGCTTTGGATCACGCTCAAATTGGTGGTGCATTACAATGTAGGTAGCTATTTTGTGAAAGACCAGAAAAAGAAAAATACTGAATTATTTCTCAGGACTTGTGTGTACAATTTTGCTTAACTCTATTCTGTGGAAAAATCAACTTCCAAACGTAGCCGTGGACGTGAAATTTGAAGTCGTTTTTAGTTGAAGAATAATCTTGTGTATTTTCTAATCTGTAAATTCAGGATTAGTTCGCATTAGAAAATTAAAAACATTCAATTCTGACGTTCGGAACTATTTTAAGACTTACTTCAGTTGATGGAAAAATATTATGCTTGGTACTCTGTGGCAGTCAATCGGAATTCGAGCTCACATGCTAAGTAGGTTGTAAGCATAATCTAACTGGAAAATATAGATAAGTTCATGATCCTTCATTTATGATAAGGTTCAATGTAAAAGTCTACTAATTCTTCTTAAACTTTGATTTGAATAGAAGTCAAACTAAAAGGAACCGGTCCCGAAAAATTGAGATATAAATGCAACGTTAAGTGTCCGAAATGTAAAGGAGGATCCACTCGTCGGTTGGAAGCCGAAGGAGGAATTTCTGCTAAACGGTTGGCCGGATAAAAATAATTATAAATGCGAGGTGTCTGCGAGGATGACACCCGATTTTATTCTCGATGCTGCGTGACGCGTTGCCCCCGCCATTTTCGCATCTCTCGCTGATCCCATCGGCCAAATGTTTTTGCTTTGATGTCGGAAGATGAACGGGCTTCCTTCTAATTTCCACTGTCTGCATTCTTAACAGCTGCACGCACGACGCTTCGATACGGCTGGCGGGACTCCCGCGGTTTAATTAGTATCGCGTTTATGCGTGTCGCCTGCGCCCTTTCAAGTCCCTCGGCCTATAGCGGGGACGATTTCGGATCTTATCGATGCTGCCTCGTCGTTGTCCTTTTTGTATACTCTCTCTCTCTCTTTCTCTCTCTCTCTCTCTCGCTCTCTCCGTGTGTAGTGGAACGATTAAAGGTAATCTCGTGCGATCAACAGAAAAAAAGTAGATATCGCTTATTCTCTGAGGTGGGATCGATGGTTCATTATACGGGGTGAAATTAGAAAATAATTGTACCCGAGTGTTTCCCGCGGTTTCAACCAACTACATTCTTCACGCCATTGATCTTACCGAGCACTTATACGCGATTACATATTCTCGTTAACCACACTTTTATTTCTTTGACCTCGTTACAATTGTGTAACATTTGTTTGGCTACAGAAATTTTATTGACTACCAATTATTTGAATATATAATTAACCTCTCTCCCTCTATAATTTAATTTCATCAAAATATTGTAAGATATTTACTATGATTTCGCATCGTCTTCGATTTTTTAAAAAATTTGATAATGTAAGTTCCCTTTTTGTTCAAGATTAATTCACTTAATTCTCAGCAAGATCGAACGGTACTCTAATGATGTCTGCATTGTTTGAATTGCACGCGTGTATAAATATTCATAGTGTGGTACATATAATTTAATTTAATTTCATCAAAATATTCTAAGATATTTTCTATGATTTCGCATCGTCTTCGATTTTTAAAAAAATTTGATAATGTAAGTTCCCTTTTCGTTCAAGATTAATTCACTTAATTCTCAGCAAGATCGAACGGTACTCTAATGATGTTTGCATTGTTTGAATTGCACGCGTGTATAAATATTCATAGTGTGGAACATATAATTTAATTTAATTTCATCAAAATATTCTAAGATATTTTCTATGATTTCGCATCGTCTTCGATTTTTAAAAAAATTTGATAATGTAAGTTCCCTTTTTGTTCAAGACTAATTCATTTAATTCTCAGGAAGATTGAATAGCACTGTAACGATACCTGCAATGTTAGAATTGCACGCAAGCATAAATATTCATAGTGTGGTGCATATCATTGAGTTGCTCGTAGGGTACGATAGATTAAAAAGTTAATAAATCACAAGATTAGGAAACGTCAGTCCCAATTTTTCCAATTGACCATTGCGAGTCCTCGGCATCTGCCTGCCCCACATCACCACGTTACATCAGCTAACGTTACAAAATACTTAAGCAAATTAATTCCTCCGTATGCCAGTGGCCAGAATTCTCCTTAGCGCTGTGACTGACGAGCCTGCACGCACAAGAATTCCGCGGAGTTCAAATCGTTTTTTAGAAGAGACACAAACATGAAACGGAAAGAAACTTGACACCGTTCAAGTGAGCTCAAACGATAATGTAAAGAATCGTTTTCTCGGTGAATGTTACATACCGGGCGATGAGTACAAATATTTGACTAGCTCTTTTTGTCTGATACAAAATTAGAAAAATGTCTTGTAAATGAAACTTCGACATTTCTCGAGCCTCGGGGAAATGGCTGCCATGTCCTTGTAGCTCGAGATATTGGGCTCAAATTTTCAGCAAGCTCTGTTCAAATATCATATAATGAGATGCATATTTTGATTTTTCTACAGAAGAATAATTTCATGTATAAAAAGATTGTTGAATCTCTTATTATAAACCGTCCAAATATATACGTGCTTCGCAGAGATGGCCTCGGGAAAATGACTGCCATGTCTTTCCAGTTCGAGATATCGGGCTAAAATTTTCAGCGAGTTCTGTCAAAATATCATACAATAAGATGTATATATTGATTTTTCTACAGAAAAATAATTTCACGTACAAAAAAAATTGTAAAATCTCTTATTATAAACCATTCAAATATACGTGCTTCTCAAAGCTGGCTTCGGTAAATTGGCTGCCATGTCTTTCTAGTTGGAGATATCGGGCTGCAATTTTCAGCAAGTACTGTCGAATTATCATACGATAAGATGTACATATTGATTTCTCAATGAAATAAAGTTCGAGCGTTAGAAAAAATGTTGAAACACATGTCGGTAGGTGTGAAAAAGATGGGTGGAAAACATGACGTCGCGAGACGTGTAGACAAATGATATTCTCGCCATTATGGAATTACCGGGCGTCGGAGAGCACGCAGCGATCTCAACTATTAGATCGGTCCTCAGAGAGTTTTGGTCGATTCGCAGATTACGAGTCCCCGGGATGCAAGACTGACATGGCGGAGGGTTCGGCCGAGGAGGAACAGAGCAGTACCGCTGCGCCCGCTTCCCCGCCAGCTGATCTTCGCACTCTGAACACCCAATTGTCGCCGCCTTATCACCACCAGCCCCATCTCCAACATCGTCTTCAACCTCTGCAGCATCCCAACATGTTGGCGACCGCCGTACCGCCCCGGCACAGCCACAGCATGCTGTCTCATCAGGGGAAAATGGATGCCGAGTTGGACGGTCCCTGCGACGTGCCATTGAATCTCAAGAGCGAGGTAAGTCCATGAATCTCTATCATCTATTGACCCTGATCGATTTTCGATTCGTTCTAATCGAACCGGGAACAGTCGCGCGACCGCTCGCCCGCGTGCGCATATCCTTGACCGAAATGTCAATTGATCGACCGATTAATTATTTCGATGCCGAGTCATTAGACCGCCGATCTTCCTGGCAACCTTTTATACATTGATTGATGAAAGCGGATATTACCGAGATACCATCCTCATTCCATGCACTTACCAAGTGCAAATTAACAGCGAATCTGTCTGTGCAACTGTGTTCCCTTGTCGCTGATGTTTATCACGTTTTTAGTACGTACATCAAGTGGTACATCAAGATCTGCAGTCTAGTGATTAGTCAAGAATTAATTGGAATTAACGGTTCAGATTCGCTACAAGAGATTTTGTACATTTAGAATACTGTGTGTGGGCTATTATCTAATGGTCTGGCTGTAAACGATTTAATTGAACTAATGTTTATACCAATTTTAATTTATTTATCAGGTCGTTCGGAAAGTAATTTCCCATTTCGCATTGCTTCCATTTGTTATTATTTAAACTTCTTTTATAATCGCAAAATCCTGGTATATCTTGACAGCTGAAATTTCTGACGTAATTTTTTGCCTCGTCATATAACTCATTCTAAATGGTAAAAAATTAGCTTTGATTTTCCCGTGAGACAACTAAATGACTTTCCAAACGATCTAATATAGACACACCAATCAAATCATTTCAAAGTCTGATTTTTGGCTGCGAAGTTTCTGCTAACATAATTGAATATAGGAGTCCGCTGACTATTCCTGAGTATCTTCGCTATCGTCGCTCGCTTCACGGAGCTAAGATGATAACGAAATTATGCGCGGAGGATCCCCAGCGTGCTCGCCCCAGTTGATTAATAAGAAAGCCCGTCGCTCACGACGATCGTCATACTCGTTACTAACGGTTTTGTGTGTCAATGACAGCCAATTGTCTGGTTAAGTAGCTGCCGCCGCCGTGTCCCAACCTAAATCGGCCAATGGTCTCTCTGACCCATATACGATTAACGTACAAAACAAAGCGTGTCGAACGACTTCCATGTTGGATGGACGGGGTCAATGTACAGGCCTTATTCTTTCTTTAAGGATTACACAACACGCGAGTGCAAATTCGACGCGGAATCTTTCTTTAATTACATAACGCGGCCAGAAGTAGAATTGCACAATTAGTTCAATATTTATAACTGGACTGCGAATTTTATACATTTATGACGAGAACATATGAAAAGACCTGTTAGAAAGATTTAAAGACGAAAGAACATTTTTTTCTTTAGCATAAAGTTCCGCAGTCTAATTCTTTAAAAAAAACACATTTGAATATTTTTCTAGTTCATTTCTGAAACAAGGAACTAACCAAGTCGAATGGCTGCCAATCGCGAATTTCTTCAGATCCTTGATCATTTTGATTCATACAGCAACTAGGCTTGTATAAATCAACAAGCAGAATTGCACAATTAGTTCATTTATTTATCACTGGACTGCGAATTTTATACATTTATGACGAGAACATATGAAAAGACCTGTTAAAAAGATTTAAAGACGAAAGAACATTTTTTTCTTTAGCATAAAGTTCCGCAGTCTAATTCTTTAAAAAGAACACATTTGAATATTTTTCTAGTTCATTTCTGACACAAGGAACTAACCAAGTCGAATGGCTGCCAATCGCGAATTTCTTCAGATCCTTGATCATTTTGATTCATACAGCAAGTAGGCTTGTATAAATCAACAAGCAGAATTGCACAATTAGTTCAATATTTATCACTGGACTGCGGATTTTATACATTTATGACGAGAACATATGAAAAGACCTGTTAGAAAGATTTAAAGACGAAAGAACATATTTTTCTTTAGCATGAAGTTCCGCAGTCTAATTCTTTAAAAAGAACACATTCGAATATTTTTCTAGTTCATTTCTGGAAAAAGGAACTAACGAAGTCGAATGGCTGCCAATCGCGAATTTCTTCAGAACCTAGATCACTTTGATTCATACAGCAACTAGTCTTGTATAAATCAACAAGCAGAATATCTTTTTTTTCTGGTTATCCTGTTAGGAACGATACAATTTATCCGGCGAACCAGCGATAAGCGTTTCTTTGCAGCTTGTCACGCGATTCTTAATGAAACTAATTTATGTATCTCATTGTTAGTGTTCGCTGCGGATACACCGTTTCAAACGAATATCTAAATCGTCTCTTTTCCTTCCGAGACTGTATATTCCGGAATTTTTCCACCTGTCGTTACGGCGGGAGTCGCGCGAGCACACTGCACACCTGAGAAATCGGCGGCCGAACTAATAGACCAAGATAGAAGCGAAACACGGGTTTCTCATTTGGGATTTTCATCAGGTTTCACAATTCGCCGGCTCGGTTGCATAATCGAACACGATTTGCCGGGAAAATTCAACGAGCCGTAAATCAACGGGATTGTGTACGGTCGCTTTCTACGACTCTGGTATATCAGAGTTTGCTCGCAGGAGAGGTGAAAAAGAGACAAAGGCGTTATCGGGCGAACACGTAAGTGGCCCGTTGTGCCAATCTAATCACCATACTTGGCGCATACATGTCCGCTCGAGCATTAAGCTCGCGCGGAACGCTGTTAGGTTATTAACAGAAACTGCCCGAAAAGGCTGCTCCCGTTAGGCGATCGGTGCTCGTGGGAAAATCGGGAATACTTACCGGTAGAATGTCAAAGTTTGCTGCGGTTGTTTGCACGCGTGAACGTGCGACACTAGCCTGAGGCTAGATCCACACTTCTCTCTAATCAACGGTAATTAACTTGAGCACCGGCAAACTTCGTCTTATTAGTATTGAAAATAACGCGTCTATATTTAATAATAATAAATATAGGTACTTTGGGATTATCCCGTCGACCATTTTCGTCAAACACGAAATCGTCGCGATTAACCTATTATAATTAATTATTAAATTAACCTAACCTAAGACCTCATTTGGTTCCCCTCTATACGCGAATTAGGTTAGGTTAGTATTTTATTAGTATTGAAAATAACGCATCTATATTTAATAATGATAGGTCCAGGTACTTTGGGATTATCCCGTCGACCATTTTCGACAAACACAAAATTATCGCGTTTAACTTATTATAATTAATTATTAAATTAATCTAACCTAACCTAACCTAACACCTCATTTAATTCCCCTCTATACGCGAGTTAGGTTAGGTTAGATGTGCGCATTTTCGCGAGCGTTGAGAGGTCGACGGGATAATCCCAAAGTCTATAGATATATTTTATTTACCAATTTACTCTCCTCATTGGCCATTATCCTGGCACAGAGTATGAAAAGCTACAATTAGCATCATTTTGAAAATGAGTACACTTAAGACAATAAAAGCATTAATTAGCATAATTATATATAATAATAATATATAATTAATGGTTTTACTATTTTCTGTTTCACTTGTTCGTTGTGTCCCAGATAAAATTCACAGTCTGATAATTACCCAGACAAATTCAAGTGAGAATATATTTTTATAATTACGGGTTCAGTGATCAGCTTGTTAATGTTGTCGAAGCCGACGTGTGGATCCGGCATAAACGTTCGCGCGTAAGACTTCCGCGTTCCATTGCCGGAGTAAAGTCTAATCACAGTTCTCGACCAGCCCCCCCTCCCTCCCCCACTCGTCGTCGTCGATCATTTATTAATCCATAATCTGTATCAGAAAAGATCAACATGTCAGCTCTCTCGCCTTTGATCTCTCTTTCGCTCTGCTGCGATCTTATTTATCGCGTATAATAATTGTTTATTACGATCCGCGGCCGGGAAAGCGGACCCAGTTACGCGTCACGTTTCAGATTTCGTTTTTGTCCCGCCTTGGAACGACGCTTAGTTGCGTGTAACGCGCGGAATTAATATTTATGGCAGCCTCGATGGACGGAATCTTTCACTCAGATCGTAAACGCGGAATTATCCGACCGTTTGTCGGTGATCTAAGCGCGACACGCTCGCGAGGTTCTCGTACGGTCGCGTGACTTCAGGATTTTCGCAAAAAATCATTTTCTTCCGTTCGTTTACAATGTAATCGTTCTCATCAATATTTCTATTCCGAACAGTGAACTGTTTCGTTGCAACAATGAAGTCCGCTTTTTCTCTGTGTACTTTCGTGCTACTATTTGCTTCGATCTTGCGGACATTTGTTGGATTATTAGCAATAATAATGCAACAAAGTGCAAAAACGAATTTCGTTGTTCATGAGAAACATTGCAGGTTTTGTAACGTAAAACAATAGACAAGTCAGATGTCATGGGACCCATAGGCCTGGTATTCTTTATACCCAAGGGACTGGGCCGTAAACTCTGCTGCCTGGAGTTTTTCCTAAAAGTCAAGGGGGCGACTGAGTTTCTCTTGCGCTCCTACGACTTTCTTTATTTATTCTACACTTTGAGTTCGCTAGCCGAACAGTGACTTATTTCTACGTTTTTTAATATAAAACATTATTTTAAAGTGATTTTGCCAACGTTGCAGTTATTGGGTCCCATGGAAATCACCGACACCAATTTCCCAGACACGGTTTTCACCGACTCCAGATTTGACCGACGACTACTTTGACCGACAGCGCCTTTAACCCCCAACGATTTTGACCGACAACGCGTTTAGATTCTTTGTCGGATAAAGGCGTTGTACTTCTTAATAATTTTAATAAAAAATAGTTGATTGTTTCCACAAATGCGAGAAGAAAATTGTTTCACGCGAAGTAAATTCTCCGAGGTAAGTAGTGTCATAGAATAAACCAACCTGATTATAGCGGGACCAGACGATTACTAAAAAATATGCGCGAAACGATTCGGTGGATTCAAGAACAGCAGATTTAACGTGGAGAGGAGTGAATTATACCTCGAGCGAGATAAATTCTTTGCGTCGCAACAAAGTAGATTTCACACGGCGAAAGGAGCGTCTGTTAATAAAAATATAGCCGGAAGATCGGAGGGTTGCGCGTGTTGCGTGGCTTTGATCATGCGTTCCTGCTGATAATAAAATACGGGTGCAATTCTATAAATTCATTTGAAGTTTGCGAAACGGCTTGCCATAAAAATATTGCGCGTTAAGGGGTTAATGGTCTTGGTGACCAACCAACCGGGCGAGCCGCATGTCCATCGAATTCCCGGGGGATAATAGAACGAAACCGATAGAGTGTCCAAGGGGACGCGTAATGTCTCCTAAATTCTAATCGTCGTCGCACACATCCCCGCTCTCGCGGGTCATTAAAGTTCGACAAAGGCACTTTTCCACTGGTGCTGTTGATTCGTGTATCAAAAAAAAAGAATCCGAGAGAGAGAGAGACAGAGTGGAAAAGAAACGGACAATTGGCGGTTGAACAATGCGCAACAATGATGCCAATTAGCCGACAAAAGGGAGTAATAGTGTACTGGAAGAGGAGCGATGTGCCGGCAGCCTCAGACCGGAGTCTCGAAAACAGCAGTCTCATCCGTTAGTCCGGTGTCCCTGTCCATCCATTACACTATTATCCCCTCAGCAAACACAGGATCCATCCTGGAGTCCACGCATGGACTTAATGCCCTATCCCCTGGCCGAGTCTGAGGAGGGAGCCCATGCAATTTACGCGCAAAAGAACTAGGATGTATCGTGCCGGTTGCAAAAAAGGAATGCCGCTGCTTAACAGGGGTACAGCATACATAATAATGTCTGGCCCTCGCGTTTCCCGAGGCGGGTGAAATATGAAGAGCCCCGGCGAGAAATTGTGATCGCCAAAGCAACCAGCGCGATCTCCTTGTTTATCCGTATTAACATGTCAAAGCTGCTTACACTTCTTTTCCCCGGCTTCTTTCTCTCGGTTTCGCCCTCTCTCCCTCTCTCTCTCTTCCATTTTTGATGTCGCACGCTCAGTCGTTTGAGATTTAAAGGTTCGGAAAATCATCTCGCTTCGAGCAAGATTGCCTGCGGCCGCGAGCTACGCGTGTTGTCCAAGAAGTTGCTGATATGTACTATCGTCAGCTTATCTTTATACTAGATCGAAATTTCAATTGACCGAACTAAAAATTCAGTTTTTATGAGAATAATTTTATCATGTAGATATATGTACAGAAATTAATACGGTTCCAGAAACTATTGTATATACATAACATCTCAGATCCCATATCTACGGGTCCGTTACATTGTATATCGCGGTGTATTTAGATATCGAATCAAAGACAGAGCTTCTTTTAATCCGCCTACGTGATCATATTCAGATGTTTATTTGTTTTGCCGAACTCAGTCAGTCGAAGTAGAGAGAATATTAAAGAAATATCGTTCTAAATTTAATATCTTTTTTTTATTTAATTCAAATAAATACCTTGCTTCTCACAACCAACACATCATCTTTATACTAGATCAAAATTTCAATTAACCATACTAAAAATTCAGTTTTTACGAGAATAATAATATCGTTTCAGTCGCTGTTTTATACGCTATAAATTTTCACAAGGAATGCTATAAAATCCCGGGACGAATACAATAAAAGTTTATCGATTTCCTCGTGTGAATCTCGCAGAAAATTTTATCGGTTCTCATTTACCGCGATGACAGTCGCGCGCACACGATTCTTCGCGAAGTTTCTCGATCTCGGTGTGCACAGTCGCGATACATCTCGTGTGCGCGCGTGTGTACGTTAGTTAGAAGAACCTTGAAGGACTGGCTCATTGTATTCTCTTACTTATTAGCGTTAGTGAATATCCATTATTCCTCGCGAGAAGAAGATATTCCGCAATTAAAAGGAACGGCTAATGGCATTGAGAGGGAACGTTAAGAATGCACCACTCGAAGGTCTGGTAATTTATGTTCATTGAATGGAAGTTCGAACGATTAGAATTCTATGTGGGCAAACTTCTTGCGCGTTGAATTCGCAAATTGATTACTGTCTACTTGGAAAAAGTCTTTGACACCGGTATTCAATCGCCGACTGTTACACTTTCGTCAGACTCTCGTTATTACATGGTCATCGTTTCTTTTCCTTGGAGCGTGTCCGATTCAGAAATCAGTGACAAGAAACAAGTTACACCGGTCCAAATAAATTACGCAACGAACAATATCATTACGCTGAAAAGAGCTGTACATACACATATATCAAGGAACAAACGAATTAAGTGTCAATGAGACAGCGATCATTACCGGACAATGGACAGCGACACCTGCGGAGCGAGAAGCCGTTTAAACGCAGGTAATTAGCGCGCGTGGAGATCGAGAGCATCGAGTGACGCACGCAAAATCTTAGCCTGTGGCGCAGAACAATCGGCAGGCAGCGACGGTGAGATTCGATTGAAACCCGATTGCCTCGGTGAAATGAGCCATCGTGGGTAATGAGATCCGAGCGCGAAGCCGTCGCGTCGGTGGCTGCTGCAACGGGGCTCCCCCTCGTTTGCCTTCAATCACTTTCTTGACAGATGCATTTACGGCGCGGGGTCCGGTGCAACCGTCAAGGTGGAATGCGCCTTGAGGCCCTCCCCTCTTCCGATCGTGCACCGACGCGTTTCCGATGTCGATCGTTGAACCAAGAATTCCTTGTCGCAGTCGAAAATCCTCGTGACGATAAGTCGAGTGGTTACGTATCGGGCGAGGACGATTCTCTCTTGGCAAACCTCTCGTACGTTCTCTTTTCTCTCTATCTTTCCTGTCCTTTTCCATCTGTCCCCGGTGGATCTCTCGTGAAGAATCGCTGAAGGATCGTTCCGATCGTGACGATGCATCCGCGCGCTGTTTAACGGATTCTGATTCGCAGATATCGCCGCGCAGCAAGCCGATTGCTGCAGTCCTCAACACTGTTGGAAGCACTCGATGCATTTTTAGTATCGTATACCCACCGCGTATTTAGTTTGTAGCCGCGAGAGGTCGATGGCTGAGCGACGAGTGGCGGCTGGAAATCGAATCGCGGATCCGCAATTTTCTGCCTACCTAGAATTCTTTAGCTCGGCTCTTCTGCGCTTAGAATCGTAGCATTCGTGTCACGGGCTCGGTGCGTCTCTCGTTGAGAGAGACAAGTATTGTTACCATCGCGGCATGAAAAATCCAATGAAGGGAACCGGCGCTTTCGGTTATTTCAGGATCTTTGTGGGATTCTCGGCTATTCTTGGAACGACGCCGGTGGCGAGTTCCCGGGGATGCTAGTCGGACGACTAATTAACTATGGTCAGCAATATTTTTCAGTTAGTTTTCTCTTTGGTATTTAGTGTGGAAGATAGTGTATAACTTCTCGAACTTACTGAAATTGTAATATGTATTCTATAGCATTTTATCAAGTTTGTGTTTTAAAGAAAATTCTCAAGTATTTTTTAAATATTATTATTGAAAGATCCGCTCCAGTAAAACTCAGATTTTACTAATGTCTAAATGAAATTAAATATATTGTTAGTATTCGTCAGTTCCTTTTAATGCTTCATTGATATATTTGTATTTTATGAAGTCTGGTGTTTTAAACAAAATTCTCTCAAGTATTTTCTAAATTTTCTTAGTTAAAGATCCACTCGAGTAAAACTAAGATTTTACTAATGTCTAAATGAAATGAAATATATTGTTAGTATTCGTCAGTTCCTTTTAATGCTTCATTGATATATTTGTATTTTATGAAGTCTGGTGTTTTAAACAAAATTCTCTCAAGTATTTTCTAAATTTTCTTAGTTAAAGATCCACTCGAGTAAAACTAAGATTTTACTAATGTCTAAATGAAATGAAATTTATTGTTAGTATTCACCAGTTACTTTTACTGCTTGATTGTTACACTTGATATTATATTATAAATTGTATTGTATTATTTATGTACTTTCTGTAAGCGTCCATATATTTTTTAAGCAACATTCCTAAAAGTCGTTTACCCGAAGTGAAATATTCCGAAAAGTTTGATGGGAAAGTCGAAGATATTTTCGCGACAGTCGAGAGATTTTCGTTTAGCTGGAAAGCAAAGATCCGCAGTCCACTAATCACAGTGTCCGACGAGCATAACATCCATCTCTCCCCCTTGCTCGCCGCCATAATAGGAAGACACTATGCTCCTTCCGACTGGTGATTGCTGTAATCGACGTCAGCGCCGCGATTCACCAATTGTGGAACAGAACGCCGCTCGTCTTTCGTATACACCGGTATCGAACGCCTATTATATTCCTCCGCGCACTACCTGGCAACCCTAATCGTCCGAGACTAATCGGAAATCAATCTCGTTCCCGCCGTAACCATTCAAACTCGAAAATTCATAAAACATTTCGGACACAAGATAGTTGGGAAAGGGGTAGCCACGGTAGCTCGCCGTTTTATGGAACGGAAAATCTCCGATTTTATGACGCACGATCATACTTGCCACTCGGAAAAGGTTTACTCAGCTAATAGAAAAAAAAAGGAATCGGGATAGTAAGAGAGAGAGAGAGAGAGAGAGAGAACCCTCGACAAACGGCGTTCGTGAAAGCAAGGCAGGCAGAACGAAGTCGACGAAAACCTACAATAAAAAAGGTGCGGGGCAAGAGAGAGGGAATGGGAGACAAAGAGGGTGAGAATAGAGTGAAAGAGCGATAGATGAACGTCGGCGGGGAAGGAAGAAGGGTGATATCCCGTCGGCCGACGGCTCGTCTATTTCTCCCGCTTGCTATTCCCGGAGTGATGGAATGTTTATCAATAGATTAATCTCGGAGATCGGCGTGCGGCTCCGCACAATCGCTCGAGCGGACTCCTCGATTGCGATTAAACATAAAAGTATTATTTCAATCTGGCCCCTCCGCCACGTTCGTACATTCAGACTCGGTCCCGGTATATAGATAGACCGGACCGTACAGATATGTACCCACCTGTGTGGGCATATGTGTCTTGCATGTCTGTGTCTGTCTGTGTCTGTCTCTATGTCTGCCGATGTGTGTATATATATATATCTCCCTCCCACTCTGTATATACGCGACAGGCGCATACAGGCTCACCGATAGATCGGGCATTTTTCCATTAGATTGGAACTTGATTAAATTGAAAATCTGTCAATTTAGGAAAAAGCATCCGACAGCTTATATTGACGGTGGACATTATACGCCAGTGGCCAGGCAACGAGGCAGAACTCGTTGGCCTGACAACTCGCGCAGATAAAAACCTCCCCGTCGTCGCGGGAGAACCGACCGCGGACGCTGCCGACGCCGACGCCGGGCGTCGCGGCCCACGGGCCGGTTCGCTTTTCCCGGGCTTTTTCGCCTTCCTTTTTGCACCCTTGTAAAATTAATTGCCGACGCTCTTTGAGGGCCACGTTCCCGCCCCGCTCTCTCTCTCTCTCTCACACACACACTCTCGTAGACCCGACCCAGAGATTCTGCGAGAGAACGCGTCCGTCGTCGTCTGTCACCAACTTTCAATCTCAGCGTTGCCGTCTGAGCCGGGCATAGTGCGCGATAAAACTTCCCCTAATCGACGGTTTATTCACGGCGTGACTTAATCGGTAACGTGATCGATTGAAGCAGACTCGATGATGTTCTAGGAAGGTTAGCGTGATCATTATACTACGGATCTTTATGCAAAAAATGCTCGCATTGATTGCAGGATAGTCAGATGAAAACTGTGTTCTTCTTTTCATTATTCTACTATGCTGAAACGAATACATTGACGTATTTAAATATTTTTAACGTGTCCACTGCTTTAAATTGCACGTGTCCATTTTTGTCATAAATGCATAAAATCCGTAGTCTAAATGAGAATTTTCTTCTTTCTTGAGAAAGATCCATATTAAGATCGAAACGTTGAAAGTTTAATCAAACCAGCAAAATTGCTTTAATGTATATTCTTGATCGAACCTTTGCGTCGAGAACATTAATACATCTTTTGTTTTTAACAATCTTACGGTCGATAACTGGAACAACATCTAAATGATAATGTTATCTTTCCTGAAAGTTATGAACTATTTAGTAATAATCAAATCCCTTGCATTTTTAGCCCTCGCTTACGTCATTGAAACGAATAAGTGAAATAAGTCAGGAATGAAACACAGTTTCAGACAGGCAAACTTCAATTTCAACGTCATCGCTCAATGATTGATTCCTCTTAAATTACTTTGTGCTCGATTTAAATCGTTTTAATTAAACTTTAATGGTAGTTGAATTCGTAATTTTTGCAAAACCAGCCCCGTGTAATATACACATCACGGACCGGTATCTTTTATCAGGTCAAATTGCTCCCCGATATATTTTCTAGCATTTTGTCTGATTACATACATCACAATCTCCTCGGACATAATTTGGTATAATCAGTCGACCGTGGGCCTGTGGTCGCTAATGCGCCAGGCAGTCTCACTTAACTACAGATCGTTTCTTAACGAGATTCTAAGAATCTACTCGGAAAATGGTTATTAGAACCATGAGCCTCTTCAAATAGGTCTGTGAGGAAGCGGTGATCAATTACGCGATCATCGTGAGAATCTTTAATCCAGAGAATCACGTTCCTCAGCTTACTCCGATCTTTACAGCGTTCTACATTATCAAACAGTATCGATTTCATTCTTACCGTGAAAAATTCTGCAATGTCGAGAATTACCAATGCACACCTAAGGAAGGTGTGGAAGAATTCTCGTATCAACAAAGTAAGTAATTAATTTCTAACCAATTATACCTGTCGATAGACTGTAGATTTTTATGCAAATATAAATTTAATGAAAATCAATAGGAACAAAAATCTCGGACGATTTTAATAATTTTTCCATATCAAGTCGTAAAGACTAATAGACTGGCAACAATAACCACAACAAGCTCGGGAATGGTTGAATCGAGGGTGATAAAACGTGGAAGAAGTGGCGCAGAGTACAAGTAAGTAGAAAAGAAGAGTCGCGGGGAAATTAATTAAATGAATGAAGGTGAAATGATGAAATATAAATATTAAGTATATAAGTAATGAATAAAATGAATGTAGCATGTAGGGACAAGGTGATTCAGCGAATAATCAGCGGCATTATTAGACGTAGCCCGCATCAACCCGTTATTAAACTGCAGCAGTAAGTTAATCTGGTTTGTTTATCCGTTTGAATTCACTAATCCTGTTAGAGTGAAACCTTGTTGCAGTAGTATCATGTTGTACGGGGACTTTGTCTGTAACGACTGGCGTGTCTCTTGTTTTCTTCCCTCTATTCCGGACTTGTTCTTTTTCCCCCCCGAAGCTGTAAGCTAACTTCCAAGCACAGGTTCGGTTCTGATATCAGCGTCTTCTATCGCGGGTTACCTTTGTTTATTCTAATGCCACGCGAGAAAAGAAGCTCGTCGGGGCAGGGCTTAGCCGAGAGCTCGAGATAATTCGACGATTAGGCGGAACATAAGCCGGATAACATTATCTCGACTGATTTAAAACAGTATCTTGCGAGGAGTAACGCTAAGCACCGCGGGAAACGTGATTGCAATTCGCTTGGCCGTATATGGCGCTATTGTCCGAACCAGTTCGATGGTCGCCGTGCAATCGAGAACGTATTACGCTCCACGATAAGGCGTCGCGATTGCGGCAGATATATTTAATTGAAAATGCGGCCTGCCCTAACGATAATGCCGCGTACAGAATTCCACGGTGGCGCGCGAGCGACCGTTATTAAATTATTTAAATGCCGTGATCAAATCGTGCCTGCCCTTCCTTTTGATAATCTCGGCCATTCAATTTTTTTTACGCTTCGGATGCCTTCTATTTCTTATTGGCGGGCATCATCGGTTCGTGAATCAAGTGACTGGGTCAGCCTCGATTCTCCAACACACCGCCGCCACAGTTTTGCCGAGATACTGCAGTTCGTACAATCCCAGCAAAAATCAAATAGACATTGCTCTTGAATTTATTCGATCCTAGTGAACAGTGGAATGTTTTTAACACGTTGTTTGCCCAGCGTAATTCGGCTAAGTTTCTCGCAGGGCCCAAATCTATAAGCGATAAGCGAGAATTCAATGCTTATCGCCTTTGATCTATTGTAAAGAAAAGATTATTTAAGTACGTATTCCTTTTTATTTATTAATTTTTTAATTTTTATTTTTTAATATGTTATTATTATACTATTAAATTTTATATAGGTTGGATATTGTTTAGGTAGGATATTATAATATTAAAAAAATAATTATTAATAAGAAAGGAAATTAAGTAAGTAAGTAAAGAAAAGAAAAGAATGTATCCTATATTCAATTAACTCGAACCAGAAGAGTGTCACCTATATTTGGATGACAAGGCCTCCACGGAAGCATATATTAATTGTAAAAATTTGATCAAAGCGTGATGGAACTTAAGGATTCAATGCAAAGCAACTTTGTATAATGAGATGCTTAAATGCGTACATTAACTTTATATTGAAACAAGCCAAATGTTTACACCTTGACTGTCGTAACCAGACCCCGCCGTGAACACCAACAACGATGCTAACGTGTTACATTTTGGTCACGTGATTGCATGTCACTTATCTCTTAAAGTAATAGATGTCGCGATTAATCTAGTGCTAATAGAGCGTTTCCGAGGAGTTGGTGAGTAAATTGAAAAGCGACGAAACTTTAGAGTCACATAAAGAAATCTTTCTTGAAACAAACTGCGAGGGGTGCGAAGAAAAATTTCGCAGAGCAGCCTCCCAGTCTCCAGGAGTTGTCTCGAGTCCGAATGACAATAACCATAATGAAGAAACGATTCTTTAGGCGGCTGCTCGATCCTCGTTCCCGTTAAGCTCACGGTTTACCCAGTGTTCCCTGGGGACAGTGTACCATCGTACCCTAGAATCGTCGGTTTAACTCGGTCTCGTTACTCCTCGCGGAAAAGTTGAGAGTTTTACGTTTCTTGGTGGTTAAATTTCCGTGTCCGCGTCGCGTTCGCCGTTCCTCCGGGCTTGATTAAAGACAATCGTGAAACAGGAAGAGCCGCGGATAAGTCACGGGGCGCAATCGCACACCAGGACAGAGCCTTTTAAAGTAGGAAACTCCCCGGAAACTAGCGGCCGCACGGTACCTAGAACTCTCCGGTGCGGTGCCAAATAACAATGTTGAATCTCATAAACAAGGAGACAAGACAAATACCCGGCTGGACGGTGGTCCAAGGGCGCGGAGTGGACAGAGTCCGTTCCACCCCGGCCACCCAGCCACGGGGGATGGGAGATTCTGCTGGTAATTTCACGGTGTCTTGCATCCCTGAGCCACCCTCTCTTGCACCCTCTTGCACCCTCTGCCGGCCCCCCTCACCCCGTTCAGTTCGTCCAAAGCCGCGCGCGATACGTTCGCCGTATTCGTGCGCCCAGTCCCACATTATGATCGACGTTCGCCGCATTAATCGAATACGATCTGAACGCTTGCGACGCGTTGCTCGAATGCCTGCCTCCTTTCACGGAGCATCTACCTCTCAATTTTCCGTTCGATACCTGCACTACCACCGGAAATTTCCTGCGCTGTTTCCACTCTCTGTTTGCGGATGGTTATCTTGCTCCGCGCCTGGTAATTGATAAAAGTGTTCCCCTCCGAAACCGGTGTCTCATTTGAATTTCTGGCAATGTTTCCGCTGGAATTCGTTCGTAATATGCACTTACCGGCATGGTTTACACGCAGCTTGTACATCTCGTACCGGATGTATTATACTGTTTTATGAGGAATATTTGCTGGAACTTTTGGCTAACCTACATGCATAGGTCAAGACCGAAAGAAAAATGATAGTTTACATCGAACCATTCCTTCCTTCGAAAATGAACGAGCAAAATACTTTACGGGAAGAACTGCGTCTTTGTATTTCGTATTCATGAACAATGTATTCGTCAGTTTAATGAGGAATATTTGCTGGAACTTTTGGCTAACCTACATACATAGGTCAAGATCGAAAGAAAAATGATAGTTTACATCGAATCATTCTTCGGTCGAAAGTGATTTAGCAAAATAATTTGCAAGAATAACGGCATCATCGTATATCGTATTCAATTAGCACAGCCGGCAGCGAAGCTAAATTCTATTAACGAATGAATCACGCCTGGCAACAACGAAGCATTTAAAAGGTAGGGTTTCTTCGACGATAATCGGGATGGTAGGAAAGCATTGTGTCCGGGTGGAGCAACACGGTGTCTTCCTCGTTCCAGGGCAAGCAGACTACGATGTCTGGAAGGGTCATCGGGATTTGCGCGAATGGCCGACGACTTAATTGATCGAGGGCCATAAGCGAATTAGGGATGACCAATGTTCCACGTGCGGAGCTCAGGAATAGCGTTCTGGGGTGGAAGACGCCGAGTTAATTCAATTCGAGGAAGGCTGAAGGGGTTTCGGGACGTCTCTCGCGAGACGTAAATTTGCGTACGACTGCCCCTTCTCCCTTCTGGCTAGCATCATCCCCAAGGACGATGGACACTCCGACAAATTGCGTCGTTGACTCTGTCGTTCCCTTCTTCTTTCGTCGAGTCACCGATACCTTTCTTTTTTTTTCCTCAGCGTCGTCTGCATCGTCGTCGCCGAAGTCATAAATCAAATTACACGTTGAATGAGATTAGATTTCTGTTTGGCTACGTTCTGAGCCCTGGGTCCCGTGGATTCAACGAGGGTAAGGACTGCTGCGGTGGCCGTAGACCTTTCTCTCCTCTCTTCCTCGTCATAGCTACCGAACCAGCCTCTCTCCTGCGATGTTGCTACCGCCACTGCTAGCTAGCCCGTGTGATAGTGTTGGGAGGAGAGAGAGAGAGCGGCAACGGACGCCGTGTCGGAGGTGGTGGTGGTGGCAGCAACGGTGGTGGTGCACTACGAGGTCCAACATTAGTTAACGATTAATCAAGGCGCTTGTAGCTCAACATATATCATTAAACTAGTTAGCGAAGTAGGGTCGGCCAAGTGTGCTGACCACTGGCTACCACCACCCACCACCCTTCAAGCTGACCAACCCCCTTGACCGAGCCCCCATCTTGTTTCCGCGGCCGATCCAACCCTCTGGCGACGTGCTCACGTACCGAACTGAACTCTTAGAGACTCCGAGTTCAACCTCGTCCCTGATGTTTAGCCCGTTTATACTGGCTGCCAATTGCTCGTTAAACCCCGGCAACGAGCAAGAGTTTCGCGGAGTTTCCCCGTGGCCCCGATGTCGAATACGATCGTTCCGCAATCGTTTTCGGCGGGGGTCCGAGAGCCATCCTCTCTCTCCTGGTGATCTTTCGTTTCGGCTACCGCGCCGCGTGTTTGCGCTAGCCCTTCTGTTGTAAATTGCAAGTATTCGCGGGAACTGTGCATCCCAGCTCGGGATCCAGAGGGAAACTAAACAGTATAAACTGGTGGTCGGTGCTCGCGTAAATATTCTCGTGTTCCACACGTGTATTACCGTTTCCTGGACCCGCGAGCCTTCCACTTCGATTGGACCGGGTCCTGTCGTCTCGTCTTCTCTCTCTCGTCGTCTCTCCTACTCCTTCTCTCTCTCTCTCTCTCTCTATCTCTTTCTCTCTCTCTACTCTGTTTTCCACAGGTCTACGGGTTCTCTCCACCCCGCTCGTCCTCGTCTCTTCCAGTTTTAACCATCGAGAGACGGCCGCATAGCCTTCTGTGCGCCCGCGGGCGCCCCTTATAAATCCTGCAGGACTCCTGCAGGCACTAATGTACGACTGTTTGCGGGTATAACTTGGCCCCGACACGAAGGATAGGGGATGGTGTTTCCAGTACATGCTAAGCCGGGGCTAAAGGCTCGCTAGACCGAGCCATTCCTCACTGCCCTACAGACTTACACCTACCCCACCCCGGGGGGCTGTGCTTGTCTTTGCTTCTTATCCCTAAGCAAATGTGGTCACCGCGAGGAGCAGGGCGCAGGGATTTATTGATGGATTTACGACCTTGATGTTTAGATCTTCGAGGAAGACGAATGGAATCTTGAAATCGCGAGCGTCATTCGCGTTTAATCTTCGTCGGACCTCCCGACTACACGGCCACGGGACAGACGATGTTTGTTCCCGAAGGATTGACGGGGACGATGGCCAATCCGTGTCTCTCCGAGAATCCTCGCCAGGACACTCGCAGTTAATACTAATTAGAGACGATGACTGCGGGATTTTTTTTTTACCCTCGACGAATTTAATCGCGTTACCTCTGATTAGAATCGATGGACGATTAATTGCGACGTCGCTGATTGTTTCGAGATACTAGGTGGATTTTGTAGTTTGAATGTTAGAAACGTAATTGATGAAATGTAGCTTTTAAAGCAGCGAACATATTAAATTTTATGAAATCGTTGACAAAACTGTGAAACCATTTGAAGAAGTTAAAGTACTGTTTGAAAAGTGTATTTCCCATAAGAGTCCGCACTCTGGTAATCGTTAACCTTTTGCGTTTCGCGATTGTCGAATTCGCATTAAACGCGGAAGGACCGTGTAAAACGAACGCATATAAAATGGATGGTAGAATGATGAATGAAAGTCGAAGGTCTGGTAGACATGTTAAACGGGTAAGTTCGGTATGGAAAAGTATGGTCGGTCCAAGGGAATAATTTCGTGTGGAGCGAGCCTAATGACGGTGTAGGTGGTGCCGCCTTTGGATTATCGACATTTCGAGATGAAGCAGAAGCCCGAAGGGACTGGACACATTAATACCGTCGCAGGGAATCACTTGGCGAAGTTATTTGACCACCACTGTTCATCCTGGGAGATGGTATTAAATCCCTCCCCCGTTCTGCCACCATCCTCTGGACCTACCTTCAGTGGTTCGGACAGACTTGTACCAAGGACCAGAGCTAGCTAGGCACCAGTGTCCGGCGGTGTCGTCGGCAAACGTTTGCTCGACAAACAAACTCAACTCCCGGTCCCGGCTTCACCATTGCGCGACTCTGTTTTACTATATAAATGAGATGGTCACCCTAAGTACGGGGTTGAAAGGGATGATACTGTACGTGTGTGTCCGGTACCACCCACCCGTTTTCCACCTTGACGACCGCAAGCGCCGATCCTTCATCTCTGCTCTTCAACCCCTCCTCCCCTCTACTACCTACTGTTCCAAGGGTGGAAACTGACCGGTAAGAAATTGGTCCGTTGATTGCGAACTACCCCCGGACCTAGATTCACGGGGTAGTCGATCGAGAAAATCGTTTAAATGTTGCGATCACGTTCCACGAATTTCCAAACCACCCATAGTCGCTTCCAGAACTCAGGCTGATATGGAAAATTGATTTAGGAATATTGTTCAACATTTATTACACCCCCAGATGCAACTGTATCGAAGAGTGATCCGATACTCGAATCTGATTGAAAAATCAATAATCTCCCCTAAATCAATTTTGTCCTGTTTCTATATAGCAACTGCTAGGACAAAGGAGTTAAAAATTGTAAAAGCTGACTTACCTCAAGATAAGATTTTAGAACATTTTTACATTTACTTATTCTTCAGAAAGAGACAATAAATTTGATCAGCCATCGGTTAAATATTCTCGGATTCAATTATTTCATACAAACAATTTCAACAAATCCGGAATCATGCGACACAAATGGGCGGAACTAAAGCTTCCCGCATTTTATCTTCAACACAAAAAACGCAATATTTGAAAAAGAACGTAGCGGTTCTTTTCATCGGAATATATAATACAACATCGATATTAAAATTCGTTCATTAATACAGAGTCCATTCATTCATTAAAAAATTACGAACGAAGGCGCGACAAAGGAGAATCTCGATCGATCTTCACAATTCATTAATTAGCAAGCAAATTTGCAATTTGAAAAATTCATTTGTATAATTACGAATCGAACTGAAAATACATTGTCGTAAAATAATATCCAGCGAACAGCTAGTATACCGGCACGAAATAATCTTCTCGTGTTTTATACGTACTCGTGCATCTTCCGCGGATGCCGCGAAGTTTACCATCTAACAAAATGACATTTCTCAGAAGTTTATCCATTCTACTCTTCGTGAGAAGTCAATCGACCGATCACTACACCTTGAAACTTCAATTTCCATAATCATAGCGTTAGAATGTTTGCGTTATTAGCCTCGTTTAAATCCAAGGAGACGACAAAGCTATTTTTTATCTGCTGAGAACAATCTCTGTTAATCAGTTCCCTGAAGAATGCGTTACAATGTAAGCATATTAAAACTACATATTTCAATGAATAAAAAAAGTATTCAATCTGCAAAGCCAAGCGAATAAGTAAGACTCGTGTCGAAGTTACTAACTTTTGCTGAATATGTACAAAACATTTGCTAACTTGCCTAATCACGTGGCTACGACACAAGAACATGAGAATGCTGCTTCCGGAATGAGTTTGGAAAGTCACCAGCTGTTCTTTCGTCCAAGAATAACATAATCCTCGAGCATGGTTCGGAAGCTACTTCGTATTAATGTTTGCCCCGATATCTGTAAACAGGCATTTACCTGTATCTCTGCGCAGAGGTGTAACTATCGGTTCGGTGAGCTCGCCGTGGATTTGAATGTTAGCCGGCCACAGGGATTAGGAACTTCCTTCGGCTGGGTCGCCGTGCACACTGTTTGCGCTTCCCTATCGATATATCGCGGAAGGAAAAGAGAAATTCGTGGCTCGCTGGTTCCCGATCCGTGTTGATTCGAATATTTCGCCGAGGAATTGCTCCGAGGACCCTGGACAATCGAAACTTAGCTTCAATACATCTTCGAATTACACTGTTATCTCTAGTAATTGCTTATTCTGCTTATTTAATACATTCGCTTGTCCCCGAGTATTTAATGTCGTTGTACAATCTGAAAGTTAGGTAGAGAATCTACGTGATAGGAATCTACGGACGATAGCTGGAATCGGTATTTGTTTAAATTTTCTGAAACTTCGTTGCAACAACTCCAGTGCTGTATAAGCGATCGGGAATGAGTTAATCGGACAGCAGCGTGGCGTTCGGATCGTTAACGATCTTAAAAAGTCGGTGTTTAGCTTCAATGCATCTTCGAATTACACTGTTATCTCTAGTAATTGCTTATTCTGCTTATTTAATACATTCGCTTGCCCCTGAGTATTTAATGTAGCTGTACAATCTGAAAGTTAGGTAGAGAATCTACGTGATAGAAATCTACGGACGATAGCTGGAATCGGTATTTGTTTAAATTTTCTGAAACTTCGTTGCAACAACTCCAGTGCTGTATAAGCGATCGAGAATGAGTTATTCGGACAGCAGCGTGGCGTTTGGATCGTTAACGATCTTAAAAAGTCGGTGTTGTATGTCGAGATCGGCGGGGAATCGGCCGCATAAATTCTAATCAAATTCGGCCGATCCGTAACCGCAAAATAAACGGTAATATATCGGCGGGACATCGAATCGCATAGTTTCCCCGTGAAATATGCAGTGGCCCGATCTTGCCGGTGGCTTATCAGTCGGCTCGCGCCCTACATCATCGTATTTTTAGTGTTTGTCATCGGGACCAGCCGTTCCGCAATCATCTATATTACGCTGTTTGCTCAGATACGTAACGTAGGGAGGAATAAAAAGGCCGGTTTGCAAGGATTCATTGTGGACGATAACGCGCTAGTGAGCGATGACACACCGGCATTACCGTAGATGACAGAGTGGTCGGTTTCATTCACACGCGTGCGTGCGAGCCAGGCTACGCACACGTATCCGTCTCTCTATCTCTCTTGGCTGCGGGGGTACCTCTATATGTGTATGAACGTGCGTGGACGCGGCCGGTTAACTGACGCGGAATATTTACATTGTGTGGCGGTGCAATTAAGCCTCGTATCCGGCATCAAGCGTAGGAAATTCCGTGCGGACTAACACCTTGCTGCTCCCTGCGCTTTCATGCCGCTTGCTTCTGTCCTTGTGACAAGCCGACTGTTTCGTGCCCGACACCAACTTCCAGCAACGCGTTCTTTCTGCCTTTCCGTTCCGAACGCGACCACCGTGGACGCCACGCCGCCGACAAGTTTTGCAATTTTTCGCACCCTCGATGCCACTCTCTCCCTGGCTCTCTCACCTTTTCACATTTCTCTCGAATCCAGAAATGTTCTCGTTACTCTCGGGAACGATCAGATCGCGATTGGACACTCGTCATTTCATTCGTTCAATGATTTTCAATTGTAAATTCGCAATTCCACAAGTTCGTTCGGCAAAAGTTTGGTGAAATTTTATTCCACTTGTTTTGGAGTCTTATCGTATTCGTTTCACCGTTTATACATTGTAAAGTTTTACTACAATCTTGATTTTACCATACGGCCCCACTCCAGTAATAACTATACTGCAAACTACGCTGCAGATGTTTGCGCATTTATCGCGTTTCCTGATTCGTGTAATAAAACGAAGATTTGAACAAAGTTTACAGTTACGCGCATATTTTTATGTACATAATAAAACTGTTGGTGTCGGGGATAAAATTATACCTTCTTCTCTATGAACATAATAAAACTGTTGTTGTAGGGGATAACGTTACACCCTCTTCTCTTTCGAATAAATTAATTTGTGAACTTGGATGTTTATATAATCAAGTGGATGGTAGGAGGTTATTGAAAATTAAGCTTCTTTATTTAAGGATGTGCTGGAGATACAATGGGAGACAAAAGTACAATAAATTCCAAATCTATCAATATATTGGCAATGAAAGCCATTCACGAGTATATTTTGCATTAAAATATAGATTAATTTAAAAAGCTTTCGTTTAATTAGTGAATTTAATGTTATATTTTTTAAAATCAAATTGTCTTCATATTATAAAAAGTTTTACGTGATTTTTGCGAATGATTGTACCCCCTGATTTGAATTGCAAGATAATAAGTATGTGATATTCAATATATATATTTACGCGATAGAAAGTTAAAAATAAATATTTAAATAAATTAAAAATACTTCAAAAAGCAGTATTTATGGTTATTACTGAAAGCAAACATGTCAGTTTGCGTAAAATCATGTTTTGATATTAATAAAAACTGTGATTTTTTTTTTGTTCTGTAATTTTTTGATGTTTTGTGACAGTTTATAATTATTTGCTCTATAGCTGTATAGCGAATCCTAATAAATTATGAACATAATTAATTACGTAATTTCTACTATATATATATATATAAAAATGCGTTTTACCAAGGGTTAAATAAGGTTTGAAATGTAATTTTATGAATTCTCCATACGAAGACGTGTTAAAATGTGCAAACTTTAAGCTGCTATAAATATTAAACGGTGCAGTGAATCGAACCAAAACTTTGGTAATTGAATTAATGTACTAAGAATTATATCTTTTCAAATTTTCAAAAATTTTGTTCCGTTTTTATATACCTGCAGAACATCCTCAAATAAATATAGGATACAATTTATTTTCCGCTTTACAAAAAGATAAGTGAATAGAAGAAACAAGAACGTCGCATCGTTTGTGTGGTCGAAAAAACAAAACCCTAATGCAAAGGACATAGCCGATCCTGCAAATCAGTGTGCGCCCTCCTCATTTGCCATTAGCGCGTCGCGGATGTTGAATAGCCTCCTTTACTTTCCAACAGAGGTAGAAAGAGCAACAAACCTAGAGATTTGTAAAGCAACAAACAATGGGAAAGGAAGTTCGATCGGTGGATATCGATCAGCAGTTTCCAGCGGAGGGTGTAACTGTTTCTACCGCTCGTAAGGGAATTGCAGGCTCGAATCGGGTGGGAAACGCTCGGGGAAACGTTTCAGAGAATCGTTAACGTACCCTTGACTCGAATACACCTTGCGGATGATTGCCCCCGGGGGCTCAGCAAGATGATTGTCCGTGCATAACGGGATCACGTGTTTTTCACTCGTTTCACGACCATCATCTCGTTGAAATCATAGTACAACTTGTAAAGAACGGGTCCCATGGAAATCACCGACACAAATTTTCCCGACACGGTTTTCACCGACCACATTTCACCGACACCAGATTTGACCGACTTTTCCGACAACCATTTTATCGAATCTAAAATCGTTGTCGGTCAAATCTGGTGTCGGTGAAACGTTGTCTGTGAAAATCGTGTCGAGGAAATTGTCGATGATTTCCATCGAACCCGTAAAGAACAACCTCAACTCTTCCACGAAATTAAACTATTTACAATCGATTACTGAATCTATCCTTTCATCTTCTACAGACCTGAATTAATTAATTATACGAGGACACCATTGTGCTCATTCAAATGTATTTGTTAGTAGATATTTATTTCTGAACAATCTATTTTGGGACGGGATATAACTACTGAACTCGAACTAATTCACGTAGGCCTTATTTTAATTATCAAAAACGTGACGGAGAGTGGCGTCCCATAAAAATATAATCCAGCCACACGATGAAACCAGTTTGCACCGTAAAGGGTCGGAAAAAAACGAATTGATTATCCGCATAAAGTCGTTCTTGTTAGCTAGCTTTCCCGGGGCTCCGCATGATGAAAATCTCAACAATTGGAATTTACATTTTTCCGGTGGATTTGTGAAAATTATATCGTTACGCGGTGATATAAAAGTCCCGAGGAACGTATTAATTTGATGCGTCGCGCGACAACAGTTCACTCCGCGCGAATTTTTTTTTTTGTTCTTTGATGGCGGACTCGCGACTGCCAGCAGTTTTGCATAAAACATTTCGAAAGGGAATATTTGTGGGAGCATTCTAATGTCCTGATAAAAATTTCATTCGGAACGTAGTCGCGTTACACCTCACAAGGAACATTCATCGAGAAGACGATCAACAATCTGAAAAATCACTTCTCAAAAGTTATTAATTGGAGTGAAAATTTCTTTCGGAATCACAGTTCGCTGTGAAAATTCTACGCTTGTGAAATGTAAATTAGGTAAAAACTTCTGCAACCGGAATGACACATATACGTTTGTATTATAATGTAACACTTCCTGGACATGTTTCGCTGCATTCGAGAAAAACCGTCGGCGAGGAACGCTCGATTTTCCTCGAGGGCAATAATGACCGAGTTCGGATCGAAATAACTCGCAAGTTGTGCAATTACGAGTATAATCGCGACATCCATTATGCTAATGTCGCCGGCTCGCATAATTCGTGCCCGTTGCCAGTCTTAATTCGCGAACTTTCGAGGAAGGAATGAACGCGTGCGTAAAACGGTTTTTGTTTTACGAGCTCCGGAACGATTTCGGCTGGTTCGGTTCTCGTACACGGACTTCGGAAACACCCAGTACATGTGCCCATAATTATGGAACTGGTTTAAGTAAAAATCAGAAACAAAAATGAGTTTATCAGATTAAATTATTAAATTAATTCAAAATAATAGTGGAACTTTCGCTATAAAAGTCTTGATTTTTTCTCGAATGCGATTATATAATTTGGCAAATGTATTTCGAGTACATGTAAAAAGAAAGAAGAAATAGTTTTTCCGACGTGTTAGACTAGAAGAGCCCCTTAACGGTTGTTCGGAGCGGGCGCGAAAAGGTTTAATAAAATACTCGGAATGAAAAACGAGAATCGTAAACCAGGTCCCAGGGCCTTTCGATATTTTTTTTCCATGGGTGTTGGGAGGGGATACAAGTTATTACGCGACGCTTGGCTCAGACCCGTTTGAAATCCCCGAAGCCATTAAAATAGAAATGGGAAACTCGGCCCTCCCAATTTCAGCATAATATTGTGATTACGATATGCAGAGACGCTTATATATCCGCGCGGCAGCGGACGAATGCCCCTTGCCCAGTGTACACCGCCACCCAATACCAGTATCGCCCTTCTCCGCAGTTCCCCATACATTTATTCCGGCATAATCGAGCTCTCACGTCATTATTCCTCCGACGCCTAAATGTATATTTTAATAATACATTTTTCTCCCTGCATCACGCGAAATCCGCCTTTGTTTAAGCCTTATTCCCCAAACTTACCCCTTGCACGATTCCTCGAACCATCCCTGTTTTCAATCCTCCATTCCATAGTTTCTGGAAATTTCTTTTGCACATCGTGTGGCCCCATATGAAAACTGCCTAAGTCCGTTTTTCATGAAAATTGGCTTTGCCTTGTTAAATACTTCAACATCTACTGTTTGAAAATATTTTACATTTCCGGATTTTTGATTAATGGTAGAATTAAAGTGAAAAAATTCGTACTTAAGGCGCTGTAGTCCAATGATTTTATACTTTGTTTTTTTATAAATATTGGGTTTTCAGCTTTGCCTTGTTAAATACTTCAACATCTACGGTTTGAAAATATTTTACGATTTTTCCGGATTTTTGATTAATGATAGAATTAAAGTGAAAAAATTGGTACTTAAGGCGTTCAATGATTCTATACTTAATGATGAAATTAAAGTCGTTAAAGAAGTTGTTATGCGAGAACAGGTTGTGGAGCGCTTCTGAAGAAGCGTGCAAAATTCCCGTGCAACAGAACGGCGACGCAGATGGACGTGCATAGTTGGCCGAGGAGTAAAATCAGTATCGTGAGAGAAGTCAGGCCAGCAGTCAGTAGGGTGGAATTAAAAAATCCCGACTACCCAGAAAACAGAACTATCGCAGTACTTCCGCGGCATCACCATAAATCCCAAGTGTATGGGCTACGTAGGTCGTATTCGCGCGTGAGATAGTGCTGCGAGTGGAGAATGTATCAAAATCAGGCGCGAGGTTGCTTTATGGACGGGAACGCTCGTAAATACGCACTTCTGGTACTCCTACTTGGCTGCGAAACGCCCGGGACTCGAGAGAAACTGCCTGGATAGGTTCGCCGATAGAGAAAGGGCCACGGAATAGCTTCTACGGGATGCTAATAAAAGATAGAACCGGCTAGATAGAGACTCGAGGAGCGCACGATATCGTCGAGAGACCCACCCTCTTCGCTCCCATTGTTTCACAGATCGTCGTCGTCTTGTGACCAACGTCACGGAAGGAACAGGAATTGATTGCTGAGAATCCTCGGTTACACGAATAATTCGGGAAAACACAAATTACACGCGTTCGCTGATCCTTTGCGGTCCCCGTCTCTGTTATTTACAGAAGTCTCGAACTATACATTCAGCATTATGTCATTCCAGTACCTGTTTAATTCTTCAGGATCAAAGCACCTTCGGAAAGGGTTAGGTCTGATTCTTTATTCTTCTGGAACGACAGCGTTAGACATAAATTGATTTTTAAAGTGTATGTAGACTGTGCCATGTAGACTGATTTTTAATATTCATAGAACGTCCTCCATCATTATCCTTGAATTTTTCTTGAACTGATTAGACAGGAGATGTAAATTCACGATTCTACAAGTTCCCGAATCATACTGGATCACTTTGTGGGTGATCGAGGGGACGAAACGTAGAGGGGTTGGAGTGGAGAAGACGGCTAGCCGGATTCAATGCCCACGAAATATCGATCGAATTATGCCGGGGCTAATTGGAAATTAAATACATTAGGTGTCGATGGTCTTAGATACACTGCCGGCGATGTCGTTGCCGGCTGTTTTACGGGGAAAGAAAGTTCTGGCTGGAGGGGGTCGAAAGTTTACTTCACCCGGTGGACGAGGGGTTGGCGGTCGGTGAGAATGACTCCGAGAAGTTAGGATCCATGAGAAAGGAGTCTGTAAAGTTGCTGGAACTTTTTAGCAAGAATTAATCACCGGAAGATGGTGACTGGTCCTTATTAAATTGCGACCTAGCCATTTATTTCGATGCGGTTAGTCCTAACGATTCAATTTGCGGGACCGGCATTATGCGAGTAAATTATACGGAATGACATCCGCTGTTACTTAATACCCTGCTCGTTCTCGCATATCTCCAGAATTAACGCGATATTTCACACTGGCTACGTAACGCACGCACAATTATTATTCTGTAATAAATTCTCGAGGAAAAATGTGTTTTCGATCAACCTTTTCAAGTTAATTGTTTAGCCACTTGTACTTGACTAAATAGAAACTAAAAAATTTAAACTCCCCAGGCATCCGGGGTTAACCGTGACGGTCGACACGCGCGATACTTCATAATTCAGGATTGCGAGGCTCGTCGGAGGGCTCGCTTTAAAAATTAATTAACATAATTGGGTTGGTTCCCCGCGAAACCGCTTCCGATCGATCCCGTGTTCATCTCTGTCTGGCGTAACGGTCGAAGTCATTGAATCGGCCGACCGGAAACGGTCGAAAATACGGTGACGTTTATGATGCTATTTTTATGCGGCGCTAGGTCCGCCCGCCTTAATTCGCCCGCATAAAACCGTTCCCGATGTCGAATTCAATTTTCCCAGCGGCGCGGGACGGCCGCGGGAACAAAAGAGACAAATAAAAATGTGGAAACTATAGCCTGGGGGTGGGGGGGGGGCGAGAGTCGGGGCGGTAGAGGGGGCGCAGAGGCAAAGAGTGTTCCTCGAACGAGCGCTGACTCTCTCCTCGCGACCGAATCGAATTAATCCGGTGCAAAATTAAATACACGCATTCTCATTATTACCCGGACAAAAACTGGGAATTCTCGTCACGCGTGCGTCCCCCCTCCCACGTACACGCGCGCACACACAGACACATCGTGGCGCCGCCGCACTTTTTCCACCGAAAAATATTTTTATCCCCGGCCAAATAAATTATCCCCGCCGTTAATGAATATGCGCAAGCAAAATCGCCTGGCGAACGGCTCGCGATCGAACGAATAGCGGCGCCCTCGTAAAAATTCGACGCGATGCTGAAAACGTTCCCGACCAATGACGGCCCGCCCATTGATACTGCCGATGACGCGCTGTGCCGCGGCTTTCTCGTTTCCCTGACTGTGGTAATGTGGATTCGCTGTTTTTTCTTCTCCCGTTTTTTTTTGGCCCCGGCGATCCTGAGTACGGATTAATTGCTGCTCCCTTGCTGATTTGATTTTTTTTTCTCGGCGATGCCTGCTGAATCTCTTGGTCCATCACTTTTTCTACGAATGCGATAATTAGAACTGCTTCGGCGTTTGTTATTCAGAAAGTACCCTGTACACTGCTGTCAATTATGCTTAGGACTAACAACTACATATTTATGTTCTCTTCGTCGCAAGACTTTTCATATGCACGCTTACAGCAATCTCAATCTCGGTCAGTTCAAATATATACCTCTACAGTCCGATTGAGTACAAGGAATTCTTCCAAGATTTATGGCTGTTACGACTCGACATCTTATAGTTCGAGTTGTTTAGTATTCAGAATAGTATACGTGTATCACAGCATTGCTTGATCACGTGTGTAGACCTCTCTTGAAAAATAGGGACAGATTGAATTCTCTCTGTCTTGTAGGAAAATATTAAAAAATAATTAATTCTGTTGAAAATTATGCTGAATAACGAATCGTCTAAAGTTCCGCAAGAATTCAAGAAAATCTGATGGATGAAAGGAACGCGACGTGTGTCGCACGATTCATTTTTCTGACGAGGGGAAACTCGTCCGAGTCTGATCGCAGAACGTCCGATTCTACTTAGCATCCGACAAATCATGAATTGTCTGCGAAAAGCCAAGCGAAGCCTTAGCGATATGCGGCCAGGTACCTCATTACATCGCTATTGACCTGGAATCCTTTATTATCCCTGGTACGCGGAGACGTAATCCAGCCATGCGAGGGTAGAAGCGAGAGACTAACGCTCATTATACCACGGAAAATAATCATTATGCCTATTGACCGACGCACAGGGGCAATTTTATATTTTCTGCGTACCGAAGTCGTCGGTGAATACGTCTCTGATGACGATTAGTGGCCCCCGGCATCCTTAATGACCACTCACACGCCCGTCCAACGGGACGGTGTGTATATGCTTGTGCGTGGCCGCGCGCTCGCATGCGACGGTGACACGGTGCCTGATATCTAGATCGTTCTAGCCAGCTGAATGTGATGTTTTCACCGGAGAACATTTAATTAGGCGTCACGCGAGTTATCAACCGAGAACCGACAGATATTGTTCTGTTCGGTGTTCTCGGTTTTCCTACTTTTTCTTTTTTTTTGTCGTTGTCCCCCATTTGCCTTTTTGCGACATGTACTGAAAGCTAGCTCAAGATTGCTCGATCGTGTCGATCGTCGCGATACCGACACCGGGATGTTTGTTTCTCATCAGATGACCACTGACCTGAATCAGGAAAGTATAGAATTGAAATTATCAGAAAAATTTCGTACTATTCCTGTCTAATTGAAATTATTAACAGGATTTTATTTAGATTTCATAGGGTTTCTATGATAAAAATCTGAAAATAATATTTCATCTTGAAATTTGAGATCAATTTCGCTCTACTTTAGGTTTTCGATTGATCAATTAACCTTTATTAGCTTTCTCAGCTATTCGCATACATTTATTACTTAAATAATAATAACTTACTGACTTAGTTTATACTAACTCAATATTAATTTCTACCTAGTATATATTCTTTGAATCTTCTTTTATAGTGTTCTATACTCTTGCTACTCTTTATTTCTAAAGGTAATTCATTATACATTTTTAGCCCGTCAGAGAACAGATTTTTTTTGCATTGCTAGTTCGACGAGATTGGACAACAATATTATTCGCTTGGCGCGTTTGCCTTCCACTAGCAGCGCCTACTATTTGTATCTTAATTGCTAAATATTCAGGTAACATGCCTTTTAATATCTTTAAAATAAATATGCACGTATTGTAATGTAATCTCTGCGTTATTGACATAAAACAGGTGAGTTGCATTTACCGTGAGAGTACGAGAAGAGCAGCGTTCCACAGCAGAATGCGTAACAAGTGATTTGTGGGTCGGATTGTTCGGTGGGACAGTCGCGGAACAGATTTTCAGTCGTCTCGGCGAGACTTTTGCGACCATTTGTACAGAAAGCTAGCTCAATTGACACTGGGATATTTTTTCACATCAGATGACCACTGATCTGAATCAGTAAACTATAGAATTGAAATTACCAGAAGAATTTGGTACTACGTACTACTCTAATTGAAATTATTAACAAGATTTTATTTAGATTTCACAGGCTTTCTATGATAAAAATCTGAATATAATATTTCATCTTGAAGTTTGAGAAATTATCAATTTCGCTCTACTTCAGGTGAGTTGTATTTACCGTGAGAGTACGAGACGAGCAGCGTTCCACAGCAGGAAGCGTAACAAGTGATTTGTGGATCAGATTGTTCGGTGGGACAGCCGCGGAACAGATTTTCAGTCGTCTCGGTGAGAGGCGATCGAGTGAAATTCGAGATTGGAGGTAAAAGCCGGGTGTGATGGACAAAGAAAAAGCGACGGCTGGAATTTTAAGTGTACGGGGCGCGTCTCTCCAGCATCAGGAACGATCCTTTCCTGAATGCTCGTGGACGAGGAGAGTGGCAGGGGTCAGAGAAATTGGCCCAACTGGTGATTAGCTGTTCTCAGTATTCCTAATGATAGATCAAGTGGCAGCATATACTTACTCTCGTTCATTCCCGTTTCCACGGGCTCGAACCGATTTCAATGAAATGCTGCGAAGGTAGTTAAGGAACCGCGTGAGAATTCCTCGATATCGAGCATGCACGATAAAATGTGTGGAGAAGGATTGATCCACAAATCGAGACTGAATCGCTAATAACACGTAATTAAACTTGACGACTTTCAATATTACTATCCCGCTTAATCGCTACGTTAGATCTTGCTGCTAATATTTCATTTAATGAAAATAATCTCAGCGCGCGGCCTGTAGAAAGCGCTAACTATGCAATAAGAACATTTAGCTGATAATTAAATCCTGCGTATCTATCGCAGACATTTATGCAGACATATTTCATATTTTTCTCTAACAGTTAATAATTTCTCCACAATATTTTCACTACCAATTACTATAATCTCGAATATAATAATTAGTCATTGTACGAAGCAGACCTCGATTATTTAATTCATGATAGTTTTAGCCCGGGAAAAAAATTTTCCATTAAATTTAAGTAATATATAAAATTCCTGTTCACACTCGTTAGAAACGGTTCGAAGAAAAATCGCAAAAATTTCACGCAAAAGCCTAATCAAGAAGGAATCTACGCATCACAGACAGACTTCACCCAACAAATTGAGCTGGAGAAAATCGCGAGGTCATTTTTCCTCGCAAGATGACAGCGAGTCAAACGTCGAGGCCACCTGTCTGAACGATCTGACCCATCTGAGAAGTGGTAGAATCGTTTCGCGAGTGGAGGGGTTCTCAAGTTGCTAATCGCGAGTCACGCGGAAGCTCGTGGTGGTTAAAACCCGAAAGCAGATTGCGTTTGTTGGTGGTGGTGGGTCGTCGGTGTGCCCGCATGTACATGCATTAAAACGAGTCCATCGCCGCGGGCGTTTCTCTGTCGGGGCCGTTGGTTCGCGGGGACACCGTTTCTTTCCAGGGTAATGCCGTGTGCGGTGAATCATTATTTATTTTTGTGTTTCACGCTGTCGGGTGTTCCGCGGACGAAACAGCAGGAAGAGAGCGAGGGTGGCGTCCCGATGGTGAGAACGAGCGACACACGGTGCAAAAAAAGACGCAGGGCGAGAGAGAAAAAGAGAGAGAGAGTGTGTGTGTGTGTGTGTGTGTGGAGGTGGAGGTGACGCGCGAACGCGGACCCGTCAAGAGAGCAACAAAGAGACGGGCACGGACTGACGGACGGAGATGGAGGACGTTAAAGGGGGAAAGGGCGAAAAAGGGGCGAAAGTCTCAGTGTGTGTGGGTGCCGCTTCGGGGGGAAGAGAGGATGCTTCGGCGAGCGTCGCTCGAGTAATTATTACGGATTTTCCGGATCTAATTCTCCGGACGGTAACACGACACAATTCACTCACGCAGATTGCGCACGAGAGGATGTAAATTCCTGTCAGTCGGACGGTCCATTTCATCTCCTCTTTTTCGTCGGCTCCTAACCGACACCGAGGTCGACGCTGGACGATTATTCGGTTTTCCACTTTCTCCTCTCTGCTCCCAACCCCACCACGCTCCGGCCGCCGAGCCGAGCCGCTTCTCTGTCTGACTTCCGTCGATGTTCCCTTTCTCTCTTTTTCTCTTTAACCTTCTCTCTCCCCTTCTCTTTCTCCGTTCCGCTCTCCACCTCCGTTCTCGGCTTTTAACCGCGATTACGGGTATCTCGAGTAGGCCTCTCGAGATCGAAGTAAAGGTGATTCGTGTTTCCTCGTTCGCCGATTTCCTTCGTGCTAGGAATTCAAGGTTGCCGCACCCCGCACCCGAATATTACCTGAATTCCCTCTTAATAGAATTTCGGCCTGACGAAGCCCGACCCCCTCTTTTCACTCACTCTCTTCCTCTCTTTCTCTTCGGTTGAAGTTTTTTGATCTTTTTGCCCTACTCTTCTTTAATCGCTCCTTCCGCCTCGCTCTTTTCATTCCGACCATTTCCACAGGGCTTTTCAACCGGGGATAAAGCCTGATCTCGCGGTGATTCTACTCGACTACCACTTCGCCGCATATCAGTTACCGCGATTTTCAAATTGTTACCGTTTCCGACGTGATCCTCAACTGTTCATCGCATCGGGGAACTTGCGAAGACAAACAATTGCTCGAACGGGAGCAATCTGTTTCACATTCTAAATGACCAATGAGTTATTTCAAAGAATTTTCACTTCAATTTTTTCTTTCAACAATTTTTTCACTTCAATTTTTTTTTTTGTAATTTTTGGAACCTCCTTGAATACGAGGATTTTCAAGTTGAATTTATTTCACTTTTTGAAACCACCGTTTTAATGCATTTAATTGCAACAATGATTTTTGTAACATTTCCACACCTTAATTCCCACACCGTTCGACAAAAAATTACAAAAGAAAGCAATTTTGCAATTTATAAAATATACTTAATGTAGACAGTTTATACATAGCAAGTACGCAAGTGAAACATTATTTTGTGGTTATTATTGATCTTGTGATGATCCATACTTGGATCGGAACGTTGAGGAAAATTTTGTAAATTGCAAAATTGCTTTGTTTTGATTTTTTCATCGAACCTGTGCGCCAAAATCATAAACTAATTTCTATTAATTCGTTACAGTCGACAAAACGGAATATTTATTCCCATACCTCGTGGATCCTAACAAAATTTGGTTGAAAGCGTAATAAAACTGGATCTCCAAGTTTAACAAGAGATTTTGCTTATAAGTGTAGAAATTAGTAATAATTGATACATTACACGTGTGCGCACAGATGGGAATTTCCAAAAACGCCACAATTAAATCGAGAGGAAAAACGCATGAGTAACGTGAACGAAGAAAATGAGTATCAGAGTTGCTTATCGATCGGCAATGGAACGGGTCGTTTGAACTGTCGATCGAATGTGGTTGGAGTCTCGTGTCTTCCGCGATGCAACGACGCTGCCGATCGCCGTGCGTGTTTCGCCAATTTGCATTCCGAGAAGTCGTTAAGGATCGTTCCGTAATAGGCGCGGCTAAATTCGTTCCGTCTTCCCGGAACCGACGAGACCAGTTCAGCCGTTAATGTAGCTGCTTAGAGACAGTTGTAATTAGCGCGCTTAATGCCTAATGATTTATACGCGGCGTTCCCGCGATTTGGGTTAAACGGTGCAGCACGTGTACGTACGCGTTCGACTCCGTCTCTAACCCCGCGCGCAAATACATCCTCCAGCTGCGACGTCGTCGGGAAAGCTTGATACCAAGTTATTGATGTTTTGTACCCCCTGTAATCGATACTCAAACGGGAATGATGAATATTTGTCACGTGTGTTTATTATGTCGCCGCGTACGCTCGGTCTGTGTGCTCTTCATTAAATCAAGGGATAGAATTTGTAACGAGTACCGGGCACAGTTAGAAATCACTTATGTTTTCGTTTCGTAAATTTATGTCGTTCGAAAGTTGACGTTGATCTAGTACCTTCTCTTTCCCACTTGATCAAACGAAACTCAATTTAAACTATTGTTTCTATCGGCTTCGTTGATATTCAGTAATTATTCAATATCTGCCGTGAAATTTTGTCTCCGATTATTCGAATATTTTATTAATAGAATAATCTGACAAGTCAATTTCACACAGTATGTTATGGAAGGAAACGCGCATTTGCGAAATGAAGAATGTTCCCGGGACGATCGTTTAATGTAAAAAAGCAATTTACTTCGGTCCTCTTTTAATTTTAATGTTGTAGACTGAAAACTGCTTGTAGAACGGAGTATCGCGAGTAATTGATTCGATTAAACTTTTAATAACGTATGGGCAATTGTTGTTCACTTTGAGTGCAAAATACACCCGGAAGAAGTGTAATATTATGATTGAAAGTGTGCTTGGAGTGTAGGCGACAGTGTGTTCGTGAAAATGAATTTTGTTCTACGTCGATATCTCGATAGGTTCTGGAGATATGGGGCTCAAAGTAGTGCGTGGAAACTAGCACCACGTTCTTGTCGTAGTACTACGTGTAGTAATAGTGATTGTGAAAACAGTTCATTCAAGATTGTCATTGATAAACGCAGGTTCCACGTTTGGGCCAGTTTGTGAATGAATGCGAGAGAGAGAGTTCCGAAAGCACGAGCGAGAAAAAGATAGGAAAACCACTTAAAACACCCCTTTGCTGTACACGACGATATCTCGGCAACCGGAAGTCGTATCGGGATGAAACAAAATTCATTTCAAAGGGGAGACTTCCCTGCTTCTAGCCGTCGTTAAATCACGTCCCCACCATACGCGGTTCTCGAGTAAAACGGATTCGAAATTTTAATCATTTTAATACGCTTCGACACCACCTTTACCGAATTATTATTGAAAATTAATCAACGTTCGAGATGAAAATTTCATTGAATATACATCATGTGGGTTATAAAACAATATAATAAATCACTTATCGAGAAAGAAAAGTTGTTGTTCATGTTTATCGGGAATAAACATCGCACAGATATACTCGAATAGTATGTAAAACGTAATTCTCATCTGTGGAAGTAATAATAATTATCTATGGTGTATTTATATATATATATATATATATATATATATATATATTGATATTTGTGGAGAGAAGAATTTTTAGATAAAATGCGCGAAGGAAAAATTGTTTAGAGATTGGTTTTGCAATGGCAGGTTAAAATGGAAAATGATTATTAAAAAATTCTCGGAAGCTTCCGCAACTATTATAATTATCAATATTCCGTTTGTCGATCGTACAAATTAATACAAATTAGTTAATGATTTTGGCGCACAGATGCGATGAAAAAATCAAAACCAAGCAATTTTGCAATTTATAAAATTTTCCTCAACGTTTCGATCTGATTTTGGATCATCTTCAAGAGAAGTTTTGCGTCTGAAAAATACTAAACGTTGCACTAAGTGTGTCACAAGATCAATAATAATAACTATAAGATAATTTTTCACCGTACGTGCTATGTGTAAATTATCAACGTTTATGTGTGTCACTGTAC
Organism: Lasioglossum vierecki; assembly: GCA_028455595.1. Taxonomy (NCBI): domain Eukaryota; kingdom Metazoa; phylum Arthropoda; class Insecta; order Hymenoptera; family Halictidae; genus Lasioglossum; species Lasioglossum vierecki. The sequence continues at coordinate 6,004,235 of CM052338.1, forward strand.
TCCATGATCTTCTCTTAAAGATGATCCAGAATCGGATCGGAACGTTGAGGAAAATTTAATAAATTGTAAAACTGCTTTGTTTTAATTTTTCGATCGAACCTGTGCGCCGAAATCATAAACTAAATTCTATTATAATTATCGAATAGTAAATGCTAGAGGTAAACAGTTATATTTCGCGGAGCTTCAAATAGATCTGGCTGCCGATCCGTTCAGTTAATCGCTTAATTGGATTACAAGAATTAAATGATGTGATTCGTCGAATCTGTAGGCGAGGGTTTGCGAAAGGTCATCGAGAGGTCCGGAGAAAATGACGTTGAAGGCGAATCTACGCGTCCCAGCTGGATTCGAAACCCGCCAATCGATGATCCCGGAAGAAATTCCTGTTGGAAAGGGTGTTTGCGGAGCGCGATGACTGGTACAGTCGATTGGTTCGCACGAAATTCGAGTTAATGGAGCGCGCACGAGTAATCAGGCTGGAATTCGAGTTCATCACTTTCTCGATGACTCGGGTCATCGTTCACCGGGTTCGTGTTATCAATCGAAAATAATAATTTCTTTCTCAACAGCCGGCCGGCCGTTTCCGCAATATTTGTACATTTGCGTGCGTTCGTTAATTGATTATTGTTATTCGGCTCGATGATTGTTTATCGTGATCGCAATTACTCGATGATCGCGCGCCTCCCCGTGCGCCGCGCTAACCGGCCGGTCATCGATTGCCTTTGGTAAATATTATTTATAAATATTGTTAAACATTGACCACCTCTACCGATGAATGATGACGGTCCGCGCGGTGAACTTGAACTTCCACCATTTTTCATTTTACTATTAACCTTCATTCGCTTGCATAATGCACTGCGAAATTCAGTTCTCCCCGCTGTATTGGAAACACGATTTTTAGTCGCGATTTCGGAACAATCGAATTAAAATTAATGCTTTTTTCGACTCTGTTATTTTCCGTAAATACTGGTCGCATAAATATATCGGTCGATTAATGTTCTCATAATTTCTGCAGGATGACGGAACAATTTTTCTCAGAAATATTAAACTTGTTGCATTAAGATTTTCTACACGGATCTGTAAGTATCGTCGCGTGAATCGAACTCGTTTGTGTAAAGAAAATTTCGATTCTTCCAACTCGACATAAGTGGAAATTGTTTATGGATCGTCTGGGAACACGAATTTCCCAGCAATGAAATTAACGTGCGGTGATGTGGCGGGCGAAATTTTTTTTCAAGCCGTTGACAGAACGACTACGATATCAAAATTGATCTAGGCACATGGACAGTCATTACCATTATCTTCAGACGATCATTGTTCATCGATCACGCGGCGAAACGCGGCCGAATCCCGCCGTCAGCTCTCCGCGGTTTTAATATCCCATCGTGGACAGCGACGCGAGCGCACTTTTAATTGCCAATTATCGATTATAAACCACTTAATACGATGTCGCGTCACGGGATACCATGTCCTCGTCCGCGTGCCTGCCGCCGGGCCACGACTTTGATTTCGATTTTAATTCTGCCGCCATTCACGCGCGACTTCTTGGTAATAATTCCGGCGAATTGCATGTCCGCCGGATCTTTCTCCCGTCACAGATAGTTGAACAAGCCCCTGGGAACAGTGGGAGGAGTGGTTTGGGGGTCGAGAAAATCGAAAGAAAAAAATAACGGTGAAAGAGAAAAAGATCGGACGACAGCGTGGACAACGAGAGCCAGCATTTTCTCCATGGCGGACAATAAAATTAATTTCCTTCGATTCGGATCAAGTTCGTTTGTAATCACGCGAAAAATAAACACGCGCGATAGGAAATATAATTCCTGCTTTCTCTTTCCCCCTCCTATCTCTTTTCTCGTCGTGGCATTTTTTTCGGGGTGCAAGCAGTCGACTTTCCCCTCCAACACAGAGTAGAGACCCACCCACCCTTTCCATTTGTCCGTCCGTCTGTCCGTCCATCCGTCCATCCGGAATAGTGGCGAACGTACGGCGGTCGCTTTACTTTTTCAACAGATATATATTTTCTGTGTCCGGCCGCGGCGGACCGCTCGCGGACCGAAACGTACCGAATAAAAAAAAAACCCGTCCCCGTTACCCCACTCGCCACCCCCCACCCGCCCACGCCCCCCAAAAAAAGAGGCTGGACGGGCGGGGCACGAGGGTTGCGGGGGCGGTCGGAAAAAAAGGAAAAAACGGACGCGGATGAACTATTAAAAGGCACGTTCGGCCGGGCTGCCGGTGGTCGGGGGTTTTCATTAAAATTCTTTCGATCTTTTAACATTTCCAATCGGTGTTTGTCGGAATATCGAGTTCTCGCGCGGCCGTGGTAAAAATGTAAAAGGCTGGTCTTTCTATCTCTCTCTTTCTCTCCCCCCTCCACTCCCCTCTCACTTCACCCTCGACAGCGGGCCGCCGCGCTTATAATCGCCCGCCCCCGTGACGAATAGAATACTTGCGTCCGGGGATTTCCTATTTTTCGGTCGGTCTCTTCAAAGGCCCGTCGGACATTAACCAATCGGCATGATGTAGCATAAGGGCAGCCGGGGGGTGGTTGGGTGGATTCGGCGGGTGGGGGTTGTTCGATTGGAAAAATTTTCGAGCCGGGCCGAGGTCGAGCCGGGGCAGCGTTTGCACGAATTTTCAATTAACGACGGAAAAAATGATCGAGCTTCGTCTTGCACAAATATTCGATAATATTTTCATTGTAGCTGGCCCGGGGAACACGAAAGATCGTTCGCGTTTAATTAATTCCGCGTTACGTATCGACTTCCGGACCTACACCCGAGCGGAATACTATAAACCGTTCCGCGGAAAATCGACGCGGAAAAATCGGCGGGATCTCCGGGGTCGGTGTTTGCGCGCTTGTCGAAGAGAGGCGACACCGATCCGCGCGCGACTGCTCAAGAATTTCGCGGGATGGAGCCGAGAGTAAGCGGCCGGGAGAGAGAGTAGAGAATCGTGTTTTACCAGCAAACACTCGTTCGCACGTATCGTACGTTTGCGTGGCTCTCCCTCCGATTTCCAACGCGGCCTTCTCTTTCTCTTCCGTTCTTCGCGCTCCCTCTTTTTTCCCCTTCGCTCTTTTTCACTCTATCTCGCTCTGTCTAGCAGCAGCAACACACACCGTTCTGGTTCGACCACGTGTGTTACTCGTACGATCTCGCGTATACGACGAAGAGTGGCCAGCCTTTCATTTCCCACCCCACCTGGAAAACGGCCGCCGACCAATCGGACCTCACCCCGCGTAAAAACATTGAACTGCGAGCTGGGCGGGCTGAGGGGTGCGAGCAGCCGCGTCACGGATGGTCGGGGTTGCCGGGCGAAAAAAAAATCGTTCAAAATTAAAACAGTGAAGCAGACAAATAATCTGATTTCCGCGTATATTATTAACGGGGATACGGGGCCGCCGCCAGCTAGCCGCGAAAGTATTGCCCCACGGCGGCGCAACCCCTGCAGCGCCGGCATCCCTCGATCGAACCCCAGACACCCCTCGGCTGAACACCTTATTATATATATTTGCGATGGGATCTGATAATTTGGATGGCCGCGCCCGGGTTTTCTGCTACTAGCCTCGCCGGTTAAGCCTCTGGCGTGGACACTCGATTGAGATGGGTCGTGAGGGTCGTCAAGTTCGATGGGTTCGTGTGGGAAATGATTGAGAAGTTTTATGGTGAGCTGGGTAGTTTGTGGGAAATGATTGTTGCTAATTTTGGTAATTTTTAAAGGATGCTGGGTTTGGCAATAAACCCTTGGAGGCCGTGGTGCTTGAATCAAAATCCTCAACCAACAGGATTCCTGATGAATGAATTAGAAGCACTAGGGTCTGGTGTGACTGCCGGATGAACCTTAACGATTTCATTAAGAAACGTCATAAATAAGAAGGTTTACATGCATAATTTGGGAAATGATTGTTACTAATTTTGGTAATTTTTAAAGGATACTGGGTTTGGTGATAGGGCAGAGAAAAAGACCAACCCTTGGAGGCGGTGGTGCTTGAATCAAAATCGTCATCCAACAGGATTTCTGATGATTGAATTAGAAGCACTAGGGTCTGGCGTGACTGTCGGATGAAACTTAAATAATTTCATTAAAAAAATGTCATAAAGAAGAAGTTTTACATGCATAATTTGTTTTATGAAATATTTTAGAACTCGGTAAACATCGTGACCTGTTTCTCCAGGACATGTAGATATATAATTAACTATTTTCTATCTTTGGTTTATTCGAGTCGTTTTAACCGAACTGGAAGACCCGCCGTGAAAAATTCACAGCAATATTTCTACGGCGTTCGTAAAATCGAAGTAACCGGCAGCTGGCAGCTGCAGAGCCAGGTGAAGTCGCGGTTCGATAAAATTCCCCGCGAACGTTCGAGTAATCGCGGAGTACAGTATGACTTCCCAGTGGCCGGCGAAGAGAATGCAAAAGGAGGAGCGGAGTCGCGTGACCACAGGACAGGAACAATGCGAACAGAGAGAGGGTAGTCGTAGTGCGACGCGGGGCCAGCGATTCTCAGAAAATAACTCACCTCGGCAAAAAGAGAGCCAGCCGAGAGAGGGCCGCTATCAAAAAGTCACGCGTCTCTATTCACGGGTAGTCGTGGGAGGCCGCGACGGCGATTTTTCGAAATATAAATTCCGGTGCCGCGTTACGCACACCATTTACCCGTCGGCGTCTCGTGAAACGACCGGCGTTCCGTGGTGCCGACCGGTTTTTTTTCGCATTATAAATTCTCTGCTTCGGACAGCAGCCGGCCTGCGCACCCCCGCCGAATCCCTTCGACCCTTTCGCGTCATCCTCGCCGACTCTCTTGCGAGCGACACTCGCGTACACTCGCGTAATCGATACGCTTATTCTCGATGGATTACTGCAAGCTCGATGCAAATGAACTCTTAAAAATGAGACACTTAAGGGGGTAGAAACATTTCTAGGGTTATAAGGGTGTGGGATGCGCCTTCTTATTTCTTGATATTGCAAGATGATATTTGACGATATTTTGCTTTCTGGTTCGGTAAAAACGACGACGCTTGAAACTTGACAGGGTGGTTTCTCAAGATAAAAGTCTGCTCTATCGCGTGGTGTAATCCGATTTTCCGCTGGACCCTTATTTTCTTATATACATTGAAAAACATCCTCAAAAACGTGTGCAAAAGTGTGTCTCTCCGTTTTTAATGATTGTTTAAACATGTTTAAACATGCGAAAAACTCAATAAGATCCGCCCAACAGTTATGTGGAAACATGAAAAAAGTTGAAATTTATTGGACAGTGTAATCAAATGTCCACTTTATTAAAAAACCCAAATCACAGGCGCCCGTCACCACTTATAATTAGCTTAAAACTCGAAAAATTAGAGCGTAAAAGAAACTAAAGAAACTAGAGTCCAGTGTAGGCTGGAAACTAGAAGGCCTGAGAAGCGCAGAGACGTTTTTAACGAGGTTTAGCTCAAGCGAAGCTATAGTTCGTAGTGCACTGTTTCAACAGCTGAAACAAAGCGGCAGTTTTAAGCAACTGTTTCAGCAAAGAAAAGATAGACAACTAGAGAAGCGCAATGGTCTATTTAAACGCTCAAGTGAAGCGGGAGTGCTTAAAGTGACGTACCTACAGCAACTGACTTTTCGGCAATCACCTGTGCTCGAAGAGTCAGAACGGCAAGGGGAGAGGTGTTATGGTTTTGGCAACCCCAGCACCTCTTTCTCCCTTGGCCTGTGGCAGGTTTATGTCTCCGGATGATGCAAATTACGCCACGTAAAAGTAAAAATCAGACTGTCGTGGGCGCTTTTGACTACTGGAAAACCCTCATCTTTGCATTGTCGAGAAACGACAAGTAACATTCCGGATCCTTCAAAGCAATTCTCGATTCACAATTTGCTGGACAGGAAAAATTGGTTGCAACTATTCACAATGAACGATACAGACATAACGAAGCATGGTACCTCACGAGCAACAGCTCTATCTAAAACGCCGTTGACAAAAGCCGTGAATTAAAAATGGTCGGCGCGGATTCCGGTCGGTAGTAACTTGACGAGCAGATGTTTGACGAGAGCGTGAATCGAAACTTCATCAATGGGGAATGTTGAAAACGCGTCGCACCAATTTAAATTTCCGACGGTGCCGGTGTTCGGACGTGTGTAAGAGGTGTCTGTATCTCTCGGTGTCCGTGGACGCGAAGTTAATTTCTACATCCTTAATCGAGTTCGATCGCGTCTAAATAGAGAGTCGCGCCGGGGGTATGTGGAGGTTCAGTTCCGGGGCTCTGGAAAATCCGGGTCAAATGTGTAAACAGGCGTAACAGACAATACAGAGCGCGACAGATACGAATACGGAGTCGTAGCCCCGAATCGAATCGTTACTCGAACGAACACCGCAAGCACGACGCTGGACAAATACCTTCGTCGAGGTCCTTCAGGAATCTCTGGAGTTTCGGGCCGGGTAGCGGTGGAATCCTTCGATACTCTAATTGGTGCATTCACGCTGGTGTTGGCCCTGTATTCCGGTTGCAATCTGTATGTACCAATTCGATTTTCGTCTCCTCCTCTGCCCCTCCTCCTTTACCCCTCCCCCCTCCGACGTCCATGTATCCGTAAACGTCCGGGGCCCCGTGTCTCCACGGAACCAATTTGAATTATGCCGATAATCATGTACGTATCTTCAGGATCGAAATTCTTCGTCGGTCCAGTCACGGTAATTAAAGTTGAAATTGCTTTTCAACCGCGCCCGGAATTTCCGTGGAGCAACGAAAGCGCACTCTGTCTCTCTCTCTCTCTCTTTCCCTTCCCTCATTGCCTCCCTTCTCCTCACCCCCTCACATCTGAAACATCCGTATCACCGGTGCTAATGCATTTTTCTGCACTTCGACCCCGGTTGCGCACACAAGAGAGTAGGAGGGGACACGGAAAATTAACTCTTCAAAGAGACCGTTTTACGAATTATCTCGCGTTCTCCCTGTTGGCCCGCGCCGTTTGTCCGACACACGCGAGATGCGTGTCTAAGTCCGTTAGATACTTCGGTGAACGGAGAAGTTGATGAGTTTCCGATTTGATACCGATCCAACGGCCGGAAAGTTAAAAGAATCGCTTTTTGTTTCTCCGCGTAATTCCCCCCTCCTCGAGTTTAACGCGTTCGAAGGGATGATGAGGAAATGAGAAAATACGGGTGGATAAAATGATTTATATGGCTGACAATTGAGCAGATTGTGCGTGATTCGTGCTGAACGGATTATCGTTGCTTGAATAGATCAGCTTGATCTAAATCCGTGGTCCGGAGATCAAGTGCAGGTTTAATGCGCCCTGGGGATGCACTTTAGATTGCTGAACATCTAGAACGTCTTGTAATTTTTAATTGCACCCGCTGTGTGTAATCAAAATTCAAACGAAGTCTGAAGCTAATTCGACCTGCACCCGCAACTTAGAGCTACAGTACGATACATTAGACTACTAGACATAACATAATTTACAACTAATCCTAATAGAATTCAAACCAACCCTAGGCTAAACTTAATCCAACCATATCAGACTTTCCAAGCCTATTTTAGAGCTAAACAGTACTCGTAATGCTTCCCAGACCTGTACCCTAAACTTTCAGACCTGACCAAAATCGAAGCCAACGGGGAACGTAATCCAAACCCGACTTCTAAAATGAGAATGATTCTAGATGATGTTAGAAAAGCTAGAAACAATCCTGAAATTATCTTCGTTCCAAAGCCTTCCTATGAACCCCAACAATCTACCCCCACGGCTCTGATACCAGCACAGCTAACCCGTTACAAGTCCCAGTAAAAAATACCGATTCCTCCCTAATCAATCCTGATCGCCTCCATCGTTCTCGCGACGTAGCATCTCCATGATCATTGTCATCCAGAAACGAGCCCTCTGTATTCCGTTCCGTTGATCGACTAAATTCAAAACCGATCATCTTTGTGCGCGACGCATCGCTCGCGACTCGTTTGTATCCGCGAGGAGAAAGCGAGACAACTGTAGAACCCCTCGCATTCTTCCCGCTTCCTTCCCGGAGGGTAGGTATATCGAGCACCAGTCACCACGCATAATCTGCGTGCTCATTATTACTAGGACTGCAAGGGGACGAGCATGCATGTCCCTATACCCACGTTCATTATGGAGACGATATGGAGCATTGTTTGCAGAACGAGAGGGTGAGCGCCACGACGACCCTCCTCGTCGTCTCTAAACCCCCCTCCAACCCTCTCTTCGATCTCACCCTTTCTCTCTTTCACTCTCTCTCTCTCTCTCTTCGATGACGGCTCCCTTAATGCGATACCCAACCTCCCATACTCTCTTTCTCCTCCCCCCACCCATAGGTCTCTTTCGCGTGTCTCGCTGACGAGCCTCGAGCATTCTTCTTCTGGTGCACTCGCGCTTCCTGAGCACCGTTCTGCGGCGACACGCGTACAACTAAACTACTTATCTCTCGGATCGAGCCGCGCGTTTTTTTCCCACTTTTTTTTCTTCTGTCTTCCTTTCTTCCTCCACCGTTTTTTTCTCTACTCTCTTCTTTTTGTTCGCTCGGATTCGTGCCGCCGCGCCGCCGGAAAGATTTCCATGCCACGTCCAATCGTCTCCTGTAAAACGTTCCCCCGACCCCCGTAGACGACACCGGGCGGGCTCCGACGTGTCAACGACGACAAAAGCCTCGCAAATTGCTCGTAGTAATTAGAACACGTGCGCGGATACTTATTCCGGGATGATGGCGCATCGCGCGCGCGAGATCCGATCGCTATCGAAACCCTACCCATCCACCACCTCTCTCTCTCTCTCTCTCTGAATGTTCCCGCGTCGCATCCAGGTGGACGGAATTGGTTCCCCGTGAATGATCCGCAGAGATGCGTGCACCCTGAGTGATCATGCGGGTTTTAAGATCAACGAGTGTTTTTTTATCCCAGGGCGTATTGTTCCGGCGACTTTTTTTCGAAGCTTGTCCGATAGTACGTTTTCCCTATCTTGTTTTACCCTATGTTATTTTTCTATTCCAGATAGTACTGTATTCAACGAATATTCAACAGTAGATATGAGTATAGGTGTAATCTAAAACAGTGAAAACATAGAAGGATATAAAAATACCGTTGTAAGAGAATTTATATTTCACTACAGTTTGCTGTAATGCTGGTGGAAGATTTTTATTTTTCAGAAAGATCCACTGTCGATATATCAATTCCATATCCATAAAAGGAAAGAAACCGTGTACAAATGGAATAATTCTAGGTTGGAAGAAATGATTAATCAAACACTAGGTGGGTGTGTGTGGTATTGTCGCTTCTCATCTCTACAACGTGTTTACAAACAAAAAATAAAGAGATGCGGCCCCGGAAGAGGTTTACGTTGCCGCCGAGCATGCAGGAATACGAAAAATTCAATACAGTATTACCGATTTTCTTTTGCAAATATCTCGAAAACTAAAAGCGACCCCCGTATATTGGTAAAGGAAAAAGTTGTACAAAATGTCGGAATCTATAACACATTAAAATTTCATCAAAATCAGAGCACGCAGACCTTTTCTTTATAATTACCGTTGAAGTATTTAAAATAACACCCAATAAAAATCCCACCATACAATTAGACCACACAGTCGAAAACGACGTGTTTCCATCGCATCGTCAGTAAAAGCTGGACCAATCCTGGTGTCCCTACGTCACCGATACCGATCCAGGGTTTAAAGATCGTTTCCGAGGCAGTAGAGGGGGGCCAGGACACCTGGGTGATTGCAATTGACGCGTCCTGCTAATTTCGGCGGGGAATTTCGGGCCGGATGGTCTACGAGTTTGCAGTCAGTCGGTGTCGCGATGGCGAGTGGCTGCTAGCGACAATAATGAACGGCCGGCGACTGTATCGCCTCGCAATCTGCACATACTTAACGGAGGAAAATGCATATTCATAACCGGCGCGGCGCGGAGCGAAGCGGCGTGTGCGCGCACCTCCGCCACGCACGGAATTCGCTTTCCTCTTTCTCCGTTTGCGAGCGCTAAACGTAACGCGGAAAACCGACCAGCTTAACGCCCGACGATCCGTCCACACGCGTCCAAGAGCTAGGAATAATAACGAGGCACCCGCGTATCTCCTATCCGGATCGATGCCGCAATATTTTCCATTGTTAATTCCCCGCAGACGGAGTCGCGAGGCGAGAAGGAATTAGAATTTTTAATCTTAATTGTCTTCGTCACTGTTCGACAAACTAGTATTGCCGATGTGACCCTATACGGAAGCCCTATCGACCTTTCGCAAGTGCTTGATTTTTTAAGTAAATCTTTTATAAAGAGTAAATTCTGTATCTAAGTAAATCCTTTATTAATAAGTAAATATCTAAGTAAATTCTTTATTACAGAGACTTCAAGTGGATTCTTAAATTCGTTTCACATAATTCGATTGTGCATTTTACGTGTCAAATTTCATCATAAGAATTAATGATTAAAATGACTCTGTCTTCGTGAAACACTCATTACAATTTGCGGATCCCTGTGATTTCTCATTGGCGATGTAAAATGTAGACCTCCATTAAATTGCAAGGAAACGCACTTTCATAGAAAATAGTAGAAAGCAGGAACACGTGCATTCCCCAATAAATTCTTCGAACGATTTACACACTATTAAATGAAAAAGTTTCCGCGTGTAATCTGGGCACTGTTGAAACCGTATAGCATCCAGTGGGAAGACGTTGATTTGCATAATGTAGCAGGGTATCGGTGTCGCGCGTTCGCCGCTAAATGAAAAAGATTCGCGGTGAATTATTCCGTGGACAATGGAGGCCTCTCAGGGAAATGGACTGAGCCACGATTCCCGTTTTTCCATCGGGGATCTGGAACGTTGGAGGAATTCGTACCGCTTTCTCGGCGAATAAAAGGAGAATCGTAGGAGGGAAAACAGCGCGGCGTGCTTGTAAATACTTTCGGTTAATTTATTAATACGAGCCGCGTTATGAAATGCAATTTGCAATGCGATATCGAGTAGAGAGGTCGACGTCAAAGGAGAAAGCAAAAAGGAACCCCGACCGGAGAGAACGGATGAGGGAACCAAGAGGGGCCGGGGAGAAGGTATTGAAGAAACCCTCGGGGCGCCTTTCGCGAATTATTCGCGAAAGAGGGGCACACGCGGCGACAATAAAAACACGCCGTTCATTTCCATACATCGTTGAAGTCTTTGCCGCTCATCGGTACACGCGTGTGCAATCAAGCAGCGCAATTATCAGGACCTTTGTTCATGAATAATTACAAACAAGAGAACTGCGAGGCGCGGCTCTACCTCTTTCCAAGCTCCTCTTTCGCTCCTATTTACCAGCATCTGTCTCACTCTCTCTCTTCTTCTTCTTCTTCTATCTACTATTCCTTTCTCCCTCTCAGGGATTCGCAGAAGGGTTACTCGACGTAGAAGGGGCTGATGAACCCAGGGGCAACCGTTTGGAATCGAGTAACGCCACCCTTTTGAATTTTGGCACTTCTATGCGTGACTCTCGCTGAAAATTTCTCAGACGAAAACTCTCTCCTCGAATCTATTTATTTGCTTTTCTTCTCACGAACAAACTGCTCTCGTGCAAAAAGCGCTTTCACAAAATACGGTTCAAGTAGACCCTTTTTTATACCGATTTTTTTCGACCCGTTGCAGAAGGGTCCCATGGAAATCACCGACAATATTTCACTGATACCAGATTTGACCGACAACTACTTTGGCCGAAAACGCCTTTTAACCGACAACCAATCTAAAATCGATGTCGGTCAAATCTGGAATCGGTGGAAACCGTGCGGAATAAATTTATGTCGGTGATTACCATGAAACCCTTGCAGCAAATGAAGTACGTTTCTTATGTTTAAACAAGATTCAGATCAAAAGAAGTCTTCTTAAAAAATCTTCCTGCGACGTCAAAGTATATTCATACAATATTAACAACGTTGTGTTTTTATAATTGTTGTCAACGTTTCTTTAATATTCTTCCCCACGAAGTTCCACGAAGCAAAGTGAATTCGGTGAAAATTGTACGCTCGATAGTACGTTTAACCCAGTGACTCGACGTCGGGACGCAGGAAGAAAGGAGCGTCGCGACGCTAGAAATAGGCGGGCGAGCTTTCGCTCTCGACGGCGGCGGAGGCGCCGCGCCGTTCCAATAAGAAAACGTGAAACTTGGCGGCCAAGTTCAAGTCGCTGCCATTCAGTCGCGGATGCCTGGCACTCTTGAAAGTGTGATCCCGATTTGCATTGCGTGCCTCTGCCAACGCGAGAATTTCTTCCTACCCTGTCGTCTCCGTCTTATTCCCAGGCTAAAAAGTAATTTAATTAGCTCGATCAACGGTTTCCTTTTCTTCTTCGCATCACGAAATAACTTTGGCGACCTTTGAACATTCTCAACGCAATCGATCCTCGAAAATAGTAGCAGTGAAAAATTCTCCGAAGACATCGCATTCGTTACACAGAAATTCTTCTTTCACCTTACACGATTTCATCTGTGCTGTATATTTTTACTCGCAGAAATATTTCGGAGACTTCGTATCGAAAGTGGCATTTTTTAATACTCTTCGTTTAGGAAGTTCTCTCGAATGAATTTCAGAAGTTGTTGATGCGTACAATGTAAATTCGGTGACAACTCCGCTTTCATTTCGCTGAATCGTGGATCGCGGCGAAAGAAACGCGGCGCACTCGGGCCCGCTCGTATCGTAACTTTAAATCACGCTATTTTGCAACTCGTTTCATAACAAGCATCAATTATTTCCGGCGCAAAACGGTGACAAGTAGAGTTCCAAACGAGTAGTCTCGGAGCGAGAATCCGGCTGTCCCGCCATTACCACGGTTTTTCGTTCCCTAATCCTCGACGCGTTTTACTTTGGTCTGGCCTTTTCGTTTCGTTATCTTTCACATCCGGACGAGTTGCATGACGGATCAGCACTCGCCCTCGAAAACAATTTACACCGATCTCCTCCTTTTTTTATCGCGCCCGAAAACAAGGGTGCCCCTTTTTCGAACGGTCGAGCGAACAGGAACACACGGACACACACATAAACCGTTCTGCACGAGATTTCTTCAACAATTCGCACGTAAATTCCCGCGCATATTTAATCGACCGCCGCGAGTGTGGAACTCCGATAAAAATACGTGTAACGTCGCCGCTTTTGTGAACGTCGACCCTTTCCCACACCATCGACCACCCCCGCGCTACCCGTGCACCGTTCTTCAGCTAGCAGCGTTCAACCCCCTTTTTAAATGAGTAACTGCGGTGCCATGCGAAAATCAGTTGGACGTAAAACAAAACGGCCAGACTGACCAAACTTACTCGACGGGGGATGAATGGTGTACGAGGCGAGCTGTTATTATTTTTCGCGCCCTTCGAGGGGATCGCGATGAAGATCGATCCCGGCCCCAAGGTCGACCATGAGGCCTAGAGGGTGGATACACGACGAAACATTTTTTCCAACAACCCTTCATGCACGAATCACGTTTTTTCTCACTTTAGCAATCAGGTACACGCATTTGGTTTTCTGAAACAGTGGATCATAATGATTAAAATGAATGTGAGTCGTACATATCGTCCATATTATATTAATTATATACAATTGATGAAACACAAACAATTCTGTGAACGATAATAAACTAAAACGACCAAGAACATGGATTACTTATTCCTGATAAGCATAACATATTAACAGATATTGTTTCTTCGTTAAAATTACAATGACGACATCCTCCACATTCCACGATGATATAACTATTTTCGCGAACCTTCGTGTATATTCTCCTTAAACAATCCGATCTCGAAAATCCCTTCCACTTATCGCCCCAATTGATTTCCCCGTAGCTCCCCACCCCGTCAATCAATTTGCTAATTCCACATCAGCTTCGCGAAATCACGGACGCGCCGCGCCGGTAAGCGCACGTCCTCGCAAAAATCGAATAAAAACGCACATCGTTCGTTCCGCGCGTTTCGCTCTCAATATTTTCGCATGCGAGCGACGCGTGCCCTCCGTTTCGTTGATCAGCGGCCATAGACGTGGGCATAATAAGTGTTGATTCCGGCTCAGAAATTACTGTCCCTGTGATCCCGTGTTTTTTTTTTGTTTTTCAACGGCAGAGGAAGCAAAACACGCGATCGGCCGTCGAAGCGAGAGGAAGCGTGTACATTTTCATTCAAATTACCGACGGCGAGCGATATTTTCGATATTATTAACCTCTCCCCCGTTTCGTAGTCTCTTTTTCTTCGTCGAGGGCTGTTCGCGCTTCTTTTCTGGCACACGCCTCCCGAGTTCCGTGCGTGCACACTTTCGGACGCAGTGGACGAAATTTGTGTAAGGACTGTTTTCAATAGGAAATGCTAGCTTGGAGATTTCATCAGCTCGCGAAATGTCTGATTCTGAACGGTAACACACGTGTCACAATCTTCTTCGCAGTAAAACTTATCGATCAAGGTAAGCACCATTATAATCAATCTACTTTGTCAACGAATTACACGTTTCTTGATCATGTTATGGTGGATAGTGAATTGCATTAAATGAAAATTGATTTTCTTTCTTAACCCATCAGGAACACCATTAGTACACTGTGACGAATATTTGAAAACTTTTGTCATGTTTGTCGCGAATGCATAAAATCCGCAATTTAATGATTACCAGCAAAAGAAATGTGATTACGCGAATCGTTATCATAAGAAGGGCAATGTCCTTGAAGTTGTACAATTTGTGAAGCTACATGGAATAATATTACTACGTAAATAATAACGTTCTTATAGGAATTTCTTTCACTGTATAAACAAGAGAGAGAGAGAGAGAGAGAGAGAGAGAGAGAGAGAGAGACAATCTGCGAACGGCGGGGGTAGGAGTAGAAAGGCACCGAAAACGAATCGACGAACACTATTTCGCCTCGGTTCGATTCGGTCCGGTTCGGATCGGTTCGGTCCGGTCGTCCCGCGTATAAATCAGCTATGCTTATCGGTCTTTCATCGAGCCGGAGGTGAACTCATTTCGTTCTCTCTAAATACGAACTTTTTTTCGGGGCAAAAACCTATTTCGATTAAAATGGCGCGCGCGTTTCGCATTTTGCCGGATTATAAAAGGTTGCCCTCGCCGTGTGCCCCCCTTCATTCCTCTCTTCTTTCCACCTCTGTTCGAACACGCCGCGTTCTATCCGACCGGTCGCTCGAATTCACATCCAACCCCCTGTACCCTCTCTCTCTCTCTCTCTCTCTCTCTCTTTCTCTTTTCATCCACTCTCTTTTCAACCCCCTTCGACTCGCCGCTGTAACCCCCATCCCCCATACCCCGTCAACTCGGCGATTCCCTTTTTTCTTTCGTTTCTTTTTTTTTCGCCAGTGATTTGGCTTCAATCGGGTACCGACTATAGCGCGGGCTAGTCCGAACGACGACTCGAAATTTTTGCGCCGCTCCCTTTTCCCGTTCTTCTGGCCGTTCGACGAGCGATCGGTTGTGTTTCGGTGTCGCTCGCATTTTCGGGACCACCTATTGTCTACCCGGTTGACTTCTGGTTGCGTTTTCGGGGATTACCGACAGAGAGGAGCCGGTGGAACGGGTGACAATGCGTCGGCGAGGCCTCTGGGGCGCGTTAGGGGTTGCAAGTTGACGATCAAGGGTAGATTCCACTGCGAATTTGGGCCTCCGAGGTGTGTGGCCAACTATCAGTTTGAATTTGATCTTCGTGATAGAATTGAATAAATTCATTTCGTAACAGGGATTTCAGTACGAAGGGTAGGTTACCTGTTATTTTCACATGAAATATTTGCTTTCGATGATATGGACAAATGTATAAGGAAAACCTTTTTACTATTTTGCAATTTAAAACAAATCAATGCTCAATAAATTTCATTCAATTAAGTAATGAACTCCACACTTTGCACCGAACTTGTGATCAGCATACAACTTTCTAAGACAATAATTTCCATAAAAATATGCCGGAAATATTGCCGACAGTGGAAATAAAATTGGACTTTCATAAATCCGCAGGGAAATACAGCGCGTCAAGAGGTTAACTCTAGGTTGGCCCTCTCTCAAAAAGGACCTCGATCATTCCGTACCGCGGTTCCATTACGCGGCGCCGCCTCTATCAATCCGCGAGGACGAAGATTACCCTCGTTACGGAATGCGTAATAATTTACTCTGATTAAAATTCAAATGAACGTCTATCGTTCGAGTAATTATGGCGCCGCTACCACCACCAGTTCCACGCATCTCGCTAAAAATTTCGCGATGCCCCGTGCTACCATGTTTCGTCCCGCAGTTTTATTTCGATGCAACTCGTCCCGGAATTCTTTTTTTTCTCCCCCGCGTTGCAGGCGACGGGGCGAGGGTGCGCGCGGGGCTTTTAATTCGTTTTATCTTGTGCATTATAAATCGTAAGTTGTTGCCGTTTTTTTTTGGTCGTCCGTGTCGCGGCCACCGGCCGGACCGTTGTCGATGTAAAAATCGAACCGGAAATTTCGCTGGCCGGCGAATTTTTGCCGGCGCGGCGCCGTTAGAGTACGCGACGCCTCGCGATAGAGATAATAGAGCGACGTAAATCCAGTTATATTTCCGAATACACGGTGACAGGTCGAACGGCCTCGGTTCTCCTCCCTCTCTCTTTTCCTCCCTCCATCCCCCCGCCGTTTTTACACCCACCAACCCCTCGTATCGCCCCTTCCGGGGGGGGGGGGGGGTATAAAAATTGCGAGCATCACGAATCGTGATTCTCGGCCTGGCGGAACCGTTTCTGTCCTTCCGCGAAATTAGGCGGCATTAACGGCCCTACCTGCAATTAATCGCGAGCCCAGTCCTGTCCGCTGATACAAACGAGGACGCGCCTTCGCTGTTTACCTAACGCATCACTCCCGAACCGGTCGCTCGACAGGAAAAATATTACGCGAGAGATCGCTCGCTCCGATTCTTTCGTACCGTGCTCCTCTCTCGGAGCTCCGCAAGCTTTTTCGTTTCGCTGATCAGTTTTTCGATGCCCGTGCACCTCCGCGATCAAACGGGAACAGGAATGGTAAATGTCCTCATTAGCGCGCGATTGTTCGCCTTTTTTCATCCCTCGACGTCGATGCGCCAAGAATATTCGAAGCGAATCGATGCTGGAACGTCATTACCGGTAATTTTATCTTTCGGAATGTTTGTTTGTTCATTGTTTGGTCTCGAGGGATTTCACCAGGTAAGATCAAGTGTGGTCTATCGAAATGCTGTTGCAATAGTGAATTTTAGAGTGTGATTAGAGCTGTGAAAATAGATATTGCAGTTGAAATAATGAATCTTACGTTGAGGACAATTTTTCTTCAACCTCTATGGGATTGGTAACAATTCAACTCCATGTAGATTTTATTCTCATTCTTTTAGGTTTTAATCAAATTACGAAAGAATTGTGTTAATTGTATGTTAATAATTAAAATCCACATCAAGATATTCATTTATAGTACACCATGTTATTTTTATGCTGAATTATATAAACCTGGAAGAGATAATATACATTATTTGGAAGAAGTGAAAGATTAATGGATACGAAAGAGAGAGAGGTGAAATCGTTTGTTTCGTAAAGAGAATAAAAAAAAGTTGCAGAATGAAGCTGTCCTGAATATTATAGGATTAAATGAATATTTTTTCGAGATTCGATTGGTTTCAGAGGCCGAAGCAATCTATAATACAAGAAGATGGTATCGCGATTCCGATAGGCGATCCACGCTGAGTCATTCCGCATCATCGTTTCAGTTCTTCTTTCGCATTCATCCACGGACACCTTTCCGTCTCTCATTTCCTCGTTTCAATCAATCGCCGAGTCCAATTTCATTTCTTCCATTATCATCTCGCTGCGAAAGTCGATTGAGACGGGACAGCTAAGATCTAATTATCTACCTGGCGAAATAACTGCACGTCCAATCGGTATTTGTACTTTACTATCCGGAAAACAATATTAGGTTGGCTGTAAATGCCGCACCTCGTTCACTTTTACACGGCAGTGGCAATTAGTGGAAATTTACGGGGCAAAAATTTTCATTGCACTGGAATTCATTATTAATTAGAGTAGTTTACTGGAACTTAGTATTTAGTAAAATAAAATATTAAAATGTTTCGAGAGACCAGTAGCATTTTTACTTTTCGTATTTTATTCTATTCCTTTTTATTTTTAGGTATATCTTATCTAAAAAGATCTATGTAAAACGCACTTGAAAAATCGTAGTGCTACGGTAAAAACGATCCCAACAAATGTGCCATCGCAAAACAATATTAGGTTGTCTGTAAATGCAGCACCTCGATAATTTCTGCAGGGTAGTGGCAATTAGTGGAATTCATTATTAATTAGACTAGTTTACTGGAACTTAGTATTCAGTAAAATAAAATATTAAAAAGTTTCGAGAGACCAGTAGCATTTTTACTTTTATGATTTTATTCTATTCATTTTTATTTTTACGTAGACCTTATCGAAAATGATCTTATGAAAAAGGCACTTGAAAAATCGTAACGCTTCGGCAAAAACGATCCCAACAAATGTGCCATCACAAATTGCAGCAACGTTTAAAGCACGTCCCAATAACCGCACGGTTTACCGTGTCAAAATCACGACAGAAACAAGACCGCATTAAAATATTAAAACCAACGATCCAGTTCGAACCGTTTAATTACTTGATCGATGGGGCCGCTCCTCGAGGTACGATGATCGCTCGAATAAAGATTGCTCCTCGAGTACGCGTCGGATGACGTCGATGCCGTTGCATAAAATGGCGTCGGGACATAAGAAACACGCTGCCACACCGATCGGCTGACGGTGTGGTAAAAGGGGGGCTGCTGTTATTTTAGGAGAATAGAACGAGTTGCCAGCGAAATGGGTTATTCCAAGCCGTTGATTTTCTCCTGGTAGTAGGAGCGAAACGCGGGGAGAATATCATTATAAAACGCCAAGTCACGAAACCGGCCATTCCGGCGTCCTATTAAAATATTAAAACACCTCGTCCAGCCCCTGGTGAGTCCTGGCGTGGGGTGTGAAAAAAATAAATCTACCTTGTCATGCACAGCCCCTCTCCGTGACTCTTGTTGTCTCTCCGACGCGGTGTTTCAGGAACAGGTATGAACGGCCCTTGAACACGTTTGACGGATCAACTCGTCCCTACCTCGCGCACAAAATCGTCTAAAAATTTAACCGATTAACACACGCGTTCCCTACATAGTGTTAAATCTTTCACTTAGTTTCTGATATCCAACATACTACTGGTTGACTTTACACACTCCCTTTTGAGTTAGACAATTACAGGTAGAAACAGAGTGAAACGAACTTCTATGTACAATATTTTATCCATGTAAGTCCCCAGCACGCGTCTGCCGAGGGACATTTATGCGATAGGGACAGTATTAACTCGGTCGTTGAGAAATGTAAACATAGCTAATCCAAATTTCCAATTTCATTATTTTTTGATGGGACTTTGATGGCCATATTCGTGGCATTTTTCTAATTAAAATCATACCAAATATGATATAATTCCGATGATATTTACTTGTGTAATAGACAATTAAAGTTTCTGGCGCGAGACGCAGAGACGACTCTCCTTCTTTGCGCCCGAAACTTTAATTGTCTATTACACAAGTAAACGCCATCGAAATTATATCATATTTGGTATCATTTTGCATTAGAAAAATGTCCTGAATATGTTCGTGAAAGTTCCATCGAAAAATAATGAAAAATAAAGAATTTAGAAATTTAACATAATGTCATACTTCTCGGCGACCAAAGCCTCTTGAGTTTCGTCGTCCCTCAAGGAGATATACCCCGCAGTAGCGGCGATATATCTGGGACATTTATGGATAAAATACTGTAACTTACAACTTCTTAAAATCTTTAAGAGAAGAACTCCATTTCTGTTGGACTCCTTGTTCCGCAATTGACGAGGATAATTTTTATGTTGCCTAAAAAGAAAATATTTTTCGAACATGTATTCAAATTTTAAGAGCGCAAGGTATTGAAAGCGTCTGACATGATTGAGAAGCAGTCACGCATGAATGGTCTACACCAAGATAGAAATTAGATCTGTAGGAAAAAGAAGAGGCAGGAACGATCTCCGTCCGATCCATTCATCCGTCGTTAATTATGGTTTTACGATTGCAACCGCGGCGAAGAATGCGCGGCGTCGTACGCGCGAGAAAAAGGACGGTGGCCCGATTGCATCACCGTCAGGCAGTATATCACTAGCAAAATGAATACATAGTACTGTTGGGAACCGGTCACTCAGGAAGTGGCAAGCGTCCAAGCAAAAAGGAGGATCGAATAAGTCGGCCGAGGTGGTAGTTCGAGGCCGTCACCACTTCTACGCTATTTCGACCTGGCCGGACTTGTCCAGCCGCTCATCAGTCAGAGTCATTACTGGGATAATTAATTACATTTGCCTCCCCTCGCCTCGGCTCTTCAACCCCCCCTCTGCAAACCGTCCACATCTCGCCCCTCCCTTCGGCCACCCTCGACCCTGATACGAATACTGGACGAATCAATGGAAAAATATAGGGTTAGGGTGTAGGTCGACGATGTTGCTGGGAGGTAGAGAACGGGGATGAGACTGGCGATCTGAGTGCTGATCGATCTGCTTCGTTTTCGAGGGGTCTGGCCATTGCATGTAATCATTGTACGTTGATTTTATAAAATGCTGTGTTCAAAAATTATTGGACTTACAGCGACTCACTGAAAAGCAACATTCACTATTTTGTCAGCACTTTTGAACAATTGGTGTTTTTTAAAAAATTTCTTTTCCACATCATGTAATAAATTGTTCGAGTAGTTTGATCCTGTTCTGATTGTCTATATCCCATTGTTTCCACTCCAGAAAGATTGGTAAATGTGTCTGTCTAGTGCCAACTGTTTCTACTTAAGAAAGAATTCAGTGAGTAAAATATTCGAACCAGTTAATTTGAGAAAGTTTACCACGGTTAACAACACCTGGAAAAGTGCGATAAATTATGCGAATTCAAATCCATAACGATGTTTCAATTTCGAAACGGAATCACAATAGCGGAAAACTATTCGGGATTCGCGGTAAAACCAGCGAGCAATAACTTCGACTTCCAAGCGGTTACTCGCGACGATATCCGAAGTTGGCTGAAGTCGTTGAAGGCTCGAAGTACAAGAAATACATTCACGCCCGTCCTGTTCCCAAGGAAAAAAACTGCGAATCCTTCCCGTGGAAACTGGATTTCGTTGAATCGTCTGGCTGTTCGTACAGGATGGGCAAGAGAGGAGAGGAGATCTCTCGGAGGCTTCCCGTCTCGCCGAGAGAAGGCGCGGGGCATGAAGATCTGTTGAAAACTCAACTCCTTCTTTAATTAATTATGCAAATGGCCGCCGGGCACCATGCTTAAACTTTTCGTTCGAGACCTCCGCGCGCCACGGTAGCTCCGGCCACGGCGTTAATTATACACCGAATAATAACAATTATTACAATTACCGTGAGCCGCCCTGCTTGCCCGGCAACCTCCGACCCCGGCGCAAGGAATACATTTACGCTCGGGGCGCGCCTAACCCCCTCGCCACCTACACACCTCTTCCCCTCCCGTCAACCATCCCCGCAAAACCTCCTCTGTCTGTACACTTTGACCTGCCAAGTGGCTAGCAATTTACTCGTGACACGTAGTTTCGGCCAGTGACTTCGTTCGGACTTTTCGTAATTGGCGGAATTCAACTGGAAGTGCTCGAAATCGGTTCCTCGGGCTGTATTACTGAGAAATTACCCCTTGCGACGTAGTCTTTCGATGCTGGGACGTGACCTTGACTCGTCACCTCACCCCCTCACACTGCCGAAAAAGTCTATTCACTTCTATGTCCAAGTAAACCCATATAACATAATGTTGAACCGAACAGTGAAAATGGATGTAACTAATTAGACTCTTAGTGTGCTCTGCTAGAACGCTTTATTGGAATGTACCAAAAGTACCGAATTATAATAACGTGACTGGTATTCGCAAGGATTTCGTTTGAACTGAAGATCGTGTCAACCGTAAACACGGATTCGGTTTCGCTCGTGTTCGCTCGTATTCGCTCGCGTTTTGCTTCACACTCATTCCAACACATAATAAAAATGGTTTTAATTATTTCAAAATGACCATATTCTTACGATGCTTCCACAGTTTGGCGTTCTACCTAAACATTTTTCTAGCAAAATTAAAATTGCTAATGGAAATGGGAATTGATAATTTAACAACGTGACTATGTCCATACACGATCTCTTAATTTAAAAACAAGAATAGATGAAACACGCGGAATATGTCTGTACGGTTTGAAAAAGTTTATTCACTATTGTGTTCAAGCAAACCAATATAACATAATAGAAATGGTTTTAATTATTTCAAAATGCCCATATTCTTACGATGCTTCCACAGCTCGGCGTTCTACCTAAACATTTTTCTAGCAAAATTAAAATTGCTAATGGAAATGGGAATTGATAATTTAACAACGCGAGTATGTCCATACACGATCTCTTAATTTAAAAACAAGAATAGATGAAACACGCGGAAGACGTCTGTACGGTTCGAAAAAGTTTATTCACTTTTGTGTCCAAGTAAACCAATATAACATAATAGAAGTGGTTTTAATTATTTCAAAATGACCATATTCTTACGATGCTTCCACAGCTCGGCGTTCTTCGTGAACAGTTTTCTAGCAAAATCAAAATTGCAGTGATTGCATTCTTGAATTTTCGCACGTAATCGTTCGTCCGTTTCCAGAGCTAATGTTTCGAACTAATCAGATCCAGACCGGAGCACCGTCCGCATTAATCCCGAGCAACTTACTCGAAAGAGTCGCGCGAATAAAAAAAATTGGCATCCTCCATCGTTTCATCGACATCGACAATTGCGGCACGGCTGACTGGTCGCGACAGAATATTTTGCAAAATTCAATTCGCCCGACGAACGGAACGAAAAAAAAAATATATATAAAACGCGCCTGCACATGCACACACAGACACACGTGCACAGTCAAGCGCGAACACGTATAGATATACAGATGGGTGTATAAACGAGAGGGAAGAGCAAAAATAATGACCGCCTTCTTTTTAAGTATAATGAAAAAAGCAATTAACGCGTGATAGAGCGGGGGCCGGCTCCGCTGCGCCGGCCGGTAACGAGGCTAACATCGATTTTTATCGTCGGGCCAGTGTGTGAAATATTCAAAAATTAGTGGCTCTGTTTCTCTCTGTCGGCGGCAGTCTGGCCCGGCTGCGACCCGCGATGCAGCTTCGATGAATTAGCCCCGGCTAATTTACGGAAATGTACACGCCGCAGGACGCCGCGTCGAGTCGGATCGACAAGGACGTAAGAATCAAACGCGTGACGTTTCTCGCTGTTAAATGCGTGCGTGTGCGCGCTTACGCAATGTATTCCGGACGCGAATAAAAATAAGCAGCGAAAACCGCTCCGGAGCCCGGTTAACTGCTCCGATACTGTTTTATGTGTTATGTCATCGGTGCTTGCTCAAGGGTCAGCCCGCCGCTCGTAATGCGAAATTATGTTCACGCAATGCCGCGATTAGGATCTCTCCGCGGCCGCACAATCGATGCCGGGGAACCGGAGCTTCCAGGGAAAAACGCGTTCGCACTTTTCATATTCCGCGAACTCTATTAATAATGCGTGCTGCGAAAAGCAACGAGACACTTTGCATAGTTTATGCAGAAATTCCGTATAAACAATCGGCGCGACGCACAGTGGTCTGGAGACCCCGTTATCGTGGCCAAAATTCAATTTTTCAACATTAATATATTGAGAAAATTGTTTTTCCTATAAAGAAACAACCCTTCGAAACTCCCAAATCCAAAATATTGTTCATTTTAGGTAATTCTGTGATGTGATACAGCTTTCTAAAGACAAAGTAAAATTAAACGTTTTAGATTTCAATCATCGAACATCAGTAAACAGATTTTATTGATAGTTTTATATATGTTAGTAAGCGCATTTAAGATATTTAATCCAGTTTTAAGCATTGCTTAATCCATACACGAATAGCGTAAATTAATAGCATTTCAAACTTTGAAAAGAATTATACAAAAACGCTTAAGAACGCCAAGCATCGGACTTGTTTTATACGAAAGCTTTAACATTTACTAAGAAGGGCATGTAAATTTTCACTGCAACCTTCCGCAATCTTGAACTATAAACGGATTTTAATAAATATGGGCTTGCGGTTATTCGACGCCTGGATACGTAGTTCCACTTATATTTTACATAGCAGCTTGGATTTACAATATGTGTACATGTTTTCTCTGCGCCAGTTTGAGATCCCGAAAACCCTTCCTTACTAGATTTCATATAATTCCTGTGCAGAATTCAGTCTGAGCGATGTCTAGACAATAGTATGCATTGCGAAAATTGTTAACAGGATTTTTCAAATATTTCCGATGACCTGACAAAAAAATATTTCCAAGGAAAGTTCGAAACGAAACTTCAATACAAAAAATTAAAGAAAAATTTCTTTTTTATAAATAAAGGTCACTTCAATTTTTAAATATTGATGTATATTTTTCACTTCATAATATTTTAACTGGTATTAAGACGGATCCAACGACCTATAAAAATTCAACATTAAACCTTGAAATAACGCTACAATAGTTTCGGCCACAAAAAGCGGGCTACCAGACCACTGTGCGACGTGTACATTGTGACTAGATGGGAATAATCAAATCGGAAACAGTGTGAATATGTTCTGAGAATGTAAAAATACATTATTCTTATAATCTCACTTATTGAACTGATTAAGAAATACTCAAATAAGAAAATTATTTAGACAAAATGTTCCAGCTCAAGTTAGAATAATTTTCATGATAGTCGAGACTTACTTTGGCGCGATCTGGACTCGTTCCATTGAAATCGCTCGTCTTCGGCGAGTGTGTTAACAGAACGAAAGAAACGCACGTCGTCGCATCGCGAAACGATGAAATTCAGCGTACGGTCGCGTCCCTGCGGCAATAGGAAGCGGTGATTAAACGCAACAAGTAAAATTCGATCCTCTATGAGGCGAGCTGTACGGCTAATTGGAGCGTAGTAAATAAATTATGTTCACTTGTAATGCGGCAGGATTATGTGGCGCGCAGTGTCGACTGATTACGGTTATTTTCGCGCTCGCGTAGATAACAGAAAGCGAGAGCCCCGCCACAAGGTGTGTAATGTTACGCCATGGTGGCCGATCTTCCGGCCAATTATATTTCATCTGATTACGTCACTCCCCCGGGTTATTTTCAATGATTTTTTCCCTTACCATTAAATAATATAAATAAAGAGAACCTCGTTCAAGGAAGTGTAACTCCTACAATTTCAATGATTTATTATAATCCGACCGATAACGAACATACGCGAAACATAGTTGCAGGACATTGTACTGGTTTCTGTTTGAAAAGTCATAGAAATGTTACAAACGGAAGTGTGAATGTTCTACATAATTCACTTATAAAATAAAAGGGCAAGTTGCCGCGTGTAAATCAAACTCGCGGGAGCACCAGCGATATTTCCAGGAAGTTTTATTTATTCTAGGAACGGGCCTGCTTCGATTACATGCAAGATTACGATCGGCCCGGTTGCGTGGACGTAATTACTCGTAACGAATGTAACTAGGAACATCGCATTAACGCCTCCTCCCGATACGTATCGTTAGATCTTACAATTTTACGAACTGACTGTAAACTGGCGAACATTTATCTGATATAGACTGTACCGTAGGATGTGTGTTTGATCGCTCCGGGTTGCAGGCAGTTTCTCCTCGGAATTCATTAATAATATTAGAATAATTCCTCTAATGCCCTCGGAATCAACGGAATGAAATTTTTTGGAACGAGACTTTCTAATTCCGTTATGGAATGCAAGTTGTTCTATCCGGAATCAATTTGCTTGCCGTATGCTCTTGCTGGTCTTGCAGAAACGAACTTTTACTCGAAACGATCCTCGAAATTGCCGCTAAAAGCCGCGCAGATATAGCTATTATTTTTATAGAGGTTGATCTTTATTATATAATCTATACGTAATTTTATTTTGCATTTTATTGTCACATCACTCTACTGTGATATTTACATGTTTTCCTACCTGTCAAAATTTCATTTCATAATTTTTCCATGCTCTAGTTTAAAGTTTAAACACTTCCTGATGAAATATTCAAAATAAAATTCAAGTAGAATAAATCATGTTAAATGTCAAATATTAAAAATAAAAACATTGTGCGAATCATTGTCAGGCAGGTATTTTCGTCTTGATTAAGTAAAAAACGTAACGAAAACACGAGTAATAATAATTTATTAGCCAACGATATAAAAAAAACACTGTGCTTCGTATTTGCATTTGGCGGAGGTTCGCGAAAATTAAAATGGAAGGCACGACAGATAATTAATTATCAATAAACAGGGACGGTAATTTGTTGCGAGTAAGTCGAAAACATTTTTCACCTTCTTTTATTGAATTAATATCATTTCGGATCTGCCTCCCCGCCACTCCTCGCGCCGTATTAATTAGTATCGAACAAACTTCATTAATGCTTTGCAAATATAAAGGTGAATAAATATTAAACATAAAAATCGAACGGAAAAAATACACGGCGCGCGAAGCTTCACGGTAATAGCCAGACAGCGGATGTTCCTGCATTTGTACTATTCACAAGCATAAAAAATGAAATAAAATAAACATCCGAATATACTTTAACAACAGTTTATGTGTTTTTGTCGGTATTCGGACTATAAAAGTGTTACACAAATCGAAAAAGATTTCGCGCCACTCATGAATTCGCAATTTAATGCCGTTTGCAGAAAAATTAGCTTTTTCGATGGAACCTTTTTTTCCACCTTCCCCTCCCCCTCCTGGCGAAAAATCCAGAATAAATTATCCGATATGAGAAAATATGTACAGTACCTGTCGGTGTGCTTCAAGCACATTTGTTTTTATTACACGTGGTCCAATGATAGCTTTTGACGGAACAGACGAAATTCGTTCGGTACCGAAATTTTTCGGATTATTTTTTTTTAAGACACTTTTAACATTCGTTTTTTTTTTAACATTCGAGAACGGGGATTTTATGATTCCTTCAATATTAGCTTTGATGTACGCAAAGGAAAATTGACTCTGCAATAATTATTGCGAAAAAATTGATAAAGTCCAAATCATTTTTATGATTTCTGCGTGACACTGTTTTTCGATCATTCGTGTTTAAATAATTGAAAGGTTAATTCTTACATCTATTTCGAAAACAACTACACAAATCACAGTTCCCTAAACCAGAAGAGCCATTCCCTTTTCCCACAATTGTGTATAGAATGATCCTAAATCCAGTGTCAGGTTCTTTTCCCAACGAAGTAGCAGAAAAATGGTCTCATATTTTGGGGATCGCCTTGCGTTCTACAGCGCATAATTGCAAAAGTAATTAATGAAGACAAAAAGCGAGGTGTTTTTCTAAATGAGAACGAAGAACGAAAGATAAACTGAAAATCGCGCGCGTTGCGCATGAAGTTGTAAAAATGCAAACGAAAGTCCGTAATTAATTTTCCGCGGGCCTAATATTAAGGTCTTAATGTAGAATAATTTTCAAAACGAGCGAAATAGAATCCTGGCCAGATGAACGAGTCTGCGAAGGCTGTCAAATTAAATTTAAAACACAAACAATTGAAATGGAGAAGACTAAAAATCCAATGTAATAAAAAGAAATCATTTTTGAGAATCATTTTTGATAATTTAGAAGCAAGAAAGGCAAAATTACAGAATTCACTTCTCTTTATGTGGAATCCATGGGATTCTTTAGTAAGCTACTTTGACGACATGAAATTTTTATAGTCCTGACTAGATGTTGTAGCGCAAGAGGTTAACAATTTATCGGTGGATGTAATGCATTCTATTCCGATTGCAGGCGTCAAGGAGGACAATCAAGGAATCGGTCTGGGTTGCGGCAGTGAAAGCCGAACGATAAAAGGTTTACAGGACACGTCGTATGAATTTTTAAACGAGTTGCTACCACCGCGGGGACGTGATTTCGTGCCAAATTTGGTTCCAATCGGTTGGACGACGGGGTTCGCAATCCCGCTTGCAATTTTCTACCCGCGTGCCGGCATTAGCCGCGCGATTGATACCGCTGATACAAATTTGTCTCCTTCTGAAAAAATTATGAAACTTGCAAACTCCTGTCATTCACTCTGTGAACCCGGTCACACGGACCTGTAGTAATCTGACTACTGATATGCAAATTCCCATCGAACCGACCGTGCAAATGTTTTATCCGCTTTCGGACGCGTCGTCTCTTTCTTATGGGGGAGGGGGATGGTCTCGCGCAACCAAAAAATGAAAGGATGAAAACGCGGGTGTGAAAATTATTTCCAGCGAGATATCATTTTCTATGTATCTCTGCATAATTATTTATCTTCCTTTCAATTTGTTAATACCTGTTTAAATGTATTTTCTACCATTATTTCGGATATCTTGTCGGTGGAATGGGAATTTAATGCATTTGTAATTTTAAAATTTAAAGAATTTAAGAACGTTGATATATTATTTACAATTTCATAAAATTATTAAAGAGAAAGATTAATTTTGTTCCAGTATGACAACCTTCTAAAACAATATTTCAAAATCAATTTTCTGTTTTGACCAATGAAAAGACCCACGCGATGATTTATCGGAATGCAAAACTCGGATCGCGAAAAAAAGAAGGATCCACGGGAAACAGTTAATTATCAATAAAACGACAGCGTCATTAGACGTATGTTCATTAAAATTATATTTCGTAACCAGTGCCAGACCGAAGCTCCGAACAGGTTTTTAAATTAAATTTAATTATATCACTGGCGGGCGTTAATATTCTACAGTCGTAGCTCCGATGCAAAATATCATCCAGATAAAGTCATTAAATGGAACTAATATGATTAAAATTTTTTTTCCGAGTGCAAAATAAAAAAAGAAAAAAAGGGACGAGAAAAGAGAGAGATGCCTCGTGTCAGCCGACCTCCGGCCGTGCGGAGATTGCAGTTGTAACGCATTGTGCAATATTTTCCGCTGTGACACCAGCATTATCTCGACCTGTTTCATTTACTAATTAGTAACGCGATATCATGAGCGGTTTTTACAGACCTAAATGAGAAAGGAAATGAGCACGGGCGCCAAGACCTTTGCCGTGCGTTTTGTTTCGAACGTGTAATTATCGTTGTCCGCCGGAATTTTTCCGACATCCCACAAACATTTCATCGCGCCGACAAACAACCGGCAACCATCTGCCGCCGATGCCTGGGTCATACTGACCCGGCTGCCGCTTTTATATTCTTTTCACGAAATTATAAAAATTTCAAACACTGAAATAAATTTACTGTTGCCATTTTTGTACGGTGACCAGATACCGTAATACTTGTTAAATTTTGGGTGAGTCGAAATTCCTCATCAGCCAATAATTCGCCAGGAGAAATCTTAATCGTCCCACCGGGTGAAATGACGTTCGGACAGGTAGCCCTCCGCAGGCGCGACAAACGGCGGCGTTGGCGGCGGGTGCGTTAAATTAACCGCTAAATGATGTCCCACTAAACCGCGCATATTTTCCGCAAACTCGACAGGACACGACCCACAATCGCTGGCTGAGAATCGATTAAGACCGCGCGCGCCCGCCTCGTTCACCCCCGTCGCGATAAACAAAGCGATCAGCGTTAGGGCACCAAAAAAATTCGGTTCCAATCAGACGGACGTCGTTTCGCGCGATCGCGTATGAAGCACGTCTGCCGCCGAGGGGGTGGAAACGACTGGGGGTGAGGGGAGGGAATCGGGGGTTTGCCGTGTGAGGAAGAGGAGGAAGGTTGAATTTGTTTCCGAACAATTTTCAGTGTTCCGCCGTCCAAAGGGGTTGGCCGGCAGGAATAATGTATACCCGAGGTTTGGCTAGCTTGTCGAGCCGTGGAGCCGTTCAGAGGAGGGCGAGGGGGAATCGAAAACGGGGGTCCACGTGGAACAGAGACACGGTCGACGGAGGGAAAAAGAGAGGCAACAGGGGGACGAGTAACCGGTGGCGGTTGCGGGGCTGGCGGGGTGACGGCGATACTTTTTTCGGGTGTAATTTTTTATCAGCACCGGCAACCAAGCGCTTTGACCAATCCCTCAACCCCCTCCCATGTGTGCCACTATATAGCAGACTTCTCTCTCTCTCTCTTTCTCTCTCGCTGCATCTCCCGCCTCCCACCTGTACCCCGTTTCCCCCTTGAACCCCCTCCGGAACCGCTTGCCACCGACGAACTCTCTGCCCGCCGACCACCCACCCATGCCACCCTCTTTTGCACCCTCCTCCTGCTCCTCTTGCCTCGTGTGCTCCAACCCCCTTCCACCCCCGCGATCCTCTACTTCCCGCCCTCCCGCCTGCCCCCCTTCCCGTCGACCAATCTCGCCACCGTATCGGTGCTCAATCACATTTGCGATGCATTTTTTTTCCTTCCTCTTTTTTCATAAAGCTGGATTATAATTGCATCGCGAGTTCGAGTTGCGGGATAGCCGGGCGAAAAAATGGAACATTGCCGGGGTATGGGGCTGGTGAGCCGGTTGGGTGGACCACTACGTAGGATCAGAGGGGTGCAGAGAGGGTTGCGAACGAGAACGAGAGAGAGAGAGAGAAAGAACGAGGGTTGTTACGGACGGTAGAGCGAAAGGAACGATGGACCCGGGTTCGCGGGGTGGTGAGAGAGGGTGGAAGGGGGGTTGGACGGACGATCGGTTCGGGAGCGGGTGGAAAAAGGGGGTGGGAAAAGGGGGATCGAACAGGAGGAAAAAACCGATGAGGTTTCGGGGCCGCTTGATTGGTAGCCGAACGTACACCTACTCGCTATCAACGAATCCGACTATTCGTGTCCTCATCTTCACCCCTTGCGTTATACCCCAACACCCTCTCTTCCTCTTCCTCGTACGTTTCCTCCTCCCCCTCTCTCTCTCTCTCTCTTTCTTTCTCTCCTGCTGCTCCTCTTCCTGATCCTCATCTCTCTCTTGATCGTATTCGACGCCCCCGGTCTATGGCATTCTACAGAGCATTGCTCGAAACTGGCCCCAGCCATAGACACCCGCTCACGCTCGTATAACGAAATCTGGAACACGTCGTTATCCTATTAGAATGGTAGCTGCTGATGCGACGACTGCTCCAACCGGAAGTGCTGCCGAACACTTTCCTCGGGATCCTCTCACAACGACCTGTCCGCCTGCTGGATCGCTGCGAACAGCCTTTTTGCACTAGCCACGTGCAATCGAGAATTACTACCACTAGTTGGGGTCAACTTTCCTCGAATAGATAAATGATCATTTTTACAATCCAGCTCTCTCATCCTCTGGTTCCGACAGACAATTAATGACTAATTAATTAAACATTTTAATTCAATCGAGTTGGTCCATAAGAGGATGATTAATTTATTCAATCTCGAAAATAATTAGTACAATCAGTGGAAATAAATAAATAGGGTAATGCACGTGTTTGGGGCAGACGGACCTCCGTCACTTTTCCCGGTGGTTTCGCGCAACCCTTTCGCGTTCCTTTACCGCGTCGATTTAATTGGACGAGTCTATCTCCTTCCACCGGTTCTTACGCCCGTTTAATTATCCCGCGTCCGTTTTCGCCGCGATAAATTTATTGCCGAAGAAAGGGAGATCCGCGAATTTTCCAGCCCTATTGGCCGGTTTCGGGTTGCAGGATTCTATAACGGGTTTATCGAGGATAGCTTAAGCAGATACGAAGAATAGCTTTAATTAATAAGAGGCGCACGAGAGTGCCCAGCCGCGGAATAAAATATTCATGTAATTATGATGGTATAATAAATTTGTTTAAGAAGTTACAAAACGGGCCGGGTCGCGCGCGCGCTCGCACCGATGAAAATCGGGTTGCCGAAGGAAATTCGTAATTAGTTATGCAACGCCTGGTGAAAGTAATTGGACGTGCGGAATTAAGAATAAATTAATACATATTCTTCGCTTTATTTTCCCCCGTCCGTTCTTTACTTTCTTTTCTTCCTTTTTTTTCTGTTTTATTTCGTGCGCCTGAATCGCGATTCGTTTCCTCCCCCGTCGCCCCCGGTTGCACCGCCACCGACCAATTGCATTTCGCTCCCAGTAAATTGCGCGCCCCATTCACGCGACGATAATTATACTTCGTCAAAAGAAATACTACAGTCGCCGGTACAAAAGTGTGTTAAAAGCGCGAATTTTTGACTTATGACCGCCATTAATACACGATTATCGTCCGAGGCAATATTCCAGCGCGGTGTTTAATCGATGCGGCAAGATCGATCCTCGGATCCACGCCGATCCGCGAATGAAAATCCAAGAATCACTGCGGAGCCAATTTAGAGTTCCAAGGATGACCTCCATTCTTCAGATATTGCATATTATGAACCCCCAAAACCTTTCTTAATTCAGCAAGTTAAATGATCATCTAAACAATCAACTAAATCTTCTATGAAATGAACAAGATGAAAAATCTATCAGAAAAGACCTCAACAATTTCCCGCCGGTATCATGCTAAAAATTGATGAACCTGTACGTTCGATCAATAGATCATTCGAACAATCATCGCGACGAGTTCTGTCAGCAGCATGTGCTAAAAAAAAGTGGAACGCTCGTATGCGAACAGTCTGTGCAGCATCGGATGGAGATCTTCGGCCTCGTTTGTTGCGAGCCCTCAGCTATCGTTGCCTCGCAAACGGCAACAATTCCTGACGAAGATCATGCCGGCGATGATCGCCGGGCGATATCGTTCGGGCATCGAGCGGCGCGGGTGTTTTATCTGTCGCGGGGCCTGCGAAAAAGAGAGGGTGACTCGGAACGAGAAACACACCGAGAGAAAGACAGAGATAGAACATAGAAAAAGAGAGAAAGGAAGGGCAGAGATAGAAAGGGAGAGCGAGCGTGCGATGAGTCCTTTGGACGTGCAGCCCGTCGATAAATAGCGAATGCGATAAAATGCCGCGAATTTAAAATACGCCCAGGATTTTACAGCGGGGACCAAAGGACAAAGCCGCTCTCGTTGTTTCGACAATACCGCTCGTCGAAAGGGGGTGGCGACGGGAGACAGAGAGAAAACGAGCGCGGGGTTCGGGAAAAAAACAGGGAGAGAATCGGGACGAGTGGAAACGAGAGGCACTGGCCGAAAGAGAGAGAGTTGGATGTGTTCAGGGGGATGATGCGGAGAGGATGAGAAGAGAGAGAGAGAGAGGAGTGAGAGAGTGTGTGAGAGAGTGTGTAGGAGGTTGGAGGAGGAGGAGCCGGTTGGAGGAGGCACAGCCACCAGGGCTGATTCTTCGGGCAACACACGTTCGCCCACACGTTCACGCAGAGGCAGCGGCAGCATCACGCGCCGGCAGGCGACGCTGGTTTTAAAAATGGGGGATTTTTTCACATTTATCAGTACACGCTCAGATCTGGCTTCCGTATCAATGTCCGAACACACGTGAACACCCAGACAATCGAGCGTTTCACACGAATACATTGTCCTGATCGGATTGTATGGATTTTTTTCCGGGACACATACTCACCACCCCTCGCCATCACCATCACCACCCCCTGGTTCTCTCCCCTACCTTTTGCTCCTCTACCACCCCCTCACTCCCCCCGCGGAGACCACCCACCACCCCGCGCATAGTGGCCGGATCTCCCGTCTACGCCACCCCCGTACAATACCACCCCATCAGCTATTCCGCCACCCACGCGACAACCGTAATTTTAAGCTGAAAGGACCGATTTTTGTGCATCTCGATGCTGTTTGCTGCGTCGTCGGCTTCCAACCCGGCCCTGCGCCTGCCGATATCGCTCTCTCTGCACACCCCCGCAATCCAGACCACCCTCTGAACAGCCACCCAACCCTACCAACCCCTTTTTTTTTCCACCCTCGCTCGGGCTCTCGCGGCCAAGCGTTGCTGACGTTCGAACAATCGTTTTGTGCGTTCATAATGTTTTGATTCCTCGCGCTGCCTTGCATGGATAATTGTTATCGGTGTTGGGTTTTTATGCGCAACCCGACTCGGTATCACCCCTTTCACTCTTATAACACACCTTATGACGAACACAATCACCCTGTTTACGACGATTTCCACGAGTCACTGCGAGTTACGAATATTTTCATTACGACAATGAGGGTTATAATACCAGAAGGCTGAGAACCCGTAGACTTTTATTAATTTTCTATAATTTTTGTGACTGTTCAGGAAAAATAAATTACACTCGTTGAGCAGTCTTAAGGGTGGTTTTACATGGGCGCAGCTAAGTAATGAAAAGATTGTACAGGAGGTTACAACATCGTCGATCATCGCAATTATCGAGTCGATCGTTGGAAATACACTGGGCAGTTCTCCCGTTGGTTTTCGGGTTTGTCGCGTATCCGCGCGCGAATTCCTGCAATGGCGAGACCCGGGATTAACGCCCCGGCCGACATCTGCGGGAATCAAAAAGCCTCTTCGATGAATGGAAGACGATCAGTCGTGTCTGCTCGTATGCTCGGATAAATAAATAGGGATCCGCCATTATCTGGAGGACCAGCCCTCGACGCCGCGAACCCCTACCATCCCCGAACGGGTCAATGGAATTCATAACGTTTGCGCGGATAAAAAAGCTGGCTGGCCCAGCATCGGGAGGGTGGGGCCACATCGGAACATTACTCATGCCTCGGCGTTCGCGCAATTTTTAGCTCTGAAATAAATCATCATTATTGCGGCCGGAGGGATGCGCATTATGGGGGCCACGGGGGTAGATTATCGTAGGTGGAGGCCACCTACAACCGTTCCTCCTCCCTCTAACCCCCCTCCGAACCCTGCCAGAACCACCCTCCCACCCGTTCCTCCCCCGCGCCGTCAACCACCCGGCGAGCGGCCATCCGACCACCCCTACAGAGCTAAACACCGATGAAACGAACGCCGCTGTGAAAAAAGAGTTTCGATCTTCGGGTTGGATGGTCGCGCCGCTTAAAAGGCTGCTGCTTTTATTGGATCCGCGAGCGTGTGTTTCTCTTCTCGTTTTCTTTTCGGCAATTGTTCGCTGTTTCGGGAAATATCCTGGATATAAACGCGGGGCCGTCTAGGCTGGCTTGTTCCGATACTTCAGAGTATTAGAAACGTAATGAATAGACACAGAGGATATTTGTCCGAAATAAATATCTTTTGTCTGAATTTCAACAAACTTGATGCGAAAATTTATATTCTTCCTTAATGTGTTCAACAGATTGGAAATAATACAACGGAGAAAATATCCACAGTCTACTATGCAAATAAAAAATTCAGCTTGACCAGTTCAAACATAGATTCATATACATCCGCAACAAGTGTAAGTTTACCTACCTTATAGTAATACAGGATGGACAAACGAATTATTCGCATGCGCGCGATCTCGAAAATTCGAGCATAATCGTTCTAATCAAACTCTCGACGGATCGATTCTCGCAATCGGGCCGGCAATTCGTCAGGGCTCGGATCTCCATAAACTTAGTTCGTCGAAACAGGCCGCGATCGATCGTCTTTTTCTGTCATTAATCATCCAATTACCGATTAATATTCATGCGTCGCCGATAAGCAAGCAGAATGCATCGAAATTCGAGTTTCGAACGTAAAACATTGCGCCCGTGGCGTAATCGCTGGCAATGATCGTCAGTATCTCGTCCGGATCGATAAATTAATTAACTAATTTAGGATTAGAACATTGAAATCTATTTAACAGAACCGATGGATGTTTGCTTATACATATAATATATATATATATACATATATATATTTATGCTTATATATATATATATATATATATATATACATATGTATGTATGTATATGTATATACATATATCGGATCTGTTTAGGGTATCCGTCCGCAGGCGGCGCGGAAGGATAGAAAGTGAGAGGGTTGACACCACTGGGCAGAGGGTGGAAATGTGGGGTGTTTCAGGGGGCAGGGGGTGGAAACGGGTGAAACGGCGGAAATCGGTGGGTGGGCGACCGGGATGATGTTACATCATCAATCAGCTGGCAAACATCAACTCAACACTCGCACCCTGCACGGTGTGTCCTAACCTGTAGCCAAATATATGCGCCGATAATATCGTCGCAGCATTGCTACATCATGTCCGGCTGTAATTAATTATCTAATTCTTAATCGACGGCCGTAACGTGCACCCCGGCGACGATCGACGAGGATCCGGAAAGATTTATAACGACCTAGCCACCGCGAGTAAATGGCATCCCTTGTTCTGAATCATTCGCGGTCGCCGTTCCGCTCTTATTAATCATCCAGCGTATTTATTACGGCCGGATTTAGTTGAATTTAGGCGATGCTATCGATCCTTCAACCGAAAGGTACACCTTCGCCCACAAATATTAAAGATGTTTATTCTACGATAAAGTGTGCTTCTATATGAAGAAGAATCATATTTCTTTTGCATATCGAAATAGACGAGTTTGAAAAAAATTGATTAAGTATTCAGAGTTGATTTGTAATTTTGAAAGTTGCTAAATATTAAATAAAGCTTCAATATTCAGAATCTTCTGTGTAGATCTTTATCGAGAACGCGTACAGACTTCAACAGAGACGTCATCTGCAGGTCGCGACTAATTTCACGCATAAGTGTGTAAAGTTAACAAGCAAACGGATGAATAATTCGTGAATTATCTTATGTCGATGGTTCGGATGTTATTGATCGCGGCTGCACCGTCGCGTCGCGAAAGAGTCTGGATTTACAGCGACGCGTGCACCGTATGAATATTAATCGGCGCTCGATTATGCCGTTTCGATCGTTTTGCGCACGGTCCGCGGGGGGGGGGGGGGGGGGCAGTGACAGCTCAGAGTCTAATAACAACGGGATCGTTTCGCCTCAAAGAAGGATTATTATAAATTGGAATGAAAGTTTCGTGTCAAGGCGAAACGATGAGAAATGGGTGAAGGCTGTTGCCCGTAGGCGTTATTTCCATCTCTGCGATTCCAAAAAGGGAAAAGAAACAACAACGGCGTGCTCGCGTCCCGCGGGCCGTGAAAAAGGATCAACGATTCGCCGGTAGATCACACCGATAATCCCCAAAAAATAAATGTACCGAGAAGTACCGACGGGCTCTGTGCCAGATAAAAAATTCGATTTTAAGTCACACCATTTTAGTGGAGGCTGTCACCGGTATATAACCAGATACGGCTTTATAAATCTTAATTGTTCGACTTTGTTCTTGACCAGGAAATACAAATTTTTCGACAGGATAGTAATAAATTAACGGCGTTATTATAGCCCTCGAAAGGATGCTGCAGTTCGCCCACAGTGTTTCGAGAAGGAACAACTATTTTCGGGTCTAAATTGGAGCGCTCGTTTCGAGATCGATTAAATCTAGTGTTAATCAAGTGGCGGCCTGTCGGGCGTCCTTCCAAAATGGATTTTCCCTCGTAACGAGGGGTAAATTTATATATTTCGTTCCTTCGTTCCGCTTCATCTTTGTTTTTTACTCTCGTCGGTTTTCGCCCATCCTCGGTTTTTTAATTGCCACAGGATACTCGCGGCACAACCGACGACAACTTTCCGACGTAACGAATTATAACAGAACATTTGCTGGGCCGATTTCCGGAAGAGTTCACCGATAAGATCGAGTGTTTACATCATTACGGGAGTTCATTATAAGCCCGTCGCGTGTGCTAATTACGTGTCAAGGTTTCACATTCCGCTGCCCCGACGAGGAGTCCTTAATCCCTCGATCGTAATAATAAAAGAGCCATTCAGAGACCGATCGCCTTCGACTATCCCCACCGCGACCCCATTAATTCCCGTATTAATTAAAAACTCTCGGCGCCGTCAATTTTTTCCTCTCGCCTCGACGGTTCACGATCACCTGTCCCTTCCTTCTGCCTCACTCGCAGCCCATAAAAGTCCCCGGGAAAAAATCGGCCGTTGTCCGATCAGCCGATCGAATGGCCATCGATCTTAGCTGGATGACTGCCATAGTTCTCCTGAGGTGCCTAACCTCTCGTCAAAATCGAGGCTTCAAGCCATTTTAATTGGTACGTTAGATACAGTATTGTCCGCTTAAGAAAAAAATATAGGGTTTCATGGAAATCACCTACACAAATTTCCCCGACACAGTTTCCACTAACAACGTTTCATCGACTCCACATTTGACTAACAACAACTTTGGTTGACAACGCCATTCCCTCTCAGAATGCGGAGAGCGGGTCGAGAGGGTTGGAGGTGGAAAATAGTGGTGAGAGAACGGGACCCAGAGAATTCTGGAGTCCCTGGGTGTGGAGGATGTTACGGACTTGTTCCGGTTTACCTCCACATCCAAAAAAAAAAGGTTGACAACGCCTTTAAGCGACAACGATTTTGACCTACAGCGAATCTTAGATGAAAGTAGTCGTCGGTCAAATCTGGTCCAAGTGAAAATCGTGTCGAGGAAATTTGTGTCGGTGATTTCCATGGGATCCGTTCGGAGGTGACTATTGACAGCGGCATAGGGGATAGCGTAGATCGCCTGGATCCAGCGTAAAAACCGTTCGAAATTGAGTCGTAATTTCGCGGCGAAGACTCGCGCTCGGATAGTGGGTTAAGGTTACTCGGCTCATTAGCAAAGTTAAGCGCGGCGCGAACGCGCGTCGCGTCGCGACGTCCGCCGCCGCCGCTGCCGCTCGCTCCGGCAATCGTCGGTAATTGTGACGATCGATCTTGATCGAAATGCTCATTTCCTGTTTGCCCGGCCTGCCGGGATCGTCCCGCGCGATGCGCACGGTTTAGCTATCCAGGGGGGCTGGTGTGTTCGGCCAGGGTGGATACGAGAGGGGTGGAGAAGGGTCGAAGGCTGCCTAGCCAGCGCATCATTAACGTGATTAATGTTGAAATAAATCAGGAGCTTCGAAACGGTAGTCGATAAATCCAATAATTGCGGTATAATCATAAGTAAACAGGTAACGCGGCTCGCGTTAGCATATCGCTGCCGGCGATCGGCCCGGATAGACCACGTCGCATTACATATGCATTGACTTTCGACTCCAACCGGTGACTTTTCACGCCCCGAGATCGCCGGCCGCTCGACAGATCGCGATCTACCCCACCCGTCCTGCGACAACGATTATCCACAGTGATCTATACTACCTCGACCAAGGAAGCGTAATTATTCGACGTAAATGAGTTATTAATTACACCGGTGCCGTTCAATTAGAGCATCGGCGAGTGATTTACAGCGCGAAAACGATTTTCACGCTGGATTTACGGCAGTTGAAAAATTGTCGTTCGCTAGATTAGTATAATTAGGCTGTTCGTCTTGTTTTAGACTGTCAATCTTTCTTTCCGCTGTATTAAATGTTTTAATTCTATAGTCTACGTATCACGTACAGTTACTTTCGAACACAGACGTTCTACAGCTCGATCAATTCTAAGCGAAAAATAAATAACATCGCGTTTGAAAGTCGGAAGCGCACGGAATAGGAATCTGACGTGTCTGAGCATGGCCGACCGTTTCTCCTTATTGGAAGTACTAATGGCTAGACTGCGGACTTCGTGCATCTGTGAAAAAAATTGAGAAAGTGTGATAGAAAATGATGAAAAACTATTAAATGATAATGATAATACTATCAAATTGTTATCAAATGATGAAAAATTGGGCAACGTATGTGAGAAGTTTGCGCTAGATTATCTTGCTCCGATGCTGTTCTTGCGCACAGGCGCTCCCATGAATCACAATGCCCGTTTCATGGAGCATCATTAAATCTCCGGAGACGGACGTGGCGGCAGCAACCAAATGTTTTTCCGGTTGCACACCGTATTTCCCAGGTCGAGACCCGAAACTTCGTCTTCCGCGTAAACCGCGAAACCGCTCCGGTTCGATCCAAACCGTAGGCCATTCGCACACGAATATTCCCGTTGTGTCCGTGTAAATACGCGGCCCCGGTGTGTATTTATAAGATCGCGGTTCGAGTTCCAGTCTAACCCGGGACGGGGATTACTTTACCTCCGCGGCAGGTAAAAGAATTTCCTCGTACCGAATTAATGGACAAACCCGGCGGTAATTGCTTGCAGATTCGCAGACGGGCGTCAATCTCGCGTCAATTACATTCTAAAAGCATTAGAAAGCAAACTGGACCCGCGACTTTCTCGACTTTCGACCGGTCGGGCTCTCGTGTGCGAGAGGTTTTGCGTCGGCGTAGGGAGCTCGCGAAATTAATATCTACTTAAGACGTCGTTTTTCCGTTAATGGCTCCTCGTAGAAAGCGACCGTGCTTTCGATTTAGAAGGGACCGACAATGACTCTCTGAGGAAAAGCTGTTCGTATCAGAATTTTCATTCTAGAAAATTCTCTTTGATCTTTATGCAAATTTCCGGTTGTGTTGATCGTTTTATTGGTTCTGCCTGGTTGGATTTTCTCGAACGACGATTATCGAATATACCTAAGAAAATATATATAATCGATTTCTCATCGATAAACTTCTCTCTGAGATAAATTTTTAGATATTTTTAGGGTTAATTTGTGACACTTAAGGATATATTTTTGGGTCGCATGAAAATCACCGACACAGTTTTCACCGACAACATTTCAACGAATCCAGATTTGACCGACAACGATTTTAGATTCGTTGGCAGTCATATTTGTGAAATCTGTGTCGGTGATTTCCATGGGACCCATATTTTCGGATTAATTTATGACGCTTCCCAAAGTATAACTTCTTGGATACTCAATTAATCCTTAGCAGTCGAGGGATGACTCAGAGTCACCACTAAAAATTGCTATACCATTATATACAATATTGTTTACTTGATTAAATAAGCTGGGATTTAATCAATTACACGTTTAAGTATTCTACTAGATCGGATTAAGTGTTTAATTTTCAAGTTAAAGTACCTCCGATTGAAAAGGATTAACTCCTGAAGCATTATGACATATTTGAACAGACACGGACTAATCTGCTACTTTTCATTCAGATTTTTTTCTGTAAGAATGCAAATACTTGTAAATGGATCACACGACGCGTTAATAGAGACACCGTCGGCAACATCGTAATCGGTGCTGTCGATCATTCTTCAACACGAATCATTCTGCAACATTCTACAAAATCGCTGTACAAGAACGTTCTACAGGAAGGTTTCCTGTCGGACGACACGCGCCGACGCGTTCGCCGGGACAAGAATTAATCGACCGATCGATCGATCACCGATTTCCTCCTTTTCCCCGGAGCACCATAACGATACGATAGTGTGCGCAACTACGTATTACAACAGAGACCCTGGAAATTCAACGGAGCCACGAGGAACCGTGTCGGTACAACGCGGCGGCTTTAACATGCGCCGCGGACAATCGCCGGCCGATAGATACATAATAAGCGTGGCGTTGTACGCGTCCATCTAAGGCCGCGGCCCGGCCTAATGAAGCCTAGGCTAGTTAGGCGCGATGTTAATTAAATGATATGATCATTAGTCATTATAACGTCATTGTGTTGCCCAGCGACTTGACACTCGGTGTTGTTACTCGCTCATGGGACCGCAGCCGGTGCCGAGTATGCGGAACGTGTACCGGACAGACCGTGCCACGCCCGATACCGCTTTTCTATGAATACGCCCCAGCCCCGAGGATAATCGTGATCTCGATCCAGAATAATTAGACGGCCCTGACGTCACCCGGATCCCTCGTATCGCGTCGTCACGGCGATTCGACACCTGGATTTATTCTTGGAGACGCGAAAGCGAACCGGGTCTCCCAGGGGTGGTGTCGCCCTTTGATGCGCCCACGTTCCAGTTCTCGGATCACCAGAATAATAAAAACACGTAATTAGCGATTGCAAACCCGCGGGATTGATGCGGGATTTATTTCAATCCCGCTAGGTCCTGCAGGGTCCGGCTAATAAAGAAACGATGAGATTAATGAGATAATCATCATTAATCGTGTTAGTCAAAATTTATGAACGAAATCGAAACAAAATCTAAATCTACATAAATTTAAATGTAAATAAATCTCTGTTTGGATCTACGATTGAAATATATGTATATGTGATATACGTATATTATATATGTGTGTAATAATAATGTCTGTAAAACACGTTCAACTACGTTTTACTGAGATGGCTTTGGAAAGATGACTGCCACGTCCTTCCGGTTCAAGTTACCCAGCTCGAATTTTCAGTCGGTAACATGTACACATTAATTTTATTAAAGAAAAGTAATTACTTTCATGTGCAACACCTGGGCTAGCTTCAAATCATTTTTCCGATGCGACGATTGAAAGATCGATCGAAGGGACTGGGGCGAGGACACAGTGTATTTGGTCGTTTAAACGAGCATAAGAATAATAAAAACACGTAATAATGTCTGAAAAATGCGTTCAACTAAGTTTTACTGGGTTTCCATGGAAATCACCGACACAAATTTCCCCCACATGGTTTTCACCGACTCCAGATTTGACCTATGACTATTTTGGTCGACAACGCTTTTAACCGATAACGATTTTGACCGATAACTAATCCAAAATCGTTGTCGGCCAAAGTAATCATCGGTGAAATCTTGTGTGGGTGAAAACCGTGTCGGGAAAATTTGTGTCGGTGATTTCCATGACCCGTTTTACTGAGATGACTGCCACGTCTTTTCGGTTCAAGTGTGTGTGTGTGTGTGTGTGTGTGTTACCCAGTTTGAATTTTCAGTCGGTATAATTAATCTTATCAAAGAAAAGTAATTACTTTTATGTGCAACATCTGGATTAGCTACAAATCATTTTTCCCATGCGACGATTGAAAGATCGATGGAAGGGAGTGTCCCGGGGCGGGGACACGATGTAAATCGGTCGTTTAAACGGGCTCATACGTAAAATCTGGAGATGGTTCGAGGCAGGTAGGGGTCCGCGTAAGCCAGGTGGCGATTCCATGGCCATTACTAGTGAACCGGGGGGCGAGATACCAGAGGATTAAGACGTTTCCCCTGGTCGTGTTTCGTAGCGGCTCGGAGGCCGTTTCCCGAAGGTAGCCAATCACGATATGCAAAGCACGCCGGGATCGCGCGGTGCCGTCCCTCGCGAGTACTTAATTACAAAGGTTATTCTTCCGGTGGCACTCTAAGAGAGGCGACCGATGATATCTCGGTCCGAGATCACAGCCAATTATTAATTTATAAGCCCCCGAGTCGCGTCGGTTGTTACAAGCCGGTTCGCTTGCTCGCGCGAAGCGCGGGCGTAGGATTCGAGGCGAGGAAACCTCTTCGTTAATTAGGTTCTTCAATCGGCAGTTATTGTTTCGTGGCGGCCCTAATTTGGCAGCCCGGCAGCTGCCACTGCGTGCGGAGGCGCTAATTAAAACACCTAATTGTGGCCATTAACGCGAAATGCGACGTAGCGATGCGTTGGATGGTAACGCGGTTCACACCGATCCACGCTCGGTTATGCCCGCGCTTTAAACCGCGCTATAAATACGATCTAATTAGCATTTCTCGGTGTCTCTCTCTCTCTCTCGATTGAAATTAAGCGGCTCGCGGGGCCCAACATCAGCACCGTAGAAAAGAACAGGACAGATGGAAGGCGCGCGGAAAGAACGGAGAGGCCGAACGGTGTCGGGGCTGTTCAGCTGTAAGTCGTCAATTGCCACTCCCCTACCAAGTACGTATTATTTAACGGCCACTTAAACCGAGAACGAACTGCGCTACCTCGGATCGTAATTCATTGAAAAACAGGAAAATGAACGAGACGTATAATAATAACCAGCGGGAAGTTGTCCACAATAAACGGTCGCCGCGAATCATGCTGGTTTATTAGCCAAAAAATTTCGGCCGCCTATTTACATGTCTAACGGCGACAAGAACCTAGCAGACTCCGTTAAACGGTTCTATGGCTTGTGAGAAAGGTTCGAAAAACTGCACAAAAATGTCGAAGCCTTGGTAATAGGTAAATGGTACACGAGGAAGTAGAAAGTTCGCAAAAATGTTCAGAATAATTGTAGAACACACCGTGAGGACTCTACTGGAGGTATATGAAAACGCAACAAAATTTTTCTTTCTTTTTATTCACTGCACCGTTTAATATTTATAGCAACTTAATCCATAAAATTTCACTTCAAACCCTATTTAAATCTTGAAAAAACGCAACTAGAAACTCCATTTTTATATATAGTAAAAATTATGTAATTACTTATGTTCAAAATTTATTAGGATTCGCTAAACAGTTACTGAACAAAAAATTATAAATTGTTACATAACGTCAAATTTATCGTGTTGTCATCTCACTAGCATGGAATGGCGACAACAGTGTATATAGACCGCTGAATATAAAAATATAGAATCAATTAATTAAACGAAAGCTTTTTAAATTAATCTATTTTTTTAATGCAAAATATACTCATAAATGGCTTTCATTTCCAATATATTGATGAATTTCGAATTTCTTGTATTTTTGTCTCCCATTGTACCTCCAGACATCCTTCAAATACTTTGGAGTATGTAGAAAAATTGCAGGACTTGTGAAAAACGGGTTTCGGACCAGCTTAAGAAACAGAGCTTGATGCTTGAATAATGTTTCCCAAACGGTTTTATAACCGCACAAAGAACCCGGAGACCGGAGGCACAATGCGCGTCAGTCGTGGGC
This sequence comes from Lasioglossum vierecki, assembly GCA_028455595.1. Classification (NCBI taxonomy): domain Eukaryota; kingdom Metazoa; phylum Arthropoda; class Insecta; order Hymenoptera; family Halictidae; genus Lasioglossum; species Lasioglossum vierecki. The sequence goes on from CM052338.1 coordinate 6,048,683, forward strand.
GAGATCGAACATAAATTTCCGCGAACATTTCCCTGGAAAGGAAGAGCGAAATTAGGAAAAGACGCATAATTAACGATAAGAAGAGGAAACCGTCGGCGGGACAAGATAAGTATCGCGGAACATTATACGTCTCTAAAGCCTCGCGGAGCGTTTGCGTACGCGCTCCGGTATATAGAATACATTTCGTGTTACTTACAGTTGCGTCTGTAGTACCTGTTCTTTTCTCTTTTTTTCCTCTCTACTTTTTTTCGCGCGCTCGCTCGGTCGCGCGCACAACGTCCCCTTTCCTCCGTGCCGGCAGAACGCGTATATTTAAATATAACTTCCCTCATGAGAGCTCCGCGCAAGAGCTGAAACGTTAGAGAAATTAATGAAAGAGTCCGGCCGCGTTTGTGCTCGCGTTTCTCGCTCGCTCCGTGTTTCCCGCTCTCCCGTTCCTCCCCGGCCAATCATTTATTTGACTTTCAGTGCGCGTGACATCATCGTCGACGCATTAACCGCGCTTACAATGTAACGGGACAATAAACATTACACGCGGCCGTGTAACGTCACCCAGAGCCCGCTGCGAAATTGGCTTCCTGTTCGTTTAACCCTCCCGATCGTTCGTCATTTAATCTGAAAGAAAATTGCGCAATCGATGATCTCCGCGGACACGCTTTTGGAAATGACGAGTCGACGCCCGACCGATTTATCCAACCCAACGTCATCGCCAATATCGTATCGAGTTTCTCCGATCGAGAAAATCAAATTCATTTTTGAAACTATAAATTAAACACCGCAGCTAGCGAAAGATACGAATATTACTGGGATGATTCTTCTGTGTACTTTTTGAAGATTCATCAAATTTTGACAAGATTAATCGCAGAGCTGATTGGACAACGGTTCGTGTCAAAATTCGTATGCAGTCTCGTTCATACATTTTCCAAGCTCCTATTTTTGAGAACACTTAAGTGATACCGACCCGCCACCAAATTAAATTGTCTATCAAAGCGGAGAGTCTATTTGATATCTCTGAAATGTTGCACCAAATCAGCCCAGGTAACTGTTAAATTTTATCGTAGTACGCTAGGCGTGCTTGTACGATTAAAATGAAATGTTGAATGATTATTGCAGCGTGTAATAGTCCGGGTACGCCGAGAGTCACGAAAAATTGAAAGCTTCTCAGGTTTCCTTGTAGAAAACAAATTACAAGCCGGCGACCAGCCAGTCATCCGACAAAAATTTCGCACCAACACCATCGAGATTATCCGCGAAGATACTTAAAGGAGCAATTCGCAGAGCAGAACAGGTTCTTAATCTAAGACTGTCATGGAAGAAACTGTATCGGTTCGAGATAAGGTTGCTTAAAACTCTAGATACCATCGAGTGATTTGCAACTATGTGTATCTTATTAATAGCCGAGCATTGCGGTGCCGAAGAAACTGCAGCTTGTTAACAGAGAACGTGGAAAAGAAAGGGACAAAGGAGTAAGAGATCGAAGGAAAGTTTACGGAGGGAGAGAAAACTCTAGCCGAGCGGAAACGTTGATTCTACTTAAGTAGACTTTTCCTAGCATTAAATCCGACAGTAATTGCTTCCACCACAGAAAACTTTAGTCCCCGACTGATCAGTGGACCACAATTCACTGGAAGACTGAGTGCCTCGCCATCTAATTGTAAATAACTATTTTTATCGAGAGAGGGAATTGATCGTCTTAACAATATTTTTTAAATTAGTTAGTTACTATATCCGACTTCTAGTTCGATATGGAACTTATGCAGAACTTCGTTGACCTTATTGTTTAGTAGCGTCAGGGACTAATTCTTTTAGGATTACCGCGGATGATCAATCTGTTATGTCACTCGAGAACTACAAAAATTACTTCCTTACTCTTAAAATTGTACAAGATCAAATTAGTAAAACATACTGTTTATTGTTCTGAAGGGGCAGGTTGGACAAAAGAAGTCGGAATAAGCCAGGGCATGGGTAGTCAGATGTCAGGAAGGACCCGCATATAAGCCGAGACGGAGACGTCAGACGGATATGCGGGCCGGAAGAGGGATTTATTTAAGAATCATTCGCGTTTTTCCACCCTCCGGTCGGTGTCCGACGAAAACACGCCTAGGGAACGGAGAGATGGTGGATTGCTGGGGATGAGAACCGAGAAAGGATGAGAAGAGGAGGAACAGAGGACGAGGAGGATGGTTGTGCCACCACCTCGGATCCGGGGAGAGCATACGGCGCCGTCTGCTTCTTTTTCATTTCCCTGGCCAAAATTTAATTTGGAACGCGTCCAGTTGCACCTTTCCGCTCGCTTGACTGGTACGAGGAAACGAAGCCCCGGAAGATCACACGAAAAATGTACGTGGCTCGCGCGCACCGTCCGCCAGGAGGATCTGGAAGCGGCACGAATTAGGAATTTTACTAACTCGGATAGTCGCATTTAATTTTAAGCCGGGAAACCATACGAGTCATTACTGTCTCCATTTTCGTGCGTATATTAAATTACAGACAGAACCAACGGGAGGTGGGGGTGGTGAAGGGGGCTGGGCGAGGAGAGATTCGCTCCGGGGAAAAAGGGGGAGAATCGTGCCCAGACATATTACGGAAGAGCAGATGCATTCGAGGATTAGCCGAAGTCGTCCTGGGTCCGCGCAGGATAATACACTATCCGTCCCGCGACCGCGGGATCGTGGAACAATTCGGGGTTTCGGTGCTCTGGACTCGACCACGGATCAGGGATTCTTTAAATGACTCTGCTGCCTGTCTATCGTCCCTTCTAGACGGTCATTTTCGGATTTCAGCTCCGAATTAGGCGCGTTCAAATTTTTCTTGTTCTTCGAGCTTTTTGCAAGACTGATGGACGCTAAATTAGTCTGAGTGAAGATTGTTTTCTTCTTGATGTCGAATGTACATATAGCTGAAGATAATAAACAGCACCTGGTAAGAGAGCTAGCAGGATGATTATTCAGAGGTTATGTATAAATAATTATGTACGAAATATATTTAGATGTAAGAAAACCTAGTCGGGGGTGTCTACAAGACCGGGCGCACGATTAGAACTAAACCCTTAAACTTCATAGCTGACGGGAGGACTGCGTGTTATAAAAATGAAGGGGAATCAGGTATTTCCCAATACACCTAGATGTTGGGTTTTCGCACAGTAAGGTAAATGACTAGATGTTTTACCTTGGCAATGACCGAACAGCATCCTCGTTCATTTGCAAAATACTACTCCATACAATATTAAGGTATCGAAACGTGCCTGTTCTTGAGAGATTCTCGAGCAATTAACTGTATCGAGAACAACAATGTGCGACTTTCGAGATGTATGTTGCTTCGAGAACAACAATCGACTCCTTCAAATTAGAAAAAAGTCTCTGATTCCCAAAGACCCTAAATACCACTGGACACGCCTGCAGCAGGCCTCAATCCAGCCATCAGAACGACCCAAGCCGAATCAATTCCGCGGAGGAACGAACACTGGAATTAACGTGCCGGTTAACTGGCTCGAAGTCGTGGAGACGGTCAAGTCCGTCGCATGGTTCATAAATTATGCATCGTAGCAAGCTGGCTTGTCCATCGCGGCGTCAATCAGCGCGTCTCTTCCCTCTCGGCTGGGCGTTTGAAAAACTCGGTGGGAAGACACAACGGGGGATCCCAAGAAGCATCGTTTCCAGCTGGCAATTTCTAAGCATCATCCCCTGTCATTCGCAGGACAGATACACACACGTGTACACCACGTACACACGGTCGGTGTGTCTCCTCCCAAGCTTTTTCCCCTGGTTTCCGGGGGAAGAATTAGAGAGCGTCGCGGGTCTGAAAGGTGGCGGCTGTTGCTGCTGGACATACGCGCGGCCCGTTTAATTAATGTGGGCTTATTAGCATATAAACTCGCGCGTCCCCGGGACGTAGCCAGCCCGCGGGCGTTCAGCAGATCGTTGCGCGTCGGTCGTGGACGCGTACGTACGTACGTTCACGGGCGGTCGTAGACCCATTCTAGGCTATGGGAGTGGCCAGAGAGATGCAAAATGTCGTGGCGAGCACTACTCGAGGCAGTGGGCATTACGAAGCCCCTGGAGCACTGTACCCGGCAGCCACTAGTTACATTGTCTAAGGTTTCAATAACCTAATGAACCCCAACGCGCAGACCAAACCGACCGAACTACCTCCTCGCCAAGGGAGAGACGGCCTGCCACTGGACTTGCTTAATTAAATACAAATTACAGCCAAGAATTGCGTCCGCCGGGGGCTGATGCACCAGCAGGGAGACACGTTTGGATGAGGATCCGATGGATCACCGAGTAACAGGTCCTTTGACACATTCGTGACCATACTCCGGTCAAATCTGAGACGCTCGATTTTCTCGTGGTGTTCGCTGCTCGTCCAATTGCACTGCGTACTTTTTCGGAATGCATCGAGTTGAGAATATTTGCACGCGTGTTGCGTTTGACGTAAAAATTTTTAGAATATTCAATGAGAACTACACTTTAACAATTTAATAGAATTCGTAGTAGACAATTTTTAGAAGGTTCTATAATGATCTGATGATAGATATTAACGTTCAATACTGGAATTATCAATGTTTTAATACTCGGCACAGAGTCGCGGAAGTATCTTTATTTAATTTCCCTTCTTACTTACCAGTTATTTCGAGAATAATTTTATAAACCAATCTGAACCTTTCTCCGCACTGGCAGTGCGGTAATTATTCCTGCAATCATGTTTCCACAAACTTATAATCACAACCTTAAATGCCAAATGGCGTGTCTATAATCAGAAAACATAACATTTTACCGTTAAAAATAAAATCTCCTTGCACACGCAAAACGCTCTCGACATCTGGAGCTGGAACTACCAGATGGATTGCACCGACCTGTTTGAAACTTTAATATTATATGCACTTGTATAATTGTTTGCAAATAATCAATGAACAGATTCATTTGTTCTCGTGTATGTTAAAACAGCAATTTAATAATCGATATAATTCACATGTCCGAGATACTGAAAATATTTGAACCATTTAAAAATACTGTCGTGTTATTGACATTTGATTGAAATAACTAAAAAGAGAATTAACTTCTGTTTTGAATAAAAATCCGCACCCCATTTAACAAAGTATGAAGTTTCACAGTTTCCCTTCGTACAGAATAATGCTTCCTAAAACAATTTTAAAAATAATTGCTCCAAATTCGCGCACAATCATACAAGTATTTTCGACGAAACATCGCACAGCTCGATGTGTTTCTCGGTGAACGATTTACCGAAAATACCAAAATCGACGATCGGCATTAAGAGATACAAGTGACGGGGAAGCGAAAGATGCACACCCACGTGCGGAATATAAAGCGGGTCATTAATAGGCCGATTAAACGAATATATTCTCCTTAGCCGATCGGTCGTGGCGTCCTCAAAATCGTTTCGCGCACGCACGGCAATTCGCAATTGGCTGGGGCGGCCGCGCTCGCGCGCGTTACATCGAGGTGCAAACGTTAAGATAAAACGAATTACCGGGATATTTACGGTTCCGGCGATTAAACGCGGATACCTCATGATCCCTGTTGCCCGGGAAAAACACATTTAAATGAATCAATGAATCGCTCCGCGGTAGTCCGGGGGCCGGATGGGAGAAGACGCGATTAAAGTCCCGCGATTTCATCGTCGCGAATTAAAAACCCGCCTCGTCCCGCGATGCCGTGCGTGGCCGTCGTTAAGATCGCGATTCAGGCCAATTTGGACGTTTACTTTATCACCTGGAAAACGTTTCATGGCTATTTCGTGTAACACTGTAACGAAATTCCGAGTATTTACGAGCCGAGACTCGTCCAGAACAGAGTTGTTTCGGGATGAATAATGTCCAATTTTTCAGAAGGATCAGCCAGGGAGGTATAGTATTTTATCCATATAAGTTCCCAGTACGGGTCTGCCGAGAGACATTTATGCGCCAGGGACAGTATCCTTTGATTTTTGCCGAACGTAGTGAAGGACAGCCGAGCACGAGAGGCCTCGGTCACCGAGAAATGTAAACATAGCTAATCTAAATTTCTAACTTCTTTATTTTTCATTATTTTTCAGTGGAACTTCGTTAACCATATTCGTGGCATTTTTCTAATTAAGATCATACCAAATATGATATAATTCCGATGATATTTACTTGTGTAATAGGCAATTAAAGTTTCGGGCGCGAAGAATCTAATCCAAATTTCCAACTTCTCTATTTTCCATTATTTTTTGATGGGACTTCGATGACCATATTTCTGGCATTTTTCTAATAAAAATCATACCAAATATGATATTTACTTGTGTAATAGAAAATTATAGTTTTGGGCACAAATAAGGACAGTCTTTCTTTCCCATACGCTATCCTTCTTATAAATATGAATAAAAAATAATGGAAAATAGAGAAGTTAAAAATTCTGATTTCTGGGATATTTACATTTATGGATATAATACTGTATTTAGATACTTATTTTTAGGTACTTCAAGTTAGCCTGTCCGACTATGACATTCTCGATTTATTGTTTTTTCTTCGTACGATGGAGCTTTCTTTGTTATTCCTGATGGAATTGATGAAATTACCGGTTGCGTTCCGTCGCATCGCAATTGATCTCATTTTCGTGCATCGACACGATGCAAATCAAATATTGTAGTACTATCTACGTCTTCTTTGTTTTCTATGCTTGGCGACCACATTGACGTCAATCTGAAGCAAGTCATCCAATTTAGTTACTTCCACTCGGTTGCGGCGCCGCGGAGGACTGAAATGCTCCGCGAGATTCTAAATCGTTTCGTAAAAAGATAATTGTACCAGTGATATAAATCTGTAATTATCTTTTATGGGACACATAAGTTTTGTTAAGATGGCTTCTTTATCGTTGTTCAGGAACTCTGTGCCCGTTTACATTCTGTAGAAATTCTTGTTATTTTTCAATCAGTCATTTTAATGTTCAGTAACTTTGGAGTACATAAAATTTCATTTGACATTTATTAATTCAACTACTAGGTTGTGCAGGTCACGTACAAACCAAAGAGTATTTGTCGATATATGAACTGGTGATGATATCATTAAATCTCTATCTCTATATAGAATAAAATCTTATGTCTCTGTTTCTGACATTTCTACTGTCGTAATAAATAGATTTCTTGTAATCACTTTTTAATTAATTTCGTTAAATTTCCTTGTCCAAAATTAAAATCTCTACCTCTATCTGAGACTACCTTGGCGACTAGAAACTTAATTATGTTAATAATAAACTAGTATTTGTTATTGCACGTGGACAAAGTAGAGGGTACAGCTAGTAATGGATAAAATGTATTGAAAAATTTTCAACTCCTTGTAGGTAATGCGATGAATATTGAGTCGGTGAATTTTTCGGTGCAACCGACTCGGTAGCGCCTTCAGCCGAGGTCAGCTGGTGCATCTCGGGCGTAGTGACCCGTTGACGCGTATAAGCGTCAGCGGGGATCGTCGGTTCTAATTCGACGCGGCTTTCACAGCCGGTTTGCGTGCGCGAGAAGAAGCGGCCGGTTGCGCGAGTCCCGAGGAGCCAGAGGCCAATAAAACTTAACTCCTAATTAAGAAGCGTGAAGGATGAATCTATTATCCGCGCGGGGGCCTTGCCAACGCAAATACGCCGGCAGTAATGTCGCCGTTGGTACAAACATACCCACGGACACGGCCGGGCATACGTGTTCATTAGGCGTATTTGCTGTTTAGCATTTCAAATTCGGCGGGAGAGCGCTAGGGCGCGATACAGAAGCCACGGGACCGGGTGAACCGCGACCACCGCCCGTCCGCCACAGAACCCTTTTGGCAATCAAATATTTTAATTTAATCGGTCTGCTAATGATACGTCTTACATTCGGTACGTGGGTGCTCCCCGGTTCACCCGGCCGTCACCCGTATTCGAATCGACCACTCAATTCGTGGCCAGACGATCGGTGACTTAATTGAACGGCCGCGTTCGAGACTAACCCGTGCTCGATTTCTTAACACGTTCACACTACCCGCCAATCATCCTCGAATAATCTCCAAAGAATCTGGAAAAAATTCAATACAATTCTCATAACAGTATATCTTATCGTTGAATTAATTCTGTAAGTAAGTCGCTCTTTTTCCATACAATAGCTTCTCAGTTTTTACAGTCAGACTTTGAAATAATCGGAGAACTTTCCCTAATGAGTGGCTCGGTACTGGAAATGTGTCTGTTTCTTATCAGAATATTTAAGCGTGATTAAATAAAAACCTGGAAAGGATTTCTTTTCTGTTAGGCTATCGAATGGGACGTCTTATTTCACAATTATGGAATGGATAAGTTACTATGCGAGACTGTCTGAAATGGTGCGACGCGTTCGCTGGAACGTTTTACTTCTCGAGATGTGCTTCCTAGGGTTGGATTGTCTTGTGGACACAGAGTTCGCAGCAATCTGTTTGGCAGCTTAATCTCGAGCAGCTGATGCTGCTACTCTTGAGAGTAAAACTTCGAGGATCCGCTACAGAGTGAGAGAAATGATTTCGGAAGTTTTGCGAGTACTGTGTGTCCACTCCAAGGAGGATACTGCAAATACTATTAGGAGCAGAACCATCTTTTGCACGTGGACTTCGGAACGAACCTTTTCACTTGATTTTTTTTAACGGTGCTGATGAAAATTGTTGAAATATTCAATAATTACGTGAAATCTATAGAATGCCTTTTAACAAATCTATAACTGTACTCTCAGATCTACATCATAATTATTTAGTTACTTGATACTATTATCATTGTGGTTGTTGTAGTTTGTATATGCACTTCTAGTTTGTAGAATAACTACTTTTCTCATGTAATCCATTTAGCGTTAGGCATTACTATTATTATGTTGTTAGTATTACGAGTTCTATATCATAAGTTAGCATACCGTATGTATACATTCAGCGTTCATTGTTGAACTCCGAATTCGTTCAAGGCCGGCGGGATGTTATGACATGCATAGAAGAGCCACAAAAAAATAAGATAAGAAAGAATCTATTTTGTACGTCCAATGAATTCTTTCTAAATTTTTCCTGATTCAACTACCATAGGACAATTCGCCGAGTCGTGACATTAAATTTCATTAAGCTCGTCAATAAAAGCGACTACTGTATCCACCAGCAACAACGAGCTTTTTCTTTTTCGGTCTCGGCGGATCGGTATGCGTATGGAACGAGGAAAATGTCGTTACATTTTGCACAATAGTGCTTTAAACGAGTCCAATCGTCCCTTTTGATCCTTTGACACGGCTGAGATCGCAGCATCGTCGAAATTGTTGATCAGGAACGATTCATCGACACGAGACGAGAAAAACAACGATCGGTGAAGAACGACGAAGCGGAGAAGTCAGAGAGAAAAAGAAGAGGTAGAGCGAGAGAGAAGAAGAAGGAGAGAGAGAGACAGAGAGAAGAGAAGTTCACACGCAAGAAAGTTCTTTGATAATTCTGCAATCTCATTCCCCGCTTCATTTACCTTCTGTCCCCCACCTGTCTACACCTAGTTAACCGGGCCGGCACACGATGAGTTTTGCATCCCGCTTCTAATAATAGCGATCGCTTCATACATTTTCATGGCATTACAAAATCGGAACAAATAGAGTGTACACGCGGCAATTACGAATGCATTATGCAATATAAATATTGATGCTTCCTGCAAAAACGAAACGCCGAACCCGGCCGAACGGAATGCAAAGCGTTCCGGGAAGGAACCGCAAAGGAGAGAGCAAAGGGGATCCCCGACGATAACGTCTCTCAATGGGGGTTCGATCTTTCCCCCGTGGCTTTCCTATGGCATTATACGTTTCGTCAAGATACCAGCCCGCGTGGGACGATTAACGGCGAATCGTTTTGTACCGATGATTAAGCAAGTAACGTGTCTGTTCAACGCTCCATCGCATTTACACGTTTATCTCGGCCGATTCTATCTGACACGAAAAGTAACCAGCTGAACGCGCACTATCTCGCCGAAAATTAAGATTCTCTCGCCCTATACGTTACGCTATCAATATATTTATTCAATAATTATTCTCCAAGTATCATCATTATTTCAGTCTCTGAGAAATAGCACATTTCTAAATCGTCCTATTTAAATGTCAGGTTTTAATGTGTTCTAGGTTAAATGCTAATTCTTCGTAATTAGGATTTTCTCGAAACTGACCCGTGGACAATTTTTATTTCGAATTCTAGAATTAAAACAGAAAACAGTTACACTGGTAACACAATTTCTATTTTCCGCAAGAATTACGGTTTAATGTAGTACCATGTTAAATTAATTATGTTCGAGGAAATGTTAAATGAAAATGTTAATTTTAGTACTTGTTCGTCCAAATAAAGTGCTTTGTAACTCGTATAACTGTGAACAGAACATATTAAACTTGCCGAGGTTTTGAAAAATATTTAAATTCTAAAATTAAGATGAATCCAGTTTTAACAAGTGCAAGTAATGTGACCCGGAAGTTACGTAGCGACGTAGACAATTAAAGTGTAAGAAGGAAGTATAATAATAAATTTTTCTATCGACGTGGTAAACGAAGACATATTGTAGAGAAACGAAGAGAAGCTTGAAGAGTGTAAATAGGTATATATATAATTATTGATTCAGGCAACATAACTATTCCGTTTGGTCTGATAATTATGCAGAAATTGTTGAATAAATTATTAACAAATTGTATTCGCGCGCCATTAATAGGAAAATCTAGGAATGGAATTTGTAAATTGATTTCATTCTTACCGGTGATGGATATTCGTTAATTTAATCACCGGTTTCCTCGCTACTTATTCGCGGAGTTTATCGAATTATCAGCAGCCGAAGATGTATTCATTATTCCATACTAAATCGGTTTAATTCTGTTTGAATGCCATTGTTACGGTTCATCGTGACGATTTAAATTGACAGAAGTTGAATGAAACTTGTCGGTTCTTCTAAAAGCTCTACCAGAAATCATTCGATTATCTTCGACTCCGTGGTAAATAATGGTTTTTAGCCGAATGAATGAACGTTTGTTTTGCCTATCTTATTCAATTTATCGTTGACATAACACGATGATAGATGACAAACAAAAATATTCTGATCTCTTAGTTTCAATTTATGATAACGCGTTTAATGGAACACTAGATTGAACGTTTTCTGCATTGAATTGCTCGTCCATAGAAAACGAAATTATTAGATCACTGATACTAAAACTACCGACAACACCCACTAAAACTGATTGATATATCTGATCGTATCTTTCAGTGCCAAATGATTTTCAGTTTATTAGTAAAGTTACATACGGCGAATTATGACCAATTAAACATATTGACATATCACTAAACAGATAATTATTAGTAGTAATTGTAATGATTCACTCACACGAAGAGAAAGACTAGAAGAGACATAGAAGTCGAGCAAAAGTTAAATAGTCCCAAGAACTGCACGTCGTGTACAGTTCCCATTGGAATGAAAAGCTCCGAAGCTCCCACATCCGTCTCATTGGAGTAAAAAGCATCAGAGAAGGCTACGGTGGAAGCATCGGTGCTCTTTTGCTCTCGAAATCCCTGCGGTACTTCGCATTGTACGTTTAAGAGGGACAGGGGGGTTGGTTGATCCCCGACACGCGTCAAAGAATCATCCCCTTTCAACGAATCATCTCGGGCCGCCGGTTCCGCCAGTGCATCTTGACATTTTGGCAGTGGGAGCAAGGCGGGTGGGGGTGTTTGGTTATGGTGGAGATTCGGAGAAAAGCATACGAAAAAAGAGTAGAAGGGAATAGAAGTAAAACTGACCGGAACAGTGTAAAACTGACCGTAACGTGGATTCGATCAGGTGTCGGATGGTTTTGAGGCTAGCCGTGTCAGAAGGGAGCTGGACGGGGCTCGATTTATCGACAACCTGTACCGACGGTGTTGTTAAGACCTCGTGGAAATGGCTCGCACAGTACGATCCATATTACGGGGGAGCCAGACAAGATGACCGCTTGCTGCTAGCTCGCCGGCCAAGATCTGCGCGAGAGGGTTCCTCGTCGGAGGGTGAGTGGCCAGCCGGCGAAGCTGGAATAAGTTATCTGCAACTAGCAACCCTTCGGCTAAGTGGACGGTTCTCAAGCGGGAACATCTCACTCCATTGTCCCGTCCCTGAAACGACGCCGGCGTTCCTGCTAGAATGGCTATCGACTGGCGAATCTATCAGCTAGCCCGAGAAATTGGATAATTCGACCGACAAAAACTATTCCCCGCACGATTCTTACCTCAACGTACCCGCATCACCGTGTAACGTTCTAATTTCGATCTTGAAGAACATTGCTGCCTGCACGAATTTATTCGACCTTGTAATATATGATTAGGATTTATTCTTTCAATCTGTTCATTGCTTTGAATTGCAAGACTCATCTTTGTCATATATGTATGAACTTATTACCTTCACTTTATTAAAATGATTGAAGGAAGAAACGTTGGTCTAGTCGTCAGTAAGATTCGTTAATCAAATTTTCATGGCAGCCAGAAACTATCTTGCATCTTCGTTGCTTCGAAACTAACAGCGAGCGCACCCTCAAACCCTCCCCTGATACAACTACTGCGACTATACCGTGAGAACAAAAACAACATCATGAAACATTTGTGAAACATTATCAAGATATCACAAACGAGCTTTCTTTAATCATTGAAAATCTGATTAATTGCGAAGAGGATGGACGTTTTGAATTTCTTAATAAAAGGAAATATAATTTCACTCAACTAGGATTAACTATGAAAATAGTAGAAGTATCTTTAATGATGAAGATTGTAGAATGATGATTGCACATGCAACCTGCGCATTGTAGGTGGCTTAATTCCGGATGGTCTGATTAAAAAGTCGGTGTCGGTGCGTTGAGTTGTTCAGATTTCGGGACAAAAGAGTCGGGGCGGAAAGTTCCGGCGAAGGGTAAAATCCAGCAGGTGCAAAGAAAGCCAATTGCAACGGACGTTAGGTGGGTTGGTAGTGGAGAAGGTAGCCCGGCGGTGGTAGAATGAGGGATGGGCCGAGTGTCCAGGTTGGAGGGTCGTTTATTGATCTCTCAAGTCCGAACCTCGCCTCGTGTACAAGAGGGACCTAACCCCATCCCATACGCCCTCGTGACTGGCCACAACCACCCCAGCGGCCGCACGCCGAGACACTGGACACAACGACTCCCTCCTCAGCCTCTCCTTCCACCTTATTCCACCCTCTTGGGAAAATAGGTTCCCAACCAGAACCCTTTGCTCGGTGCAGTGTAACTCTCTGGACCGAGGTATACTATCTACCAAACTAAATAAAAGATCTGACACACTTACTCGCCGCGTGGACTCTTAATGGACACCGTCACACCTTCATTTTCGTTTGTTTTTATCTCTCCTTTATTTCTTTTTGCAGCTATGAATAAGGATGTTTACGGCAGGGGATGTTAAATTCATGATATTAGAGACCGTTTTTCAGCTAAATGGGAATAAAAGGGCTCACTTTAAGGGATCTGTCTCCTAGAACGTGATGTAGGTTTCATTTAACTTTGATTAAATGTTCTTCGTTGCATTCTTGTTTTTCTTATCACGCAGTTTAGGGTGACGTTAAATTTTCTTATTTGCAATTGTGGCAATACGAGGAGGATATCATGCTATTCTATCATATTGAATTAATGTTTAGATGGGAATTCGTGTGTTCTGGTAATGATGGATAATAAAGGGCGATTTACAAGCTTTAATTTCAGCCCTCGACAGTTCTAAAATTCCCTTGAGAATACATTTCGATATGAGTTTGAATTTCCTTATAAACACGAAAGTGTCCACCTTTGCACAATTAAAACCATCATCTTAAAGCAATGAGGCTGCCATACCCGCACGAATCTAGATCGTTCCGCACCGTTTGAAAAGATCCGAGCCACAAAAACGGTTCAAAGCAAGGCAAATAGCTCAAGTGCCGATAAAACAGTTGGTTTCGTAGCACGCCGAGCATCGGCCGCAACAAGCTCGCGCAATCTCCGATCCGATAGCAGCGTATCTCTGAATCAGGGATCGCGAAATCTCGAACTTTGAACCTGCATCACGTAGCAGCCCGTTCCGCGTTCCGACACGGAGGAATCCTTCTGTCGTTGGTAGCCGAAGAACCGGGATGTTTTATCGATTGCCGATGTCTAGCAGCGGGATATTTCCGCATTCGACGGAATAATGAACGAGTGACTAATTGACAGCGAGATACAAGGCGAATAAACGAGATCGTTGTTCCGCGGGCCGAGATTTCCATGATAGATACACGATACTTGACGTGTTATAATTTCGAAGGGGTTACGATGCCAGGGCACGTAAGCCCCGGCGAACAACAAGGCCCCAGACAAGGGACAACGGTATATCTTTTCCTGGCGGACGGTTGAAGGATCGCATCGGCGTACTTTGTTTCGTATTAATTTGCATAAGGGTGGCTAATGTAAGCAGAGACTGCTGTTGGGGTGCGCGTCGCCTCCGGCCACGGATAATGCACGAGCCGCGATCGCGACTAGATGTTTCTTAAGTGGCGCACGCTAAAAACGGCATAATTGGCCAAATTAATTTTCTACCAAGACGCAACCGTCTCGATATAAATGCAACAACCATCTTTCCTCCCTACCCCTCGACAAAACCAAATCTTCTTCCCTCCCCTCTCCCACTTGAAGAAACTCATCCCCCCGGTTAGCCGGTTTGAATATATTCAAACATCTTATCTCGTCAAGCTTAAACCTGAAACCGCCGGAAGCTGAACGCTTTCCTGGAAAGTGTTCTGCCCGAGGTGCGTTCTAGCCGTCATGTTTTTAACGCTGACTTCATAAATACTGGTTTTGTAATAACCTCGGATCGGTGCTGGAAGAAAAGCAGATCCAGTGAATATGCATGCGTTCCCGAGGAATTCAGGAAGCTCGGCGGGCTGCTAATTTTCTTGGGAATCAGATTGATACTCGTACTGAAACTGTGGGAAAAGTGGGTATGTTTAGCCAAGCAGCAGCTGTCGGTAGACAAGTTTTCATTAGACGCGTACGGTTAGTTTATATCGAACCGTCGTGGAACAGGATCCAATTATCTTAGATTCCTTATCAATTCGTTAGGCAAGAAATCATTTTTCTCAAACATATTCAAACATCTTTTGAATGATTCTTTAACAAAAAAATTTATGACTTTAGCATTAGATACAATGAAGAATAAAATGATATATCTACAAAATGAAATTTTGTTTGAAGAAGATTTCAATATTGTTCAATAAAATTCTAATCAAAATTCTGGTGTTCTGTAGAAAATGTTTGCAAACATTTTGGACGATGCACAAAAGAATTTTGGAAGAAATAAGTTGCCCTATGGTGGAAAAAATGGTTTGTTGATGGGAGAATGATAGTAGAATGTTCTTCGACGATTCTTTAACAAAAAAATTTATGTCTTTAGCATTAGATACAATGAAGAATAAAATTATATATCAACAAAATGAAATTTTGTTTGAAGAAGATTTCAATATTGTTCAATAAAATTCTAATCAAAATTCCGGTGTTCTGTAGAAAATGTTTGCAAACATTTTGGACGGTGCACAAAAGAATTTCGGAAGAAATAAGTTGCCCTATGGTGGAAAAAATGGTTGTTGATGGGAGAATGTTTTATCGAGAGCATGTAGTCGATTGATCGGCCTTGAACCATTTCCGTGTTAGTCTGACCGAGCAAATCCGTGGTTCCGTGTTTTCGGGTAACTTTCGTCGACGGTGTACGGGTACGTACGAAATCGTGCGGGATCACGAAATGAACGACGCGGCGGCACGTTTCCCTTCCAGCAATCGGGTGTGCTCTCTCGCCGGTATTTCCCGTTTTATTCTCTAACCCAGTTTCGTGGCCGAAGTGAGTCTGAGGCCGCGCAGACAGAGGGCGAAAAGGGAAAAAGAAGAGGACGAAAGCCACGGCGGTAACTGAGAGAGAGAGAGAGAGAGAAAGAGAGCTTCAGACTTTTACGGTAATGCAGCGTCGATTCGAGTGGGGTTTTCTGCTGGCAGCAACTGGTGGCTGAAAAAAAACCCACACCCCTCGACGAGTTTCTTCGAAATCTTCCCGTTCGGTTTTTATCGGTTTACGATTACGCGTTGTCAACGGTTATACGAGACGCTGACGCCGTTACCTGTTGTACGAAATTATTTTACTGTCACCTGTTACGCAAAACAACGATCTCCCGCGAATGCTCCACGAAATTCTTCCCTTCAATAATATATTAGATGCAATTTGTTCATTCCGGTTTAATTATCTGGCGATTTTTACGATTATTAGTTACAGACAGTTTCTGAACTTTTTTAAACGCATTGTATAATGTGTTATAGCCGGGAACTATTATCCAAGGGTATAGCTGCAATTTGGGTTTCTCAAAATGTTGGTCTGGTTTAGTTTAAAATTAGAAAAATTGGTATTCGAGAAAATACCACCAGGATTTTTTCAAGAATAATTTTTTACATAAAAAGGTCTGTTAGATAAAACACCACTCGTTACGTGGACGCGTGAAACCGTAACACAGAAGTAAATCTTTCTTTTTTATTTTTTGGTGTGTCCGCGGGCGTGTTCCTCATTACGCCCTGAAGCTGACGGTATCGGGGTCGAAGAGCGGCCGAAGAGAGAGGAACAGGGAACGCGTGGATGGTGGAGTTTGGGACTTTTATGGTCTGAACGTTCGCTCTTCAGCTACCACGGTGTCTCGTTCCCTCGACCCTCTCTGTCTCTCGTTGCAGCATCAGGATCGAGAGGGGTTTGCGGATGCCGCGAGCAACTGGTGGTGGAAAAACACCCTCGTTCGCTCTCTCGCCACCCCCTTAGCACCCTCCAGCACGGGCATCGTGCTCTCCTCCACTTCCTTTCGTTCCATCCACCCCCGCAACTCGGCTCCTACAAGGCAGCGGCTTGCTCGACGACTCAAAGCGATCCTTCGAGTTTTATGAACACATAAACGCTCCCGGGCACGCGGGACCTCTCCATTCAAGCCTTGTCCCTCTCTCTCTCTCTCTCTCTCTCTGCCTTTCTCCACCATTTTCTCTTTCTCTCTTTACAGCTCTCGCTTCTTCTCCGATCTCTCTACTTTTTTGCCTTTTTCTCTCTGTAGTTCTCTCTTCTTCTCTGGACACCTCTGCCTTCTTCGCTCTACAGCTCTTCTCCCACTTCTCTCCTTTTCTGTCTTTGTCTCTATACACTTCTCTCTTTCGTTCACAATCTTCCCATCTTCTTCTCACTTCACTTTCCGTACCTTTCTCTCCACTCTCTTCTCCACTACCCTCTCTCCAATTCTTTTCACTCTCCTACTCGGCTCATCTCGCTTCTTCCCTCTTCACTTTCCACGTCTCTCCATCCTTCTGTCTTTTCCTGTCCTCTACTCGATTCTCCTCTGTCCCCGTCGGAGCTATTGAGCACGCAGAGACGGTGGAAAGAAAGGTTAAACGTTCCACCGACAACTTGACTGGAAGGGGACAGGGAAAAAAGGAATCCGTGCGAACACTTTCACCGGCGGACGACACCGTCCCTCGGGTACACCCTCGACCACGATTCAAACGTCGCCGTCGCACCCCCATCCACCATCACTCATTCCACTTTATTGTTTCTCGGTTTATTCCGCGTCCCGTTTCAGCTTCCTTCGGTTAACTGCGTCCCGCTGCCATTGTTCGAGCTACTACACACGTCTTGTCGCGGATTTTACAACCCCTCCGCAGGGGGGTTTCGGATCACAAGGAGCTTTGATGCGGCAATTATTATCCGGCCATTGGTTTCTCGATTTTTTGGCAATCTTTCGAGATGTCTAAAAAATTCTTGTCAATGGTTTAAGTTGTTTTATGATATGGTGACTTCTTTTGGTAAAATTTAGTAGCTGATTTTAAGGTGTTTACGAATTGTTGAACAGGTGATTTTATGTACTTTATTCGCCCCGCTGATGTTCGTGGGATTAAGAATGTAATTCGGAAGAAGACACTTTCGAATACAAAATCAACAGGGTATAGTATGCAGAATATCTTGTCGGACGCGAGATTTAATTGCTCGAGTAATTTCGGTAGCAGGACCATGGATTCAACGTGGCCGATCGATAAGTGGAATTCTTTTCTTCGTGGAAGTTCGACCGTCTAATTCTCGTGTGTTCATTGGCTCTGCAATACCCGCGGTCTAATCCCTTAGATCAGTGGTTTGGTACCCCAAGCTATTATTAAGACTCGAATAATTCAGGTTAACAGCTAGCACAGTCCGGAATAATCTCCATTTGCATTTCGTTGTTTGCTTGGCGCAGACCAGGTCCACGCAAGAATAAACATCCTCGAAGGGACAGTGGTCTCCTCGCTAACGTCAGCTGTTCGAACTCTCAAAACTTTCGAGAAATCGATTCAATGATTTTTAGATTGTCTCAGGATTTTATACGGTAAATTCTGAAAATTTCATTCGGAAAAGTATTAATTCGATAAAAAGAATTCGGAAACTTCATATCTTCATTGAGATGGCCTCAAGATTCTGATACTCTCGAACACTGTCAGTTAACCCAGTAATCAATAATTATTTCTGGGAGACGATTTTTCTTGAGAAAATAAATTTCTATAATAATTGTCCGAGATTTCAAAGCTTCACTCAAGCTTTCGATATTTTGAATATTATAGGCTGAAAGTGTGCTGTATTAACACACTTTATTAAATACTGGAATAAATTATATTGCCAACATTATTAATTTACTTATACCATTTGCGAACAACTTCTCGAGGGAGTAGTAGTACATATTTACTATACTATACTATATACAGGGAGTAGTACATATTCCAAAATAAAGAATTAGACATTGACGAAAAATAGACGGCCAAAAAGCAGCTGTAAAATCACTTGCCAGCGGCACCTTGAGAATAACCGGAGTTTATTGGCAAAATTAAGCGAGTGGTCACTAAGAGGAGCGCGAGGACCAGTTATCGATCATGCCGGGCATATCCTGCCGAAACCTTAAAACTGCTGGTTTCGTCTAATTCGCCTGTCGGTTTGAAATTGCCTTTTTTTCCGAAAGCGTCTCAGGGCCGGGACCCGTCTGGACGATGGTCAATCGGCCGAGTCGGGTCCTGGTGGCTTCTTGCAGACTCTCCCCGAGAGTTTCCAGACTCCGGAGCCGGTTACAGAGCTGGCCGGGCAAATACAGGCTATGCATAACAATCGATCTCCCAGGAAACTATGGGGGCGGATGGCGAGCGGGCGGATAAACCAGGGTAGTTCCCGTCGTAAGGGGTGAGGCGGGCACAAGGGCAGACTGGCACAAGATGAGGGAAGTCTGAGATAGCCACTGGCCAACACCCCATCTGCTGCCCCTTTCGAAACCAGGTTATCTGTTCAACCCCCGTTAGAGTCGAATGAGAATCGCCTAGGAGCTGGAAACTACGTTGCGCAACCCTCCGTGTGATCGGGACAATTGTTAATGCTCGAAAGACTCCCGAAATTATGCGGATCCCCTCCCCAAACCTATTTTCTCTCTACCTCCCCCCTCCCCCCACCTGTCTACAGGGATCGCCTTTCTGATTGCAATTACCCGGGACGAACTGGACGATCGCTTTTTGTGCGTGATCGTTGCTGCTCCATGCTCCCTGCACACGTTGAAGTTCCGCGAATAGAACTGCGAATTGCTATTTTAGTAATATTCATTATTTTTTTCGGTCGGTGTTCAGGATTTTGCAATTCAATGGACTTTTCAATCACTAGAAAGTATTGGGGAAAAAATCGTACATTTGTGTCGTTTCAAAGGGGATAGTTTAATCCTTCAATCTACGAAAAATTTGTTCACAGAAACAACTTGTCAATGCTTTCGCGAATATTTCAATATCAAAAAGTATTCTACACAAAAGTGAACAATGACTGTAAATGTAGAGACTTCAAGATTTTGGTCAATGTTTATCAAATTATAATATTAAAATTGTCTGCACTAGTTGGAACAAACGTAACGCAAATAAAACGACAATTTTGTTGTCAATCATTTTAATATACTGTACGTAACATACCATTGTTCTGAAATATTTCTGATCCTTTTACGATATTGTATTGCACTCATGTTTTTCATAAATGCATAAAAGCCCCGACCTAGACATATTTAT
Source organism: Lasioglossum vierecki (assembly GCA_028455595.1). NCBI lineage: Eukaryota > Metazoa > Arthropoda > Insecta > Hymenoptera > Halictidae > Lasioglossum > Lasioglossum vierecki. Next base: position 6,068,735 of record CM052338.1, read on the forward strand.
TCCAAACAAGTAGAAACGGACAGCCATAGACAGACACGCCAAGTTCTTATTCAACGCGCTTCCGACTTTCAAGCTCGATGTTACTATATCACGATTAGAATGTTTTTGTTAGAAAGTGATTAAATCGAACGAGTTCTTCGAGCAATTAGCTCAATTTCATTAGCCCGGCCCGCCCTCGCGTTAGAACTTGGAAAACCGAAATGAATCACATCCGCAGTTTTCCGTCTTCGATTATTTCTTCGGAAATCAGTCCCGATATCTATTATCATCTATAAAGCTACGAGGTCTATTATCTATAGCCGGGGACACTTGAGGCCGCCGTAAAAATTAAAGGCTCCGAGTTAATTAAAACGTACACGTGGAGCCGTTACTTTGCAAAATGAACTTTTTTCATTCGCGCAACAACGTCACTGGCAAAATATAAATATTATAAATTTTCTCTCGAATATGAAAACCTTTTTTTATCCTTCCCCTGGGGAAGGGGCGACGGAGAGAGAAAGAGAGACAGCGCGCGGGTTGCGTGGGCGGAACATCGGGAGAGACTGATAATTTAATGCGTTACGCACGAATCCCACGTTTTCGCCTGTTTACCCATCCGTATTATGCTGAAAAGCGGCATCGATTTCCATACGAATTTTTATTCATTTCATAATGGACTTTTATTTTATGAAATGCGCCCGGTTTCTGTTTTCACTCGCGATTTATAAACACGACCCGACGGCCGTCGCGCCGAAACGAATTTTCCATCGCGCCGCTCTGTAAGTTCCGTTTGCAGTTCGCCGCGTCTTCATTAAGTATCGCCGTCCGTAATTCGTATTGATCGTGTAAAAATTCACAATGCGACAGGAAAACGCGAAATTAAAGACAAATAAACAGCAAGCTGCCGTGTATGAAACCGCCTCCCCTGATTAACGATTCTGCGTTCTACTGTTTCGCTACTGATCGTTTGACTGCGAATTTGATCCAATTGTTACGAACACGATTAAAATTTAAGAACGTTGCATATACTATCCTCGATTGATTAAAATTACATATAAGGGCTCTTTCGGAATAAGGGAATGAAATAATAATCCGGGACTAGAATAGGAAATACGTATATTCGCTTGAAGCGTCCAACAAAAAGTGCCGATCGCGCCTCCGCCGTCGACGCTCTGTCATTTTAGACAAGCGACGATCGGTGTCCGTTGCCAACAGCGTGGTCGCTCCTTACCGCACGCTGCCATCGACCTTGCATACAGGAACATTTTTATTAGTGATGGTCACTATCGACTAATTACTATTTAGTTGCTACATCCTATCTAATATTTTTAGTCGACTGAAATTTTGTTTTAGTGGTTACAAATTATTATCTATCCTTTAATAATACATAATGCAATATAAAGGCAAAGTGTTATGATCATTGCCAGATATAACTATAAAATACTACTCTTTCTTTACGTTGTGATTAAAACTTTATATATGGTATATATATATTTAATAATTGTGTTATATTTCTAGTATAATAATTGTTATTTATGCTACATACATGTACTTGTTGAACGAATTATCCGATTTCGCTAATGAGTGAATGTAATTGATAGTAAATCATAAAAGATATTCAAAACTCCGTTAATCTCGTTAAATTCGTCAAACTCGTTAAAATTCAACCAATAGCTCGACGACTGATTCAATTAACTGAATTTAGTGGATAGTTTAAAAAATCAGTCGACTGAAAATAGTAGTTGGCTACTATCGATTTAGTCGATAGTTTTAGTCACTAATTTCATCGCTAATTTTTATCTGCCTCTTTAAGCCTTCTGCCTTTAATCAATTACAATCCATAATAGTTGTTGTTCCTTGAATAAAAATATTCCAAATAAATGAACAAATCAGAGTAGCCAAAGCGTCGGTACAGCTCGTTGTTGATGCGAATTTTTGTTGGTCGAGTTTCCGCTCGCATAATAAAGCATTCGATATCTCACAATAGACTATACATTGACAAACAGATTGAATGTGGAGGTAGGTTTCATCAATAAATAGGGTGATCGGTGGCTTTCGGTATTATATCGACTGCGGTATTAAGCTCGTTTTTTCCCCACCGGTTAGGAAGGCACAGAGACTCGTCTTTGTGCCTCCGCGAAGCACGTCCGAGACCGGAGACGAGTGAAGCCATCGGTCAACCAGCATTACGGCATTTGCATGTTATTTACTCGCGAGCCACCGAGTACATTTGTTTGGATTATCCCTGAAATAAACCAGTGGCCGTTTCCCCCCTTCGCGCTATGCCCGAGCATCGTAGAGTGCAAGCTCCCAGGAAAGCAGACAAATGGCCCTAGTTTGTCCACTTTATGCCCGTTTACATCATTCGAGAAACGTCACTATCGCGGCCTTGCAGGGGACGTCCCGCCAACGGCTACGCAGTGCTCTCATTTTTACTCGAAAACGAACCCTCCATCTTTCATCCTGCCACGGACCACTGAATTAGACACGATAACCACTCATTTTACAGAGTATCGGTCATTGCTCCCCTGGTATTTCATTGTCGAAACGAATTTCATAGAATTACATTCCGAAACATAAAAACCGTAAGATACAGGGGGTGGTTGTAGCAATTACAAAAATGGCCCCGCTCGGAGTCCGTGGATTTACGGGGTGTTCGGCGCCGCGTCGGCGATGATCAACAATAATACAAAGCAATGATGTTTTAATAAAAAGCGAGTAATTGGACGGTGGAAGGGGTGGGGTAGGGGTGTCGAGGTAAATTTAAAAGTGCAATCACGCGAAGATGAACGCTTTGGCGGCCGGCCATTTTTCGTGGCGATCGGTTCCCGGTTGCAGGAATCTTGCATGTCGCTCCGGCCGAATGGAGCTGTACCGGGGATATGTAGATCCGATTCAATTAAAGAGAAACGCTGCTGCTGCTACTGCTGGTACTGCCTGCTGCCTGCTGCCCCCGTATAGATCACATACTCTCTCCCTCGGCATCGGGGGAAACGATCCGGATACGTGAGTTATTCCGCCGGCGAATCCCGCTAAACGTGCACGATAAACCGGCGACCGGTGACTTTTTCGAATTCCCATCGAGTCCCGCTCGGATACCAGACGACGTTCCCTTGGCTCTCTTAATCGGTATACATTGGAATGCTTCTCAGGCGCACGGTGCACCGAGGGCTAAGTAATCGTTGCACAATGACGAATCGCATAAATGTGAAGATCTCGGAGACTCTTCGGCCGGCCGGCCAGGAACCTCGAATAACACGGCGACCCGACGGCCTCCGCCGCTATTTCATTCTGAACTTTGACCCGACTGTTTCTTCGTTTTCGACCCTGGTATTCACCATGCGAACGGCCACCGGGATTAGGCCAATCGATCCTTCCTCCTCCGATACCTTCGAAACGTTCACTTCTTTCTATCATTTTCTCACCGATTTTTATTTATACACTAGAACACAATTCGTGAGGCTATAGAAATATTTTCTTCACACATTCTTTGGATAAATTCAATCCCGTATTAAAAATATCTGGAAAATTTGTGAGGATAAGACAATGTGTCTACACAGTGTTATTCTTATGTTTTCTCGTTTTTTATTTATACACTAGAACACAATTCGTGAGGCTATAGAAATATTTTCTTCACACATTCATTGGATAAATTCAATCCCGTATTAAAAATATCTGGAAAATTTGTGATTATAAGAAAATGTGTCTACACAGTGTTATTCTTATGTTTCCTCGTTTTTTATTTATACACTAGAACACAATTCGTGAGGCTATAGAAATATTTTCTTCACACATTCTTTGGATAAATTCAATCCCGTATTAAAAATATCTGGAAAATTTGTGAGGATAAGACAATGTGTCCACACAGTATTACCGTGCGAAACATTTTCCAGAAGTCCACGATTTCCTAAAATCAAAGCTCGGAGATCCAGTCGGAGAGCTAATCGGCGCAGCCAATGAAAAAAATGTCCGAAAATCCGGAAAGGACACGTAAGAGGCAGAAGTAATTTCCGAAGCATGCGATGCCTCGGAAGGGCGATTTTCCTAGCCCCTTTCGCCGCGCTGTCAAGAGCCTCAAAAACTCGCGTGGCACTTGGAAGCTTAGCGGGTGTATCGATCAAGGTAAAAGCTTGGCGTTCTCAAAACTTACAGGAATTCCGTCAATTACAGCCCCGTCTTTTGGAATTCCCAGCGAGTCCATGGGATACGAAACGACGTTCCGTGACTCCCCTAATCGGTATTCATTGGAATTCGTTTCGATCCAGGACATGTATACAACATCTACCTTGACGCGCGTATGCAGTCGCACACGTATGTACAGTTTCATAGACGTGACGTGTGCGTATCAATATATACGTACATACGAACGAATATGTGACCGTCTTCGTCCACGCGATATTCGCAAATTTATGGCAATTCCGTCAATTAAGTCGAGTGAAGCGGAGTCATAACATAAATATGTAAACGGGCAGGACGAGCTTCTCTTGGAGTAGCCATATAAGCTGCGCTTGTCCATCAATGTCTCCGCGAAAGAGGTCCAACATGCTCGTAAATGCATACCCAACGAAATGCAACGGTCAGTGGCTATCATACATCCGTACGTGCGGATCTGCGCATCGCATAACTCGTCCTTCCCTTCTCCTTCGCGAATGCACGAGCGAGTGCACCCGTGCACTCTCGCGTTCGCATTCGCATTCGAGCGCGCGCGCGAGCGAGCGTGCACCCGAAGGTTTAGCGTTTGCAGAAACGCGAGAGACTCCGCGCGGATTCTTCCCGTATATTTGGCGAACCGATTTAGTACGGACCCTGCGAACCCCGATAAACTTTTCCCAAGTAACGAGCGACCTGTCGGACCTCGATACTTGCTCGTCTCGATAAGTACCATAAACTTGATGCGATTGTTGCCTCTGCCTCCTCCAGGTTAATTCAGACAGGACTCTGACCATTTGATATTCCCTTCCCACAGTTAGGAAATCCTTTCCCACATTAGGTCGAGTTTTTGAACATTTTGAAATTATTTGAACTTGTTCCATGAGGAAACTGTGTATTTCTATGTAATATAACAAACTTTAACATGTACACATTTGTTGAATAATTTTTCTGATTCTCGTGAAATCTGTCCATTAACAGTGATTGCAGGAACAATGCAGATTACAATCTTCCACCCTCGTTATTTGCAACTCGAACCCGAACAAGTATAATTATTCGCCAACGACAAAGTATACTTCCATAAAAAGATTGATGTGGTTCATGGGATCCTTTGATGGATTTAAAGCATTCGGTACTTAACGAAAGAAAAGTTCATTAATTTTTTTGACAGCCAGTTATTTCCACCGTTTCCGAGCTTGACGCATTGTCTCTCACATAACCCGGTTTTAATCTGTCGTAATTGAAAATATGCCAAAATATTTTTGTTAATAACGTTCGTTAAAACTCGTATCAATGTCAAGCACTTTCTCGCAGACTTCCCAGCAAATTGTCAGGAATTTAATGAAGTAAAACTCGAATGAAACGCACCGCAGCCGGTGGAAAATAGAAGAATGATCACGACGAACACGAATTCGTTAATTGTTTATTAAAACGAGCCTCCGAGTTTGAAAAAAATTATAATAATGAAACATCCGAGCCCTTTTCACCGAATTGTTTAATTAACATTCAATACCAATCGCGCAGTTTCATCGACGCGAATATACCAGCTTTGCCCTCATTAGTTCACCCTCCCCCTCCCCTCCCCCGCCACACGGTGGTATTGTAATTTTTTATATATACAGTCGTGCAATTAAATTAAAATTCTGAAATGGCTGTATTTTTTCAACGGTCGAGTATTTACCAACCTCTGGAAGATTATTCGCAGTTTAAAATTCGCGTGTGCAAATATATATGCAAATCTTTGTTTGCAGTCATACTTTTCATTACACCAATATATTAATTAAGACGAAGCTGAACATTTTGCATAAATTTCAATCCCGTTGCAGTCATATTTTTCCACTGCGGATCGTCGAAACACACCAATTTAATTACCGATATTCCAATGTCGTTTCGTATCAATAAATATTAATTATTTCAACGAAGATTAAGTCTCTCCGCACTGTCCGAGAAATTGCGGGGGTTCGGAACTTGTTTTTTCACCAGAAAACCGAAAAACATCTAAACTTTCTAGGTGTGAGCAGCATATTACAAAAAAATAGCTTCCCACTTTTCCCTCGGAATAAAATGTGTGCGCGCACAGAGTAATTCGAAATTTCCCAATGCGAAGCAGAAATCCGGTTTGGCCAATTAGAATTTATGAGCATAGTGAGCGAAGGGTGAGTTTCGCACGGCAGCAATCGTTACTTAAGATGCAGTAGTATCTTTCGCAAAGTGGGCGTTCCAACCCTTTCTTTCTGGCGGCGTGCCCGATTTAAACTTCTTAAACGATTTCTTAATTCGCCACCCCGGGGGAGTGCTCCCTCGGTGGAACATTTTCGGCCTCGTACAACCCCCTGCAACCCCCATCACCTTCTGCACCCTCCTCTCTCGCCCAGCTCCTCGCGTCTGGCAGTCTCTTAATTTCCAACGGAGTCCTCCCCCTTACACCGCGCCCCTCCCGGTCTCGACGGCGAATGTAATTAATGTTTAGCATCCACGTTATTTGTTTAGTTTCATTTCATTATCTTCGAAGGCGTCGGCTACGACGATTTTATGCAAATAGGCTCGCGGGGAGAGAGAAAGAGGAGAAAGAGACTTCTCCGTGTCCCTCTTTCGACCCTTCTCATCCCTGTTTGGCTACAGCTTTTCCGAACAGGTTTCTTATTGTTACTCCACCTCCATTATCGTCGCACTTCATCCTTCTTACTTCTATTTTTTCTTCTTGCGTATTCTCCCTCTCTTTTTGCTATGCTCGTTTACCAATCGGTGCTCTTATGATTAAGATTCTGATTGGCGACAATAATTCGCACGAATAAATTAAATATATAGAAAACATAAGGGTTTCATAAGGGTTGAAATACTAAACAAACAGATTAGCATTGCAATTAATTCCTTCATCTAGTAGAATGAATATTTCTTGTTGAAAAAAATGTGTAATTACTGAAAGACGAGTTAGTCGACGAAACATCTTTAAATAAATAGAAGGAAGTGGTAGAACGCGGCAACAAATCCGAAATACAAATGATCTCGCCCTAGTTTCAACTTTAAATAATTATTTTGCAGTACTATTTGCAATATTTGTTATGTAAATGGGGAGAGAGAGAGTCCCGTGTCCCTCTTTCGACCCTTCTCATCCCTATTCGGCTGGGGCTTTCCCGAACAGGTTTCTTATTGTTCTTCCACCTCTATTATCGTCGCACTTTATCCTTCCTCTCATTTTTTTTGCTCCTCTCTCCTCTCTCCTTTTGGTCCGGGGGCGTTGTTGTTATTATTGTTATTATTGCGATCGCGACGAAGATCCGCATTATCATTTCCCAAGTCGCTTCGGGTACTCGACGAATAAATATCATTCATAATTCATTCCACTTCTTTGGCGTTCATTAATCCTCTGATTAAATGTATCTCATTACTTAAGAAAGGCCGGGGCCCGGTTTTATAAAAGCGGCAGAACTTCCATTACGAGGCGTGGGTGAAACTCGCGACTGTTTCCTCTCTGTCTCTCTTTCTTCCTTTTCGTACTCCCTTTATCTCCCTCTCTCCTTTATTGTTTTGAATTTAGCAGAGAGAGAGAGAGAGAGAAAGAGTGGCTAATCGAACCCGCCCACCCGCGACGCCTCTTCATCTCTTCGATCTTATTTTCGCTTGTTAATTAGAATCCACCGGTAACGGATACGCGTAATTTACGTGATCGGAATGCGCCATGAATAATTACAGAAGAAGGGCGAAGAGAAAGAAAGAGAGTCCTCGAAGGAAAAAGTAAAATCTTAATCGGAATTCCCGTGGTTTTACCGGCTCGATTTGCAAATAAAATGTTGCCTCGCCCGACGCGCCGAGCAAATTCTTTAATGAAGATGTTACGTGCGCCGTCTCATTACAGTTCTCCTTTTTTTTCTTTTCGATACGACTAAGCGATCACGATTAAACCGTTCTGTTACGTGATGGTTTCTTGAACGAGGAAAAGAAACCTCGCCGCAGAGGCATACGTAACTTATTAAGGAAGAGGCCGGTTGAATTACAGCTAAAAAATTATTCCTTAATTTCTTGATCCCCCACCCCCGCGTTGCAATTAGCCGCATACTTCTACTCGGATTTTGTTCATTTCGGTAATGATATGTATCGTAGATGAAGCAAGCAGAACATAAATATTCTTTCAGAGCGATTGTACCGGGAACCTGTCGCTTATCTTCACTGTTCGAAAAGTATCCTATGAAGAATTTAATGCTAATTAGTTCCTTGTTAAACGACGCAAGGCTCCGGCGCAAGAAGTGAAACTGTGCTTGTTGCTATCGGCCGTATCTTTCGATACTTTTATAAAATCTAATCGGGGAAAAAGTCGAAATGTATTAAATAAATAATTGGTTGCGCAAGCCGCCGGTCGATGAAATAAATAAGACACTTTCTAAATTCGTACTTCCTCCTTGAAATAAAAGGTCTTGTATAATGGAAAGAAAAATTTCCTTGTCGTATCCATTGCGTAGAAACATGTGCAGTAGAAATGCATGAAAAATTTGCATCGATTTGTGTGCAGCACCATAATCTGCCCTTTTCTCGTGCACTTCTTCAATTACCGGAAAATTAGTTATTCCATAATGATGCTGAAAAATTTCATTCATATACTTTCCAAAGGGTTTAATTATTAAAACGATAAGTTGTTACGTAACATTGATTCTAAAAATTTGTTGAACAAAATTGTTGTCTTGAAAATTTCCGATGAAGCTGCACAGTGTTCAAAGATGACAGTTGTAATAAACATGTTTGAAGGATCCGATGGAAAATTAGTTACTTAACGGTGAATATTTATAACAATTTCTGTGGTCCGCTCTAGAGCACCGACCGCATTAAATAACACCGTGCCCATAATTGCGGAGGGGGGGGGGTGGGGGATCGTAGGTATTAAAGCTCCTATCTCGATTTCACTGGATACGCGGAAATATTTCGGGCAATGAGCCGATAAAGAGGAGATAAAACAATTTTGCGAGAGCGCGGTTTTGCAGAAGCTGGAAAGGTCAGCCGATGCGTGACTCTAAATTGAAATACGTGGCGGGAATATGCGGCCGTGGAAGAGATTACGCGGTGGTTACACCGAGTGAAACGCTTTAACACGCACACGCGTCTCGGGTTCTCGCGCGAAATTTACGCGTGCGCACGCTCTCTCTCTCTCTCTCCCTCGCTCTCTCGTCGCAGCCAGTTAATGAGACACATTCACAAAGTTTGCCCTACGCCGAGACGAGTCGATTGTATGCCGAGAATTAGCTTTTCAATACAGCTGGGTCCCGGCCCGGGCGAACTTACGCCACCAAAGTTCGGCTGAATTTAAATACGCCGTCTGGATAAGTCGCAGCCCGCGTTCATTATCTCTCGATCTCTCGTCGCATTCGCTACTTCGCGGCCTGTCCATGAGTGTCAATCCATGTTCCCACTATTGCTCGAATGTCACGCATTTTTTCAATATTATTTACCAGCACGTCAGCATTGAGAAATTCAGCTCTTCCTCAGCTATAAGGCGGCTCAAACGGTAACATACATTATTGAAATAAACCATACGTCATCCTAGAACAGTCCAGATAATTATCTTATGGTTAAATTCGTTGCTCGGACAATGTTATATTTTTTTATAAATTATTTACGTGGTCTTCGCAACTAAGAAATTCATTTATTATACTGTCCAAGAAATTTCAACTTTTTTCATGTTTCCATCTACCTGTTGGTAGATTATATGGAACTATATGGAATTATATGGAAACATTTTTGTTATTGGACAGTGTTATTTTTTCATTCTGGCTGTTCATTCAGCAAAATTTATTTATACATCGCTTAAAATATTCAGACTTCGTTCTAACTGTCCCAGGAGCATAACAACGTCGTGAAATTGTGTCAAAAATTTGACTACGACTTGTAAAAATGTAAAATCGCATAAAATAGGCGGTGTAATGACAATCGACCGTTGCCATGTTAATCTGAGCCCGACGAACCAATTAGATGTTTCGGTTCGCCGTCTGGAGGACACGGTGCGTCGATACGGATCGAACAATTAATTGCGCCATAAAAGTCGTGGCAAATGAAGCCACAAAGCGCGGAAAGAACCTAACAAGGCAGTCATTATCCGCCGATGGTCCCATTAGCAACGAAATCTCTTGGCAAATAGAGGAGAAGAAAGAACGACCAAAATTCGTCCGGCGGGAATTGAAACATGCTCCACCGCTAAACTATTTTCCCTACTTTCCCAATTAACGGCGACCGAGTCTTTCTCTCTCGCTCTCTCGCTCCCTCTCATTCTCTCTCCCTCTCTCTTTGGTCGCGGTGGCACAATTTTCAGCAGGCGACCGCGGCGGTGGCCTGCGTTCCCCTAAATTCGAATGCACGCGGTCGCATGCCTGTGTTTTAAAACCTCGGGGTGCAGAGGTCGCTGAAAACAAAAGGCAAGTTGCAGCGACGCGCAAGTTACTTCGTACGTGGCGGAAACATAACCGACAAAAAGTAAAAACGAGGAAAAAGAACGGGGGTGGAGGAACGAAAAAAAAAGGGAAAGAGGAGGAAGAAAAGCAAAACGAGGAAGGGAGAAGGAAAGAGAGGGAGTGGTGGGAGCGACAGAGGAAAAAAGAGAGAAAGAAGAACGAGAAAGAGGAAGGGATTCGCTGAACCCGGGGCTCCAACGAGCTAACGCTTTTATTATCCGTCGCTTTAATTTAAGCGGCTCTAGTCGCTCCGTCACGGGTCCAGGTGTGAATTAAGCGCAGAATAAGCGAGCACCGCGTATCCACTTTCGGCGCCCACGGCGATGCGCGGAATAATTAAATGTGTGTTTTGATAAACGCAAACGAAACCCGCGACCCTTCGCTCCATTCCGCTCCTCTCCGCTCCGCACGCTCTCCTCGCAAGATACACGCGATTCCTCGACAGGACCCCTGTGTCCTCGAATTTTCGACCGACACTGTAATTTTTTACACTCGACCGTCGTCTTTACTTTCGGTCGTCTTCATGCAAATTGTTTCGCTGCATTCACCATTTTTCCTGACGCTTCTACACCGAATACGTACAAGTTCCTCGATCGTCCAGTCTGCATTCGTCATTTCGTTGAATCTACTTGACGCACTTTAGTTATTCAATTTCTAAATAAAAAAATTACTACATTCTTCAATTTGCATTTGAATGAAAGTATGCACTACATTCTTCAATTTGTATTGCGAACATAACTACTGCAATCTTAAGTTCGTATTATATATTAAAATGGAACAACTATATATATATACTTTAAATACATAATACATATACTTTAAACAAATAAATATATATATTTTAATTGATATTACATTAACTCATTTATATTCGGTTTTGCATGTGAAATAAACACACAAATAATGTTTCACTTATTTTACTTTGATGCAAATATTAGTCGCACATATCATGCGACGTTTCTTATCGACCCTTCCTTGTGGAATTATTGGCACTACCGTATAATGTGCGCCGGCTTTTTGGCCAACAGATGCACGCTCATTGTTTTGTTGAATCTTTTTGATTCATTGTTGCTAGTTCAATTTGTAAATGAACGACTGTGGAAGCGATCGCCTCGCCGGTTGTAATTCATCGGATTTACTGTGCTTTATGTTTTTGTTCGACACGCCACCCCTTTTTTGGAGGTAAGCGTAGTTCGATGCTACCCTTTTCCCGTGGCACTTGAGGATCGTTGCGGAATTAAATGAGTTCTATCCTGCAGTTTTTATTCCGTTTCTGTTAATATCCGTGTTTTTCGTTACAGAATTAACGAACGTTCAAATTCTTCCACATCTTCCGACACATACTTTTCAAAGTTGAACTGTTCTTCTGCCAAATATCTTGTATCGACTTTCGAGGTTTCGCTTTAAAGAAGAAATCTTCAAATCTATGGTGGACTGGGAAAATTATTGTCTCTTATGAGTACATAAATTGAATTGGCAAATTTTTCGAATAGAAAGACCTTCTCCTTGCAATTGGATGCACAGATATTATTTTAAAAAGGAATAAAAAATGACTAAAATAAAACTAAATAGGGGCTCGTAATGCCTAGGATTCACGCTGTAAAACGCGCCTAGGTGAATGGCTGAATGATTTTTCTTCGCGAAGTTATAACACGTATGTAGGAATGATTGCGAAACGAATATTCGCGAACGTTGTGCGGTCTCGTGATTCTTCCCGCGGCGATTTTCGCGGATGTTCACGAGGAGGGTCTTGCGGCATAATTAAATGTGTGTTTTGATAAACGCTCTCGGAGCAGGGCGAGCGGCAAGAAACGGTCGACGAGCCAGCCGCTAGTTCGCGAAACTTTCGTGGAAGTGTCTACACAGCGTCGCAGCGACTGGATCGTCCTCTCCTCGTCTCTATCCTCTTCAGGATCCCGTGGAGAGCGTGCGTGTGTCCTGGATGGTGTTCCTTGTCTTACTTCCGGTTCCCTGTTTCTATCTGCTCTCTCCCTCACTCCCTCTCCGAACCGTCTCTCCCAGACCAGGGCGATAGGGATTTGTGTGTTAGGGGGCCGCTGCGGCGCTGCTCTGGAAACTGCTGATTCGAAATTAACGAAAATTAATTGGCAACGTCGCGATATTAATTCCCGAGATTAATTCCCCAGGACGTAGTGCTAATTGATATCTCCCGGTGCCAGGAGCGAGTGAGAGGATGGGCGGAGGCGGACTGCGGAGAAGGGAGAGATCCGCAGCTTACAACGCAGCTGCACCTGGACCATTCGAATCTTGATAGGACCATGAGTTATCCTTTTTCGATGCAAAAATCGCAACGTCCTGCTGCACGATTCGTGGAGGCCGGGCTTGCACGGATAATCGATTTTAATCTCGCGATTCGATCACACGGATAAGACGGCTGATGTGATACACTCTGCGGGTTACCGGATAATCTGCTGCGCTCGTGCATTCTTTTATTTGGCACTTCTAGATTTGCGCGATACGGGCGTTTTTTTATATATTAATTCGTGATTAGTATTTCTAGTTTGGTTCTGACGTAGAGATACTGTAGGATGTCGAGCCTGGAGAATCGAACAATGACGGTTGAACCAAATAAAAACACGTTTTTTCCGATCTAACAAGTCAGCGACTGGAAAATCCTGTCGATCCATCAACAAGAATAATAAATAAGAAAGAGAAAGCAATAACTTATATATTTTTCGAGATAGGTCAGTCAGGGGTAGTCTTTGGAGAAATTTAAGAGTAGAGACAGTTTTTAACAAGAGAACACGAGCACACGAGACGGAAAGACTTCCGATTAAAGAGTTAAAGAGTTTTTACGATTTGCCGATTTAAATGTATAGTTTAAATATTTAGTAAAAAATTCTCAATTAAATCGAAATTTAACCTTCCTGACTCTACAATACTTCTAGCGACACAAACATATTTTTACTTTCATCTTTTGAACGTTGAAAAATAATTCATTGATAGCTGTATAAGATATATTAGTATAATTTAATAATAATTTGTAATATCAACAGAAGGATGGTTTTTATGGCGTGCCGTATTGAATGTTTGTGGTACCAGTTTTTGGATCTTCAGTGTTCACAGTCTCTACTTTGCAGACACTTGTTGCATTGATGATTTGTGAACGAAATGGGATTGATCATTGTAATTGACTTGTAATTGAGGGCGAACATTTGCCTGTACTTTAACTAGAATATATACGATTCACTGAAATCGTGAACGAGCCTCGTGCAAATAGATTTAATAATAATTAAGAAATAATTGTCCCCGGCTTGACGGTTGTTTAACAGTTTGTCTCTTTCTGCTTGCAGGTCAGTATACTATTCTACGTATTAAAGAGTACAAGTGTGAGGTCTCTAACATGTAAGTAAATAATGTACCTTCATTAGTTCTGATTGCAAAGTATATTATCAATCATTCTTGACAGTGTTCAGAGAAGTCAAATAATCATCTAGATACCAGGTTGAAATGACTCGAATGAAACAGTGAAATATACCGTTTTTCGTTATTCTTTAATGTAATCATTTTTACCACGCTTATATTAGCTTGTCGAGTTGTTGTTGTATGCGTCAAATCTTGAAATCGAATTTTAAACTGAAATTTTCAACATAGCTTAGAACTGGAGGACAATGCAATATTCAAAAACAATTTATTTAAAAGACTGTGCGATTAGAATTTAGACAATATTTTTAAATATTCCCCTTGGCCTCTCGCCGCGCGACGCACGCGCATCGCGTGCAGCGATCCCTACTCCGACTCCGACCCCGCTCCACTGGCCCAATTCGCACCGAAGGAGCTCATTTTACCTATTGGGTTGGTTTGCGTTAGGTCGGGTGGGGGAGCAACAAGGACCGGCGGTTCTGCTCGGTAAGCGGGCCTTACTAAATTCGCTCGATAGTAAAGACTAAAACGTAGAAAATAAAATATATATATATATATATATATATAAAATATAATTATATATATATATATATATATATATATATATATATATATATATATATAAATATATATATAAAATATATATATATATATCTTTTTAAAAACCACGTTTATATTAGAATGCACTAAAAAGGAGAAAATAATATTTTTAGACATTAGTGACCATAAATGAAAGTGTGTAGTGCCAACGAAGATTACGTTAACATAGTTCGGCACTCCACGGTTTTATTTATAGTCACTAATATCTAAAAATATTATTTGCTCCATTTTAGTGAATTCTAATATAAGCGTAGTTTTAAAAAGTCTTTTTATATATTTTTTGACACTGGAATTACTGGACTGGTTCTTTTCCAAATCGAATTGTTAAAGTGGAAAAAATACTTTTGTGGAGAAATATTCAACTATGGCATCTCCAGCTTCTCAGAGAGAGAATGAAGACCGAAATGCAAGTACCTCGATCAGCCCCGGTGATCGAAGAACTCGTTCCAGGTTTCTCGATCGACTCGCGCGGCCGGCGCACGCGAATCCATCATTTACGAATTCGTAATATCGTTGCTGCGGCTCTCGGAGGAGTGGTGGAAAGGAAGGAGCCGTTTCACAAAAGGATTTAATGCTCTCTAGACGAATCAGCGTCCCGCGGTTCATTCACCCCGTGCCGCATAATTATGTGTCTATGGTTTATGGCAACGATGTAACGAACGCGAGCGGGTGCGCTTTCAGACGCTGTAAATTAAAGTTGAGAAAGTGCGCTACGCTGGGCCAGTCATCGCGGCCCGCGCGCGCGTTAATTAAAGCTCATTGTAATAAAGAGCAGTTTTTATTCACTTCCCCTCGTTCAGACCAGCTAGCCGGTCTCTGGCTACCGGCGCGCGGGATATTTTTATGTTTAATTATATTAGGTTTTTACGACTCCCTCTACCCTCACCCCCTCTCCTCGAGCAACCTTCCCCACCGCACAGCCGTCTTCTCTGACGTAAAACGTCTCCTCCAAGTTTTCAACTTTAATTGCCGGACGGTGCTCACGGTTTATCCGACTATAAACACTCGACGCGGAGACACTTTCTTCGATGGAAATCAAGGGACGATCGTCGTCGCCTCGATTCGTCTTCATTAGCCCTCCGCGAGGATTAATTACTGGTCCGGCTCGAGACACCCTGTCTCGCAGAATTCTGCTCTGCTGCCCCCCACCTACCCCTCCACTAGAAAAATTTAGGGCGAGTGTACAGAAAAATCTTTCGCGACAGCCACTTCCGGTTGCTGGATTATTGGGACGCCGTGAAAAGTTTGCTACGTGCTTCGTCTTACGGGAAAGTTCGTTCCTTCGATTGAGGATGGGTTCGGAACAGGTTGGAGTTTCCTTTGGGATAGAGTTTTTTGGGAGTTTTCTCAATTGTTGTGATTAGAACGGCTTAATTGATACAGCCTCAGAAGAGATTTTATTATTTTAATGTATCGATACTCGTTTACGTCAAAATGTTAACTTGTTAGTTTTGCGAATATACAGGTCGTCTCAAAATTCCTTAAACATCCGGAAATTGGAATTTCCTTTGCAAAAATGGCGTCCGTGGCTTTGTTAAAGAGTTATTAACGAAACACACGGATCATTCAGAGTTCAACCTAGACACGCGTTGGCACAGTCAGCCAATTGACAGTTGGCGCGCCGGGCCAATGATTTCTGATTGGTCTGTGTTTTTCGTCAATAACTCCTTTACAAGGCCACGGACGCTATTTTTGCAAAGGAAAATGTTGCTTCAAATCACCTCGAGAATCTCCAATTTCCGGATGTTGAAGGAATTTTGTGATACCCTGTATATTTCGATGGAATGTAGCAGTTTGTATTTTTACGCCATTGAAATGCATACTGGGAATCGTAAAATGTTGCCTCGCTTTTTATGTAATTCTTGTGTCAGAGTATAATTGCATAGTGTTCCGCAGTCTGGTTATAATTAAGTGCTGTAATCAGATGTTATCCTGATAGAGAATGGCGTTAGGTTTAGCAGCAACAGATTCGTAAGTGTTAATGAGACTTTTATGGAAGTGCAGAATAAATAAAACGCGTACAACGACGCAGACTACATTCTATTAACTAGATTTGTAGCACCGAGAAAATTAGTACAGCTTAGAAAAATATTCTTCTTGAATATCGCTGATATTCATTTACGTTGATTTCAATGGTGGTTAGGAATTCAAGGGTGATGTACACTCTTGATAGTACCAGTAGACTGACCAGTCATTATGATGATCATGCGTTGGGCCGAATGGAAAACTCCGGAAAAGTTGGTCATCGGGTGAATCGGCGCGACCGATCGGTACATTTTGAAGTAATAAATTCAGCGGTACCGGTCGATGCTTCCCCGTCAGGTTATGCGCGAAAGTTGAAATTTATGCCTCGGTTGTTTATGATCGCGGAGTGATAAGGGATCTACGGACGCATGACAAATGATCCTGTAATGAAAAGTGAAAGATACTGCGCGCACTGGGCCCGGCTGCATAAATTTCAATGATTTAATGCGTCGCGCGTGCTACGCGTGTCCTCATTGAATACGGATCGATAAAACTTCACCGTGATCGATCCTCCTCGCGAAAAGTCATCGATCTGTGCCTTCGATATTTGCCGGAACAACGACCATCCAGCCTCGAGACGCATACTAACGACAAACCTGATCGTAATTCCTCCTAGGAACTTTTTTTTCAAAGTAAATTAATTAATTGATCAACATTTTTGTCTCAACAATGACTATTTGTACAAGGTGTCGCAGAAATCTTGTACCTCCTTGAAAGAGGTAATTACTGAGATCATTTTAAACAACTTTTTCCTTTGCAAAAATCTTCTCCACAGCATCACTAAGAAGTTATTAACGAAAAACGCGGACCAATCACAACGCGGCTACAGCGGACGAATTTCGGCTCAGCCAATGCCAACGCAACCTGGCGGCAAGTCGCAATCCATTCACTATAGCCGCACCCTGATTGGTTGATGCTTTTCCTTAACAACTCCCGAACGAAATCGCAGAATACATTTTTGCAAAGGAAAAAGTTACTTCAACTGACCTCGGGCATCACCATTTTCAAGAAAGTACAACATTTTTGGCACACACTGTACAGTGCAGTAGTAGTAATCTAATGGCACTTGAATCTCGTGCAGATCAATTCCTTCTACGTATATTTTTTTTCGAACAGTATTAATTACTTCTTAACACTGAACTTCTGACCCGATTGGCACGAAGCTGAGGAAGCCTTTAACTTCTTTCGTGACCCACGTGGAAAGCGTTGTGCAATCGGTTGCGCAAGAATACGTAATAACATTGAAAACTGCGATATTCGAAGAACGATGACAATGTTAATCCTGCTAATTGTCCGCGGTGCTGTGTATGCATATCTATTTATAATAATAATCGTCAACCGACAAAGGATACATCCTGTTTGTGTATTTGCAGACACTGAAGAATATCTTCCCACACTTTCCATGCACTTCCGCTTTAGTTATAAATAATTCCTGCCCTTTCTCTGCAGCATTCTAAACATTTTATCGCAACTGTTAGCAGATAGAATCTCAAATGTTCTCTAGTTAATTATCTTATATTTTAAATAAATACATTAAACTCTCTGCGACACGATTGCAGGGAAATTAAATGTCGCACCTGAAACAGGAAAATGATAGAATTTTTCCTGCGCACGAGGTTCAAAGCAAGAATGTTTCTATACAGTAAAAATGTTTATAGAATATCCTTTTACTAGACTGCGAATGTTTATGCATTCGTAGCTACTACGTATCAATTTACTTACAATTTCTGTACTAAAAGCCTGCGCAACGATAACAACTTTTATCGAATACTGACATTAGGAAGTCTGCATCGAAATGGCGAAAAGTGCGCAAACACCCACAGGCTGCTGATTAATGCAAGAATTAATTCTTCATTCATAAATGCTTAGATGCAGTGTCTGTAAAAGAAACTAGAAAACCATCATACAAAATGAAATTGAAATTTTCGCGGCTATCCTTGGGCAGATAGAAGTTTAATCAATTTTAATAAATATAAAATAACACATGAACGTTCTTAAATTGTCTTAACGTTTTCACTGTTTTAAATTTCAACCCCTGATTTCTGTAATAAATGCATACAATCTACAGTCTATTAATCAGAGTTCGAAAATGTAAGTAGCATAAGCTTGGAGAAGGACCAGTTTAACAGAAATTTTCGCGACTATCCTCGGGCCGAAAGAAGTTTAATCAATTTTAATAAATATAGAATAACACATGGGCGTTCTATTAAATTGTCTTAAAGTTTTCACTGTTTTAAATTTCAACCCCTGATTTCTGTAACAAAGGATAACTGTAATAAATCGAAAATGTAAGTATCATAAGCTAGGAGAAGGATCAGAGTTGAGCAGGAATTGGGCGGCGCAGTTGCGTGGGGAATAGGGTTTGAAAACGCGGCCGAAGATCGGCCACACAACAATGCTTATCGGCGCGGATCGAGAAAACCGGAAAGCGGCAATATCTATTCGCGGGCTCGGTTTCGTCGCATGCCGGGGTTCGGAATAGCGATAATCCTGGTCTGGCCGAGTGACACTGTAATCGTTAGCGAAACGATGTAGTCGTATGGCAGCAATGACCACGTCGTAGCACGGAAATCGTCGTCAGGGCGGTCGATCGATGGCGAATAACGCTGGAAACGCTGGCTAGGCTCCGGTAGGTTAGGTAGGGTGCTTAGGTGTTACAATGATTATCCGAGAGGGACAGCGAAAGGTAATTATGCCCGATAGAATCGGCGGGCGAGAGCGAGACGGCTGGATACTTTGCCGGCCGGAATAAAGAGAGACAGCGGCAGAGAGCTCGCCGCGGCGCCGCGCCGAAGAGAAAGACGGCGAATCCTCGTAATTACCTCGAAGTGAGCTGCTTTCGGCTCACCCGAGCCTTCGAAACTTCGGGAATAAATAGTGTTCCGTATTACTGATCCGACTTTAGGAGGTCAACTCCGAGGACTGCCACGATCGGGAAACTGTTACGTTCGATCCGCCACCGTCGCCTGCGTTTTCAGCATCGACGTATTCATTTTCGCCGTCGAACCAATCCTTACAACTATCCCAGTACTCTCTGCTAGCCTCTTCTGCTCGCTTAATTGCCTATTGTGTTCTACTTTTTGTCTGTAGCTTGTGGATTTTAATTTGGAGATGTGTTTACTCGAAAGTTCATCTCCTGAAACCTAATTTTATCTTACGTATGAACGTGTTCATAGTCTTTCATAGCCTTTTAAGCTGGCTTAATTGTTTATTGTGATCGTGTTTGTTGTGAGACAATTTGGAACCAGTAATCTCCATGTATATGTAATAATTCCTCAGAAGTTAAGTTCCTGAAGTCTAATTTTATCTTACATTAGGAGATAAAAGTGTCCGACAGTAAGGTAGTATTATATATATTTGAGTGTTCATATTATTCTTATCCTACAACTAGGCCGAACTCTTTTTATATTTCGAGAATCCGTTTCCGCCGGCATTAAATATGTTCCCGCGCCCCTATGCGGGATAGAAATAGCCAAACCCGAGGAGTATCATTAAAATAAGATGGAAATACTGAAATTATATGAATTTTCCATTACTTACATTATCGCGATAAAATGTATATACCTTTATCAATTGCAACATCTGTGAAATTGGTTAGCTCCGCGAAGAAAACGGAATTATTGCCAATCGAATTCATCGAATTCAGCACGGTGCTACGTTAATTACACGCAAATACCGCGCCTTTAAAATAATTTCCCATTAACCTCATTCACGGCGGTACTTGTAACGTCGCAGCAAGGAATACGATGCAACCGATCGAGCTTCTAAATATGAAAATTCATCCAAGAATACGTGAGAATAGCCGAATGATCATGAGAAAGGAATGACCCGGTTTCCGTCCCACGGGGGAGAAATATTTTCATCGTTCGAGGGTTAATCAATTTTAGCTCTGACCAGCTTTCTCATCCTGTCTCCTCTCCTTCTCTCAATTTCTTTCTCTCTCTTTCTCTATCTCTTCGTGTTTCTCTTTTCATCTTTCCACCTGGTTCTCACCGCGAACACGTTCCACCGAGCATGCTGTACCGTTTAGCTTTCTTTGCAAAATATCGCATACTGCGAATTCCAGTGGCGCTGTACGTACACTCTATGGTGAAATCGGTGTTCCGAGCGAACCTGCGTTAACGGTACCGCATGTCGGCCGTGGAAAAAATTGGTTTTCCCAAGGTGTCGGGCCGAAGACACCAAAAAGAGGAGGAACGGTCAAGAAGTCCGGTGTTTCACATTTTATTACAGCTTAATATCCTGAATTTTAATTGAGTTGTACGGCTAAACTATTCTTTGAACATCACGCGACAAACCAAGTAAGTTTGGACTTACAATACCCAGTACAGTATTCTATCCATAGTTGTCCCAAAAGTCTGACCTGTAAATGTCCTAGATTTATCCCCACTACTGCGCGGTGTACCCCTTAAGGTGTACCGCCTAATCAGAATTTCCAACTTCTCTATTTTCCATTATATTTTTATGGGACTTCGATGAAAATATTTCTGTAATTTTTCTAATTAAAATCATACCAAACATGATATAATTCCGATGATATTTACTTGTATAATACACAATTAAAGTTTCGGGCACAAGGAAGGACAGTTTTTCTTTCCCATGCGGTATCCTTCTTAGCGCCCGTAACTTTATATATCATCGGAATTATATCACATTTGGTATGATTTTAATCAGAAAAATGCACAAATATGGTTAACGAAGTCCCACTATAAAATAATGGAAAATAAAGAAGTTGGAAATTTAGATTAGCTATGTTTACAGCTGTCCTTCTCTACGTTCGGCAAAAAGTCAAAGAATAATATCCCTGACGCATAAATGTTCCTCGGATGACCCGTGCTGGGGACTCATATAGATAAAATACTATACTATTTTCTATATAAATTCTCAAAAATTGTCTTATAATCAGGGCGTCGAGTTAGGCAAGCCCGTAAGTGAATGTTAACGATTGCAAATGATTCAAGCGAAATGGTTGTCGGCGTCGGTAATGGGATTCTTTACGAGGCGATTATTGACCCGTTTTCCTAGTCGTAGAAAACCAATGACAGCGGAGAACGCCGCTTCGACGCGAACTATAAAAGGCGCCGAACTTCTTCATCTTCTCTCGTCTCTGTCTCCTTCTATCTTTCTCTTTCGCCTTGCCTCCACTTTCTCTATCTCTCCGTTTTCTCCACCGCTCTCAACCCCGTCTGTCGTCGGTTAAGATTTAATCCGTTAATCTATTCCCGTAATAAGGAATCCATAATGAGTCGAAGCAGAAGACTGTACGGGGTGGTCCTGAAACGCGACCATAGATTTTGACACACAGTCTTCTATTCTAGTAGCAGGATCAATCGCGGGCTCAAGGTCGATTCGCTTTCTCGGCTGTGATATGGTGTCCTGTAATTGAACTAAAATTAATCTAGGTCAATTCATTAAATATTTACTGATTCAGGGAAGACTCGCTGGATTATGTGCCGGCATTTTTAGAACCGGAGTTAATTTTTTAGAAAGCTTTATAAATAGCTATTGAGTAACTTTCGTCAGGTATATTCGACTGTCTTTGGTCTTGGTGGGTAGTGCACTTGGGTCAATTAAAAATTTTCTGTATTTTTTCCTCAGCACTTTCTCCACTGAAAAAACAAAAATTGGTGTACACAGATTATTCATTCAATCCCAATTAAATGAATTTTCAATATAACGGAAAAATAACAATTTTTATAAGAATTACAGTTGACATACAAAATACAGAATGAATCGAGGACATGTAAAGAGTATTAATTCCACAATGCGACGTTAAACAAATTGCTAGTTTCAGCAAGACGAATGTCGACATTTCGCAAACCGCGGTTTCTTAATACGCTATCCGGCGGCGATTAATTAACCGCCTCTTAAAAACCGACGATTAACAGCGAGGGATTTCTTAATGATTTTTTCAGTAGCGAAAGAAATTTCAATCGCGAACCAACGAGTCACGTCCAGCAACGTGATTCAACAATTTCCTCCAGGATCATTATTTCAAGGAAAAATCGCCGAGCTAGTTTCTGATATGGCACAGTCATTGAGAAAGCTTATTAACCTCCAGCCTTGTAATATCGAGTCTGACGAAGATTTTGTAATGAATACAAATATTGTTCGCTGACTCCTGAAATTAAGTACCACTCGTCTGTTTTTCATAATTTATCTTTGGAATAATTGTCGAACATGAAGAGAAAATTTCCTACATAATTAACAGAAACATGTACATACAGAGTCGTAAGATAGTGTTCTCGTTTCTGCTTTACACATTGAATCTACAATTTTCCTAACACTTTTCTTTGACTTGGAAATTCGAGCAAACATTACAGAACACCCTGTATCGTTTCTGGAAAAGGGTTCCCGGTGTCTCAGTTACGCGGCAGCGAGGTGAACAGAAGAGACAGAGAGAAAGAGTGGGCGGATAGGTTGAGGGGGTGGCAAGGTGGTGGGGAAAGGGGTTGGGTGGCAGAGGGAGAGCGGTGGGCGCAGGAAGTAGGGTGATAGAATTGGTGGGGAGGGCAAGGGTATGGTAGGGGGTTAATTAAGCCGTCCTAATATAACTTCTCCTCGGCCCCCGAGTTATCGAGTATTATTCCGCAAATGTGTCGACCTCAAAGACAATGCCATTCCGGGAAAATTTATTTGTGTCGCTGTACACTGCCATCTCCACCTCCTCGAAACAAACCCGACGAAACTTCTGCCAGCCCGCGCAACTTAATTAAACCGACCGTGGCCTCGGTCCTGCACGAAGTGTCGAGCTCTATGCTCGTTGCTCCTTTTTTCCTTCGTCCGCCAGTTCGCAGCACCGCGACGATTTCCGTTCCCTGCCTAGGCGATGTTTTGCCACCTCTTTATCGAACACACCATTCTTTCCGTTCTTCTGGATCTTGTAATTATGCTATGCATTGCTATCGACGCCTATGCCGGCCTGATAGGATAGTTTATTATTATTTATTATTATTACAGTATTTTAGCCATTAAAGGTCCCAAAAGTGTCTGACCTGTAAATGTCCCAGATCTATCCCCACTACTGCGGGGTATATCCCCTTGAGGGACGACGAAACTCAAGAGACTTCGGCGCCGAGAAGTATGACATTATGCTAAATTTCTAAATTCTTTATTTTTCATTATTTTTCTATGGAACTTTCACCTTCATATTCGTTGCATTTTTCTAATGCAAAATGATACCAAATATTATATAATTCCGATGATATTTATGTGTGTAATAGACAATTAAAGTTTCGAGCGCAAGGAAGGACAGTCGCCGGCAAGCTCTCTCTTTCTTTCCGATACGCAATCCTTTCTCGCGCCCGTAACTTTATTTGTCTATTACACAAGTAAATATCATCGGAATTATATCATATTTGGTATGATTTTAATTAGAAAAATGCCATAAATATGATCATCGAAGTCCTATAAAAAAATAATGGAAAATAAAGAAATAGGAAATTTAGATTAGCTATTTACGATCTTTGTATTTCATCTTCTTTGTATTTCTTCTAAATGTTTGGTCAATTTAAGGGCAATATTTATGAGAAAGTAAAGAGTTTCTTCACAATTAAGATCACCTTGAACTTTTGAAAGTAAATGGGACAGATTGTGTATGAATATTTGTTTGCATTATTATGTATAGCGTACAAGTCTGTCGCGGTGAAAGGGCTAATAATTTTAACAAATAGGATACTAATTATTTGAAGTCTTGTACCATTCTAAATCGTTTCCACTCATTCACGTGATAGATGCATAAACCCAGCAGTCTAGTAATTACGGTAAACGGAGTGCTAATGAGACCCGAAACAGTTCCCGGAATTGGTCTCAGCAAAATTAGCGATCGACATGACTGGCGCAGGGGATCGAGTGTTGAACGTGGCTCGAATTACGGCTTCAGGGTGTACGATCTGGCCAGGATCGCCGGCATTGTTGCTCTGTCGGCCATCACGTTCGTTGCAGTAATTATGTGCTGACGTTTTCCTCGGTAACGTCCAAGTCAACCGCCGTGAAGACGCTTCCCAGAAGTCATCAGCGGCCGCTCCGCACATGTTAAGAGATCCACTTGTCGTGCGTCGTGAAGGAACAGAGTGGTGGTACGGCTTCAAGATAGAGGGGGGGCTAGGAGGGATAAAGGGGGGAGTCGAGGAATAAATTATTATTACCCTGGCAAATCCGGTCAATCTCGTGGACCGACTCCAATGCGCAACGATGACGACCAACGCCAGCAATCGGCGCAATGGAGATGCATGGGAGTCCGTTAATCCTCTGCGGAGAATGTTCCGACACTTGACATTTCCTTTAATAATGGCGTCTTTATACGATGAACCGCAAGTTCAAGTTGACCGTTTGAACAACAGGGTGAGGACCGTTCTTCTCAAGTGGAATTTTTCTGTGGAATTCGCGCGACTCGGCCTGGGTTCATTACTGCCACGGATTAATGAATCACTGACCTGCTTGCTGCTCCCGGAGATTATTGACACCGAAATTAACGGATTCTCTGAGCAATTGTTGTAATTAGACTGGCCGTTCTTTCTGCAAATTATTGCTTTCGCGCGTGGCGTGATAGTAGTCTGTTCCTACATTTCCTAGTGGATTGTTTGGTGAGCAACAACTCTGCGCGTAACTGCATACAGTTTCGATATCGTTGAGTCTAATTTGAGTGTGATTTAATTGTAGACTTTGACTGGAATAATAAACTTGGTACTCGATCAACTATCGAAATAGAGGGTAATAACTTACCACGCAATTCAATTGAAACGAGAAAGAGTGCAGAAAGTACGAACACGAGAATTTTCACCGAAATCTCAAGAAATTTTTAGGAGGTTCGTACATTGGAAATTTTCGAGTAGAATAAAACCGCAATACATATGTTCCACATTTGATCAATGTTTGTGTTTTGCTTCTATTTCAAAAATTCTACCGACTACAGCCGAACGAAGATCTTAACAATGATTCAAATGAAATGCGAACGAATCTGCATCGACACATCGTGAATTGGTTAAAAACGGGGTGGGGTGGAATGTCGGCTAAAAAGAAAGGCTGCAGTCGTAAATTGGCAAAGTTCGGATAAAGTTAGCGGGTAAAGGAATGACATTATACCGAGAGAGTGATAGAGAGTGGGAGAGAAGACTTATTATACACATTGACCGATTTCCGTGCAGTCCTTGAGTTACACAATCCGGAGCCAAGTAAGATCATTAGCAGATGCCTCGGTGTTAATGAGCGTAATTCTAGATGTTCCAGCGATACTAGACACCACTCGCGGTTCTCTCTGCTAAGACGATTATTCGCGCTACATTGTGCGGAGCCGACAGTAACCGAGACTACGGTCATAAGTAGGTACCGGTCAATATAGTTCGCGAGGAAAAAGGTTAATCGGTCCCGCGGTTTCTCCATTATCATCGCCAAGGCTGCGAAACGTGACTATCAATGTCGAATCAATTTTCTGTTCTCCGTTCAAGGCGATGCCCGCACCACGGATTAACTGCATCTTATTTCCCGATGTGTAAACAACAGATTCATTGTTTTAATCATGCTTCTTTGCGCTGTCACGTGGACACACGGGGTGACACACGTGCTGGATCAACTTCGTAATTGTTCAAATCACATGGGTACATACTTAGCATCTTCATTTTCATTGTTAGAACGAAATTCATTAGAGCCTAGGAATTCAAAATGAACGTTGCGACATCTTGAGACGGTATTATGAACTGTTCCGACATTCATTAATGGACTGTAGATTTTACTCGTTAATAAGGAAAATTTCGAAAACAGTGAACGAATTCGAAGAATTTAAGAATATATTATTTTCAACTGTTCGAAATTAATTGAACAGAGAATACTGTCAGTCGCATTCGATGCTTGTTAATTATACTGATACGAGCTTATTAGTTGGACAAACTACTGAAGAAAATAAAATGTATTACCTTCTTTAATGAGGCACACATTATGTAATTGTAGTAATTAGGAAACTGAGTACGTACACGTCGAACGAAGAAGAGCATAAAAGTGTTTAGAATCATTGCCAAAATTTCTATTCGACTTCGTTTACCAGCAGAGACAAATGAAAGGTCGGCGTGGTTTATATCAGCGAACGTTTCACCGTGTTACGGCTTAAACGAGTTCCAACCGAAGCGGAATTACGGTTCAGCCGCGTCCCCAAGCAAACGAGGGGGCCATAGTGTCGCGAATCGAGCCGTGTAGGCCTCGTGCAGCCGAGAAATTAAAAAGTGAGAGACGACGAAGACGACCAAGAAGAACAACAAGAATAAGTCGAGGCAACACGGGGCTTTCGTTCTTTAGAATCGCGTGCACGCGTGCCTTTGCGAGTTCGCCGGCCGACGACTATGTGAAAACGTCAAAGAGCGGAATAATGTTAGCCAGTAGGAGAGGCTAAGGGGTGGGGGGAGAGGGGGCGTGCTGGTTGGGACTTTATTAGATCGCGTCGAGAGGCAAAGTCTCACGGCATGGCAAAGTGTCGCGCGAGTCTTCAGCTTTCACGTCGAAATCCGTCGGAAAACGGCGTGGGATGAGTGACGAAACTGCCGTCGGGGTCGAAGGGGGTGCGCGTTGAAATTCTCCGGCTTGCCAAAAATCAAAGAGATGGAAATTAACTCGCGCTAGGCACCGTTGCGAGATTAGCTAATGCGATTCTACGCCGTGTGCCCGAGCACCGTGGCAGACGATAATTATTCAACGACAAACGCGTCAACTGCCGCGAGACACCGCTATCGCGCGCGTCTTTCGTTCACGAAAGAAATTTGATAGCCCCTCGTGTCTCCATGAATAGGAAACCGAAGTCTTTCTCGGCTGAATAACGACAGGACATTATAGATTAACACATTTCCTACCGATCGTTCCACCGAAGTCTTTCTCGGCTGAATAACGACAGGACATTATAGATTAACACATTTCCTACCGATCGTTCAACCCGCCAACTTCCAGAAAGGTGTGATAGCTATCAGTATTCCAAATAAAACCAAAAAAACAACGATCGTAACAATTTCCATTACCGTGAACACGATAACGTGAACACAGTAAATTAGATGCCGAGTCCAGGAAAGGTGTGACAGGAGATACCCATCGTCACCGTCACCGAAATCCATCGTCCACCTCTAGCCGCCCTTAGACCGTCCGAACGTTCAGGAACGCGGTCCGATCGTTTATCAATTGTAATTATTGAACATCGCGCGAGCGTCGCCTAATTTCCACAGATCGAACGAGAACAGGCTTGGCTTAGGGGTCGGGCTGGTCTCGTCGTTCTGATGAACGTAGGCCAGAATGACACTCTTGGTAATCTCCCCGCTATCGCCGGCCCTTCCGCTGTCGTTTCCAACCAACGATCCCACGGAGTATGGGGCACAGGAGGGGCGGGAGGGAGCCGCGATGCCTCACGGTACGATCGATCATTCGGCAGGCCTCATAATTAGCAATTAACTATATCCATTAGTCGGTGATATAATTACCATGTGCTCCTAGTACCGACGCTTAACCCGCCGTCTGCACGGCACGGGCGGACGTTACGAGGGGCTGATTTTCGCGGCATTAGCAGGTACATCACGATAATTATACGATCGATTATTCTAGGAGACCAGAAGGGGGGCCCCGGAGACGAAGAGTAGGGGATGAAAATTGCTCCCTACGTCCCCGCGCCGTGTAGTCTAGTAAACTTGGCTGGCTTCGACTCGAATCGATCCACCCTATTTTCGATAATTCAAGGTCCCCGGGTCTGCCAGTCTCCGATTCGCCAGCCTTCCTCGTTTTCGACTGTCCTCGACACTGACCACGCAAAAACCAGACACTGACGAGCCACACACTACATATTACGCGTTATCCTTGCACTGACGTATCAACGCTAAAACTACCGAGCTCTAAACAAGACTATATTCCCAATTGTTTCAAATTTTTTCTTCGCATCCTGTAGTAGATTAGTTTATGTTATCGGCGCACAGGTTCGATCGAAAAGTCAAAAACAAAGCGATTTTGTAATTTATACAATTTTTCTCAACGTTTCGATCCAAGTATGGATTATCTTCAAGAGAAATATTGCGTCTGAAAAATATTGAATGTTGTACCAAGTGTTTCACAAGGTCAATGATAACCACAAAATTATTTTTCACCGTGTTTGCTATATATGAAGTGTCTAGTAAATTAATTGTTCTAACTTCTCAAGAATATTCAAGTCGTAGGACCGGTTAATGGTGTGCAAATATCACTGATTCACCGTGTGGGAAAAATAGAACTCGAACTCTTTTGCACTCGAGTGATTACCAGGTGTATTAGATTACCATTTCTGTAACGGGGGTATTATAACATCCCTGTCTATGGTCTCAATTTTTTCGAACTTTTCTTAATAGCGTTTAATTACAGATACACATGGTAACGAATCGATCCACCCTATTTTCAATAATTCATGGTTCCCTGTACTGGAAGTCCCCGATTCGCCAGCCTTCGTTGTTCTCGACTGCCCCCAACGTTGACCGTGCAAAAAACAGACATTACAGCTAGGGATAGCCGACCATGCTCGCAGTTCTTCGAACTTCTGAATTGCATTTAACGATTCGCGAATTACCGATGGTAGGGTAAACGTACCCTACTTCGGGGTACGGCCAGTAGTTAGACTCCCTGAAACGAATTGCTTAAAAATGAATAACTACTAACAATCTCTTGCATATTTGAATGATCATATTCTTGCAATGCACACATTCGTGTCCCCATACAAAACATTTCGAAAATAGCATATCATCACGTTGATTGCCACGAGAATTTCGTACGTTATCAACGTGTTTGGTCTATGCGAATCATTATGTATGAAGTGAATTTAATCTTGCTGCAGTCCTCGACTGAATTGCACGTTTCGCTTGAGAACAAGAAACCGGGTATGTTTATTGCATCTTGAACGAAATGAGAAAGAGGAAAACCTGTGAATAGGTTAAATTAAGAACTGAAGAACACAGCTAACGATAATCAATAGCAATAGAAGTCGGTACTATTCGCTCATTCATCGTTCCAGCCATCGAGAAAACGGTTAAGTGGAATAGCCCCTGCTGCAGATTTAGTGTAAGACACTCGTCTACTTGAACGTCCATTTGGTCTTCTCTATCTAATAACGAGTATTCCCGTTGTATTAGACGTACAATACAAAATCCGGTTAACATTCGACTGACCCTCGCAGTAAGACATTCGACGGTGTAGATCGATAGTTCGAGGAGTTATTAACCCTCGTCT
Source organism: Lasioglossum vierecki (assembly GCA_028455595.1). Taxonomy (NCBI): domain Eukaryota; kingdom Metazoa; phylum Arthropoda; class Insecta; order Hymenoptera; family Halictidae; genus Lasioglossum; species Lasioglossum vierecki. The sequence goes on from CM052338.1 coordinate 6,098,518, forward strand.
GGTCGTTTTCGCCAGTCGGACGGCCAACCTGCTGTTAATACGAGGCGCTGACTATGTGCGTGTGTCTTCTTCTTTCGCGAGGTACGCGTCGAAATGAAATTTAATCACCGAAGGAGTTAGCCGGGGTGGCGACGCGTGTGCAGGCGAATTAGCCGCACGAGACACGGGTAGTTCACACACGGGGGTGGAAAGGTAGAACAGAGAGAGAGAGAGAGAGAGAAGAGGGTGAGAGAGAGGAGAGTAGAGCAGGCAGGCCCGGGGTGAAAGTTTCTGCGCCGGTAATTATTATCGTGGGATTGGTATAACCGTTGATTATGGCTATTATAAACTGTCGGGCAAATATAAGAAGGTAGGGCGGCTGCCGGATGGTCGGACTTGCCCGTTTCGCGTTGCTGGTTTCGCGTAGCGTTTCTCGCGAATGAGTGAACGAGCGAGCGAGCGAGCGAGCAAGCTGTTAGGTGGAGTTGGAATTAGCGGGCTAGGATCGGCCTAGAACTATCTTGGATACCGCTGATTGCGGAATTAGAATTTATATGGATACCCGCACGCGAGCCAGTGGCTCTCAATTTTGCCCCGGTGCTGCCGCCGCCGCCGGGGGGTGGAAATGAGCCCCGTGATACGGACGATCTGTTTTCGGGGCCGCGGTTGGTTTACGATTAATTCTAAAAGCTCTCGATATACCACTTAATTCGGGCAACGATATCACCGATTAACGTCCAGCAATGATGTGGCGCCTACATTGCCCCGCCTCCGGCGACCAGCTCGCCAATTCACTCAAAACCATCTCCCTCTACCCTCGACCACCCCCGCATACCAACCCTTCCCGCCACCTGCCCTGTCAGCTCACCCCTTCCGCCCACACACCGTTTTCACCCCAGTCGACTCATCCGTCCTCTTCCACCTCCACCTCCTCTTCCTCTTCGTCCTCTGCTACCACCCTCTTTTTCCGCCCGTTTTGCCCGTCGCACGCAATGAAATTACTACGCGTCCCATGAAAATAATCTAATTGAATAACGCGTCGTTATCATTTTTGCGAAATAACCATGAGGGTAGACCTTGATCATGATTTCGCCGCCGAATATGCCAATGTTCGGGGAATCGGTAATTGCGAGACGCGGCGCATGATCGAGCTCGATTATTGCTGCTCGAGGACTGTTCGTGGACCTGTGGCCTTCCGGTGTCTTGGGGATTCGGGGGATGTAAGGGGTCACTTATTTTTTCACTATAGGATTTCGGGTTAATCTTTTATTTTATGTTGGATTGTCAAGGAGCTTGGACGACTGTCAGCAAAGAATTAAAATTTACTAGTAGAATGGGTAAGCCTCGGTCAGACACAGCAGCTGATTTAATTTGATATTATTCCTATAAATTTAATAAATCTAATTCAATTCTAAATATGTGGCGACGTGGCACTTAACATACTGAAGAGAGGAACAAAAATCTGGAATATCGTTTGCCGGAATTTTCACTGAAGCTGCCGAGAGAAGAACAGAATTTCCCGGAAACAATCAGACAATCTCCGGCAGGATCAAAGTCGAGAAACGTTTCGATCTTCGGGCGTACACAGTGTCCGGTTTCTGGCGGGGTTGTACAGAATCCCTGAGGATCTGGTAGGCTCGCCAGCTGATTAGACACCGACCGGCTTGAATAATATTTGTCGTCGACTTTCTTCGCGGGGAGAGAAATCCGCACCACGTTCGATTCTCCTATGCATATGTAAAAGCCGTGCCCGGCACTCGAATTGATGAAATTCCCAACATTAATTGTATCACAATGGTAATTGAATCTGCGGAGCGCCGTCTATTTGAACAATAGTTGGTTATATTATGTAGATTTGCCGTCGTAGCCTCGGTACCCCGCCATCCAGCTTGCCCCCTCTTCGTCTTCTCTCGCCACTCGCCTTCCCCCGAATACCCACACCCCTTATTCTCCACCAACACCCCCCGTCTTCCCGTTACCTTCAGTATTCCGGGAGACCCCCCTTTTCACCCCTCTCCGAAAGCCCCTAACCTATCCAACGACGACGGTTGCCGCAGCACCGGCTGGCTGTTTAAACACAGACGATATCAGAACTACCAGAATTAACGTACGGAGTTAGCACGGGTTAGGTGCCTCGACTACGGTCGCCATTATCATAATTGCACGTGGAGTTCCTTCGGCGAAACTCGGCTGACCTGTCGCAATGGGAATAGACGATGATCTCTTCGGTGACCCGGAATCCGAAGACACCGAGAACCCGCGATCCTCGAAGAACCCCAGTGGACTTCTGAGATTCTTGGTCATTTTTAGGCAGCCGGTTTTCCTTGTGCGCCGGCTGAAGGGCTGTCGGGGAAAGAGGATGGGTTAGAAGATGATCTATTTCGAACCGGGGTTAGGGGATGAGGTCTAGGGAAAATGGAACGGAAGGCGATAATGAACTTGCTTCTGTCTGGACTCGTTTAGAGGATCATGCAAACTAGCAACCTGGTTTTGTCAGCTTTAGGAAGTGTTACTAGACGCTTAAACAGAACTTGTCTCTAAAAACTGAGCAACCAAATGACACAATTGATAATCCGCTAGATACTAGAATTTTCATAGATACGGACACCTTCGAAACAAGTTGTTAACGGCACGAATGAAGTAGAATCTAAGCGAAAACTTTCAATTCACTGAAGAACACAAAGTCCTTAGGCGTCATTACAATTCTCATTTTACCGTAATGTACCCAATTGCAACTGCAGCAAGCGCATAAAATCCGCAGTCCAGCGATCTTCAACCAGATCCTCGCATAACAATGTCGCAGCTGTGCGAATGATAAACCGTAGGACAGTGTATTTCGTTCTAGAATGAGAGTCACTGTCTCGCTAAGGATTCCTTTATCACGGCAAATAAAGTTGCAAAGGCTTTCAGGCTGGCCGTTCCCTCCATCGAAGGAGGGCTGCCCGCTCGTAAAAGTGATACGCCTCTATTACACCTGCGGAACGTCGCATTTTATAATCGTAGAGATTAAGATCGCTCCCCTGGTAACTGTGTTTCGTTCTCGGATCATTATGTTCCCTGATACTGCAACATTGAACGCGGTGCCTTCTTTGCTATGTCATTTCTGCGAGGTTCAGTTAACACTAGAACTACCGGACCAGTCAAAATGACTGGTGCAAACTTTTTTCGATTAGAAATATTAAACGTATAAATATGTTTCTTTGAGAACGAAATCTAAATAAATAAAATATTGTCATTATTAGAAGGCAATGTATGCCAACTGCGTTTAGTGCTCGGTAGTTCTAGTGTTAATAAGTGAGAGACCCCTCCTTCAGCTTTTGCTTCGAGAATAGCTGCAGGACTTTCGTTACATGGATATTTTCTATGCAAGAACACCATGGTTATATTCATTCGAATTAAAAATTTTATTAAACAGAATTTTTGAGACAGCTAATTGTAAGAACCACGAATGAAACCATCATGTGCGGTATCATGATTGAAAGACAGTCAAGCCGCCAGGTATGTGTGCTCGTCGCACTCGTAGGTTCACACCTTCGCTAATCGGCCACGTTGGGACTATCAGGGACGGTTCGAGCGTGTGCCATGATATGCCCTGGGTGACGGCGGAGGGACGAACCTGTGACGATATTAGGGACGTGTTAGGTTTGCCGAGGGATCCCTCCGGGGACAACAAAAGGACCACACGCACCGGGACGTACCAATGAACAACGGTATATTGCGCTGAAATTGCTCTTGACCGGCAACTCGCCAAAATCTTTAATCCTCTTTCGCCTGATCTTCCATTTAAACTCTGCACAAGATTTTTCCTTCTCGACCAAAAATTGCCGACTTCGTCATTTCACTAACGCGGCCATTCAAACAATACTCTTGAATCAAAAAGAAAAATATTCGTACCTTGTAGCCTCAACAAGGCATTCTAGACACACGTCTAAAAATCAATAAAAACCATTTAGCACGCAAGCTCCGAACAACGCGGTATTGTCTGAACCTCGACGATTTAAAAAGATCAAACTAAAAATATAATTGTAAAATCATCCTCTAAAAACTCCCCAGTTTATCAGACCAAATTCTTTCCAGAATTAACGCGATCAGCACCATAAAATGATTTCGTTTGGCAATCTCGTAATTATATCCAGTATCATTGGCGCCGGTTCCGGAGCCGCATCTAGGGTTCTAATCCCGGGGAATCTCAGAAGTTGAATCGCGCATTGATTCGCCTGGGTTCCAGGGAATAATTAAAAGACGGAGCTTAGGTGCGCGGCCGCGTCTACAAGCCAGCATTAGCGGTTGCCTGTGGGGGTTGGTTTGCGGGGGTGGCACACGGCCTTTATAGGTGAAGGGGAGGGGAGACGGTAAGCTACGTATGTACGGCATCGTGGCGGAGAGGCTGGTGAGCATCGGATCCGAATTTCGAGAATTCCTGTAGCTTTTAACGCCCATCCCGGGGCGCATCGGCCCCGAACTCGTGTTAGGCCGGGGTCAGTCGACGTACGATCGCCCCCGATGTGCACGGACTTTGCTCGGTGGCGATGGTGTTCTCCCACTGCTGAGTTGGTAGCCCTGGCTGGCTGTGCCTGCCTGCCACCACCTCATTTGAATTTCTAATTAGGAAACCTCCATGCAATTATTGGATTAATGTAAATTACGAGAGCTGGCTCGGTCTCCGCCACCGCTACCGCTACCGCCGCACAAGGGTGGAGCTGTCTCTCTTCCACCCCTCGCAACTCCCTTCCATCCCCGTGTCCTTCCTCGAGGACTCTCGGTCTCTCTCCTACGCTCTCTACCCGGCTCCCTTCTTCTCCCTCCATCTCTCCAGCAATCGCTCCATATCTCTCCGTCTTTCCGTGACAGTTGCTCCCTCTCTCTCTCTCTCTCTCTCTCTCGTCGTTCAACCCCTTATCGTTCCTCCTTTACCTTCACTGTCTGTTTCCGTCTCTCTTCCACTCGTGCTTTACTCTCTGTTTCTCTCTCTCTCGCCACTCTCGGCTTCTCTCTTACTCTTCGCTCCTCCTGCTCCCATTTCCCCGACCACCCTTTCCTTCGTGTCTCTGTCTCTCTCACCCCGAACTCGGGGGTTGGGGATAATTAAAATCCGTTGATTAATATGTAAATTTAATAAGATTACTGTTCTAGGAATGCCCGGTGCAGACAAGCGGCTGTACCGCGACTCCTTGTATCGGGGAACGAGGGGCCCGTGTCTGTTGTAGCGTTTGATTGTCATTCGACCGGACAAGCCTCGGATTTCTTACGAGTCTTCTTCTTCTTTCGCGCACAGCGGCGGCCCGGTCCCGCGTAAACAGGAAACGCGGATCGCTTTTTAAGGTTGAACTTTTTTGCGGATTGTTGGATCGGATCTAGCATGCTTATTCATTGGATTCCTTCGCTCGGTGTCCGGCCTGTGGTTTGTTGCTTTGATCGGAGCTATTTATCTAAAAAATGTTCCCTTATCCGAGCATATTAACATCGATACTCACGCGAGATCTCAATTAAACCACCCCTTGAACCATTGAAGACACTATCCCCGAAACCTATCCCGCGAATCGCCGACAGAAGATTTCCATTCACATTTCGCGCATCAGAAGATCGCAACCGCCGTAAGCGACGGCCCGCACCCCGCGCGGGGGTGGTAAAAAGCGACAAAGAGCAACGGAGGGAAGAGGGTGAGAAGAGGGATGGAAGGTAGACTGGGGAGGACTCGCGAGCGACAGGCAATTTTTGTTCCTGCGTAAGCTAAAAATACAATTTGAAAAATCCAACAATACCGGCCAATTCGCAGGAAAATGCGCCAGTCATCCGAACGCCGTCGGTATTGTTCGCCGGCTGGACACAATGCGCCCGATTGGCGGTCCCGGATTTTTACAACATTCGCGACTTTTTCCGCATTCGCCCTCCCCCTCCCCTCCCCTCCGCCCCACAGTATTCGCGAACCTGCTGGCAGGCCAGCCAGGCGAACCACCTTTTTTGTTTCCTTTCGGCGCTCCTTTTTTTCCGACGACGCTCGGTTTGCCGCACGCGCGCGGCTCGCGCGCCAAAACCGAGCGTAATCGTCGCGAAATTTGCATACCGGAGCCGGAAAGTGGCTACGCTGATTTTTCCAGAGCTAGGCCGCGCGTTCCTTTTTTTTAACCCCCGCGCGGCCTGTCGAGCCGGGATTATCCGCAAAAACCGGTGGATCCTGCGAAACTGTGAGTGTCCTGCGACCACGACCCCTCTCTCTCTCTCTCTCTCTCTCTCTCCGCACAGGACCTTCTACGACGCCCACGTGCACCGACCTTTTTCGCTTTCAAACAGCTCCGGGGATTCGTTTATTAACCCTCCGACCTCCCGCGCGAGCAGAATCAAGCAGTCGTACGAATTTTTAATTGCATCGCGACGACGTCACGTTCCACGGACGGATCGTCGTGATTAGCGGAATTGTGTTGTGAGAAAGTTGTAACGAGATGGGGGTCAATTAACGGATTTTCTACGGCGTCGTGCGCGTAACCACGGCAATTTTTCGACGGGGAATTTTTAATTCGCTACGCCGGGTGATCTTTTGATCGCTGCCGGTGCTGCCAGCCTCGATCTCCAATTCAGACGGTTGGTGCTATTTTGTTTGCGATTGTCTGAAAAATCACGTTTCGCTCGGTTCATTTGTGCAATGCAAAGCGGTAGATTGATTATTTCCGTTTCCGTGGATTTGTTTAATCGATTCGAACGCCGAGTGGGACGAATAGACAAAAATTAATTCTTTCTTCGAATGTCCTAACAACGTCTACCAACGCAACACGCGCGTTATAGAAATAATCCAATTTCTAAAACGTCTACTTCGCCGAACGAACAAACACGCGACGATTTATTTACGTCGTATAAACACCGAAAAATGTATGCATGTTTGCGCAAACATGTCGGTCGCCTCGCGACAACGGAAAATATCAATCGCACGGGTCAGCCAACGATTGCCTCGTGCATTCTGCATCCTAGTCAATAATCGAGAACCCGAATCATTCAACAAACATGGCCGATGCGGTCCGGTTTGATTCAATATTGTAGATAATCCGGAACTTCAGATGGTCAGGGAGCGCTTGTGCACGATGATTCCGAACAGGATTTTATCAATGGCAGAGATCTGCAACGTGTTCCGAGGATCTCGGAGCAGCGGCATAGAGGGATTCATTATTTTTAATTAAACAAAACAATAATACGCTTATTAATTGATTAATTAAGCATACGGTAGGCATTACACCGTTCCATCAACGCCAGGGCACCCGGTTAATCCTCGGGTTCGATCCTTTGGAGGCCCGACGCTTATTACGCCCGACTTTTACACCAGGAGCTTTCTGTTCGAGCGACGCATGAAAAGAGATACGGAGAGTGAGAGGGAGAGAGCAGCGCAACAAATAAAAAAAAAGTTCGTTCGCCCTGGTATCATTGTGTTTGTCCGGTCGGCCGTGATCGTGACGCGGGTTTTATCAATACGCCGTATTCGGCGGGATAATAGCCTGACTTTTTGCCCGCGCACTGCGTCCCAGGACTTCCCCATCGATCGTAAATTTAATGAAGTTGTATCAGTTATCGAGCGGCCGCCGCCTTTTTTCCTTGCAAATTCAATAATTAATTTCGCGATTTAGCGTGCCCGAGCTCGCCCGCCGCTGATCCATGCCGCTGCCCGCGAATCGAGCATCCTCCGCTCCCCTTATCCGCCATCGTTGATAAAGAATTTTTTAATCGACGTATGAGCAATTGTCTATCCTCGTACGTCCCTCCGCCATTTTTCTTTTTAAATTGTTATAACAGTGAAACAGATGTTAGAGATTCACGAAGACGTCGTTTCCGTTTTTGCAGTGCAGTTTCAGCAGAGATGCGTATATTATGTAGAGATTTTATGGATTGATAGTTCGTCGGGATCTGTTGGAATTATAATGTTCGTTCGAGGATTTAATTATACAATTAAATGCGTTTTACAATCGTTTGCTTAGCGCTCTGATTACAGCTCGGTATGTTTTTATAGTTAAGTGCTTCCCGATGGGACTTCGCGATCGAACGTTCATCTTTTTCACGTTCGATCGACAGGTTGTATCAATTTATAATGCATTTGATACTTGCTTCCGCATTATATCCATCGATTTTATTACGGCAAATATTGATTCGGTTAAACTCGTTTGTCTTTTACGTTAACTCTTTAAAGCTCGATGGGCTGATACCGTGGAAATTTCTTAATAGCTTCGTGAAATTTTTGCTTTAACCGACTTTTTCACGCGGTCAAGCATAACCCTGTTATACGCAAAGAGAACTGCAAGTATTTGTACAAGAAATTATGGTCGAGAAATCTTTCACTCGTGCGTCGAAGGGTTAGAAAGTTCCATGATAATCGATAAAGGCGAAACGATTTATGGCGCAAATTACCGAAGAAAAATCCGTGAATACATTAAAATCGATCGAAGACACGTCGAGCGCTTTCACGCTGGTCAAACAGCGTACACGAAGTGCGGGATCTTAAGTCTCGGCGTAGCCTATTACAGTCTGTTTACCTGGCTGCGCTGTCCTTCTATCAGAATTATTAATGCCGCGACAAACATTTTTAACAAAAGATCCGGCCGCGAAAACCCGGCGACAAGGTACCATCTCGCACGAGCTACACCTGGACAACAACCGGGAAAAATAACGGGAGGCGGCGCTGCATACAATTGCAGTCTCAGTGCGCTATAATGCATCGTCTCTGAGAGAGAAAGAGAGAATGCAAAGTTTCAGAGAAATTCTAACCGAATTCTACAAAACAGTATAGTTGTTAATACCTAGATAATATTAAGTAGTGGCGCACACAGTGAAAGGGGGTCAGAGGGTCAGAGTTTTGGATCGAACCTGTGCGCCGATATCATAAACTAATTTCTGAAAATAAAATAAATTGAAAATAATGGTAACGTGGACGAGGTTCGAGGTGGTCGTAAGGGAATTTCCAAAGGGTGCCGGTGCGGGTGAAGAGTGCATAAACTTCCCGTGACGCAATGCAACGGCGGCGAAGGCACAAAACCGGCGTGCGGCGCAACTTGCGGCGGCGAATGCGCGATATAAAACGCCTTTGTCTTGCAAAAACCCGCAGACGTATATCATGCGAGGCCAGGCCACCACCGGGCATTGTTTCACTCTCGCATAATTACTGCGAGTCACGTTTTAAAGTTGAATTTCACCTAAATAAAGCTTAATGTTATTATCGCGGCCACCGGCGAGCCGCCATTATGAGCTGGTTACAGTCTCAAACGTCATTGTGCGCCGCCGCGCGTGATCGTTTTCGCGATATTAAGGCGAAACGACGTTTTTCCACTGTTTTTCACATCGCCGGATCCGAGAACGCCAACCTCCGGTCCCGTAACCAGCGCGATCGACGTTAATTAGATGCACACCCGCGCTCACTGTTGGAAAAAACTACCTTCACGCACACACGTCGCCCGGCGAATGCCTGTGCTCGGCGTTAACTTTATGGGTTAACTTACACACCAACCCTCCACCAGCGACAATTAGACGCCGCAACTTCTAATACCGCGAACAATAATGATAGTAATAGCCGCTTAATGACGCGGCGATTAACGCTGCACGCTGGTTTCTGAAAGACGCATTGCGTGGCATCGTGACGAACGTGAAGGGGAAACTACCCCCTATCGCGGAATCGGAACTGAATTTGCAAACCCGGTGTTCGGTGTGTTTTTGGAGGCCTGGAATAGCTAAGTTCCACCAACGAAACTTTTTTATTCTGTTCGATAACGGTGAAGTTATACGTCAAATGCATTTATGGTCTCTAAAAATGTTGAAATAATGCTGGAGTATTCGACAGAATTTAAATAAGGATATTTACTACCGCTTTCCTCTTCAAACGGAGCGTGTACGTAAACAAATGCTTTTTATAAACACGTGGGACCCCCTGCATCATTAATTTACAACAGCTCATTTGCTGTACGAAACCTGAACAAAACAACTGCACATGTTGAATAAATTAATTTCGCTCTCCCCGTTTCCTTTTTACGTGCAGTCGAAAAGTTGCAAAGCTTTGGCAGCATTCGCTGCGAGGAAATTGATTAAAAGACACGCGAAAAGTTTAAGTAAATCGTTAACAATCAGTCCGGCCGATTGTTCCTTTGCACAGCGAGCGCGTGGAAAAACCGGCCTTTGAAGAACGTGAAAGAGCGACGACTTTTCATGTGCAGCGACCTAATAACATTAATAATGCGCACACATTCGTTACCGCGTATCAATCCGGTGGGAAAATTTCAACCACGGAACAGTAACTTCTTGAAATCACGACTTGCAAACGGCACAACGGGGTTTGTGGTTTACAATCGGACACCCGTTAGAGATCAAACCGAGCAAAGCGAACGGCGGCGACCGGGCAAAGTATCCGCGCGATAGTTTTAATAGTATTAATTCTACGCGGAATTACTTTGCCGGTGAACAGTAATGAGGTGGCTCGTGAAACGTCGGCGTAACGAGTCGGTTAAACGCGGGCCACGCTTAGCCCTTTATTGTTGTCTACGAAAAAATAAAAGCGGCAAAGCCCCGTCAATGGGAAATTTTCTTTCCCAGCACATTTCTAATTACAGAATTCGAGCGACCCATTGGAACGCGTTCGCGGAAGTAGGCCGCAAAAGGACGTGTCAGAAATTACGCGAAACTCTCCCGTTTCTCCTCTCGTCCCCCCCTCCAAATTTTATTTCTTTCGCGGAAGCGAATTTAATTAAAACGATGTCCATACAGAAGTTTCTTTTTTCGCAACGTTCCCCACTCCGGCCTCGAGGTGGCCGACTACACCAGGGCCGCCTTAATTAATTACAGAATATAAACGCAAGTCCCCGCGCCATCTTGCCGAACGGTTACTTACCGGAAAAAAAGTTAATCAGACACGATCGGATGAATTTCTGAGAAACTTGAAGTAGCCGCGCTGATGAAGGGACGGGCTCATAAATGGCCAATCGGAATTGTTAATGTGAACTTGATTGGAAAATTTTGGTCTTGCACTTTTCTATTTTCTTTTTTTTTAGAAATACATATTTCAGAAATACAGTTTTATGTGTTTCCTGTACCCCGCAATTGAATCCGACAATTTCTATTCGCTTTCTACGGTTTCTTGAAAAGTGTCTGCACTTGAATCACACGTTTCAGTGTAGGGATACACGGGAATTCGTTGATCCGAATGCGAACCGATCGCCGGCATTTATCGCGGCCATCACCATCCACTCGCGACACTTCCTTTTTCCACGACGACGCGGAGGGGTGAATCAGTGGCAAACGCATAACGCGTAATTACTGTTCATCGAGCGGTGCAGGGAACGTTTATGTGCTAGCCGTGTAACGTCCAGTTATACACGGTCCTCGATAGTCGTCATTTACAGGGACGTCGCGCGGCGGACGTTGGATACCGCCAGCCGAGTATTTATGAATCGACGGCCGCATTAGGGATATTGCTTAACAATAGCGACACGACTGAAGGACCGGCGTGAACAGCTGTTATTTTCAAACGCGTTATCGCCCGGCCAAGTAGTCATTGCGAAATTGCCCGACACTCTCGTTCCCCAGGCTTGTTCAACAGAAATCTCACAGAGTCTGTTCACGGGAGAGCCTGTGGAACGCGGAACGTGATCGTGGCGAATTAAGTGCGATATCTTACCAATGACTCCTGTTGCCGCTGGCAATAACAAGCACTATACCACCTCCTAATCGCAGACACCACTATAGGTAGGCCGTTCTCGCGGCTTGGTGTGATCTAATAGAAAAGCTGTGACAATGCCCGAGACGCAGATATATTGTTTCTCTTACTCCGACGCGAGAGTACCACATAAAATTTCGTAGGACATTGTGCAACGAAATCCTGAACCGATGTGTCATGCGCTCTAGTTCTGTTTGCTTTAATCGGCCGATTTCTGGGGGAAATTCGTTTGGCGCGTGCAGGGAAATGTGCATTTCTGTGATTGAAACAATTCGGCGTAATCTATCCGTCGAAGTTTCAGACACGATTCAAATATTATTTCAGGAAGAACAAAATTTCTGAGATGCGTGAGATGTAAACCGAAATGGCGTGTTAGGATTAAGAAACTACTCCGAATAATTCGATCTTTATTAATTCGGAGCCAACAAAATTATCCGAAGACTTAGGAATCCTTAAAAGCAACGTTTCCAAGGATCGTGGCTATTTTTCAAGACTCGGACTCATCTTTTCAGATTCGTTTGGCGCGTGCAGGAAAATGTGCATTTCTGTGGTCGAAACAATCCGACGTAATCTATTCGACGAACATTCAGACACGATTCAAAAATTATTTCAGGAAGAACAAAATTTCTGAGATGCGTGAGATGTAAACCGAAATGGCGTGTTAGGATTAAGAAACTACTCCGAATAATTCGATCTTGATTCATTAAAAGCCAACAAAATTATCCGAAGACTTAGGAATCCTTAAAAGCAACGTTTCCAAGAATCGTGGCCATTTTTCAAGACTCGGACTCATCTTTTCAGATTCGTTTGGCGCGTGCAGGGAAATGTGCATTTCTGTGATTGAAACAATCCGGCGTAATCTATCCGACGAAGTTTCAGACACGATTCAAATATTATTTCAGGAAAAACGAAATTTCTGAGATGCGTGAGATGTAAATCTAAATGGCGTGTTAGGATTAAGAAACTACTCCCAATAATTCGATCTTGATTAATTAGAAGCCAACAAAATTATCCGAAGACTTAGGAATCCTTAAAAGCAACGTTTCCAAGGATCGTGGCCATTTTTCAAGACTCGGACAATCCTTTGGCCGCTGAATTCTCTGAAAAATTGAACCGGTCCGTAGACACGGGCACGGGAAATTTGTTTATCGGCATGCGAGCGTCCGGCGCATTAATACGCGGCCCGTCAGCGATAACCATTCTCAATATCCATAATTATTATCAGCGGCGGGAGCCGTTGGCAGCCACGGCGCGGCCTGCACCACGTGACTCGTTTCCGTCGAAATAAAATGACAACGTTCATTTGCAAATGCGCGAAAGTGCATTATTTTTATTGGGTTTGTTAGTAGCCGAATCACGGGTCGGTGTACGCGTGTGCGTGTGCGTCGGTTGCACAGGGTGCGGGGCCGGGTATGTGCATGCGTGTCGGTTGTGCGTGTCGTTACACATGCGAGGAACGGGACGATGGTGTGCGTGCGAACGCACGCGTCAGCTTCGTTCTACAACGACGGCTAAAGGGAGTGTGACAGATTCGCTGGGGGAATACCGGCTGCCGATGAATTTTTTTTTCCTTTCCTCTTTTTTCCTTGCTGCCCGACCCCCCGCCACCGCGATTTTTTTTGTCGCAGCGGGTTGCTCGATCCCCGGAGAAAAACTGCGTCGATGTTTGGCAACGATTCTGTCCTATCGAATCGATGTGTCATAGGAATTTATCTTTCTTCGCAGAACAAACCCCGGGCCACGAGACTCTTTTTACCTCGTCGAACAATTACTCTGTTTAAGCAAGCGTGATTTCGAGCCGAGATCGAATTTTCGAAATTCTCTGTGCGTCACTCTGTATGTGTGTGTGTGTGTGTGCGTGTGTGTGTGGGTCTTTGTCTGTGACTGTGTCTGTTTTTCTTTGGTTTTTTCCATCGACAAAACCGGTGTATTTTTGATAGAACGCTCGGAAGCTGCAGCAGGCCGAGTTACGCTTACCTGTTCGCCTATCAATTTTTTTTCCAATTCTAGTATCGAGTTTTGTGCAACTAGATGAAGAGATGGTTCCGTACATTTCGCCACGGTATTCAATTTATTTTTCTAATTGCAGTGCCGTGTTCTGCGCGCAATTCTCCGGGGGAAACACTTGCTGTGCGAATGCATCGATTCTTTAGAGATCATGTTATTTCCATTAATAATTATGAGCTAATTCTTTCGTTGGGTTTCGGGAACTTGTGTTCGTCCATCTACCCCGTAACTGTTGCCGACGACAATTGCTCAAATGTCCAAATAACTCAGCACAAACAGAATGCTCGGCATAAGCTGGCCGAACAAAATGCCAAAAACGGAAATTTAGGTTAAGTGGAGAAAACTCGGAATCGTTCTATCATTACGTGGGCGTGTAAGGGTTGACAAGTGTCCGGTAGCCTTAACGAGGATCCAAAAAGAGAGAACGGGAGATGGCGAGAGATAGACACCGGCCGTGCAGTTTCGGTTGACGGCTTATATTTCGCGAGCAGTCGATTTTAATAAACCCGATGTAAACGGCGCTCTAGCCCCTTCCCTTTGTGGAGGAAGTTTCCGGGAGACCGCGCCGATTTTTAAATATAGTGTGCCGTAGGTTTGGGCACCAATGGGAGGAGAGTCTGGGTGGCGAACCTGCACCACCGTCAAAGCTTTTCGCAAGCGTTCTCTCCGCTTGCCTCGCTGATCCACGAAAAAGGCTCGCCATCCGTGGAATCTTTTGTTTATAATTTTTTTGATCATTACCCAACAGGCAACTAATTCTGCCCGGCGGGTGCATTCAAAATTTATCGGCGGCGCGACAAAACGCACCCTCCAATATTTTTTTATCTCTCGCCCCGTATCTCTTTCTCTCTCTCTTTCTCTTTTCCCCGTTGTCAACCCTGGCCTCTGCATCCGCGACCCTTTCCCTCTGTATGCGGTTCGGCTTTCTCTTCTTTTCCCTGTCCCGTTCGTTCGCTCTTTCAAGCACACCCCTTTCCCAAACCCCGTTCTACCCCTTCGGTTTTCTGGCCGCCCCCTCTGCTCTCCCCCCTGTCGAACACCCACCCCCTATTGGACACCGTTCAAAGGGTATTCAGAGTCGAAGGTCCGGAAATGGTTCGGTGAAAAAACAGGTAGACAGAGTTAGGCACTTGTTTGTCCAAGAGGATCCATCGGGGCATCGTGATTTTCCAAAAATTGAAATCCGTCCATCGGCTCGCGAACGGTGCATGTGCATCTTTTATCTCCGCTCAGCTAATTACACGTTTCCAAACGTACGCGACCGATGGGAAGTAATTTTCGATGCTCGACGCACAGCAGACTTCCTGCATGCTAGCGCCCCATTTTCGATGGTGGCCGATCACCATAATGGATGGTGACTTAGTGTCATTTCGCGGGTGGACAATGGGGTCGAACTGTTCTCGTTCGGTTCCGGAAATTTTCTACTGTGGATCATTCAATTACTAGTCAATCATTATTATTAAACTTCGATATCTCATTCTCAGTACGTCAACGCAGATGGAACCAACGTCTTGATGGCGAACAATGTATAGTTTATTTTTCTGAGACCTATATGTTTCATTCGTTTAGTTTCTGAATAGGTTCCACGGTAATCGTACTTCCACTACTTGTTATCCTGAATTACCAGCGACTCATTAACTTATTATTAAACCTCAACGTGACCCATATGTAGGGCACGGGATTATAAACACGTTGATGATAAAAGTGTGAAATATAATTCGATCGTGCATGTTATACATTTACAATGCGCTAGCGATAAAACACACACCGCAGGAAGTGTAATCAATGATTTATTCCATTTCCGATCAAAATAGAATCTTCAAATGTATTCAGCCTCAATCCTTCGCTTCTGTTCAATCGAAATACAATTCTCTTTGACTATTATGAATAATTCAGATACACGATAAAAATAGATACGATCTTTCTAATAGGCAACAATTAAGATCACACAGGCTGTGATCGTTGATTGCTGAAATCTCAAAATTAATATATCCACGAGGATGACCGGTGTACAACGAGTAACAACATCGATAACGACAATAATAATAAAGCTTTATTTAAATTGGCCTTCGCAGAGGCTGTGATCGGCCAATAATAGAGCGTCGTCTGCCAGTGAAGCAGACCGGACGGTCGGCTGACCGAACCGTCACGCGGGCGACATCAAAAAATTTCATAACCCCGTAAATATTTCCAAATGGAGCGGTATTTGTTACACCGTCGAATAAAACGCATTTTTCCCGGCAGTAACTAATTGAGGCCGCGTGACAGCGAGCCCGAAAAACGCATCGGACCGCGCGAGTCCGTTCCTTTGATCGTTCCTCTCATTTTCCGGGGTGCACACATAATTATCACCGTTTAACCGTTCCATAATCGAAAAATGTCTCCACTGTTGCGTTTTGTTCGGTGGGCCGGCACGCTTTTCAGAGGTAATAAACTCTGGTGGGGCAGAGAGCCTCGTCAAAGAAAGCGACACCACGCGAGCACCGTTAATGAGACGCGCTTACACCCGATTCCGAGGCATATTTAAAAGGGTAAAACAGAAAGAGAACGAAAGAGAGAGAGAGAGAGAGAGAGACCGAGTGAGAGTAAAACGTAAAAAAGGCTAGCATTCAGAGATCGTTGGTGTTGGAGCCGCGAGCGAAACCGGGGCCACAGTAGAAGTAATGTGTTTAGACGCGAGCATTTTTATCGCACTATACCCCCGCTTGTCCTCCCTCTCCCCATCCCCCGGCTCAAAGCTTTTGTTGTTTCCAATGCTTTATGTGAATTGCACTGTAAAATCTCATTATAGTCGTGTGCAATGCGTCCATTATATCCCGTGCCAGAAACATTTTTCCCCAACCCGATTTTCCCCCTTTTTTCCGGCCGCCACCCCCTCTCTTTCTCTCACTCGCTCCCTCTGCCCGTTTCTGTCTCTCGCTGTCTCTCTCTGGATTGCTGGTTCGCTAGCGCTTTTTTTCCCATTCGTAGCGAAACATTCCCTAAATTTATTCGTTCGTGCGACGCGCCACGGTCTAATTTGTTTCGGCAGAGAACAACGCTCACTGCGCACGACGATGGAGGCTAATTACCCCGAGCCGGTTCATCCGATCGGTGTCCGATTTCGTCTCGGATACGGCAGCCGATTCGATGCGACGCGATGTTGCGATCCACGCTTTTTTCCGCCTCGATCTTCCGGCATTCTGGCTTTTTTCATGGCGACGGGAATCGCGAGCGAGCGGCCACTGTTCGCTGGTCGTTAAACGAACACCCCCGGTCGAACAATGTTCAAAGAGGCAACATTTGGAAACCTGTCGATCCGGATCCGACGGGGCTCTATGACGAAGCGATTTTCGTCGGCTCCGAAAGTCACGACGGGTGTCCTTTAAATTAGTTCGCACTGGATCTGCGTTCATTCGGACCTGTTCGCAATAAATTTGCCGAATTTCTGCGCAGGTGTATCGGTTGTTGCAGATCAAATTGGATTTTTCGAATCGAATGGAAATTTCGTTCACTTGCTGAGGATTGTTTCAACATTTAAATGAAACGAAAATACTGTTGGAAATTTGCATTTGACGTTAGACAAACACGTATAGTTCTTAAAATGAAGAAATGATAGAGAACTGCTAAAGTCCAATGCAAATAATTTTATTTAATACAATTGTAAGATCGAAGTCAAATCAAGTCTTTTCATTTGAAAAACTCTAAAGTTTGAATAAAAACAAATCTGACGATTTCCACATTTATGAAGAAATGATAAAGAACTGCTAAAGTTCAATGAAAATATTTCGATTGTAAAATCGAGTCATTTTATTTGACAAACTCTAAAGTTTGAATAAAAACAAATCCGACGATTTCCACATTTATGAAGAAATGATAGATAACTGCTGAAGTTCAATGAAAATAATTTTAATTAACACAATTGTAAGATCCAAGTAAAATCGAGTCATTTTATTTGACAAACTCTGATGTTTGAATAAAAATAAATCCGACGATTTCCAGATTTATTGGATATTAAGGAGACGATTAATTGGCAAGAAAATTAATGAAAATTCTCACGGCGATCGCGCGCCATAGTGAGCAGTCTTTCCGCAACAAAGAGAAACCTCAGCTCGTCGAACAGATTACATTCCATCGATCTGGCCTCGCAGCGATGCGAGAGAGATAGAGAGAGAGAGCCGAGATCGTGTCCACTTGGAAAAGCACGGGTAGATACAAATGACGATACATCATCGAGTCATTATTAAGCAGAAAGAAAGCCGGCTGAATAAAAGTACAGGACAAACCGTTAAGCTCGGGGCCCGGCAAAGCGACTCGGGAGGTTAATGGCGCGTCGTTGCGTATTCCAGCGGTGTTTGTTTCCTCGCAGTTGGCAATAAACTAAGATAAATGAATGTCCGTAGGCTAGGCCACTATTATTCCTTCGCTCGCTGCTTACATTAAGTTGCCCCGCATTAACGGCGATACGGAATGTATCGCGCCCATTACAAGCTCGAATTCCCGATCGAATCCGTTCGCCTCGGTCTACAGGGGGATCCGGCAGCCAAGGCTTCTTCAGGAACACGAAATTTAGGAGGTCGGTCTGCACGATCCACTCATTCCCAGTGACCAAGCAAAACAGGAAACGAAAACAAGAAGCAAATGGTAACTCTTTGATTCCGGGAGCCTCGAACATCGGGCTGTCCAGGGAACAGACTAATTGATCGATACTGAAATTCCCGGCAAGCACTAAGAAGTCAAATATATCGTTATTATATTAGTTCAGAGGCAGAAAACAAATTTAAAAACAAAATTAAAATTACACAAATGCAAATTTTAACAATCTTCTATTTTTACTACTAAATACAATCATACACACGTTCAAAGATTTCGCACTGAGTAGAGATGATCGCAATGATTTCAACAAATAACTTCTTGAAATATTTTACGATAAGATTACAAGATCAACTTGTAAAATTCACGTATTTTTCCACATAATTATTTCAAGGTATTTGATGAGGAGCTCATTGTCTAAAATTATTTTCGATTCGTGTGTTTGAGCTTGGGCGATGCTCTTTCGCTTTCCTTCGCAATTGAAAAACAAGAAAATTGATGGTGTGTCGCATAGATAAATTATTGTATTGGGTTGGCACTATGTGCAATATAGAGATTTAAATAAGAATTGGTTAGAGAGACCAGGGTGCGCGCGCAGATCAGGTAACGCGGCAAGATTGATTTCAATGTTTAAGACGTAACGACCGTTGTCATAATTAATAAAAGAAAGCGTTGTCAATGTTCTCGCGTTAAGAAAATGTTATATATATTTGAATAGTTTTGTTATATTCAATATCGTTGTTAAAAGAATAATAAAAATTAATTTACATTGATTAAATGCAGTGTGATGTAATGTATGAGTAATAACATCAAGTAAAGATCCACAACAAAAATACATACCAAAACGAATGGAGTATGGATTGCAAACCGGTGCGTCCAGCCGCGCAAAGGAGATCGCACCTTAAGAATGATTTCAGAGTTGGTGAGAATTGAACATTGCAAGTAGCGTGACTGATCGTCGCCGACGGTTGCAAGAATGTTCCGCCGGCGTCGTTTCCGCCTCTTGTTCGAATGGTTTTGGCAAGAGGGTTGCTAAAACGACGGGAAGCGTAGTCGCCAAGCGTCGGCGTCGGCGGCGGCGGCGGCAAGCGCGCGTCGTCGTAAGAAGCTGTTAATCTTCGGTAATAAACTGTATTTTCATTATAATACGGCATGAATATGCAACGGCGATAATGGCCTTAATATCCCGGCATGCATCTTCCTGTGCTTTACGAGCTGAGCCTCCTCCGCCGGAATTTGAGGCGTACTCACAGTGGATTTTGCGACGACATTACTGGCACTGTGTGCCCTCAAGGAGCTCGGCCCTCCTTAGCCCGATGGATTCGCGGCTTCTCGGTCGACGTTTTGCGACTGCGAACGAAATCGTAACCGTTTCTCCACGGTTGGTTATCGTGACGCCCACGTTCGCAAACGTAAACGACGACGCTTCGGGGACGCACAAAACTGAAACGCACAATGCCAACCGACACCGTTACTTCGAAGCTCCCGTCGTTTCGCCGTGCCGTGAAACCGCTGATGAAATAGTGCCAACGAGACACTCGAAAGAATTGTTTCGCGCGGTTTAATCCCGCTCCCTTTGTCAGCGGAAAGCTATATTCAATAGGGAACGCCAAGATAACTGTCTTCGCCCATTATGCTCCCACACTCGCGCGAAATTTTCATTACATATTCCCGTACACGTGGCTGTCGTTCCTAAACAGACTCTGAGAATTCTTGTGGATTAAAAGATGTATACTAAGTTTGATTGCTGACAATGATAGTTCTAATTTTTACTCGTGTCTGTTTTAACCGACTGTTCAACTCTCAGGTTTAAAACGTGTATACGTTTTTTGGGACACCATGTGTATCAGAGTGGGTTAGAAAATTGTCAAATTTATCAGAATAATTAAAAATTACTAATTCAGAAACTCGAGAATTGCCACACTAAGTTTTTGGCATTTTATGAGGTACATAAAATTTTTCTCTGAATAATTTTAACGTGTGTAATATGACGCAGCAATGTTCATTAAAATTTAATTAATCTCTAGAGACTAGTTCTGACATATTGGCGTTTACATAAAATGTTTTTTCAAGTTTGACAGCTGACAATGATAGTTCTAATTTTTACTCATGTCAGCTTTAACCGAGTGCTTAACTCTCAGGTTTAAAATGTGTACACATTTTTTGAAACACCGTGTATATCAGGGTGGGTTAGAAAATTGTCAAATGGACCAAAATAATTAAAAATGAGTAATTCAGAAACTCGAGAATTGCCGCACTAAATTTTTGGCATTTTATGAGGTGCATAAAATTTTTCTCGGAATAATTTTAACCTGTGTAATATGATGTAACAATGCTCATTAAAATTTAATTAATTTCTACAGACTAGTTCTGACATATCGGCGTTTACATAAAATGTTTTTTCAAACATCTGCACTGTAGATGAATCGACAAAGTACCGACTTCGTTAAAGGTGATTACACTTCCGGATATTTATTTTCTTTCGAGTCCCGATGTTTCCTTCGCTGTTAGCAGCGCGGTGCCTTGACAATACCGTTTAGGCGCGTTGTATTCCCTACGTGCGGAGGGCGAGCATTCACGGGTTTCCGTTTATCCACCATACATAAGTAATTAATTCTATGACTTGCTTGTGTGTGTGTGTGTGTGTGTGTGTGTGCCAAGTGACGCGAGAGGGAGGGTTGACGGAGGCTTACCGAATAGCAAATAAGAGGGACTGTGGGACAGATTACCGAATAATTAAGACGTCCTTATAAATTTCTGATCCTTTTAATTTCCGAAATTCTCTGGGATTGATTCCTTCCACTATTCCAGTTAAGCGATACAGACGGTGTAGTCGTTTTCACTGGCAATGAACAGGCGAGACGAACGGTTCCTCGATGTTCCATCGTCATCTTAAAATTGTGCTTATCTTTCGACGCGGCCACTAAAGACGCCCGACTCGTCCGAGTCAGCCGTTTCATTCTCCGAAAATTCTCCCATCAGCACACTTACGTGTCGTACGCGAGAATTCTACTTTATTTGTTTTTTTACGTTCATTGTCGATCCAACAAGTATCATAGGTTTACGAGATTGAGAGAACGAGAGAAGTTAATTTTTAAGCATTCAAGGCATCTATAATTTGTTTATATTTAATGAATTTTTGTCGATCGAAATATTAAGATAATTGAAAATGATTTTATCGGTGCACGGTTCGATCAAACTCTACACACTTCTTATTAAAAATTAAACATTTTTATTAGCAAACGTGGTCTCAAATGATTCGAATCCGAATCGAAACGTTTGGGTATTCTTGCAAATTAGCTATAGTGTGTAGAGTTTGATCGAACCGTGCACCGATAAAATCATTTCCAATTATTTGTAGATATTCTTACACATTTATAACATCTGAAAATTTGTTAAATAAAACCAATCCAGTCAGAAAATTTTTATTTTCCATAAAGACGGAATGGACACGTCCTAAAACCACAAACCCAATCAACACATTCTCGACGCGTGCACCCAGCGAAGGGGTCAATACGAATGAGTTACAACTTCCAAGACAGTTCAAACTAGACCAAGAAAAGGCCGCTACTCTGTCATTTGCAGAACACATCCGCTCTATAGACGATTCAGGTCATCGGCAACAGTCTCGCATTGAGAAGCGGCCGTCCACATCGAACCACCGCAACATAGTCTTTTCGTCGGGATCCGAAAACTGGAGCACAAGAACGACTTGAGGAAGCGCGCCGGAGGTTAATTCCCAATCAGCTTGGAATTAGATTACGGAATCGTTCCGAAAAACTGTGGGTGTCCGCTCCTCACCTGCAATTCGGTCTTCCCCACCTTCACAGTCTTAATTCCAGCCTTGCAGCAAGAGAGAAGCGGAGAACAAGGGGATGCTGGGGGTGGGTTGAGCAGCGAAACGCTATAGAGTTTCCGTTTACGTACCGTAAATAAGTAAATAATTCATTCTCTGACTCGCTTGGCAAGTGGCACAAGGAGTGAGCGTGTCCTGGAAGATGACGGTGGAAGAGGTGGAGAGAGAAGAGGAGAGAGAGAAAGACCTCGGAGCGCCGTTGAAGACTGCGACTGGGGACGATGTGGGGATGGAAAGACGGGGGTGGTTCTGAGGGGGGGGGGGAAGGAGGACGGGAGAAGGGATGAAATCTGCATAATATCGGTAATGCTCAAAATGCGAGTCGCGTAGCTACCTGCCTTGCTTACCCCGCGCGCCGCTCCACAGTCGCGTCAACTAAAACTTAATTATAATTAATTAATGCGACTGCTAACTGTGGCGGCCGGACAAGTATTGACCCGACACGCGACGCTCGGCCGTTTCTGATTCTCCGAGACTCAACTCGATCTGTTCCTTTTCCTCCGCCCCCGCGCTTGGTGTCATCAACCGGCTGACGCGGCAGATTTCGAGTCTTAATTCCGTATTCGGACGCCGCGAAGCTTCGGCCAGAATCTCTCTCTTACTTCATCACTGTCTCTCTCTCTCTCTCTCTCTCTCTCTCTCTCTCTCTCTCTCTCGTTCTCTCCTTTCTCGACCGTCTCCGCGAGAAACGCCGGGGACATAACATTTCCGTGGCGCGGGCGGCACTAAGTCTATGGCCCCGTACAGTACGTAATTAGAAACCTTTGTGCAAAATGAATACTGTTAATTAACGTACCTAAAAAGACATTATACCCGCGGGGTGGTAAACTAAATATGGCCTCCGGCGAGTGTATTACACCGTTCACGGTATAAATAAGCGATTTGCCACCGCCGACGCCCGCACTCTCTCCCTCTCTCTCTCTCTCTCTCTCCCGTGAGAGAAAGCTCTCTCTAGCTTATTCCGTTCCTTGGTAGTTGGCTCGCCTGCTAGTAGCTTTCTTGCTGCTGTTAAATCATAATGAATTGTACCCGAGACCCGCCAGAAGAGTTTCTCAACTGGCTTCGGGTTCCCATGCTTGATAACTGAGAATCAGCTGTGATGATGGTTGATCGCTTAATGGGGGTTGTTCCGGATAAGTTTACGGTTGTTTTCGGGCGAGATGACATTTCGATCGAGGTTAAATTCTGGATCGCGTGACAGATGCGAACTGAGATTATCGGAAAGCCGTGTTGCCCGTGAAAAGGGTGAGTTCCTTCAGGGTTTGCTACCACCCCTGAAATTATTCGGTTGGACTAATCGAGCCACAATGATCTACTGTAATTATTAGACTGCGGATCTTTAAGCAAAATTGTTTGCTTGAATTACAAGGAGAAAGAGTTATGTAAAAATCGTCGTATCAAATATTAAAGGATTATTATCATTAAAGAGGGGTGCAAAAATAATTTTCAAGATTGCCTCAAACGGAATAGGAATCAAAGTACACCCCCGCAAAGAGCAGGCTCAAAGTATCGTACTGTTTGCTCGTTTTCATACTACCCTGCTTGAAAACACAACGCAGAGAGAGGCGTTACATAAAATTATACGGTTTTAAATGAGACTCTGTCCAGGCCGCGTGTTACAGCGCGTTCATTAAAATAAGGGATTCTCAGGGAGCGCGGCGACGGCAAACAAATAATTAAGCAGAGATAGAGAGGTAGGCTAAATACGCAACGTGAGCTTTTTTCTCGACGCGGGTCGAACAATTGCGAAGAATGAGCGATTACTTTTGCAACGCCTTATAGAGAGAATTATGTGCGTCCATAATGCAGATGATACGACCTACATCCGACTTCATAACCGCTTCGCAACCTCTTTCAATCACGCTGAGTAGTCTTATTTTAGTCTCGTTGCTTTCCATCGGTGCTTCATGTATCTCCAAATGGTCTTTACCACGAGTAGAAAGACACGTTTCTCTTTGAACGAATAGGGAAAGTGTGAAGATTTAAATTAAAAATTAATTTAAGGGAGGAAACTATCCTGAGGCGTTTAACACTAGATTTATAATTTTCTTCAGGATCTGTTAGCGACTAAAAAATTCTAAATTTTTGTTCGTTACTTTTCAATTCGTGAACGAATAGTTCAGAACATTTCTAAATATCTGCATACTTTTGAAGCTTCGAGAAAACAAGATAAAAGGACCGGAAATGTTTTTCAACGATCATGATGGTTTGCTGGCATAAACGGGCGGAGATTCGAGAAACAATATTGTTTCCCTGGGTCTCCTAAAACGATTCAGCACCAGCTTTCCCTTTTCGTTCCGCTGAAAAATGACACGCCCGGCACGGTCTTCAGGGGCGTTTCGGGATATTATAATTCCGCGGCGGTGTCATGATCATAATAACAACGCGTTAATTAAACCCGTTGATTTATGCGCCTTTCATATTGTAATTGCCCGCCGAACTCGAGTCGGGCCGTGTAAAAGCGAGCAGAGCCACGGTCTCGGACGATCTCTTGCTCGCGTAGCCGAGATAATGCGACCGAATTAATGAGTCAAGGCGCAATTAATATCGACCATTCAAGCTGCTCGTCGCTCAATACACACTTGCTGTTCTAGTTTTTGAGGTCGCAGAACCACCGTGACTTATCCGTACAGAATTCCTCGCGAATGTCTCTTTCGGTGATCATGGTCGGCCAGTAAACAGAATCCAAAGCGAGTCTTCATTCTTATTCAATTAGAATCAACATTTCTGCCAGTTCTTCTTAATCTTAGACGATAAGCACAAATTTTTCTTTTATCGTTAATTTTCACATTTTATTTACTGAAGAACTGTATTAATCCTCAGAAATAGTTATACGAAAGATCCTGAAATCATATCTCATCCATGTTTGCTTTAAAGAAATACATCTCACAGCATAGACAGCAAACCACCTTATACCAAAGAGTCCATGTTAGCTAAAAATTTGAGGACGTCGTGAGATTTTACAAGAAAGGGGCGAGGAAAAGTAGGATCTTCTTACACCAAAGAATCTTTGGTATCCAAACATTCAAGCCATCGTACGCCAAAGAATCCAAGTCAGCCAAAAAGAAAAAAAATGGCCAATGTCACAAGTTTGAAGAGGAACGGGAGGAAGATCCCTTGGCAAGGGTAAGAGGTGCTGGTAACAGGGGCTCCCCCTCCATGTTCCTGCGTAGCGAAACAGTCTGTGAAAGCGCGATTTCTCTATTACCGTCGGTTAATAGGGTTTTTAAAAGTCAAGTGCAGCTCGCGTGGTGACGAGGGTGTGGGGCCTGCACCGGTGTCGCCGTGGGACGTTGCGGGTGGAGGGCGGAAGATAGCGTTGGCAGGGTCGGTGGGACGGAATCGTAGGAAATGGGTAGGATGAGTCGGAAGAGATTCAAAGGTCGCCAATTGCTCCGGCAAGTGCTTGTCGGGTTGGTTCGCGAGAATTTTTCCCTCGCTAGCTCGCGAACGAAAACGACGAAGTAGAACTGAGGAGGGTGGTTGCCGCGGCAGCAGCAGCAGCAACGAGGAGTCGTTGGAGGCATCGCTCACTCGATAGCCATAATCAAGTAATCACAGATGATGCGGGAACATCGAGTGGTACGTTTCAGTTATCAGCTATTACCTCCATCGATACACAGAGAGCGCCTTTTAGTCAGGGGCTCTCAGCGACCCCCCGGTGAGAGGGATGAAATGCGCGGGGGTGGTTTCGAGCCAGGGGGATGTTTTTTAGCGTCACAAACAGGAAACAAGAGGGTCTTCGCGAGCGTCTCCTCGAGGCCAGACGAGGCTGGAGGGCGTCCACGGGTGGGGGAGAGGGTGCTGGCTACGTACGACACGGACCGAAAGCGACTGAGCGACCCTGCGATATTTTTTAATTAATCGAATTATTGAACTGTATCGCAATTGAATTGAATTAAGTGTCGGTGCTGCGCCACGGAACCTGGAAGCGCGCAATTTTCTGTCATTATTGCAACGCCCTCCTCCTCCACCTCGTACTCCTCTTCCTCCTGTGCAGTCTGTCCTCCCTCTGTCTCGATACATCTTCCCTCTCCTGTAACCCAGGCACTTCCATCCTGACCCCCTCTTCAGGACTCGTCGTTGTCAGTTTCTACGTCCCGCAACCCCTTACCTTCATCCAACCCGTCGTCTACCCGACGACCACCCTTCGGATCCGTGACTGTCACTCTATCGGCACCCTACTCGACACACGCGTCGTTCACGCATCCCACGCACACATTGTATAAATAAATAAATAAATAAATAAATTTCTTGTTGGATCAGTTTCATGCAAATTCAAAAGTCTTCATCTTTGATCATAGACGAAACTAAATCGACAAATAAAAAGTCGTACTTTATAGCAATCAGTGGTAGCACGCTTGATACAATTTGAATTGTGTTCATCTTTGATCATGGACAAATCTATCACACACAAATAAAGTGACATGTTTTGGAGCAATTATTTGTGGTATGGGTTTGATGCAGTTTGAACCGCATCCATCTTCGATTATGAAGTTCCCCAGCACTTCTACCCTGACCCCCTCTTCAAGGCTCGTCGTTGGCAGCGTCTATGTCCCGCAACCCCTTACCATCCCCATCATCTACCCATCGGCCACCCTTCGGCTCGGTGTCTGCCTTTCTACCAGCACCCTCCTCGAACACATGCGTCGTTCACGCATCCCACCAATACGCTTGCGACACGCGCTTACTCGCTCTGCTCTGCTCAGCTTCGAATCTACTCGCTCGCGCACGCTTATAACCTCGCTGCACCACGTGGCCCCCACTAATTACCTATCCAGCTGTACCCGCGCGCGCGACGTAAACGACGGGAAGGGTTGCTGCCTTCGATGCGAGAGCGGTAAGGATTTTTTTTCGGGGCCGAGGGAAATATTGATAAAGTAAACGTGGCACTCACGCCGAGCGCGGGATAATTAAAAAGAATGGCCGTCTCGTTGCAAACCCAACCTCCCCTCCCCGCGCACACCCCCTTCGGTGCCACTCTACTCACCTCGGCTGATATACCGAACCGGCGAGAGTTTCTAGATATTGTTTTTCAAATTTCTGGGAATTATTTAGCCCGAGAGGAATCGCTTGCCCGTGGAACCGTTCAATATTCCTTAATCATCCTGCGTTCGAGGGTCGCAGGTTATTGGGAACGCTCGCGTGAATTACGCGGGGTAGCCTGGCCACGGATAGAAGGGTTATTAAGTGTTGCGGAGGTTGGTTTGATTGATTTTCTTTAATATTTTGTTTAGGATTCACCGAGCTTCTTTTTCGGCGAGGACCTCGTTTGGGAATCGGAAGTAGTACTTGATTAATTTTTCTGTTGATCCACGAATTGACTATATGTTCATTCAGAATAAAAGTTTACATATTATAAATTAATTATTTGCAGTTCATTCTATACAGTTTCGATTGTGTTGCTCTTCAATCCTCAACATATCTAAACTGACAAGTAAAATTAAATATTTTTAAGCAATTAGTTGCAGCACGTTTGATGCAGTTTCAACTTGATTAATTCTCGATTAAGACGATCAGAAAATGTGTCTAACAACGACAACCTATTGGTTGACGTCCACCCGGTTGTCGTCTTCAGGGTCAAACGACAGCCGCAGTATTTCAATTCGCGTTCCGTCACAGGCCGCGCATTCAATTATCAGCGCACACCGAAACATGATGCCGGCCTGATAGGCTAGAATCGATACGATTTTAATTCCCCGCGGTCCCCCGCTTTTAATCGTCGCATCAGGTTATGATACCGGCACGAAAAAGTCCCCAGACCGATGGTCCGACTACCAACCAATCACGACCGGTCCTCGAATCCAGTTCAACCGGCGATGTTTCCCCTTGTAGCGCCTATCGAACGCGGCAAACCACAATAATTCAAACGAGACAGGGACCGGAACGGTTCCGAAAACCGCGGAACGAATCGTCTCAGCGGGACACACACGATTTAGAACACTTCTATGTGGTGCGACGCCCTGGCGAAAACCGGTTCGGGGGTGAAACACCCGGGAGGGGGAGAAGTGAAAACCAAGGAAGAGGAGTTAGGGGAGAGACTCGGCGGGGGTGGAGGGGATGAGATGGAGAAAGGCCAGGAAGGAAGAGAAAGGAACCGGCAGAGGGAAACACGAAGTTGAATGGCGAGAAGGAAGAAGAAGGGGCGACCGAGTGGCGCTCGGGGGTGGAAAGGTGGAAGGTGGATCAGGGGTTGCGGAAGGACGACTGCGAGAAGAGGAGGAGGGTGGTCTAACCAAACTTAATTGAATCCCAGTCCGAATGTATAATATGTAGACTGCCTGCATAATGTCGTGGGCCGACAGTGATTCTCCGCGGTCCAAGCCGACGAGACGGGCCGAGTCGGGCCAAGGCGGGGCACGGGCGTCCCAGCGCCCAGGCGTCGCGGTAAACGACGAATTTTGAGAACCATCCGCGGAATTAGATATACAATAATGTAAGCAGAGCCCCGTTGCGGTGTAAGGGTTGGTGGTAAGGTCATGTATATTCATACATCGGTCGACCCACCTCCGATTCTCTCGCCCAGCCGCCCCACACCAACTAGTACTCTCTTTCTCTCTCTTTCCGTCCCTCCTCGCAAGCCCTCTTCCACTCTCTCTCTCTCTCTCTCTCTCTCTCGTACCTTGGTCTAGGGGCTCTTTCGCCTTCAACCGACCACCCCCTCGCTCCCATGGCAAAGACCGAGCTAAACAACGACGATGCGAATAGATTTACGTCACGTCCGTGCTGTTTACGACCCGCGAGCATTAAGATGCCTGCTGGCAAGGATATTCCGGGATGGCTGATCTGGAGACTGACTGTTGACGGTACTTCTTCCCTTCGAGTAGGCCGTTCAATAATTTTCACGCAATTTTATACTGGACTGTGGCTGTTTAGGAATTTTTAAGGGATTTCTTAATATTTTATGGCTTGTAATTTTTAATACGTGTTTTCTTCAACCCCCTATGAGAGATTCATCGTGAATTAAGTATAGTTGATCACCTGATGTCTTTTTGGATTCATAAAATATATATTTAAAATTTTTAGAACTTAACAAGAGTATAATATTAAGTCTACACGGATTTTGGAATTACTTACAGCTCTCATTTTTCACCGAAGAAAAAAGTAGTTCTTCTCTTCAGGTTAAGAAGAACCGCGAAAGAGAAAATAGATGCAGGTGGAAGGAGATGAGCCAAGAGAAAATAAACGATCGCCTTATCTTCGTTGGCGGTTTTAAAATATTCATAAATTCTCGCGTTAATAACGCCGGTTTTTATAATCATTTTAATAAAACTGATACTCGGCCACGTTGACATAAAGTTCGTCCCGGCGATTTCCATACCGCGTTCCGGTGCCCAACGGCACGGCAAGATATTCCATTGAGTTTTACAAATTATAATTAAAACGAGGCTGTAATTACTCGGAGGAAAAGTGCGGCTCCCGGTTTCGGTCATGGATTTTGGCGCGCGTGGCTTGTTGCGCGCAAGTGGATCAAGAACATGGATAACAATTTTTGCGATACCTTTTCGGCATCGGGCATTGAAATAATTGCTGTGCAAATGAGAATTTCGCTGTGTAACGTTTCGTTCTTCAATCCGACAGATTTGCTTTTGGTGAGACGATCTTTACTCATTGGTTCAGGTGTTGATCGACTTTTCAATTAAGAAATTACCCCCTAGAATTTTTAACGACGCCAAAACATCTTCTTCGGAGTTAGAGCAAGGAAAATACTGTGGATTCTAACTTAAGATTTTCCACGGCCCGATCTGAAGAATTATGCTACGAAGCGAGGAAAAATTCGCGTTTCTTCATGGTCAAAAATTCCTGGCGTTTAAAGTTCTAGTTATCGCGTACGAAAATCGTCATGGTGAGTGACGGTACGAGGTGCCCGTACACCTAGAGCTGGCTTGGTAGCGGAAGAAGGAGCGATGAGGAGTTAGGGGGGTGCGAAGGGGCCGCATCGTTACCAGTAACGACTCCTCCGTAGGTAATGTTTCCCCGAGTCCCTTCGAAAAGCTTAATTACGGCGAGTCAGCGAAATAATTCGAAATAGGAGTAAACGTTTGTGCCGGGACGGTATTTGCATTTAATGGATATTAAAATGAATGACCATCGCTCATTACGAATGCCGCGGGGCGTCCGTGGTAAAATCGTGGGTAATGAAGTCGCGGGGGGGTTGAATCTTACTTGTAAATGGATCCTTCATTATGGCCAGATATCGTCTCCTCGGAAATGCGTTCTAACGACTATTCGGACACCGTCGCCTCGCTCTCTCTGTCTATCTCTCTCTTTCTCTCTCTTTCCACCCCCTACCCCGTTTCTCCATCCCCGTATCCCGAGGAATTATAAGAATCACGGAAACGATAATGCACCACCGGTCGTCTGCACCTGTAATTGCGCTGCAGAACTTTTGCCCCAGCGAAAACCACGTCCGAGACAAGTTGGTCAAACTTTAACCTCGACGCGATCCTTCGTTATTAAGGAATGCACCATTCGGCAACTTCTAAATATCGTGTTTTCTCGGACGAGTCCCAGAATCTCTGGAACTTAAGAAACTACCCTGTGTGGTCCATAACCTGTTTTCTATTTTACACTAGCTGACCAAACGGACGCTGCCCAAAATTCAATAAATTCGTTCGTGATTGGTTTGTGAATTTGTCAAAAGCTATTGAAAATGTGTAAACAAAGTGAAAATGAGAAAAAACGTATTTCTGAATGATCATATTGTATCTATTAACGATTTTCTGAATTTTCCATTTCTCCGGGTAACTTTTTTAATGTTTCTTTCTCTAAAAACCTTATTCGGATTGTTATGAACATTTTCTTTTAAAATTAGCCAAATCGGTCCAGCCGTTCTCAAGTAATGCGGTTACCAACCAACACACACACACACAGCATTTAATTTTTTTTATATATATTTCAAATATTTCCGTCATCGCAGGCCTTCCCCTTTTTGAATTCAGAATAAAATGAATTTTTTAAGAATGCAGATCTTCAAGTCATCGTTTGATGCAACTTGACTGTTACATGCATATCAGAGGACACGTTCTAGTTTGGTATCTTTTACGGTATCCTTTTTCTCGAACCCTGTTAATAGTCTTTTTAAGCATATAATTTAGCTTAACCCGATACACTGGATGTCATAGGGCAGAGTCGATATCGATTCCGTATAATGAACTGTAAGCCTCGTAATATTCGATGTAATGACGTGAAACTATACCGTGACATCATTTTGTGGTTTATAGTCTGATGTCAATTATTTCATACTGGCCAGTGGTCGGTCGGTAATCAACGCGGTATGGTGGCAGCATTCGCGATTCTGAGTAGGGACGCGCAGTTTTGCGACTACAAAACGACGGAAAAATGACTAGTTGGATTTTTTCCTCGAAACTCGTTTTTGTTTTGGCAATCAATGCGCACAGCGTGAGTTCAGATTGTATTTCTGTATAAGTTAAATCAGTACGAACTTAGGAAATGGTGAGACGTTGATTGGAAAAATATGTATAGTTTCAGTAAACCTCAGTTTGTATACACGGCATATATTTTTAGTTTCAATAGATAGAATCTATTTGCACTGCGCAATCTGATTTATTTGAAGTGCAGTAGGATGGTCTATCATTAAACAAATTAGCTACAGAAAGGAGAGATTACATTTTTTTTAATTAGCTAGTTTACTGGTCAGACAGCCTTTCACAAGGAAAACAACGAGCCATCAGACTATCAGATAATAGTCTTAATTTTTTATTCAAATTGCATATTCATAGATCATATAATCTCCAGAAACATGTTCCCTATCTTCCAATCTCGACGAAAACTATTCTATCCTCCTAACGCGTTAGCCATCGTTATTTGTTTCGCTAGCAGCCTACATAGTCACAACATTCCATTAAATATAACGTATCTCCCTTATTAAACGTCTTTTTTAAATGTCCGAGCAACGATCTTAATTACCACCCTCCATGGAATTAATTTTCTTTAGACAAAATGCGAGATGACACGACTCCTTGTTTAAACCTAGAAATTAATTTCTATAGTACAAGAACGAGTCGAGATAACATTTCTACCCGAGTGGTTGGACTTTGGGTTTTATAATACTATATAATTTCTGCATTAACTAACGCTTTAAACGAATGTTTTCTCTGAAGGCCAGAGCAAGTCAATCAGGTCGCAAAAATTAGCATAAAAATCCGCAGCGTGATAATCGCTGCGGTAAATCTTCACTTTTCAGTTCTCGTTCCATAAAAAGCATTGCCTTGGGTTAATGAATTTATTGTGGTTAACGTATTCAACAAATCTTTTTGAAATTGGAGGGTTATTTTACATTCTTTATATTAATAAAGTGTTGTACACACAGAAGTTGTAATGGCTTGCCTGGAGTCCACTAATTAACAAAATTTTTCCCAATTATTTTTTTCCATATGTAATATATTTCCAAACATAATATCCCACGAAATTTTTCCAAATATCAAGAAACTCGTTTATTTCTAAAGGACCATACCACCGATTTAAGCTAAACCAAGTTTTTGATCCGCTGCATTAGGCTGGGCTCCGAAGGCGATCTAACCCAGCGAAACAAGAAATGCAATCGATTCTTTCGGTAAGTAGTTATTAGCGAGCCGGGTAATTGGCGAGAAGACACGAAACGTGGCGCATTAGAATACAATGGCGTGTGGCAGGGAAGATTTTTCGGGCTCGCGTGTGCCGCAAGAGTAAGACGCGAGCCTCGGATGCTCGAGACATAAGCCACCGACAGAGCGTCGGTCGTTATGCACTCAACATTCTGCAATCTACCCTTTCTATCGGCCCTAATTTATGTTGAGTAAGGTAGCGGGAGAGCCCACCCTCGACTTGCTCCGCTAGGAAGCCTCGGTAATGTTTCAAGTGGCTTGTCTGTTGTTAATTTAACCCGGTGTAGGCCTGACGGGTCGTTGGGGGGAGGGTCTGTCTACTCGCCTGCCAACCCCGACTTCGTTACGATAAATCGGTCATTATCCGTGCGCGGAGAGACTCGTCAAGCAAAGACAAGGCCCCCACCCCCTCCCCCCCCCCCCATCCTCCTAGGAAAGCGGTGCACCAACGTCCAGTTTTCGGGCGAGGTTCCCGAAACGGGAATTTCGGTTTCACGCTGCTGTACGTTTTCGAACCGCGCGATTACCATAACTGGATCGGACTCTGTCGCTGATAAGGGAACCCGCTAGCTAGATAGCGGCGCAGATTAAGGGAAATTCTCGAGTGAAAATTACGGATTCTTGGTGGCTCGTTTCTGAGCTAACGTATGGGAATATTGTCCGCCTGTAATTGCGCGCAGTTTTCCTATATTCTAATCAGCCCCCGATTTGCGATTTCTCTCGTGACAATTTGATGCATTATTTACCGACTTGGTGTGAGTTAATTTTATTTTTTTCATTTGTCTTTCTGTGTTGTAATAATCATATGTAATGGTACTTTTCACCATCAAACTTTGTTAATTACGAACTGCGCTTGCCCTAGACATGCACAAGAGTAATATTACACAAAACTGTTATGAAACAAAAATTAAAAAGTCAAATTAAATGAATCTCTAGTATTTTAGGAGTTTTTGTTTCGCTTCAATTTAAATTGATTGATTTGTAGTTGTATTTTCGCACAAAAAGGCAGTAGCAGAATGTGGACTGATAGCCAGATTGAAACATATCTTGAAAAAAGGCAATATTTACGTTGTTATTGGCGTTGATCGATTGTGAAATATAAACTATACTCGGGTGCAACTAGGATTCCGTAGAAAGGTAAATATCAGCAGTATTAGCTGTGAATTATGAATCGGATGCAATCTCCCTGTGTATCTTGAAAAACAGAAATATTCGCAGTATTTCTGGGAGTACGAATAGACTGTGAATTATAAATTAAGCTCGATATAGAAACCGGTGCAGTTGTTGCACAATTGCTCAACACAATTATTGAAAATTCAATTAATGTCCATCCTTTAGATAAAGTGTTAAAATACAGAATCTCTCGCATCCCCGCATAAATTTCATAATTCAAGGGGTTGCGTGATCCCAGCAGGCCTTAAAAAAGAGACCGACTGACTCGTGCAGTCGTCCAGCAAAAATTCGAAATCGCCACTTTTAATAAATCTCCCTCGTTCCTTCGATCGGGCGTCGCGACGCATCGTTCGGATCGGCGGGCCATCGCATCGGCGCCGCAATTTCCAGGAGGGCGAATCGCGCGTCGCGACGCTCTCTCTCCACGCCGAACGAACGAAACGAAACGGTCGTAAACATATACGGACCAGGACGAACCCTTTTCCGCGTATCCTGTGCACCCTTTCGCGGCAGGCGAGGCCGACTCGGGTGGAACATTAATATCGCGAAATGAAGCTCATTTGCATATAAATAAGGCGGTGGTGGGGCACGGTGGCGCGCGGCAAGGGAGACCAGGATGAACCACCCTTTTCCACCCCCTTTCCTTTTCACCCCCTGCTCTCTCACCCCCTTGACTCGCTCTCTCTCTCTCTCTCTCTCTCACTCTCTCCTCCATTCTGATCTGGCGATCTCGCTCCGGTTCTGTCCCTCGTTCTCTCTTCCTCTTGGACAGAAACCCCACCCTGGACTAATTACACTTACAGACAAAGCAGCCTGTGCCGAGGGGTCGGTCGACTCTCTCGTTTGTCCGTCTTTCTCTCCCCCTTCCCCTTCCGTCTCTTCCTCTTTCCAGCACGTGCACACCGCGCTCTCTCTCCCTCTCTCTCTCTCTCTCTCTCTCTCTCTCTTTCTCTCTCCTGTACTCCGATAACAACGGTTCGCAATGACCACGTGATAATTGCAACCCCCGTGGAGCACGTCCCCGTTAGGATACCCCGGTTAGGTCGTCGAGGAAATTCATCGTTTCCTCGCACCGCTCTCTGCTCTTTCTCTCCTTCTCCCTCACTCTCTGCTCCTCTCCGCTCTCTTTCTTCCTCTCTCTTTCTGGATGGCCACGGATAATCCTTAATCCCGATCAATGGAGTATTCGTGACGGGGTTACGCGGTGAGTTAAAAGTGTCTTGGTGGGTCTGTTACCTCGTGATACGGACTTTGTTAATGGGCTTTTATTTCCTTCTTTTCTTTTTTTTTTTTTGCTTCAGCTATCTTCCTGTTCCCTCTCCGTTCCTTTGTCCACCTTTTTCTACACTTTGTTCTTCCACTGTTCCGCCTGTGGTCGCCGAACGTTTTCTAGATTGATCGAGGCCTCTTGGTTCTTGCTATCCCCCTTTTTTCGCAAGCCTGTTCACGGTTTTCCAGTCCTACCTGGCCAGAGGCAGGAACAGCCGCATTGTTCTACATCGCGCACCGAAAGGGCAATTACGAGATAATATTAAATTTTGGGATTTCCTGCGGAGATAATATCGCTTAATTATATTGCACACTCTTGGGGTATCTGAGCTCGGTGTCCTAGTTTATTCACTGCGGTCGAATGCCTGCGGAATTAAAGTCGATTCGATGCTTGCTGCCTTTTTCGGCGAGGGGAATCGCTCGACTTGTTCTGCCAATTAGATTGCTGTTTTTAATTGCGCGGTGATTCTGGGAGCGGGAGGCGAGCTTGCTAAGACGTTCGGGTAAGCTATCGGTTGTGAGGTGAGCGCTGAATAATCCGAATGTGTTAGAAATGTTAATGAAATATTTATGCAAATATTAAATAGTATTTGCAATTATCAAATGTTAGTGTACTAATGTTAGTGTTGCCATAAATGCATAAAGTCTAGCCTAATCGTAAGATTAAGAATAATCCAAGCGCAATTTGAATAATTTCAACCATCATCTTCAAACAGCAGAATTTTAAAAAAGATTCATCGCTTTTCTTAAGTATTGTACTAATAGGGTGAATACAAAGTTCTTTATCCTCAAGTTGTTCGAAAGTTCCTTCCAGGTTTCACACAATTACATTTGTTAAGCATGTATAAAATCATTACAGAAGAACGTTTAATGTAAATTATCTTAACATTTACTCCAACTGATTTACACACTAGTATTAAATTCAACGTCACGATTGCAGATATCTGAATAGAAAATCTTTACAAGATTACGAGGTAACTCTTGTACAACTCATAATTTCAAACCTCATTACAAGACACTCTGCATTCACACAAACACAAGCACACACATAGACATGCACACAACTAATGCGCCACCTTATCTCGCCAGGATCTAGAAAACGCCCGATCTCTCACTTCCTTTCGAATCAAAAGTGATTAACGAGCCCGGGTAGCTGTTTGCATAAATTAAGCAACTACCTCCAAACGCTACGCACCTGCAACGGCATATATTTGACTCGAAGAAAATCGTGCGAGCAGAGGTACATTAACGAGTCGAGTTACGCGGGTATAAAACGGCTGTCGTCAGACCAAGGGAAACCGTATTAAACCCAGATTAAGATTTGTGTCCCCACTCTACCTTCCCCTTCTACGACGAGCCGGTCACGTGACACGTTCCGCAACAGTATTCCCCTCAATTCGAATCACTTCCCCTGATCTGGCGACACTGAACAAATCGGACTATTCGACTAATCTTCAAAAAATCCTGGTTGATTTAACAAATAAAAGAAAAATCGTACCAGTAATGGACTATAGACTTTATGCAATTATTTGCAAATGCAAATTCGCGAAGTGCACGACAGCTCAATGTATATATATTTTGTCTGAAAGAAAATCGTGCGAGTAGAGGTGCATTAACAAGTCGAGTTACGCGAGTATAAAACGGCTGTCGTCAAACCGAGGCAAACCGTATCAAACCTGGTCGAATCACGGCGAAACAGTGACAGAGAGGGACCGGCCACAGAGGAGGAGCGCGCTATCTGGCGAACGGTGGACTGTAAAAAAAAAGGAAAGAAAATACGCGAAACCTTTTAAAATGCAACGAGAAGAGCGAAATCGATCGATACGAAAGATAGGCGGGAAATAAACGTTGGTGGGAACGGTTCGGGACGCGCCGGCCGTTCTATAGAAAGAAACATAAAAACGCGTATTACCGATTCCGGAATACGGCCATTAGTCTGAAGTCAGCGCGGCTATCGTTTATTAAGCGCAAACAGATATTAATGTATTTTTACACGCCGGCCGTCGTTTTCGTTGCGCCGACGCCACCGCCGCCGCCAGCACCGACCGACGCCGATGCCGACGCCGACGCCGCCGACGCCAGGCACCGCTGGCGCGGTCCGCGGGGTCGAAGCCAAATCCAATTACTTTTATTCGGGCGAAATGAGTGCAGCTAAGTCATTAATACTAATCAATGGTGTGCCGGGACCCGCGGCGCTACCAGTCGTTGCCTCTCTCGTCCGCTTTGCTCGTGTTGCCCGTTCGCCTCTCGCGAGAGGTTGCGCGCAGGCGTTTCGCACACGAATTACCCATAACTCAAACGCCTCGGAATGACTTTATTGCAAAAAACTTGCGCTTTTGCGAACGCTATACCCGAGCCGAACCGAGCCGTGCCGAGGCCGCTCTTCTCTCCGCCGTATACCTATCCGCATTGTTAAAGGCTCCGCGCGCTCGCGCCGATAAGTAATGTTTATTGTTGCATTTCCAACGACCGTGTATCCCAATCCTGCCACACACCACCCGCCCTCTCTTCGACGCCACCCCTTTTTATTCCGCTCGCGCGAGCTTTTTTTTCTCTATACACCTCCTGTTTTTCGCCTGCCACCCTCGCAAACCCGCCCACACACACCCGCCCGTGCCCGGTACACGACCCGACCGTCCGCGACCCTCCCCGAACCGATCCCCGGGTACCCTCTCGACCAGAGAACGTTGCACCACGGTTTTTCGCATTAGCAAGATGGCCCGTGAGGTCCGGCTAACGATTTTTTACTGGCGGACACCCCGCGCAGAACGACGATCCTTCCCGCGGAATTTAAAACGGTGCCGTCAAACGCCGATGCGATCGCGATCACGATCCGCGCAGAGAGATTGGGCGGATACCCACTGCACCTGGTTTCGCTGATTAGAGTGCGGATACTTGCGGAATAGAAATTGGGGTGCGAGAATCGACGGGAAATTTGTTTTCCCGGTTAATCGGTTTGGTTCTGTTCGAGATACTGTCACGATGTTTCTATTTTTTTTTACTATTTCCGAAAATGTTTATTGCATTCGATTAGACTGATCTTTGCGAAATGTATCATGCTTGATTCGATCAAGATTCGAGGAAATATAAATTTTCAATGACAAATAAACATTTTGTGTAAAATTAATTTTCAACTGATGTTCAATGTTTGTGGATCAAGTTCCGTTTGAGTTGCACAGCGTCGAATGGAAATGTTTTAAATGCACATTCCTGCGGGCATTCAGCCTCTCATTTTAAAGCATGAAACAAATGTCGGATTCATAGGTCGAAGTTCAGAGATTCGAAACGTTCGTTATTATTCTAATATCGATCGGGCTCTTCTTCATTATACCTAACAGTGAAAATCCCTTTTCGGTTTTTCTATAGATCGATTGCCGAAAAAACATTAAAAGCAATTATTGGGTCAAAGCTTTGTTCTCGAAATGTACAGGGCTATTCCCGCGCACCGTGTCTTTTTATACACGTGTGTGTCTCTGTATGGCACAGCGAGAAAACGTATGAACGCGTGTGTGTAAGGGTGCTGTATGCAGTGGAGGGGTTGTAGAAAAAAATATGTGTACGCGAACGCTTGAAGTGAGAAGTTTATTCTGAGGTAATTAAAACGAGGAGTGAACTTGTTAACGAAATTGGGAATTCCTGCCAAAATACGAAAATGGATGGACAACAATTAGAAACAGTAATGAAGTCAATGAGAGAGAGAGGACGCCCCGAATTTCGCACATCGGAGTTTAATGAACGGTGTTACTTTCTACTTTGTTTGAACAGAAACTTGTTCCCTCCTACCCTTCCGCGGCTTAAGGGATCTATCGATACTCTCGAGCACGATACTTCGAGAATTTTTTCCAGATGCAAGAACTTTCGAAAATTATTTCTCGCACAACAGAACCATTCAAGTCAATTAGATGTATTATAGGGCACAATCTAATAAATTAAACTTGCCATTAATTTTCTTATAAAAGGAATTTCACCATAGCTTCAATAATTGTAGTATGGAAATATTCTCAATTTAACAACATTTTTACTGTACTCGAGGAGTCAACTAAAACATGTTAATACCAATTCCAATATTTATTTTTTAATTTTCTAAAAAATATTTTCAAGCATTTACTCCGAGATTTGGATCGACCTCGTTGAACGTAAGACGGTACACTTTTCGCTGAAAGTAAAATGAATTTCTGAAGAAAGAAATATCTTTTTTGATGAACTTGCCAATTTTTCAATTCTGCGGAGTGGTGTAGCAGCACGATAAGACCGTGCATTTGCATAAATATTCTGGTAACAGTGATAGCGCTGTTCGCGACCGGAAATCAGCCGAGGATACGCAAAAATGTGAGTTCTCCGGAAGAACGGTTGTTGCGTGCCGACCATCCATGGAGACCGGTTGAACGACGCCGGTATTTGCGCAAGGGGTTGGTCAGGCTGATTAATTTATGCGAAATGCCGAAAGCCCGTAAACATACGTTTCTACGGCTTTACTATATATACATATATCGCGGGGCGCACTTTTACAAGCAAAATGGCCGGGGCCTGTGCATTCAACTAATCCCCCTCGCCTCGTCCATTTAATATGGGGGTGGCCATACCGTCGGGTATAGCCGTTTACGAATTTGCGTGGAAAAAAAAATTGAACTACCGCCGTGACTCCTGCGCCTCCTATTTTCGTTCGTTACCTATCGACCGGGCTTTATCTATTTTTTATGCAATGAAATGCCCGGGACCAATGGCGCCGGGGCGACCGAACCCCGATCCATTGTACGACTTTGACGAAAATTCGAAATTACAGCGCAGGGTAAAGGGGGACGTTCCCTCCCTTTTACACAGAAAAATGGCCGCGGCCGCGTTCGAATCATTTGATAACTTCCACTTTTTTTACCGGGGATTCCAGTGACGCTCGTTATTTTCTCACCCTTCCTCCCCCCTTGCCGCCCCTACGGCTTTTTCGGACCCGCGGAATTTTCGCGTACACACCACCCACACCCCCCGCGCCGACCCCTCGGAATCGACACTTTCGACTGATGAAACTTTCGTCCCGTTCACGATACTGGCTCGACTCCATTGCGCTGCAGTCGAACGTATCGTTACGTTGTAATCCTGTTAATGCTTGGGGTGCCTGTTAACTACTCCGCGCGTATAATGTGCGCTCGGCCAGTCCGCGTTCTATAATTCTTTCAATTAGTCAGTACATCGAGGACTCTTCTTTCGAAAGCACATTACGGCGAGTTTCAACCGTTTCAGACATTAATGGGCACCACGGAAAATTGCAAAATACTGTCTTTGCCAAGAAGATAACACTGTTCCGAATAAATGCAACCCTCCGAATTTTATTTGTTTCGTGGCTACAACTGTTCGGAAAAATCCAATCTACACTTCTGTAGTTTTTATTTATGATAAACTACCACGGTTACCATACTCGCGTATGTTTTCTGGTTCTAGACTGCCGTTATCTTACGATATAAAATGCAGAAGCGAATGTCGATTAAACTATTCGTGGAGCCCAACGATTCGCAAGAAATATGGCGGTCGGCGAGTGAGTCGAGCAAAATGGCGAACCAGTGCGGCGCGGCGGCGGTCACGGCTCGTCCGTTTGCTCGCAAACGCGAAAACGTAGAAAACGCGAATCGAACGGGCAGCGACAAAGGGGGGAAAAAACGCGCGG
Source organism: Lasioglossum vierecki (assembly GCA_028455595.1). NCBI lineage: Eukaryota > Metazoa > Arthropoda > Insecta > Hymenoptera > Halictidae > Lasioglossum > Lasioglossum vierecki. The sequence goes on from CM052338.1 coordinate 6,139,311, forward strand.
CGTGTATTAATCATTGGCCCCGTATCCCCGCGCTTTCGTGCCGGGCGATATATAATTCATGCATATTTACGGGATGCCGGAGGAATAATTAACGAACGGCAGCGCATTAAGGCGTCTCCTATGTGTACGTACGTGCACGTACAGTCGGCTTCTAAGAAGACAATCTAAATTATAATAAATCGATGGAGTAAGCACGGGGGCAACAGTGAAGCTTTACCTGCGAGACTTCTCTCTCTCTCTCTCTTCCTCACTCTCTCACTCTGTGACTCTGTTTCGCTCTCTTTATCGTACACGTACACTGTTCCGGGTTTGTGTATCGTATCGATGGGCGGCGTTGTACGAAGTAATGTTACCCGACGCGGCCTCTTTGCATAATGCCATGGAAATATGCCGGAACGTGTATCGCCATAGTTGGATACAGATTAAGCGTGTTAAAGCGTCGACACCACGGCTAATTCGCGAAAAAGGAGTCACCCGGTTGGTTTGGCCCATGAATAAATCCGGCGTGAGCTCCTCGGCTAACCGAGACGACTTTAACCGCGGGGAACCCGCCTGATTTTCCCACCTCCCCTCCTCTTATCAAATTATTTCCTCGTGTCTCGCGGAGAATTTGCGAATTTTGATGGACGGAGAGAGAGACACACGAGTGCCCGACTCTCGCGGCGCTCTTTGAAAACACTTCGCCCGGATGGCGGAGAAGCGTATCAACGAAACGAGGTTGTCACGCCGGCCGCTGATGAAACCGAGTCGTTTAGATGCCACGCTAAATAGCTAAATAGAATACTCTATTTATGCGGAATACCGTTTGATTGTGAGCTTGCGGTTTCTGATCTTCTGCTGACAGGTGTGTTAATTTGTCGACACCTACTCTGTCGCTGTTGTTTCTCTTCAATTTTATTTTAGTGGTCCTCGACTTCTCGGAATTTTTTTGTGACGCGTTACTTTTAAAGCTCCAGCAGGTTCAGTGTTAACATACTTGAATCTTTCTTGAATTTTGATAAAACCTTGACACCTGTTATACACCATTCTACTCGAATAATGTGTCTGTGTCGCATACTCTATGAAGTGCTTAACTATAGCTTACGTTGCTTTCGGGACAACTCGATGGAACAGACGTCGAAAAAGTCGGACCTGAAATGTGAGCGCGTACCAAGGCCGATTCTTCGGTGTGAAATGCAGCTCGTTAACCGAAATCGCGGCGAGATAATACGATTTTAAGCGCGCCGGGAGACCGACCGCGTCGAAAAACTGCAGACTCATTTCGACCCGGATACATTGTACAAACCTAAATAATTTGCATCGCGAGATTTTTCTATTGTGCCGGCCGACACGCAGCGGCAAATTAACGGGCTCGCGCTCGCTCGCTCGCTCGCTCGCTCCGGTTCAATCAGCACGGCGCCGCGATATATTGGCAATCGAGCTGTTGAATATTTTTTATTGTACATACGATTACAAAGCGCCGCGATCGCCTGTTCGAGCACACGGGTCTTGGAATGGAAGCATGGAAATCGCGAGAACACAGCGACGCGGAGCGCGCGTGCCTCCGCGGTAGAAAGATTGTAATTCGCCCGCGTTTATTTAATTATTTCGATGCTGATTCGCTTGCCGGTGATTATTTCGGGTTTCTATTGGCCGCAGATACGCTGCTTCGCGCTTTCTTCTTCGCTGGATAGCCGTCGGATCTCTGAATGGGTCTCTGGGTCGCTTGCCTCGATCATTTTTACCGATTTTCCGATCTTTTCACGAAAATTCAGAACTCCCTTTGTCCGAATGATATGCGATAGAGCCGAGTCACTTCAAAATTGGTTTTCTTGTTGTTAAAAAATAGTTTCAATTTTTACAATAAATTTCCAATTTGTCGAGCTTCTCTGCACAAAAACTCCATCATGTTATTTCAATTAGAATAATGTCACGAATATGTTGACGAAACTTTCATAAATCAAATTGTAACAAATTAAAAGTTTCATCATTCAATTAGCCGTCATAAATAGTTCAACATTTGATCTATTGAGCAAACGATGATCGCCAAGCATTATGGTCGCGTATGGTCGAGAAACCGGAAGGTTTATTAGCATGGCGACGGGACAGAATGATACCACCGGTCCCGTGCCACTCTCCCGTTGATTTTTCTGTATTCATCAATGATTCGTGCCGCGCTCCTCTTTTTTTCTACCCCCGATTCTCACCCCCCATCGTTCCACCCCCGTGCATCCCGAACCCTCCGCGCCTTTAAAGCCGCGTCTACCACCATTATTTCGTAGCGAAGCATTTTAACGTCGGCCAGTTGGACCGTGAATGATTATTAATCAATTTTCAGCGTTAAACTTGCCGCCGCAATAAAAAGCGCGGTACGTTAACGAACCACGCGCGTATAATTGAGCATTTCGGCGAGAATGATTGCCAGCCTCCAATAAAACCTTTGCGCGACCGCGTTCGATTGATTTCGGTCAGTAAGGAGAGGAGAATGAAAAAAAAATAAAATAAAATAAAAAAAAGCGGGCGACACGACGTGTATTTTTTAATGGGCGTCTCGTTATGGCCGCCGGGAGACTCTGGTCGCAGGAATTTAATGTTGCTCAAAGAATTTTAATCATAGTAATAATAGTAATAGTGATAAAAGGGTTTTACTGCGTCACGTACAGAGATAAGTATACAAATACCTTCGGCTTCGTGTGTGTGTGTGTAAAAAAATAGAATGGGGACGCAATAATATATAACCATGTATATTTACGTGTAAATAAGGTGGCGCAAAGGCGGGGCTGCGAATAGGTTCGTGTGCGTCTCTGCGTGCACGTGTGTGTTGGTGCCTAACTTAATGAAGCGTGGAGAATCGTATTAATATCCTAGAAATGAATTCTGAGTTTATGGTGATTATAAAACTGCGTTGTGGTTTATACTTCTGGTTCTTGGCGAAAGAAAATTCAATTAAAGACGGCTGCCCGGCTCTTGTATTTCGAAACAACTGTGTAACCAGCAATAATTAATGTTTTACCGATACCTGAAGAAATAGTCCACGGATCGTATATCTGTCCAGCAAGGCGGCTGTAAAACTCGTGCTGAAATCATTCAATCTGCGATCCAAACTTGTCAAACGAGAATTATTTACAATATTTGTCTGAAGACTATGCATTTTTCTAGAAGTATAAATTATGATGAGAATTTTTCTCTGACTCTTCGTGACCCTATGAGAGATTCTAGGATACTCGAATAACTGTACTTAATAATGAATAAGTATACTTATAAAGCATACAGCAAAAAAATTCTCAAAGTTTCATTCCGTATAAATGCATAAAATTTCCAGCCCTCCAATGACCTACGGCATAACATATAATCAGGCCACTCACTGTTGCAAAATATTAAAAATATTATATAAATGTCTCATTCTCCCAGTATTCGAAATCGATGAAATTTTTTTCATTTCCATGCGCTGTGGACATTACAAAAATACAGTGCATCGACGAACGTGAAAATAGCCTCGTTAGATTTCGCAACATCTCCGTCTGCTAATGCGAAAAAAGATCGGCAACGACCGTGTCAGTGCACACTTTCCCCCGGCCATTATCACCTTATTAATTTTTGAAACGTCACCGTTCCCGAGTCGCGCGCACAGATTCCAGACGAAAAATATAGCCGAAAGCACTTCGCGGGGTACGCCTGTTGCCATCGCAACGGACCAATACTTTATAATCGTTATCAATACCGTATAAATACAAGGTTTCAAACGCAGCGTAATAAACGAAATAAAGTATGGCCAATCTCGTTCCAGATTGGCCGCGCTGACTTTTCCCTCTTTCCACCTACTCGCCGCCCCCACAATCGCAATTAATAACATTTTTCGCTGTTCTCCTCCTTCCGAATTTCATCAGCGTAGAACACGGAAATGTATTTTCGAATAAGCGGAACGTCTGACTTAATTCGTCCGATTTATGGCATCTGAGAATCATCGGAGAAACTAAAGAATTCGGTCCGTAACGAGATTTTAAAAACTTATTGTTTCTACAGACTTTTCAAAAAATTTCACACTTGTGTCTTATGTGACTAATACTTGTGACTTATTTCGTCCGATTTGTGGCATCTGAGAATCATCGGAGAAAATTAAATAATTGGATCAATAAGAAGATATTAAAAGCTTATTGTTCCTACAGACTTTTCAAAAAATTTCACACTTGTGTCTTATGTGACTAATACTTGTGACTTATTTCGTCCGATTTGTGGCATCTGAGAATCATCGGAGAAAATTAAATAATTGGATCAATAAGAAGATATTGAAAGCTTATTGTTCCTACAGACTTTTCAAAAAATTTCACACTTATAACTTCATATTCAAGAACTGTCTGTGGTACGGTGGAAATAATTTTTGACAAATGACACGAAGAAATAAAGCTTGCTAAGAACTGCTAGGGTTTTGCATCTTTGGAAGATGAAGAGAGCGTAGTCAGATAGTTAGTTAGACAAATGTATTTTCTGGGCCCATGAATGGGCCCAGCAACGAGCTTGCGGCCTGACTGACGAGTTCGAACTTCTGTTACAGGACAGTGACAGGAGTAGCGCTGGCAGTCCCGAGCCAGCGACTACCATTGGCTCGCTGCATGAACACCAGCTGATGATGGACGAGCTGAAGAACTCGCGGAAGAGCCGACGCACTCCGACACCTGAAAGTCTGAATCAGGCGAAACGGGCGGCAGCGGCGCAGGCACATCTTAATGGGACAAGTGAGTGGGATCGCCTACAAACACTAAGTAAAAAAGAATTTTTCATCAATTTTCTTTTCTCTTAATCTCATCGACAAATTCAATTTTAACTTCTATCAAACATATATGAAACAATACTATTCGCGTGTCGTACGATTAAATAGAATTTCACTCAACTGCATAGAAATATATTTTATTCTACAATTTATTGTCTTTGAAAGAAATAAAAGTCGTAGAATATAAATTTACAAAACACTCTATTGATGTTAAAAAACATAATGCAGAGTAAAGTACAGAAAGTATTTACAAATTTTTCAGTTCCACAAAATGTTTGAATAAATCAACAGATCGTGTTAAAAATTAAACCAGAAGCAAATAGATTCGTATAAGGGATTAGAAGTGTGTCGACTTAGGTTTCCAGCGTAAATCGTTGAGTTAGCGTTCGAAAGTTCTGCGCTCACTATCGATAAATCGATGCAATCATAAAACTTTGCATTTCTATTTCCGTCAGTGGCCGGGATGGTAACTCTGCAGAACCTTCAGAATCTGGCGAGTCTGCAAAACCTGCCGCAAGTCGCCTCACTAGCCGCGGGTCTCCAGGGAATGACAGCAGGGCTGACTAACAATCAGCTCATCAACACGCCCTTGAATCTCACTGTCAGCTCATCCGGTAGGACTTCCAATTGTCGATTCAAATGGAAACGCGTACCATAAGTGACGTGAAATTTGAAACCCTACCGCCTTCCACCCTCTCTTCCACCCCCTCTGAATTTTATTTCGTTGCTACTAATTATCTTACCCTTGAACATTTCGCGGTTTCCTCGTGAATTTCACACTTCGCGTTGCGAAAGCCGGTAAGGGTCCGCGGGCTCGAAATTTGAATTTTAATTTGATGTTACGTTAATTTATTCGAAATCCCATTGCTTCGATGTGCGCTACTTTGCGTCTGAAATCCGCTTTTTACTGACCGCTACGGAAAAATATCCGAACCTCCTCTCCAGCCGCGTTTAACTGCTAGCCAGACCGAAAATTACTGTTTGAACTGCATTAACATTAGAAGGAAATTTTAATTAGAAGATTGCGCGAAAAAGAAACGTTGGCATTGAATAAGATATTATCCCCGTCGTATTTTTATTCGATCCTATGAAGCTCTTTGTGGTCATATACTTTTTCAATCTCCGTTCGTAGCCTTGTTATAATAACAGTCTGGTTATAATGACGCGAACGATTCGATTAATACGTTTAAGTATTTCAAAAAAATAATAAAGATACCCTCTATTTACTAGTTCGCTAAAAAAAAAACTGTAAAATATTAAGATGAGAGGGAGGTCCGCTTTTAATTAATTCCGTGGCATCAACAGTCATAAAAGTCTTTATTACAAGGAGTAGAGTAGTAATTAATTAATATACACTACATAAAACAGTAATCGTACGTGTACGAGTATATTTGTAACGCAAATGACCGGATAAAAAGATCGGGGAACAGTGATTGTGTTTCAAAACGATCTCGCGATTCCGTGGAAAAACCGGTCGAAACGATAATCAGCGACTGGTTTTTCTTTTTTTTTTTTGAAATGAGGAATCGTGATGTTCAGGTGGCACTGTACCAACAGCCTCGAGTACGACAGCTGCGTCACACCTCCTGCCACCAAGTTCGGCGCCAATGGTGACATTACCTCAGCTATTATCTCAGTCGCAACCGGTTGCAATGCCTCAATTCATCCTAACGTCCGGTCAATTGGTTCAAGGCATTCAAGGGGCTCAGCTTCTTATCCCTACGTCACAAGGTAAGCCTTCTGTTTCTTATGTATCCCGGAGCCCTTTCAGCGCTCTCAAATGACCATTGATTGACACCCATTGAAACTTCTCTCCTCTTGATGGTAATAAGAGCGTCAACGGTTTGAACGTGTCACGTAAATCGATGGTGGTCCTTTAAGGCACACTCCCTCAATGGAGGACCGACTTTGTAATCGTCGCGAAATCACGAAAGAGAACCAACTTTCCACGCGAAATTATGTATCTCTCGTTCGTGACGCACGAGATTCGGGATTTGTATGACCCAGGGCAGGATACCAGCAATCAAATCGTTTTTCCTGTTCGCAATCAACGGAGTTACTGTCGAATTGTACATGCAATTATTTTATTACTTTCTCCGGTGGGAATGGCCTGCTATCGAACCGCCTATTTAGCTTTATGTGCACAAGAAACGAGTTTGTGTCTTTTTCAACGAGTCTCGAGGAGCTGAGCGCAGCTTGAAATTTTACTTCGTACATTCCCTAATCAACTGCATTATAAAAGAAGAATCATGTCAATCGGACATATAGTTTTCAAGATAAAAATCTGTTTTTTTATGAAGACATTTTATTATTTTGAATGAATCGCATGTTCAATGCGAAAATACAGGGTGTCTTAAAAGTTCTTCAACATCCGGAAATTGGAGGTTCTCAAGATCATTTGAAGCAACATTTTCCTTTGCAAAAATGGCGTCCACGGCTTTGTTAAGATTAACGAAAAATATGGACCAATGAGAGCGCGACCTAGACACGTGTTGTTCCAACAAGCGTCCAAGTCGCGCTCTGATTGGTCTGTGTTTTTCGTTAATAAATGCTTAACAAAACCGCAGACGCCATTTTTGCAAAGGAAAATGTTGCTTCAAATGAACTCAAGAACCTCAAGTTTCCGGATATTGAAGGAATTTTGAGACACCCCGTATATTGATCCCTCAGTTATGATACGTCCACGTACTCTTTCGTTCACAATGACACTAAGAGATTTCGATGAAGACATTTTATAAACAAATTCGAATTCTACAAAGTGACGGTTTCAACCCTCAAACACCACAAGTCAGATTTCGAGTAGGTCGACAGAAAACAAATTCCGATCGCCTCTCCGGTGTCCCTAATTCGAAATTAGCATACCGGTCAGATTGCTGTACCACAGTGGACCCGCGATCGCCGCAAAAACGATCGGTCCGATTGATCAAGTCCTCAAGCTCCGATACTTTCGATTCCGGGCCAAAGCAGTCCACGCATCCTCGGAACGCGCGAGCCTAATCGTCGAAGCCTTACGGGCGAAATTTAATTAAACGCCGCGGCTCGTCGTCCGGAGATAAAGGGGCCCGGGGGTTGGATAATTGCTGGTGGTATCACAGAGGACCAGCAAGAAGTCTCGAACAATAACCCGGCGCGCTAAGTACCTTCGAATTTCGTGGGCATAAATCAGTCCGAGTGGACTCATCGGGAAATCTGCACGATGTGCTCGCGCATAATGTTGTGCAATCAAGATCTGCCGATATATAATATATATATACAGACACAGCCAGAAGAGAGAGCGAGAGAGAGAGAGAGAGAGAGAGAGAGAGAGACAGAGAAAGAGAGAGAGAGCGAGAGAGAGATGGATATGCATATAGATATAATATAATATCGACTATCTCTGACCAGTTCTCGGACTAAGGCTAGCCCCGTCGTCCATACTTAGTGGTCCTAGACTAGCCCGGCGAGCAGAGGGCAAACTCTGCAACTAATTTCAATGTATAATTAACGTCTCACTACCCCTTTCCAGACCCACGAATAACTCCCCGCTGCCTCCGACCCTCCTCCTCACCCCTTGGTCATCCCCCTTCTAGACCTCCTCGGGACCGTCCCTCCGCTACCCTAACCCTAGGTATACTCTCTCTCTAGCTGGACATCACAGCTCCGCGGATTCGGCCGCTATTATATCGATTGCGGTTCGCGCTAACTTCGTTTCTACCAAGTTGGGTTCCTATTCTGGCAATTGGGAGGGAGAGAGAAAGCCGGAGAGACCGTCGACGGTATCGTGCCAGGGCGGACCCACCAGCCAGGAGAAGGGTAAGGAGAACTTTGGGAGTCCGCCTAAGTGGATTGAAGTTCGTGGATATGGACCAGTCGTGGTAGGATGACGAGTTACGTGGTGGCAAATAATGTTTGCACTGCTTCCCGACTGAATCGATGCTAACTGACTAACGCTCGATTGGTTTCTGATCGACGACGACGAAAGAGCTCGAAGAGAGGACACGCCAGATACTTACTTTCCGGTTTCGAGATCGCTGCGGGAGTCTATGTTGGACACGTGGAGAGATTTCGGGGGAGACTTTGAATCCTGAGTAGAGAATGTTCAGGGAAATTGAATTTGAAAATTTAAAGGACGGTGGTGTTGCTGCTCGAAGTCGTCACTTCGCAAAACTTGAATTTATTCGTGGAATACGACAATTGAAAATTTTTCTTTTTGTCTTGATACTCTTGTACCCACGGTATCGAAGCAATTAAATTGATTGTCCTATTATTTTTAACGCGTCGCGATTGTTACGGTTGAAAATATAAGAAACATTTTGCTCTGCATGAAAAAATCGGCAGTCTGGTAATGATTCGATTTGACGCATTCAATTTGTTGGGGCAACTCCTTCTCGGCAGTGACGTCGATTTCGGTCACATCCGATATCGAGTATCCGATCAATCGCTCGTCAACGGACTGTTTTCGTCAGGAATCACGAGTTCCTCCATCGATATTCCCGGGTGGCGGATTAATTATGCTGAAAGTAGGGGAACCGTTAAATACGCGGCGCTGCTTAACCATAACATTTCCGAGCTGGCAAACTTTCGCTGTCCGGTTAAATTCGGAAATGGATGTCCGTGTATCGGATAGAAGGGTGACGGGCTGACACACACTATGAACTATTTACACCGGTTCGATTTTAAGCAATAGTGACTGAATCATTAATAAATCCAACGGGTCGCGAGAGCTTTCCACACCATTCGAGTGGAGCGTATAAGAATAAGCTACGTTAGAAGACACGTCGATTCAAGATTATTTTAACGATATAGGTCAACATATAATGATGAAAAGTCTGCCCAACTTAAATGACAATCTAGTGCTGATAAAACAATGCACATTGTCAATTAATATTTCAGTTTGACGGATCGCCTCTTAGAATATCTACAATTTTAGTGTTCATTTTCGTGGCGGTCGGAATTCACTTTGCACGTTTCAACCATGTTTCAAATTTACCGACACATTTCTTTCTCGCGAGGTGTACCGCGAAACGATTTAATACAGTCGATAGATTTCTGACCTTTGCAAATGCCAATGGATGTCCGGAATCGTTGAAAAATTAACCCAGTATCTGATTATTTTATGGTTTTCTCAAACTTAGAATTCATTGTCGAAGATTTTTCAATCAGCAATGAATAAATACGTATACCCACCTCCGTTGTCAAAGCTGTAGAAGAAGCAGTCGCTTTTGTCACGGATGTGTAAAAGCACGTGGCCAGACAATTGTTTAAGAAACCGAGTAATGCACTCCGCGAAAGAGCATTTGCAACGGGTCGAATGATCGAATCGAAAAGAACGATCGTCGCCGTGCTATCATCGTCAAATATCGCTTAAACTGAACGGTAATCGGATTGCCAGTTGACCTTACCTCAGAACGCGAAACTTTTATGGCTGTTCGGAATACAGGATTTGCTTAGCTTAGCTATAGGTACCAACACGGGTACGTACTCATGATCAGTAATCATATTAAGCGCGTGTACAGGGTAATCAGATTAGCGGAGCTGGAGGTAATCCCGAAACTATTCTAAGTATGATTAGGCGTCCTTCTCGCAGCCTAGTCCAGTGCCAGTACCTGTACCCACTATTAAGATGACGATAATAGTTTGCCAACTACGCTGGCCTGCGAGGTTACCTGCCCTATGGGTTGCCTAATAATCCCTCTATGAGACTCTGATAACTTTACTACCCTTCCTGGATCAACGACGCGTGGACTATGTTCATAATGGAAATGAAGTATCTATTGATTCGAGACACGTTCATACAGCCGGGGCCCCCGGTCCCCAAGGGGATAGAATTATCAAACGACCTCGTTCCCCGTGTCGTCGTTACTTCGTTAGATTCTAATCTGTTCGGGTGGGGGCTTTTCTTTTGCCCGTTACCTCCACAGGAATTGCCTCGCAGACCATACTGACCATCCCCGTCAGCCATGTCACCAACAATCAGATGGTGAACCTTGCGCTGAGCAACGGACAAGTGGTGTCCACGACCCTGGCTAATCTGCAGACCATCACGCAGCCCCAAAGCATGTTGAACACGCCGACCAGCAACGGTGACTTCTCAGGTAAGATGAAAGTAAGACGCAAACGGAAAAAGACACATACCTCTCTAATACCTCTGTGAACGGGACCGGCGTTGAACATACAGCGAAGCTGGTTTCTGAACCTTGTTCTTTAACGTTACTTTTCAACCTTACTTTGTGACAGTTCCAACAAGTTTAGCATCGGGTTTGGGACTGAATCCAGCAGCGCTGCCGCACCTCCTGAGCAACAGCTCGGCCAGTCAGCAGCTCCTGAATGCGATGCAGCCTCAGCATTTGCTCCAGGCTGCGCAAGCAGTTCAAGCACAGGCGGCCCAAGCTGCACAGGCAGTCCAAGCAGCTCAGGCCTCTCAACAACCGCTTTTGACCACCTCGCCGCAGCAACATAGCCATCGACATAGCTCCCACATGAACCATTATACGGTAGGTGTCCATCACAGAATTTAGCGTCTTTCTTGGTTGAATCGCGATTAGGCTAGTCCTATAAAGCCCTGTGAAGCTAACCACTCAATAGGCAGTCTACTAAGTACCAGTACAACATTCGAGATTACAGTATCGAAGACACATTCGGCAAATTTAAACATAAGTGGGCGGATGCTTCCTTGGCCAATTACAGATTCGCCTAGCCAATACCATCTTCTTATACGTAGCCATCTTCCAGAGTAGCTAAACTCGGAGTTTCACTTATTCCATCCGATAAGCCGCGCTCCGCGGAGGACAATAAATGTCCCAGAATTTGCCTCGCTCGCCTGAACGATTACTTCGGGTCGTGGACAGAATTCTGTTCCAGACAGGATTCTTTTCCTCTCGAGGAATTTTGATTCGCCTTCGCCGATAACTAACGCTGTCCGTAACTATCTTCGCCCTCTCTTTCCTTGACCAATCGGTATCCTCCGGCTACCGTGACAATACACGAACGGTTCCTCAAGCACAATGTACAACGGATACCGTAGACGGTCCCCGCGAAGGTGGAGGAGTTAAACCGGGCGCAAGATCAGCGGGAACAACCAGAAAATAATTCCCGATAGCAAGCGATCTCGTTAAGAAAGTATTCCCCGTGGCGGCGGCGGCTACGTTTTCTTCCACTAATTACACTCTAAAGCGTCCCGGGGTACGGGGGCTAGACCCCGGAGTCTCATTATTGAGTGCATAATTGGCGTGGAAGAGGAGCATTGTCGTTCCTGGCTCAGCTGCTAATCCGTTACCTACCGTCGTTGTTGTCCCTCACAGCCAACGGAGAAGCACCACAGAGAGAGGCCCGAGCAATCCTCGCCATTGAACGAGTCCGTGGTATCCGCAGCATCGGCACTCAACAGACTCGCGGCCAGCAACGGGGAAATCACCATTACGACGACGCATGGACATAATGTCCCTGGCGTCAAACAGGAGACCAACAACATGCTCTACAGCCCCAAAACGGAGGAGGACGATCTGCTAAACGATTCACCTAGTGAGTACCATTTTTCAGATTCTTTCGACTCTCCGGACACTTTTTCCGATCCTTGCAATTTCATTCGTCCGTCGACCTACGAAGGAAAAACTTGAATTTTTGATTTTATATACTGGCTGGGTCACCTGACGGTTCGTACCAAAAGTAATAAAGTCATAAAGTCTTAAATCTTTTTTTTAAACATCATTTGTATTGTAAAAAATGTGTCGAATTACAATGAAAAGTACAGATAGCAAGTTCGATCGTATAAAAAGAAAAGTTTGATAGCATTTAACACAGTTTTAAATTATTCTTGTTTACCGTGCACTGCTATTGCAGGAAACCTTGCTTTGGCGAAATTTATGTATAAAGGCAAGAATTTGCATAAACATCGGCAGTCTAATCGTTAATAGTTCATGATACATTTTAACGTGCCTGCCAGTAAATGGGCCAACGTATACCTATTTCGAACGTGTTTTCTGCGGTTATCAATTATGCATCTGATTCATTACTTATAACGTATAGTTTCAATTCGGAAGTGTGTTCCCTTTCGCTAAGAATATCCGGGAAACGACCTAAAAACATTATATAAAATATTGCATTCTTAGTACAAAATTTTATGAATTTTTTCTGTTTTTCATCGGAGGAGAACATTACTTGAAATTTTAGTTTTTGGTCGTATAGAACAGCATAAGTGTACGGGTTAATGATTTAAATTCGGTCAAATGGCTTGCACATGTGGACAGAAATATTCAGCAGGAAAGCGTATCCTTCCATAATAACATTAGCCACTGGAAATCGTGCTTCCTTCCTCTGCCGATTTAACAATTAACGAACGGTCGAAGCCGATAAATAATAATATTCGAGACTCTGGCCGCGCTATGAAGCGATTAATAATTTTAATGGGATATCGTACAATGCTCGACTCATTACGATGTATTAGATCGTTCCTTGCTGCCTTCTGGGAAGCCATAAAGATACCGACGCGGTACGTAACCTCGAGTCGGCAGACAATAATTTTAATAATTCGCATTCGTTGCCACGAATGCCACTTCGACGATGAAATAACCGATGTATCTACAATCTAACGGGTTCGGTCTGTTCAGCTTGTGTTCACCACCGTAATCCCACAAATGCAGGAATGTTGTATGTTTTTTCATGTCTGCCCGATAACGTCTGAATCTACTTTCTTGATAACGATAACTGCATCTTCGGAGAAACGCTCACCAATGAACACAAACCGCTTTCACATTGTTTTCAACCAGCTATCTGACAAAATTCTTTTTAAAATTATAAACACAATATATCCATTTTTTCGAAATCCTAAAATATTTTTATGTGTACTCTATGGAGTACTCTGAGGTACTCACATACCTCTAATTAAATAAAATTCCATCTCCCAGAAGAACAGCTTCAGGAAATAAAATTCAGCCTTAAATTCAGGTCAATTCTGTGCGTAAAAATTTGTTGAAATATTTTGCGCGTTATAAATGAACGACGTCCAGTTGTGGAGAATCCTCCAGGAAGAGATTCTACCAGATTCGAAGCATCGAAGCGTCACTGATTGCAAGAATTCTACGAGACAACGACTTCTCGCGACTGAACTTGGTTTCATGTTCGCGATTCGAGAAAATCTTGGCAGATTCCTCGAAACGGGCCGCGTCGAGCATCTCGGTCCGCCTTTTTTGTCCGCGTTCGATCGGAAATTAATGATCGCAGAAAGAGCGCGCCGCGGAAGAAGGATTTGCAGTTTACTGCGCGGCGCAGAAACTCGACGAACTGGTCGAGATTGCGGGGCATGTGGCCACCTCTATTGCGTGCGTATACATTCGGGGTGACAGATTTACGAGAGAAATCGGTGTAGCTCAAGCTGCTTTAACGAAGCCGCCTGATGTCATTAGGCAGCTTCCCGCGAGAGCTTCGGGACATACCGATCGATTGTGAGTCGAGTCAAATTCTTTGGAATTTGTTCTAACTATCCATAATCCTCGCAGTGTGTGTCCAACAAAATTTTAGAGTCCCAGAGTACGAGTTGCGGATCCGCGGTGCGTGTCCTTTCGATGTTAAAAAATATTTTGACTCGTTGAAGTAGATTGAAAACACGGGATCGATCGATTGTGAGTCGAGCTAAATCCTCTGAAGCTTGTTTAGACCCTCTGTAATCTGTGTGGACCGTGTTTGTGTTAAAAATTTTTTTTCACATTTCGAAAACTTGAATGCACTCTTTGATGTTGAAAAATACGATGTGGAATCTCTGGATTACAGACTCTATGCAATTTTCTCAAACAGTTTGGCAAAACATGTTTTAGCTGTTGTTTAAAATTTGGAAATCAGAAAAAATTGATTGGAACACTTGTTCCATTATATTTTTCGTTGAGAGTAACGAACCAGAAAATTTCCGTGTCGGAATATTGTGTGTGTCTAAGATCGTCGCGCCAAATTCTCGAATCTGCATTACAGATCAGCCGACTATCAACGAGGTCACGAACAACATGGTGGACGGCATCGATCTGGACGAGATAAAGGTCTTCGCGAGGGATTTTAAGATGCGAAGACTGTCGATGGGTCTGACGCAGACCCAGGTGGGTCAGGCCCTAAATGTAAACGAGGGTCCAGCATACAGCCAAAGTGCCATATGCAGGTGAGTGTGCACAGTTTGCCGTGTCCTCTATCTCGTCCAAATCCAACGGACGTCGCTGATGAGAACCTAAAAAAAGCGAAAGTAAAAAACAAAGTAACACGATAGACTACGACAGTGTACCAGGTCACTGGAAATGCCGTGGAAAAAGGATTAATTCCGTCTGTCAGCCAAAGCTGTACATTTCCAGACCACGTATGAGTAACGATCATCTCCGTGACAATACTATTCGGTCGCTGGAAAATTTATTAATTCCCCATCGCGCTCGGAACGACAATTTTTCCTGCCGTAAAAAGAATGCAATATCATACGGGCTCGATACGCTGCGAGCGATTTCATTCCTCAGACAACTTAGCTTCCACTAACTTAACAGAAGGAATACTAATTGCCACAACAGATTATTTCATATTAAATCAAGTTTAAGTTCTCTTTTCGGTCTTCTAGTGATTCGCTCGAGAACTGAATGTACAGTATTCCCTCTCTAGCGATTTCTCTCGTTGTAATCACATCGCCATCCCCACCTCGCGGGTCAGTAGGCGGCATTTGCTCGGGCCAAGACAATGAGCGAACGGAGGGGATAGTGATGCAGTAATGTGGGAAGTCAGCGAAATCCAGGGATCACAGAATCGCGTCGCTGACTCGTTGCGAGCTCATCTACAGTCCCAATATGGTGCACTATAAGGAGGGAATACTGTATCGCGTGTCCTTACGGAAAAGTTGCTAAATCCTTCGACCCGATCGTGTTCAGAAAAAAAGTGTCAAACCTGCCACGTTGGTTCCTCCATATAGACAGAAACTGAGATCTCTCTGGATGTTGTTGAAGCACTCTTTTCCGCCATATACGGCGTGTTCTCTGCACGCTTCTCTTCTCTTCCTTAACAGAAACGTAAATAAAAAGGAACCACCGTGGTAACGCCGGTGGCAAGCGGAGACGCTATCGTTTCCGTATCCTTCGAATTCTTATCGTAACGACTAATTTAAGCATTGGTGATTGTTCCCCAGTGCCCTGGCTACCCAGATGTTCGCTGCTGCCTCGCAGATTGGCTCTCAGCAACAACAGACGTATGTTCACCCCTCATGCTACTTAATTTACCTAAAGAATCGTGAACTTTGTCAAATCCTCTGGTGAAAAGGGCAGTTATACCCAAGCATGCGAATATACGGGACACGTGTTGGTCGGTCGTGTGCGCTCGCGCATCCTCGCTGCGATACGAAAGAAAGCTATTAAGCTGGCTAATCCTAATGACGATTAGCCGATGACTGATTCGCATATCTCTCGAGTTCGCTTCTCGTTCAACAACCATGGACAGCGTGTGTCTAACTCGTGTTTAAATAGACTCTTTCTTTCACCATCCAATCGTCGATCATTCCTCCTTCTCCTTTTACGCTTTCTTTCTCAATCTTAACGAGGCAGAGAGTCTTTCTTACTCCGTCTCTGTTTCTCTAATTCTTTCATACTCACTGCGATTAGTCAAACGGAAAATTAATAGCTGCGGGCAATATTTGGGTATAGCTGCAAGTACTCTCGCTGATTCCTAACTCCGTTTTTGGAAAAGAGAAAGGAGCACTGTTTTTCGAAGTTTTGTAACGAGCTATTTCTTCGAGCCAGGGCATTGGCAAACTTGGGCATGATGTCGCCAACGCGCGAACACAACCGACGACGATATCCATCGAGACGTCCGTCGAGTTCGCCACCTGTTCGACCGTTCCTACCCTCCGGCGATCACACGCCTACTCCCACGACCTATGCGAGCGTCGTCACGGCTGTCGAAGCGCGTTGGCAACATCATACACGGCATCACCAAAACCTTTAAGCATGCACGCATTGTCAATGTCCTGTTTTTTGAGTCAATGCATGCCTCTTAGTGCTCCTTTAGTCGAACAAAAACGTAAAGACGATCTTTGAGACGCGGTGAGGCACCGGACACCATAAGCTGCCATGAACATCGGAACAGAGCCAAGAATTTCCACTATATTTTCTTGGCATTTTAATGTTTTCATTTCAACGCTGTTGCGCCGAATCGCATCAGTGCGTTGGAACGTATGCCGCGAATTCAAAAGCTCTGCATTGTCATTTTTCTTGACGAAATATACAAGCTAATCCAGTATTTACATTTTCAATAACGTTGCACGAAGATTTTTTTACAGAACTGAACGTCAATTCATTTTCGAAATATACACTTTTCCATTTTCTGAACAATACACAATGGAAACGGTTTTCATGTATGTCCTGGCTGTATCAACTTGTGGCGATGATGGTTACACAAGTACTTTAGAAAATTATTGATATGAAATTAAGGATTACTATTGTAGTACTGTATATGTACTTCATATTCGTGAGGAAGAAATATTTAAAACTGCTGAGAATCTTTAGATCAGTGTGAAAATTGAAACGAGTGTTGGCAGTTTATGGGTTTGTTTAAGAGGCAAGGGGCACCACGTGACATAACTAGCAACTAACTAGAATCTTACTAGATTTTGTATCGAAACATGGGTTTGCGGGCTGTCGCTTTTTTACCTTATACGAGCATATTTTTAGCTGCACAACGGTTCATTTTATAGAGGAAAGTTAACTGCACCCCGCTGTGCCCCATCATATCAGTCAAAAATGTCTATTTGTGACAGAAAAATACATCGGAATCTGTTGGTGTTTTCTCGATATTTGCTCTACTTTTTACTTATTTTAAAATATGCTCATTTAAGGTAAAAAACGACAGCTCGTGATTGCATTCAATTTCCCCATATTCCATTCATGATGCCAGAGTCTAAAGCAAGTCTAGAGCCAATTTTAGTTCAACTAGTTAGACCAGATGGCGCCTAGTCAGGACTGTCACGTGGAAACGTAACAACAAAAATATATGGGGCTTGAGTCCACCCGGATCTACTAATAGCAATAAAGACATTAATAAAAAAAGAAAAAACCGTGGACTCATAGAAAAGTTGAAGCGTTAGACTGATACATATGTATGTTTATCAGTGTTACCACAAAAAAATTTCTCCGCGCAGACGTTGGTAACACTGATAAATACCCTAGAATAGGGTATTCTGTCACGTGGTGACCCTTGCCTCTTAAATTTCTGGTGCACAAATGTTCTCGGTAACTTATCGAATCGAACTCAGGATGACTGAAGAATTTCTACATTTGTCGGACCGTTCTCTGTTGTACGCTGTTTTCGGAACGTCTTTGCGCGTTTGCGATCTTTTCCTTTTCCCACGAGTTCGGCTCTCCGAACAAAGACCGAGACTAGGAATCATAAATTATTGTTGGCTCTAGATTCGAAAAATTGGACATCACGCCAAAGAGCGCGCAAAAAATAAAACCGGTCCTCGAGAGGTGGATGAAAGAGGCTGAAGCGAGGTGAGTTGCACTCCAACATTCCAATAAAACGTTATTCTTCTTTCTTTCTTTGTTCTGTTTATCGAATTACATTTGAGAATGTCGAGTGCTCGATGACGCGAATCCTAGTAATTATGAAATACGATTAAGAAAATTAGAAACACTCCGAGGAGGCCTACACCGTCAGGAAAAATCTGAAATATCTTGTTAATTATCCGTCTACGGTACCGCGCGGATAAATGAGCGCTATTCCCACTACATTCCCTCTTTAATTTGCGCTAGTCACCTGGGGTGCCGTTTGCTAATGAATCTTCAGATTTTCTTAGAAATATTTTCGATACGCTGGTAATCTGCATCGCAGTAATTAAAACTACACTGTTTCGTACAATAAAAAATACACACACTTAAAATTCTAAAAGAATTTTATCTTCATCGCAACATTTATCCATTCGAATTGAATATCGTGTATTTTTCTTCACAAGATCGAAAGGTATGAACAGACTGCGAACATATTATGTTTATAAAATACATTAAACCCGAAACAATAAAACCATTTAAATAAATGTTTACATAGGTTTACATAGCCTTTTGTATCTTGAAATTGATAAAGACAATTTTTATTTTGTACGATAATAAACAATTGGAACAACACACGGTGGCAATTAACCTACCCGAATAGAAGAATTTCGCGAATTTTATACACAAAATAAGTTATTATTATCACTTACAAAAACAAATATTTATTATATAAAAACCAATGAATTTTCAATTTCATTAAAATAAATATTAAATTTTATATAAAATTTAAGCCAGTGACATGAAAATCGCGACCACCGCTCGTTATCAGCACGGCAGCGGTACCAATCGGCTTGCCTCAGAAAAACCATACTGTGTCGGACTGTAGAGCGTCTCCTCTCGTATTTTCGCATCGGATATAGCATTTAGACAAACGAAGCTGTTCAGAAAAGTGTTCCAATCGTAGAGCAGCTGCAAAGGCTGGCTTCGTGCCGCAGGATTATATTCCGCAATCATCGAGCAGGATCTCAAGCGGTGTCCGAGAGCGTGTGAACGCGTGCGTGCTAATTGGTAATTCGCTAATTGAATCCACCTGATTAATTGCAGATCCGCGTCTAATAAATACGCGGAATGTTAATTAGAATGGGGGAAACCGTTACCGGAATGGCTTACAGGCACCGCGCGCCGGTTTCGTTCGTGTCGCGAAAGAAGTCGCCTATCGGCTTCCACCTTCGGGGTATCGGTTTCGCCTTCTTGCACGGATGCACGCACACCGGCAACCTTCAATTTTCTCCGAACGCTGTATCGGGATCTGTAATTAGCGAAACTCAAACTTTGATTCATCCGCGGCCTCCATTCGACTGATACCGGTTGGCTCATAACGAACGATACGCGAACGCAAAAAACATTACCGATTTATTAGGTTGCTCCAGAGATTCTCATAGGTTTTTTAGAGCCACTTCTGTCGCAGATAATTGTGCGCTTATAAGCTGCGCTATAGCGCGTAGATTGCCGAAGGATGGAATTAGAGAAACGTGAAATAATTCGAGTCTTCGGATAATCGAGGTTCCACTTTACAGAGTATTGAACGAGCAAATACGGTGCCAGTCGTATCGTGTGTGATGTTATTTTAACCCTTTTCACTCCTTTGTCGAGTGTGAATCGACATCAGAGAAAGAAAAATGTGTAATAATATAGAAAAGGTCTGCGTACTCCGATTTTGATGAAATTTTAATATGTTATGCAGTAACACATTCTAAAAAACTTTTTCCTTTTCCAATATAGGGGGGTCGCTTTTAGTTTTTTAGATATTTACAAAAAACTATCGCAAATACTGTATTGAATTTTTCGTATTCCTGCACGCTCCGCGGCAACGTAAGCCTGTCCGATGCGGCGTTTGTTACCTTTTGACGCTGTAGAGATGAGAGAGAAAACAGGTTGGCGGAAAGGGCTGACCTGACATCACACCC
Organism: Lasioglossum vierecki; assembly: GCA_028455595.1. Taxonomy (NCBI): domain Eukaryota; kingdom Metazoa; phylum Arthropoda; class Insecta; order Hymenoptera; family Halictidae; genus Lasioglossum; species Lasioglossum vierecki. Next base: position 6,159,497 of record CM052338.1, read on the forward strand.
ACCCAGTGTTTCTAAATTATACTCTAGATTCTTACGTATTTTGACGTGCTGATTACGAACGTGATACTGAAAATTGGCGGAAATGTTAATTTCATAATGGAAACCTTCTTTTTGGAAACACTGGGTGCGTGTGAAACACTGGCGCTTACAAACAAAAAATAAACAGATGCGGCTCCGGAACAGGTTTACGTTTCCGCGGAGCATGCAGGAATACGAAAAATTCAATATAGTATTAGCGATAGTCTTTTGCAAATATCTCGAAACCTAAAAGCGACCCGCCTATATTGGAAAAGGAAAAAGTTGTTCAAAATGTCGAAATCTAACACATATTAAAATTTTATCAAAATCAGAGTACGCATACCTCTTCTATATAATTACCCAAATATAAATTACAAGAAAGTCTGGGAGCCATATTAAATATAATTAGTAACCATTACTGTTTAAAATAGCTGGCAGTCAAGGACCTGTCCATTGTAGTAAATTTCCAATAAAATGCTCAACTTAATAGGGAACAAAATTAGTTGGCAACAAAATTGCAAAATAATTCAGAGTGTAAGCGAATTTGTTTGTAAAAATTTCGTAGAAAAATACTGCAGACAATCTTAAAAAAAAAACGGTTTACACTTTTAAATCAATTAGTTACTCATTCGGAAGAAATTCTGCGAATAACAGCGAACAGGGTTCGGCGATTAATAAACACGAAGCAACTGCGTTTAGGAACGTTGCATAAAAAGATCTCGAGTTGGTCGGCGGACGAGTGGACAGAGCGGGAAAATGCAGAAAGTTCAGGAGCAAGAGCGTGGCGGCGTTAACGGTGATCGTGGTTTTCGTGGGCAGAAATATGGCTTGATTTGCATTAATAAATTTTCGTCGAAGTAGCGGCGGGCCATTCGGCGAACGGCCGCGCGATATTATTTTCAATGTGCCGATAGAGAAGAACGAGAGAAAACTTTCACCTGTTATGGAGCGCGGGGCCACGTTATCAGCGACGGAATCATTGAAACAGGAACGTAACCGGCAATAATATTGCCGCGGATGATACGGCGCGGTGCAGCGCGGCCGCGCGGCGAAGGTGTTAATGTACAGTCAACAAATCATTTTGTTCGTTTTCGGAAAATCTGTTGATGGTACGCAGCGGGAATGCGGAATGGGTCATTGTTGCCGGCTCGGCCGCGGAAAGAGAAATGACCGCGTGCTCCTGTCATCGAATCATCCGGTTCACGGTCGAGATACGTGCCGCGTGCGCCGATACGCTACCCTATATGTATACATATATATTTATATACATATATATGCAGTATATTCTATATATTCTATATACACGTGTATGTAGCCGTTGTGGGTACACGCGTGTACACGTGTCCGCGCGTGTCCGTGTATAAATAGACGAGACTGTGTATGTTTATTCCATACATAGTTACATATTTTCCGCGCTTTTGCTGGCAATAAAACGGCGTCGCTGCCGGTGAAATCGAAACCATAAACCGTGTTAGGCATCGGTGGCTCGTAAAATTTACCCGATCCACGCTCTTAGATCCACGCGCTACCAATTAAACGGAGGATCGTTTAGCGATCCAAATATAAATCTGAATACATAACTAATTGGCAATCGCGGGTGATAAACGGGGATTCATACGTCTCCTCCCGGAGAAAATTGTTCCGCGTGCACTGTCCACGATTCCCCGGCATCGATATAAAAATCGACAACTGTTCAGTCCGGTTACCGTTGCTGCTCGCAAAAATATTAACCGATAATTCGCAAACCGGGAACGCTCGTCTGAGCGAAATCTTCGTCGCTGTAGTTCATCGAAACGAGAAAAGAAAATATTTAATTTTAAACATTTTCCAACATCGGTTTACTAGAAGTCAGGGTCATTCTAATGAGTGGGCTCAGGCTAGAATTATTTACACGAATGGACCATTTTAGAAATTACATATACATGTTGCTTTCTAAATGTTGCACAGCGTGTAAAACTTTGTTCAAACATTTGTTTTACTTCGTTCTGCATAATCATCCACAGTCTACTTATTACTATTACAACTTTCGAGTGAAAGTAATGACCTTTCTGCAATATTCTCTACGTTTCGCCAATATTCGATGTATGAAAGTCTGAACCCTGTAACATATAACTTTCTTATACAACTCTAAGATCACTGGCAACCTACCAATACCGATCAAGTTGAAATATTTCTTGATACTCGTGATGTGCATTTAGTAACAACATATTGTTGTCCACAATCATTTAACGAAAATGAGCCCAAACACTCACGTTCCACCGAGTACTTCGAATAGTCGAGATTCTACGGTAAACTATATCGTGTTTGAACTCATTTCATTCGGAAAAATCGAGACGTCGAAATTAATATATTGAAAAATTGGTTTCAATTAAATTGATCGAACCGGTGCGCCAGAAACATCAACTTTGGTTAATCAGAAAAATGTTACGAATATGTTGGTAGGTATAGAACAATTATTAAAAATAATCTGTAAATAACAAGTATTGTCTTACGCATGCACTGTTGTATTTTCAATGCTAAAGACAACAAAGTTTCTGGAATAATCAAAGGAGTTACAAGACTCTCGAACAAATGCAACAAAAGGTATCTGAAACGGTAGAAAATCACGCGCATTCTCCTCCCAATCGTCGTGTCCGAAGAAAGAGCAAAAAAAGCCGAGGAGATCGTGTTGTCGGCAATCGAGGGGTATCGATCACAGCGTCGATCGTTCGCAATCGATCTCTTACCCCCGTGTCGAGCGTCATCGAGGTCCAGGGGGCCGGTAAAAATTCCGGATTTCAATGAAACAACCGGACGCCCGAAGGAAGCCGCGACGTGAAAGGATTACCTGGCGGCCGCGTAAACCGACTAACTATTATCCGGCGCACTCGATGACGGTTAAGCGCGGTCATTTCTCTTTCCACGAGCGGAGCCGAGCAACAATGACCCATCCCGCATTCTCGCGGCGTAGAGCTAAGCGCGACCGTGCCGGCCGCGCGTCCGGGAAAAATGAAAGCGGCTAGTTTATGCGGTGCACGTGCACGATTTATCTGCCGAGTAATTAAACTGTGGACTAATTAAAATCAGGTTTCTGATGTACCCCCCTCGCCCGCTCCGCCGCGGCCCTCTTCCCCCCCCTATCCCTCCACCATTCGCCGAGCACCGTTCCTCGCCGTTCCCCCGAACAAACGGCGTCGCCTCGCTCTTGCCCCACGATTCCTGTCGTTTCTTCGCCTCTTCTCGTACGGTTCGCCTCCACCACACTCTTCTTGCTTTTACTCTCACACCCGCGTAAACGATACTTGCGATTCCCTCGTACACCCACGCCGAAGCGCCCCTCTGCTCCGACCAGTCCTCTTCTACATCGTTCTCACTTCTCCTCTTGATGAACTTGGATCCCTTCTTTCTCAGTTTCTCTGCTTTTTTAACCGGTCGTGTACACAGTTTAACGGAATTTCTGTTCTTTTGGAAAGAAGCTCAACTTCGCAGCCCTCGACGTTGCGCGTCTTCAGTATCAACTGTGAACGTTCCTACAAAATCGAAATTGAAAATTACTGATAATAACAATTTTTGCTGATTTCTTCACGAGAATCAAAATCTGCCCAACCTTGAAAATAACTGGTTATCTCGTTACTATCACAAAATTGAATTTCTTTGGTCTTTCCTTAATCATTTCGGAGAGTCTTTATAATTTCAATAATCGTAAGATAATAATGTAGGACAGGTCATTTTAATGAATTGTGTCTGTCTGGTATTAAAAGTGACAGATTATATATAAATATTTTCGCCGATGCAGTTTCGTGAAAAGAGTATAAAATCCACAGACCAGTTATGAATCATTAGAGCATTAATTCCTCAGTGTTTTTGTTACTTTCTCGCTTTCCTCGCGCCGGCTACTGTGTTCGTTTCATTTCGTTTCTTTATCCGGAGTGTTTCTCGCCTCTTTCTCCCTCCGCAAAACCCATACGAGCCCGACCGCACGACAAGAACCCAACCGCCATGGAGTTTCTAATAAATATTCGATTAGCTGATTTATTCCGTTGATCCCGCGAGGGATTTAGAGGAAATAGTTGCGGCTGTGGTCTGACGAAACGAGCCGGTCGACGCCGAGTGACTAAGCGCGCTTTCGGCGTATCCAATCCAGTTTTGTGTCTCTGAATCAACAGCGAAACACTCGAGCTATTCCTTTTTTACATATCCGGGCCGCAAGACCATTTTCTGACTCTCCATTATCATTTGTATATTTTGCCGTTTACAGCATCTGAACAAACACGTCATTAGACTATTCTGTATACTGTTATTAACTTTTGATCAGTCGCCAACATTCTTACAGTACACCCACGTATAACGTCGTAAAAAATTCTTTAATAAGGTAAATGTGAGGCTTTTCAAACAATTATTTATGCATTATTTATACACATGTGAAAATGTGCGGGGAAAAATATATTTCTCATGATTATGATCTTGATTTTACTCTACTTTTTACGTCTATTAAGCAAAATAAATTTTGAATGTCATACAAATCACTGTTATGAATTGTATTGACAAGAATTTGTTACCGTAGCTAATGAAAATTGTGAAGTGCGCAATCGCTTATGGTTTCATTATTTTTACTCTCTGTTGCGTGAATTAGAAGCTCTCCCCTCTCCTGAGAGACGTTTAATTCCTCTGTTCTTGTTTGTCTTCTCTGTTCCTCTGGTGTGCAAACTCCGTGGATTAAAGCCCGCGAACACGTTTAGCGGCATCCTTATCTCTCACCTGATTCTCTCCTCCTTCTCTCTCTCTCTCTCTCTCTCTCTCTCTCTCTCTCTTTCCGTTTGGCTTCTCACCTGTGCGTGTGCACGATGCTTGAGGTAACCCTCCACACGTCCCGTTTCCGTCTCTCGACCCGACTTTTCTCACCTGCGCGAACGAAACGCGGGATAATAGCGTTTCCTTTTTAAGTCGACGGTTTATTAAGATCATTGAAAGCCCGGCCCCGTATTAAATTGGCACAAAAGTGGCAATCATGGTATTTATAATCGGCCCCGGTGAGAGTGAGAGGCGCACGTTTCCACGTCGCTCCATCCGCCGCGTCGGTTTAAGTGGCTGCGACACTTTACATTTGTCAGAGCTCCCCATTCGTTAATCACTCGAATTTATTTTGTAATTGATTAGCCGCTAGTTTCGCAATTCCGATTTATTTCGCCACTTCGCCGCCGTGCCGCGCACCGCCGCGGAAATTCAATCGCCCGTTTCTCCTCGACTCCGGACTACCCTATTCAATCATCTGTGCATTGTTCCGGTTAATTTGTGGCGGATTTGATACATTATCTATCGAGGATTGTTTAATTATCTTTATACGTTCGCGATTCAGGTCAGGATTTTTTAAACAAGTACTTTGATAGGAACGACAATTTTTATTGTCGACCCAGTTATTCTCAGCGACTCAATCTAAGTAGATTTAATATCATCTTTTGAAAGTATTGCTTCAAACAGGATTTTTATATTAATTTGTGGCAGATTTGATACATAATTTATCGAGGACTATTTAATAATTATCTTTATACGTTCGTTATTCAGGCCAGGATTGTTTAAACAATTTTTATTGTCAATCCAGTTATTCTCAGTGACTCAATCTAAGTAGATTTAATATCATCTTTAGAAAGTATTGCTTAAAACGGAATTTCTATATTTATTGCATAAAAGAATATACAAATAATAATTCATACGATTTTACTCATCGTACAAAGTTAGATATAAATTTTCCACAGACAAATCGTACTTTCGGTTCGATGATACTAAAAACAAAATGGTTCAATATCATAGAAAGCACACGGCCAGTCCGTGTATACCTGTTTTTAGACCCAACTTTATCGATATTTAATCAATCTTTTAAATGGACGGGGGTGCAGCAATTAATGAACAGTCTTCATTTTAATTTTAATTACATCCTGTTGACGTGGAACAACAACAGAAGTCGCTGCCAGGCTTTTTCTATCAATTTAATAAACACGCTTCGCTTCTTCGTTCTACTTGCCAAACATCCACTAAATTATTACGGTATAAGTGGATACCAGTGAAACGCGTTGACAATGATCGGAAAACTTTCTGCTTTATTCTTCAGTTCGCGAACTCGTTGGGAAGAAAAAACAATCATTCGCTAATACTCTACGGAAAATAATAAAACTCAAAAGAATAGCATCATTGTCAGTCTGTAAACGTTCAGTAAAACTGCCTCGTTACAGAACATCCCGGGAACACAAAACACCCTGTCAGTCTGTAACCGAATGAACAGAATTCAGAACAAAATGACCATGCAGCGGAAAGAGTACTAGCTAAACTAATAACGGCAACAATGTCGGTTAAATGAAAGTGGACAAAGAAAAAACCTGTGGTAAACAGCCGCGGAACAAGTGAGACCGATGTAAAGCACAGCGCGCTAGTAAAACTAGGCGTAGTCCGTGTCTAGCCGATAAAAATCCCCTTGATCTCCGATCGAAGGCTTTGCGCGGCGCGGTTAACAACGAACAGCGCAGCAATAATCAAATGAATCAGCAGTTTTTGACAGTCAGCTTTCCAAATAACAAGGGGAACGAATGTCCGACAGGGGACGAGAGTCCGGGACGTGTGTGTCCCCACCCACTACCCCTATTTCCGGGATCCCACTTCTCCAACTGGGCGTGAAAACCCACCCCCTGGCATCGAAAGCATCGGTTCTTCGGGCTCGTGCACGGTTCTCCATTAGCATATTGTTTTCGCGGATTCGACGAAATATCACCGCGCGATGCTAATGGCTCGGCCTGTACTTTTTTCGGTGGGGCTCGACAGTTGGTCATACGGAGTTAAATTAAAAACATAAATCCCACAGCGGCACCTAGCCGAGCCGGTCCTCCTCCTCCCCTACCTCCCTCTTTTACCCCCAGTGATCCCTACGTTCCTCGTGGCCACCTCGCCACCCCCGCAGGCTCGTTTACTCCCGATCCCAACAGGAAGTTCTCCTGTTTACGGGCAACGGGTTTTTTTTCGAGCCGCGACGCTTCGATCGCTAATTTCATTTGGCCCGACGCGACGACGACGTTCAGCTCGCGAAAAGTTCGCCGACCAATCAGTCACCCGGACAAATGTTTCCCGAACGCTTCGCCTTTTGTTCTGCCTTTTTCCACTGCTCCGCGATAGATCCACCGAAATTTAACGCCCTCGGTTCCCGCTGGTGTGTGTGTCGTGTTTCCGGAAAGCGATTTTGTGCACATCAATTTTTATTGTTGTCTATTAAGTAAAACTGGTACGGCCTGTAAGGGTTTTTATCTAATATATCTAAAATGACACTCTTAAAAAGATCTGTGGTTCCTTTGACTCCTGAAGATTTTTAAAAAGCTGATCGATTCGCGACCCGACTGACTCGCAGTCGATTCCTCGGATCGAGAAACAGGATCGAGATGAAAGCACCGAACTGTCCGGGCTGTTTACGATGCCACTTCCGGTTTCACGGCGCTTTAACGGCGGAGAAAGTTTGCCGAGTTAACAGACCGGGGCCCGTTCTCCTGTTTTGTTTTAATATTTGATTAGAGCACGATCGCCGGATATTTGCGCCGGGCGTCAAATGGAAATTGAATTTCCGTGACGAAGTCCGTCGGACGGAGTGTGTCCGGGATTTTTGTTTTCCTGGGATGGCGACGGGCGTGGGGAGGAAGGCGGGGGGTGGTAGAGGATAGCGAATCGGCACAATCGACACTGTCAACGATATTCTAGTTCGTTAAAATATTGTGTTTCTAGTCTGATTAAATTCGGACCGAACGCTCGCGTTCCGGTCTTCTTTGTTTTACTCCTACCGTTCGATATTTTTGCAAAAGTTCGCGCCCGATTTGTGGAAATAGAAAACACAATCTGTCGTACCCTTGATATCTTGAGGTCTCTGATAAATCGGGCACCAACTTTTTGCAGTTTATTAACTTTTTACGTTTATCGTATTTTGAGTTTTTATTTATATCTCGTAGACTTCTTGAAAATGAGTGGTTTTGTCGAACCTGAGGGGAAACAGTTTGCTTGTTGATTACAGGTACAAGAGCGGGGTGAGTCACCTGACGGACTTCATCGGGGTGGAGCCGACCAAGAAACGGAAGCGGCGGACTTCGTTCACGCCCCAGGCTTTGGAGGTGCTGAGCGCTCACTTCAAGAGGAATACTCATCCAAACGGTGAGTCACGCGTTTAATTATTTACCGGGCTGATTAACGCACTCGACGCGAGTCGCGCTGTTTGACGGACGAGGCTCGCTCGCTTACCCTTCCGCGGCCAATTAAACTCGGTAAATGGTGTTAGGAGTTCCGTGTTGCTCGAGCTTTTATCTCGGTGAAATAACGTCGAAAGAATTGTTCGTTGAAATCCGCTTGTGATATTTTCGGTTCCATCATTGTAATTATTCGTACAAACGTTTCAAGTTAAATCCTGTTCTAACTCGTAAATTGTCATTTTCCAGGTACCGACATCACGACTCTAGCGGAGAGACTCGGCTACGACAGGGAGGTGATAAGGATTTGGTTCTGCAACAAGAGGCAGGCCTTGAAGAACACAGTGAGAACGATGGCGAAGAACGTGATGTAAAGAATAGTGCGGCACCTGGAGACTCAGGCCCACTCGCTTGAGAACCAGTGAATAAACAAAGTGAAGGTTTAAAGGACTCGTTCATGCGCATCATCTGAAGTTAGCCGATCGTTGGGAACGCCGGTTGTTTCCATCGGGTTGATCTCCGCTGATGAAAATCGCCGAACAGGCGGGGCTCCCGGCATAGGAAGGAAATCGAATCTCAGTGTCGCATTATTAATATACTCCGACAAATCGGCGGGGTCGAGAGAGGGAGAGAGTGAGAACAGTTTAAACATTCGAGCGTTTCAACGAGTGCCGGCTTTGAATTTTAAACAGCACACTGAGCGCAGCTGTGCTGCCGGTCGATGTAAAGATCATTGTGATTGCAAGGCGTATACGAGACCTATCTGTAAATAACTTTAATCGATGAATATGCGATGTACAGGAGTCGAGCGTCGATCATCGAGATCGTCAGATTGATCCTCGGCTTGCGATTGTTGTGCGAAAACCGTTTACCATCGGTGGTACACGCGGATTATGACTTTCCCACGGTTAGCAAGCTGCGGATCGATCACAGAGTCTCCGCGAACGGTACACCGATGCGTTACCAACGGACGATCAATCGAAATTTGAGATTTCGCGGGCTTTCGAGAATATTCTTTTTTAACTAACGAACTGAAGCACACGGGGTCCCGTTCGTGGACAAGATGTAAAAACTGTTTCGGGTGTTCCACGCATCGACTCGCAACTCTAGGATAAGTAATTCCGCAAGTAATCGCACAGATAAATCTAGTTCGTAAAATTGAGAAGCTTCCAGCCAGCCGAGGATCAGCCACGTACGATAAAGAAGCACAAACGGGGCTCGCGCGAACAGTTATCTACCGTGACCGATCGATCTTCGTACTTCTCGCGCGGGGAACAAAGACTATAAAAAAAAAATATGATCGTGGGGCCCGTGGGCCTCTGCTCTGCACACTGAACAGAACATAGTTGAAGCAACGATAGCAACAAAACAGTACCAACACAGTACCACCAACCACAGTTCACATGCCATAAAATATACAAGGATATACCTACCATTCAGTTGTCCATGAAATAGCAACGGAGAAGTTTTACAGTACCGCCGATGTCGTTTATAACGATCGTGTCCAATTCAGTTTTCTCTTCTTACATACAAAACGATTTTCTTACGGGGACTTCCGTTTCAACGAACAAAACTGTTTCAACCGCCATTGTTCTCTGGGTGTGCTCGTCTGTAAATTACGCGCGTATTTAGGGATCGAAGCAAAAGAGAAAAGAAAAAAGAAATAGAAAAGAAAAAGCAAAAATCGTTGGGAAGATATATAAAAAAGAATAAGGGGGGAGAAAGAAATCAAACACTTCTCGAGGAAATTTTAACGTCTTTGAAAGTAAAGAACCTTCCGATGCTTCTTGAAATTGCATTCGAAACAGCGAGGGAAAGGGACGTTAATGGCGATCGAGGTTTCTGGGGAATAGGGGGATTTAAAATGAAACACTAGTCCGTAATAATCTGCCATATACGAGGTATACGTATTAAACATTTACGCATCTTTCGTTCCTAAATGTTCGATCTACTTGCCCGCTGGCGTTTGATGAGAAAGCGTCCCCGCCCACTGGGAGAACTCGCGACCGAATCGATCGCGAAAATTCAATTTTTCCTTTGACCGGAATTGAAAAGCGAATTCTGGTTCTATACGTTCGACGTTGCCGCGATTTCCATGGTACTTAGCCTCCAGTGTAGTTTGGAGCAACTCAAATCGTCGCTCAAGGTCGCTGGGAGGTGGCCACGCTGGCCACGCCCCCGAGCATTAGCCCGCCCCGCAGCGATCCGCCGTGGGAGTGGCCTCGAGCGGTTCTGTAAATTTGTCACGGCTGCTATAGAAGATTTCTCCCGAACTATATACCGTATTATACTGCGAATCTAGCGATCCGAATGGCGACGGTTCGGCCACGATTTCCGTATGTCGAGAAGACGCTGATTAAACGACGAGCATCGATTATGGGCGGGGCGCGAGGTAACCGGGTTGCCAGACATTCTGCGGACAAATTCCACTTTCACGCATCCAGAGGAATTCGTTTGGAGAACGATCGATAAAATACGATTATTATGAGCTAACTATCGACCACAATGATATAATCATGTACTCCCAGTAATCGTTAGTGATAAATAGGATTTCTTTGAATGTGTTCCGCTTATGTGAAGAAGAACTCTTTCTTTCACGCGTCTGTCCGGAAGTAAATAGTCGTTTTTCGAATAGTACGCCACCGAACTTTTTCTCGGACCTTTTTCCTTCTTGTGTAATAAACGATACTCTAGGCGACACCCATCTCTCATAAACGGTACGACAATTTCTTAAATATCTCAACTCGAGTAAATAATTAGCACGTATGAGTGTGCGTTGAAAGGAGGAAGAGAAAGGTAACAAAATGTACTATCCGATAACTACCCTTCCCGTTGTAATGGGCTATTACACGATAACTGTGGCCGGGGTGTGATCAATCGGCCGTTCGAGGATAGATGGGCGTGGCTATCCCCACTATGCACGATCCGGCCACGCCCAATGCACCGCCTCTGGTGTCCGCGCGCCTATAGGTGGTCAAATAATGACAGGGAGTGGGGGGAAACGACCTCGAGACTGACGATTGAGCCCATCCCGACGAAATTAACTACCAGATCCTTACCAGAAGCGTAGCTAGGAGCGCGAGGGTAGCGTGTACATATTAAGGAGACACCTAGGGACTGTAATATTATATTAAAACAAAAGCTACTAATACTTTTAATATCGTAATAGCTATGAAATAGCTGGATGACGATTCATGAAGAGAAAATTTACATGGTTAAAAAAACACAGAAGATAAATTTTTAAGGGGTACACCAGCGTACTTTAAGGTATATAGTTTACTCTTAAGGTTACGGTTTTACGACACGAGCAAAAGTGATCTGTTCCTAAACGAAACACACAAAGAAAGAAAATTATTACGTGAGAATGAGAGAGAGAAAGAGAGAGAGAGAGAGCGAGAGAGAGAAAGAGAGAGAAAGAGAGAGAGTGCGCGTGATAAAAAGGGTCGGAGACGACGGGGGAGACAAATAAGAGAATCGGGAGAAGTTGTTTGTATTATACAATGAGCGAGAATAGGTGGGACATACAAAGCAAGAGACAATTCAAAATTCAAAATTTTTCTCTAGCGGAGCATCGGGCGGGGGGGGGGGCCGGGCGGGAGATAGATGTGTATGTTGTCATTTTTGATAGAGAGAAAGAGGAAAGAAAGAGTGAACACGTTTGTACAGAGATATTCCGGTTATTAAATTTTGTTATACGAGAAAAAAATGGTGTGTGGGGTAGTATGGAGCGCGGGGGGGCGAAACAAAATTAAACGTGAGAACGAGATGGAGTGAGAGAGAGAGAGAGAGAGAGAGAGAGAGAGAGAGAGAGAGAGAGAGAGAAAGAGAAGCACTGAATAATAAAAAAATTGCGAGAACGGGAGAGAGCAAGCGTAGAGCGAACGAGTACGAGCGCGAGAGAAGAGTTTACAAATCATGTGTATTTTCTTCGTGAAATTGATATTCAAATAGGTCATTACGGAAGTGTAAACATGAGTATTAAAAGCAAAAAAAATCGTGAATTGTATTCGTGAGTGTCATATTTCTAAGGAAGATAGATCCACGGGCGAATGTTTTATAGCAGTTTCCGGGTAGAATCGCTTGTCTAGAGTACCAAAAAAATAATAAAAGAAACGAAACAGAATAATACGTAACGATGGCGAGAAAACAGTGCGAAATAGATTCCGACCACAATTCAGAAATAGTAAAGGAGGTGATTTCAATGGTGAAAGAAAAGAATAGAAAATAAAACGAGAAACGATTACGAACGAAACATAAAATGGGATAAAAAACAGACGAAAACGAGGCAGAGAAACACGAGGAAACTGCTCCTGAAACATTGCCCAGCGAAACCAAAGTTCCTACTACGTTTTATAAAGTATATAAACTGAACTGCAAAACTTGAATTGTACATAACGAGGATTAAGCTAGCACACGATCCACAATCAAGCGAGAGAGAGAGAGAGAGAGAGAGAGAGAGTGAGAGAGAGAGATAAAAGAACCTTAAAAACGACGGAGCGAGCACGAGGTATGCAGGATCAATTGATTCCACGTCGCGATTCGTTCGTGGGAAAACAACCGGAAGTGACAAGAAGAGCCGTCGATCCGATAGAGCGATCGCCATCGAACCCGAAGCCATCGATCCTGGAGGCAATTGATCGTGACGGCACAATAAACATACGAATCGGCATACGACAAAAAAAGGATACTCCAACACTAACAGAAGAGACACGACAGTAACAAAGATGAAACGGCGTCACACACAAAAACAGATTATTATAATACGTGCGTGATCACGGTGGAGACGTGCACGCATACGCATACACAAGTACACAGACACATGTACGCGCATACGATCGCGCATTGCAAAAGAAACGCATCGCATTCGCAATTCGTATCCACACAATGACACCGGTACCAGTCGAAAAATGGCAATTAAGCACATTAAGTATACAATTAACTTAAGCAGCCGTAGCTTTAGCTTGAATGTTAGCACCTAGAAACACACGATGTAACATTAAACTAACGTATTTAAAGTGAGAACGGATGATGACATCTTAGCGTTTAAGCGAAAATACCTGTGTAAAATCTAGTAGGTGTCCACAAGAATAAAATAAAAACATATATTGTGGTACAAATCACACAAAGATCATACCTTCAGGTCTCCTGGCTCTTTGACTGCGTGCTACGTGCCGATCATTTGTACAGAACGCGATACACACTAATCGCGGCCGACTTTATTATGTATCATTTCTATGTATGATTCTTATGTATAGCGGAATTATACATTATTTACACGATCATACTACGTGGACGTTTCTCTGTGTTTAAACTGGCACTGTCTATTGAACTTTGCAAACTTATTCTTTATTCGAACAATCGAATTTATTTTTTGTCTAATCTTCTCACATTTTCAATTACCTATAGAACATCGTGTCGAAACAATTTTTCAAAACGATATTTAGGCATTTCGTGGTAAGTAAACATTTTTACGTTTTTCTCAAATGAATTACTAACATTCCGACTTTATATTCGCACGTAACGCTGTAAGCTATATTTATATATTCTCTAAAAACATTGGAATGTTTCATTAACTGTAATTACTTCTGAGAAAGTAGGAAACTATATTTGATTTAAGGTATCTTAAAGTGAGGTACCCATTAATTTCTCGCATTTTCAATTACCTATAGAACATCGTGTCGAAACAATTTTTCAAAATGATATTTAGGCATTTCGTGGTAGATAATGGTAAGTAAACATTTTTACGAATTTCTGAAATGAATTACTAACATTTCGATTTTATAAAAATTCGCACATAACGCTGCAAGTTATATTTATATATTCTCTAAAAACATTGGAATGTTTCATTCACTGTAATTACCTTTGAGAAAGTAGGAAACTATACTTGATTTGAGGTATCTTAAAGTGATGTATCCATTAATTTCTTAGGCGATTAAAAACATATTATAGTTGGCTACCTTGTTCAAGACTTTATAGACGTTCTGAGCTTCCTGTCGCAAATCTCGCTCAAGTCTCAACAATTCAACATTAGCACTTCGAGAATTCGTACATTCGTTTACAAACAATTGCGAGGGCGACGAATGTTGTATCAAAGTTTTGTTGTATCGTTTGCATCCCCATTCGCCACCAGCTGGAAATCAGGTTTCGGCAGTGGAGTCCTTCTATCGGCTTTACCAGACCATTCGATGATACCATAGCCGATCATTCCGAGGCAGAGAATTCCCATCAGCACGTATAATTTCGTTTGAGTGCAGAGATAGGGACTGTACGCGTACGTGATCACGGATCCTGTGGATTCCCATAGCCGGAAGTTTGAGAACGCTGCTTCCTCTTTCCCAGGGAATAGGATACCGGACAGAGCTGAAAATGGAGCATAGGAAATTTTAAAAGGATACCTAATTAATCCCCACATCCCATTCTAAGATGATTACAGACATATAGCTGTTAATATTAAACAGTATTTTACGTGAACATGGACGGATGTATAATTTAAGAAACACATCACAAACTGAAACGTCTTTGTACACGAAGGATGAAATGATAATACTATTATTGTATATTTAAACAAACAAATTTGTTTTTAGTCGAAAAGAATATGCACCACTAATACAACACAGACAATTTTACTTTACCAACTGCTGGTACGTTGTACCTACAGTCAGTATCGATTGTACTATCGTCATTAGATAATGGAGAATGTTGTATGTTCTCTTACCGCCTACAGATCAGGAAGAGAACTGTTTTTACTGCTGAAGCTGACAGTAACACAGATACTGCATCATTTCTGGTATAGTATTATGGGTTAGTACACACTAGTAATATGCCCGGATTCGTGATTATCCGGACACGAAACTTTCTATTCTGTAGTCGATGGGATAGAAAATTGAATTTGTTTACCATCGGTAGTTTACTTGAAATGTTACATTCCTAACCGATGCTATTACCTATTTTCGAAAGTCTGAATGGTAATAAGACAATAAAATGTCTTCCCTTAGAGTTGACAAAGGATGGAGCACATACCGTTAACTTGAACCAGCCACATAGCGTCACAAAGGCCCCATAATCCAGACATCAGGAAGAACACTGAGCTTTGATCAGGCGTTGGTTTCCAGCGCAACAGGAAGACTAGAATTCCCACGTGAAGACAGAAGGCGAATACCATTAGAGCCTTCCTCCCCGTTAATTTCATTAAGGATCCTGCCCCTAGTGCAGCTATAGCGTTCGTCACACCGAAGCAGATCATCACGTATCCGATGTTGCTAATTCCCCAGGCGCAGGACACAAACGACTGCAACCAGGAGTCAATCAATCAG
>CM052338.1:6175113-6225583 GCA_028455595.1 Lasioglossum vierecki
CATGCAGGAATACGAAAAATTCAATACAGTATTAGCGATAGTCTTTTCCAAATATCTCGAAAACTAAAAGCGACCAACCGATATTGGTAAAAGAAAAAGTTGTTCAAAATGTCGAAGTCTATAACATATTAAATTTTTATCAAAATCGGAGTACGCGGACCTTTTCTATATAATTACCGATAACATATTCAGTGTACATAAAGACCAATATGTCATGTTTCCCCTCACTGAATTTGAACTTTAAATTCAACGCAGCATCCTAATTCGGAACTGAAAAGCAGTTTCTCAATGCTTATCATTCTTGTAAACATTCATGAGAATTACAAAAGGATAAAACCACTAACAGCATTGTAATCGGCGAACAGGAACGCTTGTTCAGCCCCGATGAAAATAATGATCGGCAGAATCAGGAGCTGGCTCTTCTCCTTCAACAGTTTCAACGTCACGGCCAGCAGTTTGACGCCCGACAATCCTGTCGCTGAACCAGATCTGCCCCTATTGTACCTGCAACACAGTGAGCAAGTTACTCGGATGCACCCTTTATGCAAATGCATACACGCACCGCACGTCTCGGTTCGGAATTAATCGATGCAATTATCGTCGCGATTCTTCCAAGAGGAACATTCTGCGGACAATCTATCTGCGGAGGATTTATCGCGAATCGATCGTACGCTGGTTTTACCTATACTCGGATGCTTAGCTGGAATGAACAGAAAAGCCTGGCTTTGAATAATTTTTTACACGATTATTGAATTGCGAATGGAAAATATTATTGTACACGAATACAGCGGTTTCAAAAATTATTTAAACGTAACGAAGTTGATTTTATTTGTTTGTTGTTTATGTTTACATAATAGCTCGGCGCATTCTGGACGAAACTTAAAGCCTCCATATTGTGGAGTTTCGATGCGCTGAAATTCCATACATGCGTCGCGTGTATCGGTTTCCAATATTTCTTTGATGAGGCTGATTTTCATAACGTGGATTTCTAAGGGAATCGAATGTCGGGCGACGCATGCGTAATCATTTTCCTCGAGCGATTTATAGACGAGCTCTAACCGATGCCAGACGAAACTTTCAGCCTCGGATTAAATGCGTCGAGTCGCTCGACTGACGGATTTTATTGATTAGTGTACTCGAGCGTGTACATTAGCTGGATGAAATTAATTCACGTTTGCTGACTATTTTTTTTAAAAGGCAGATAAAACAGCCTCGGACTTCAATTCAATATACGTATAGTGGATTCTTGATTTCTAAACCACGATAATTTAGCTGAAAAAATGGCACATCGATGAACTTGGATTCATTTTAAAGCTAGAAAGCCTCTCTCGATCTGTCTTTTCATTTTTCAACGATATTATTGTGTAAAAACCAGCGTTGTCAGAGAATATACAATTTTCTTTAAGAACATGCTATTTTCTCTTGCAATTATTAAAGAAAGAAAAGCTATTAGGCTCCTGTCGTGAACAGAACGTAATGGGAAAATCGATGGAGAAATTTTCAGTCTGGCAG
Source organism: Lasioglossum vierecki (assembly GCA_028455595.1). NCBI lineage: Eukaryota > Metazoa > Arthropoda > Insecta > Hymenoptera > Halictidae > Lasioglossum > Lasioglossum vierecki. The sequence continues at coordinate 6,176,626 of CM052338.1, forward strand.
AAAGCGACAATAAACTCTCAATAAATAAATCGGTTGAAAAGACAGATCTTCGAAATTAGGGTGACCGGACACGCAGTTTCGTTCATTAAAATTCCATACCCCGTATTCAGAAAGACTTCGTCTGCCGGTTGTCCGGCGTTTTACAACATTCCGGACCATTTATAATGTTATGAATCCATAAAATCAGCGGTCTAGTGCCTCACTCCTAGCAACGGCCATAAATCGCAACAGTTTCGTAATTTACGAGCGTGAGTTAATACCGGTCTGACTAACTTCGGCAACAACAATGGTTAGTTAAGCCGCGAGTGCCGTCATTTTATTAAGCCGTCGGGGTTGCGTCGAATTGCGCGGTTTAGGGTGTAATGATCGATTTTACCTGGAGAGCGTATCGACGCCGAATGCGACGATTAAGGATGCGACTACCATGCAGCATAAATAAATGCCGGAGATTAGGTGAATCCTTTCCTCGGGAGGCCTTTCCAGCTTGGGACTCTCGACGTCGCCGGAAGTTACGCCGCAGAAGTTCGCACCGCATGCTTCCGCTACCACGCTGCTGTTCAGCGTTATGTTCGGCGGCAGTGCGTCCATTCCGTAAGACAAAACTGTAGACAAAAATATTTATTTATTCATCCTCTTAATTCAACGATGAATCGTTTCAATGAACAAGGTGAAACTAGACATAATTGAAAGAATATTTGTTGGCACTAGACTACGGAACTTTATATAGAATAAAAATTGTTTGTATCAACTGCGACAAACAGGGGCCAACTAATAATTTATTTAATATATATATATATAAATGAAGTCCTGACTGACTGACTGACTGACTGACTCATCAACGCCCAGGCTAAACCCTTGGACCTACAAAGCTGAAATGTTGGACAGAAGTTTCCTTTATGATTTATAGAAGGAATAAGAAAGGATATTTTGAAATTCAACCCCTAAATATTTTATATTTGTGGTAATTCAATATTTTAGTTGTAGTCAGATTTGCTTGAAATCTTGGTGAATTTGCTTGGTCTTAATGCTCTTTGATATTATTAATCAAACACGTATTTCGACATTTTACAAATTTAAACCCCTAAAGTTAATGCTCTTTGATATAATTAATCAAACACCTATTTTAGCATTTTAAAAAATTCATCCCCTAAGTGGGTGAAAAGGGGTCGCACTGTTTATATGAGGAATATATTATGCGTGGTCTGATTTTCATCATACTTGGTCTTAATACCCTTTGATACAATCTGAATGGGGTGAATGGGGGATTAAAAGGTTTTATTTATAAACAATCTCAATTTTCGAAGGCATTAAACAGTTTTCTGTGCGAGCGAAGCCGTGGGGAAGAGCTAGTGCTTTAATAAAGTTCACAATCTGTAACTGATACATTGACATGTTTTTAAATCTTTTCAATCTGTCCACTGTCTTAAATTCCAACTATCCATTTCTGTCATAAATGAATGAAATCCTCAGTCTAATTATGACCGACTATAAAATACAATTTAACGTGTACAATCTGCAAAGTACTGTTATTTCTTGGGAAAAGTTTTCTCTCGACAAGAAAGACGTGTCTTTAATGCAGAACATCCGATCGTCAGAAAAGCTATCGCAAAACAGTGAACACGTCCGTGTTCTAAATGCAAAAGTCAATATTTCTTGAAAACAGACGAAAACTCGTGTCAGCAGTGTTTCCTGTTCCCGTGACCAATTCTTCGTCAAAGAAAAACCACTGACCCGTTGTCTATTGTGTTCGCGAGTCACGGTAGCTGGTAATCGAACGGCACAAGAGCGCGGGAACTTCTGGAACTCGGTAAGTAGCCGGAATTTCTCGTCCCCGAATCGGCGTCAATACTTTTCTATCTACTTAGCACGACAATGGCCAGTGTCGCTGCGATTTCGCATATCTCCGTTCCTTGCGCCGTCGCTTAGGAAACGTTAAAACTTTCAGTACCCTCAGATTCCGGAGATCGAGCCGAGGGAGTGAATAAATTCGACGCTATCGTGGGGCGCTAAGCTACTTTTACACCGATACGCTTGTCCCTAAAGGGAAACTTGGGGTTACACTACCTCCTCGTTGCTACTTTCGTCGTTTGTTTCATTCGTATGATGCCATTGTATCATTGCATTCCAAGGAGTTGGAACACACCATATCGTGCATGAACGATACAAGTATGTACCAAGATTTCATTCTTCATCTGGTGTATCTTTGAATGTAGTACAAATAATAAATTACTGAAAACGTACGAACAGTAGATCACGAAGTAATTATACGAATAAAATTTTCGCCGCTATGCATCGTCCTACGAGTTCATTGAAAATTCTGCAGCAGCTTATACGCATAAATTCCTCCAATAATCCTAGTTCAGTGAATAATCTTGATCGAAACATTTCATTTAACGGGTAGTAGAGTCGAAATGTATGAAAGTAAATTTTATAAGAAGGAGCTGTTATCTTGTACACTTTATTAGAAAGAGCTGTGAAATTTGTAGGCAAAGGGGCTGTTAATTTGTTAACTTTATTAGAAATATCTGTGCAGAATATCATTTGGTGCTAACATTCCGTATAGTAGTTTGACAACCCAAGAAGACCACGAAGTACCTCCTATACGAAAGTAATTAAAAATTAACAGTAGATTTTTAAAATAATTTCAAACGTAAAACTTGTCATGGCTATATTTATAACCATTGCTTAAATAGCTGCATTTATCTTCCTTGAATATGTTTTGAATTATAAAAATATTTTTATGAAAAATGTCTGAATGCGTTCAATCTTTTTTATAAGATAACAAAGAATCTTAATAAATGTCTCGTTCCATAGAAAGCAGCTTTGAATATCGGTATTGGGTCACGTTTTCCAATATTTTCCGTCCTCACCATATAAATATAATCCGTAAACATTTCGTTAAGTAGCTCGTTAGTATCAGTAAATCTTTGGGGACGTTTGCGCGAAGTTCGCGATTTAAATTTGTCGTTATGTTACCGGTGCTACTTGGGCCTCTTTAACATCTCGCAGACGATATCTACGAATTGCATTACGGCGAGTTTCTCCCGGGAGAACTTTTATCAGAGTGAAAGTGAGTCGTCAGAAACCAGACCAAAGTCAGTTTAATTACTCTCCGTCGGTACACTCGAAAACCGCTGGCAAAAAGGGTAGCAGGGGCGCTTTTAGCTTTTGCCACTTAAAGCTTCCGGCATCGACTGCCTTTCCTTTCTATCCACGCTGACTTCCCCATCCCGTCTTGGGGGATAAAAGCTTTGATTGCGATGCGATTCCACGAAATGGAAACAATGCCGACCGCTTCCTTTTGAATTTTCATCGGAACCACCGACCGAGAAGCTTATAGGACGAAATAGAACGTCCCGGCGTCTTTGCATCGTCGTAAAAATTAATTAATTAACCAGTCTTTTTTAATCTGCGAGCTGATCGAAGGACACGTACTCGGCAAACGCGATATCCCACGCTCGTTACGTAATTTTTATCCTTACGACAGTTCCACAGACATTCAAAGTCGATTCAGTACTGAATCCTTTAATTGCTTCTGCACGGCCATTTACGATTTGTACGACTCGAGTATGCAATTTTATGTTAATCCGCAACGTCGTTTAAGACGATTGATTAGGTCTCGTTAAAATAGTTGTCGATCAGTTTTACGGTATAATGTTCACGATAGTGTGATGGTGGTTATTTCAAAGGCTTGACGAGATCGAGAACTACTGGTTGCGATAGCGCATTCCGCGTGGGTCATTAGTGACCCACGCTAGATCTACCTTCTGGCTGCTCTCCTTTCATTCTGTAAATTTGCAATTCCAGTATTAAGTTGAATATTTTATATTTTATTAATAAAATACATTTGTATGTTGCCTATGTTGATCTTGATTGAAGTTCTGAGAAACCATAGAAATAGTAGTAGAAACAAAATCGTTATGCTTTACGTAATCAAACATCGAGTTGACAAATTCGCGAAAATAACAGTAAATAAGGAAGTGCAGAAGGCGTGGCACAGTCTATTTGAATTTCTGAACTTCCAGAACTGTAAATCATAGGGCAAAAAAATAATGGATTGGTCATACGATGATTCGTATCAAGTGATTACTAATAATGCTAATTAGAATGGGGAAGAACGTTTCAGAACGCAGGTCTCGTTTGATTGCTCATTTCATACAATAATTACCATAGCGGTTGCTGATGGTAATCACCGATTCACAATTATGTGAAAATGTTTTCTTAAATGCTTTTGGAAAAAAACCATTTATCGACGTAAACATGTGATAGAATAAAGAACTGCACAATTGATTGGCTCATAATTATTATTAACAACATTCGATTGAGCCACAAACTAAATAAGTATGAAAACTTTCTTCAAACTCCCTTACTCAAGCTGGCATTGTCGTTCTTACTGGCATTGTCGTCTAGTAACAATTATAAATAATTGCACAAACTTTGAGTAAATACAACCTTGTCATTTATTATGGCAATGTTAATTTTGACCATTGCGTTAACATAGTAACAAACATTTCTTCAGTTCCGCAGTCTAGTAATAATTATAAAAATTTCCTTACTCGAGCTGCCATTGAAATGAGCATTGCACGAAGTGAACAAATACAATCTTGTCATTCTAATCTTAATGTTTATTTTTAACCATCGTATTAACACGACACGGAGCTGGGAAAACGGGAGCTGTATCCACACGGGTGTGACTAAATTAATCCGCCGGGGAACGACGTTCCTCGCGAAGTAATTCATGGCGCACGTACCTGCCGAAGATATAAGGTTGCCCCAGACCTGCGCCATCTGGTAAAACATGAAGAACACCCCGAAGAACCTCGTAACGAGTACGTCCGCAGCCACGTCGGACAAGGTTGCATAAGCCTCGGCTGCAACCGTCAAATAAGTGCACTTCGCGCACCAAAGTGGTCCCGCGCCAATGCCGACCAGGAGACCGGCCGGTATCATGGTGTAGAATTTTGGGTAAAACTGAGCGGCCATAAAAGGCACGTAAGTCAGGATGGACAAGGATATCGTCCATTTACAACCCAGCCAGCTGCAACGAGAGAATGCGAGATAAGATTGCTTTTACGGTCCGAGTATCCTGGAACTTCACTCGCTTGGAAAACTTGTCTGCAAGGAAGTTTCGGTTTTCTTTTTTCCTTCTCTCTCTCCTCTCTTTTTCTCTATCGCTGCCAGTCTCGTCGCTTTTTCCCGTCCTTGTCAAGCGGATACGTCGGGCCGTCGCCGCGTCAAAATAATATTTCACTGGTAAACAGAAGACGAATCGTCCCGTGGACGATATTCCGCAAAGCGGATTGGCTGCCTTTAATCCTGTGTGGATTACTCAGCTCGATAATCTGCCTTGTTATAGGCTGGCCATAAATATGGATCGCGCGCGCTATTTTCGGATGTAATTAAGTGTTAAGCGGATGCCGGACAAACCTACGGTTGCCCCCGTCAATTGTAGAATCACCGTTTTAATGATGCGACGAAAACCGATTAACAAACCGCGAATTTTACGATCGATTTTGTCGAGCTGTCTTCCCGATTTAATATTTAAATAATACTATAGGAATAATTAGAGATAGGATCGTAGAAATTTCGGGGTTGTATCTTCGCTCACGAAACACGGGTACGTGGGAATAAATATTAATAAGTATTGATTTCGCAAAGTGAAGAGGATCCTGTCGAGTTAATTTTTTTAAAAATCGTACAGTATTAATATAGTATCCATTAGGATTGTTCCATTAAAAAATATGAATTGGCCGAGAAAGTGGTCGTCAGAATGTTAATAGATCCGGCCGTGCGTGTGCAAGACGCTTCGATCACCGGAAGCGATGGCAGACCGGATTACGAGAGCCATTGCCAAGTTGAAAATTTCATGGACGATAAACTTCAATAATAAAGTTTATTGGCTGACGTGTCGTAGCCTGGGTTCGCAACACCGAAAGAAAATTCTTGCCGGTGTGCCGGTGGCCTTTCCGGCGCACTGTCAAGATTGTTACAACCCTGTTAAACGGCGAAAGAGGCGAGAAGAGATTGTGTCGAGCGACGCCCTCTTGTTCCATTTCTCTCCCCAAACCCTCTTCCGCTTTATTTGCGCCCTAAATAAAATGTAACGTAGTGGATTAAAAGATACAAAAGGTAAATGCTCTACAACCGTTTGACCCTTTTCACAGTAAACAGGTCACGTGTGCTCTCGAGTACAATGGCGAAACGAGAAACGGAAAGACGCTTTTACGTTCGCGCCGCGCGTTTTAAATACCACCGCTCGCGCACCGCGCGTGCCCTGTCTACAACGTTCCGTTGTATTATCTGTTACGCGGAAATTAGAGGTCCGCAAAGTTTTTTCACCCTGCCGCCGGAAAAACCCGGAGAACCGTCCTCCTTCGTATACACGGGAACTTCATTCGCCTTCCGTCGAAAATAGCGCGCGGTTTAGGCAATTTGTTCGCGTGACATCCACTTGACAATGCTTCTGGCGTCGTTGCAAGTTTTGAGTAAACGAAAAGTGTGAAATCTGCGAAAAGTAAATCTGTTTTTCTAAACTCAAGGAACTGAAATACAGCAAACTATAAAGGAAAAAGAAGGAAGCTATACAAAGTGAAATTTATAAAAATAGAAACGTTGGATCGCAGAAAAATAGGAAAATAAAGAGGTAGAGAGATAGAGGACTAGAACAACGGTGAAACTGGGGAATAATAAAATAAAACAACTTGAAAAATAGAAAAATTGGAGGAGTGGAAAATTCGAAAAATATAAAAGGTTCGTACTGTGAAGAAAAAAATAGCCTTAAAAGCAGATAAAAAATGATAGCACTATACCTTATAATTAGCGTGGGGAAGAATATATTGCTAAAAATGAGGCTGCCGTAAATCGAGGCTAGGGTGAAGGTCCCGAGGGATTGGTCCGCGTTAATGGAGCTCTGAAGATTGGTGGCTCCCATGAACGCCGTGAAATTCACCATGAATGCTATCCCGATGACCAACACGTTCCTGGTGATCCTCCATCGTTCGGATGGCTGGTATCCGGTGCTCTCCGTCGGCACTTTCACGAACTGTCCCGTGGTCTCGGTTTTATCGAGCGACATGGTTCTCGACACGGATCGCGAGTCGGTGGATCACGAGCAGATCACTCGATCGTGTTTGCGTACACCAGGGGTCGGGATCGATACGTAGAAACCCGGCTTCAGTCGTCGAGAGCTTCGACGAGGGTTCCCCGGCGCATCATGGAATATATTGAAATATTACCAACGTGATTGTCGACACCCGAGAATCTCTGCCTCGACCGCTTATCTATCAATGGCCCTCGCGTGTTTCGAGCGACTTTCAGCGACGACCTGCTAATGATCCTACGTTATTGCTTCGACAGAGCCTGACCAACCACGCCAACGTTTCATAATTCTGCGCCGGCTGCTGATCGTTGCTAATCCTGAAACAGAGAGACGCTGTCAGGTATTATTGTACACTGACACTCAAAAGTACATGGAACTTTATTGACCCTTACAGTCACTCGCAGTAATGTTCCAACACATTTAAAAGCACCATAACTTTTTAAAGTTTTCACGACTCGATTTATTTTTGAAAAAGATGAAAGAATTCTTCCGTGGATCCGAATCAGCAAGAGCATTAGTCTTCGATCAAAGAATAATTCAATAAAAATAAAGGTAATTATTTACTTTAGGGGATTCCTCACCGATTTTGATGACCTTGAGATATGTTGTCAAGGTTATCATTCTGAACAACTTTTTGCTATACATGTTACCGTCGCTCGATTTTATTTTTCGAGATATTCGCAAAAAACTATTACTAATACTGTATTGAATTTTTCGTATTTCTAAACATGCTGTAGAGATGAGAGAGAAAACAGAGAGGTTAGGTTAGGTTTGATTTGAAATTGTGGCAAAAATTATGCGATCAGAATGAGTGCAGAAATACGAAAAATTTAATACAGTATTAGTAATAATTTTTTGCGAATATCTTGAAAACTAAAATCGAGCAGCGGTAACATGTAAAGGAAAAGTTGTTCAGAATGATGACCTCGACAACATATTTGACGGTCATCGAAATGGGTGAGGAAACCCCTAAAGTAATTATGTAATTACTAAAATAATATAATACCAGGGACAACGAAAGCCCAAAACCTTAAGTTTATCATTATTTTTCCTGACACTTTACCCTGGTTCTTTAGTGAGATCTCTAATGAGAATCACGAGAATCTCGACTTTATTCTACAGTTAACTGTATTTGTGGAGCCATTATGTCTTCAAGATTCTTTGCATAATACCTTCGGGCTGTATTTTTCTTTTACAACAGTGAGATAAGAGTAACTCTACACTTTAGCATAACCGCAAAGGCGAATGACCAGGGAGGAAGTAAAAACTATGTCAACCATAACTTGTATCAGTGGAATGGACCTTGTACAGCCTAGTCAGTGGTAATTTGTTTGCAGCTCGCGCAACTAATTACGCGGTATTAATTGCTTGAGTAAATGATATTATACGTGTGCTATTCTAGATGTTCTACCCACTTCCTTCGTGGAAAAACGTATGAAATAAACGCAGTACTAAAAAAACTGTGAATTCTAGATAATATAACTTCATAAATGCGTAGAAGAATGCAATTTAGTATTAACATTTCTATATTTCATCATCGAGAGAAACTCGACAGATAAATATTTACTGCATTGCAGAATCAATATACAAGAAAATAAATTCTGAGGTATCATGAACTAATACTGTCAATTATTTCAAACAGTTTATTTTTTAGAAATTATTTCTATCGGCGCACAGGTTCGATCAAACAAAAAAAAGACATTAAAAAATTTAACAATTTCGTAGAAATATACAATAGAAATGGGAATACTGAAGACTTCAATAATAATCTGATAAATGACAATAATTTATCAGATGCAAATAACTATGCATGGTTAAAAAATTGAACAAACATTAAAGTACCAAAAGACATTGAGAAAATGTTGATCGAACCTGTGCGCCGCTATCATTAATTTCTATTAATTGGCACAATCGACGAAACAAAATATTTAATTCATTTTTTAATCGTCTTTGAATTTGTTTATCCAATCATCAGCAACACCAACGGAGTCTAGACACAGGGAATGCATTTAAGTGCATAGACTCCCGATCACGACGGAACGCACTCGTGCGTTTAGTGATTTATCCCTCGATTACGGCGGCGATCGAACCTCCGTCAAGGTAAATTTTAACGAGCTATAATTCCCTTAACGTTGCATCGCGTGCCAATAATGACACGCCGCACTACGGTTGCTGTTCGATGGATTCGACCTACAGATAACCGGTCTGTTTACAATCTATCGTCGCGGCGCGGCGTGGCGCAGCGAAACGATCCGCAACTGCAGCCGCAACTTCACTGGCGAAGGGCAGTGCACTCGAGGACGTTTAGCGTGAATGGCGCGAACAAATTTATCTTGGTGAATGACCGAGCCGGTCGACTCGTTGCTGAACGATGTCGATCCAACGTGTCAATTACCCGGCACCTTTTGCCACGCATGTCGACTCAATCCGCACGTTTGCTTTTATTAGAAATTCTAACCAGGAGACCGTTCCCGCAAATATTCCTGCGCCATCATTACAGCGCGAGCTGCCAGCGGATTTCGAGCTCCTTCTTCAGTATTTCCTCTCAGTGTAACTATTATAGATCACGTACGCTTGTAAATATAGTTTTTTGATAATGAAAATGTGAAATTATGAACGTACTTGTATATATATTTTCCGATAATTAGAACGCGAATTTTTAGAAAGAAATTATGGAAGTTTAATGATGATCCATTTTTGGGATTCATAATGTCAATAAACTTTATAGAATCTCTATTTCTATATACAATAAAATTGCGTCTGTCTGTCTCTTTGCGACATTTCCACTAAAATTCATTAAAAGATCGTAATAAATATGTATCATTTGTAATAATTTTATAATTAATTCTTCAAATTTTGTTGTCTTAAGATAAAATTATAAATGGTTCAGTTCTTGCTTATTTAGTAGTTCTTCAGATAATTTAAATAAAGTAATGAATATATATTTTCTCCTCATTTTTTAATTAATTTCATTAAACTTTGTTGTATAAAAATAGAATCTCTATCCGAGACCACCTTGCCGATTGGAAATTTCATTATGTTAATAATCAACCAGGATTTGTTATTGCACGTGGATAAAGTCGCGGGTACAGCTAGTTGAATATAAAATCAATGTTCGTTGAGTCTGAATTGATGAGATCAATTCGAATATATTTTGCAATTCGTCGGTCAAAGTAATTGTATTTTCACCAAGTTCTTTCAACAGTATCTTCCCGCGTGATTGATAAGAGAAATCGTGAAAGGAATGTTGATCCACCACGCCGGCGGACGTTGAAAAATGTAGGATGAACGGAGAAAGAGAAATGAGAATACTTGCAAGAAGTGTGAAACCTGTAAAACAACTGCCGGCTCGGTAGAAGTTACGTTAACTTACCGGCGAATAATGTACGTGCTTGGCTACTTTGTAGCTAATTTTGACCGCCAACCGACCCGATTGGATTTTTTTTTCTTCGAACCTGCACCTTCGTCGCACTCATGTCCATTGTACTACTTTCGAACTAATGATTCCCTTTACTATGCACACAAAGTTTCATTAAAGCAGATTTCATTATCGTTGACGCTCAGCGAGATTTATTACAAAATCATAACTTGTGCCTTGATCTTGTTAAAATGCTTTGTGATAGAAAATTTTAAACGGCATTTTCCTGCACGCACAAATTTCTTTATTAACAGCTGACAAAATGTGTCACGTTTGCTGTCAGTCACTTTCGGGCAACAAGATTTACGAGGATATAAGTTATTACATTTACGCTTTCATCACGTTAAAAGCGAAATTCTCCTGTGGCAATATATTTCGCGATTATTCGAGAAAATTTATTACGTTGTTGCGCACCAATTTGGAATAGCAAGATTTATAAAGATATAATTTATCCAATTGATGTTCCCATGCTACTAAAAGCTCGTTTCAAAACTAGCAAATATGAAAATGTTGCTTGCTTCCACGAAAAATGGTTAAACTGTCATGATTCATAATGAAATATGCATATTTACGTATGTTATTGACAGTTTCACAATATTTGGACAAACAATGAAAATATTCAGTTGGAAATGATTGTGAGAATATGGTAATAGAAACGTTTTTTGGGCCAGTGGATTTTACGATTTGCATGGAATAAATTAGTTTTTGTATCCAGCATCTCGCGAGTCAATGATTTTCAATACTACTACTCCTGTTTGTCGAAAATAGTTACAATGAAAAATTTCTACACTTGAGCACATATTATTTAAAAGAAACAATCGCTTTTTTGCGAGCCAGACACATAGTAAACATTCAAGTGAATAAAATGCTAGTCTGCCGCCTATCTTTACGATCACAAACATTCGTTTGATAATGCACGTTATTGCGTCTTATCAATATTGATCTTGGTATTCCGAACGTTAATGTTATTTAAGGAAAAAGTCTTCGACAAAAATAATTTGCGATGATAGAATATATTGTCGGATAATACGGAAACACGAGGATAAATATCGTAGAAGGAAATCACGCGTTTCGGTGTTGCGACACCGACGTTCCTGAATATGCATGTTTCTACACCGATACCTGAATGACTCCGGCAAGCCACACGTATGTATTACGCGACTGGCAAGCATCGATTTCAAGGCAAGCGAATGCAGCAGGGATTCAAAATTCAGCAAAAATTGTATAACGCACAGGTTTTTCCTCTTTGAATGATACATGTCATAGAATTCCGCCGGAGTTGGCTCTGCTGGTTCTACAAAACGCTTCGAACTTGTATGTCTGACCACCGTCGTCTGATTCTACTTGCACTGTCGACTGACTAAAATACGATTTTGGTTTCCTGCTCTCTCGAGCATGTAAACTTTTGCCGAGGTAAAATAGAAAATAAATATAAAGAACGCGTGATAATACATTAAATATTATGAATTGCTTTTTGGTTACATTGTAAAATTTTTCAAAATTATTATTTCAGTTAACCCGGTACCGTAGTAAACGAATATAAATTGCAAAGATAAAGTATCACATGCGGGATATTTGAGCAACCTGTGCCACGGGAGTATAATTAATATTAATTTCCGCAGCACAAGTGACAATGAAAAATCATAGAATAATTATTTCCGATATGGAGCCTCTAATCTGCGCGTACCAGGTGTTGCGAAATTTCGTTATCAATCTGCACCACGCCTATAAATTACGTTTCCTTGGGAACACAAAAGACAACTATAAAAGTTGATCGCTGATAAGCATCATTAATAATTCATTTAAAAATCCGCGAACGCTAGTGCTCTCATCGAACCATGACCAAGTACAATCTGATTAAGAAGTGGAGCAAAAAAAACGTTTGTTTTATCAAGCACCGAATAAGACGATGATTGACATGGTTCGTTATTATTCGGACAGAACGTGGTCAATCGGATGCCAATTAAGAAACGTACGGTGTCGAAGGCATTGGCGTGTTTCGACGAAATGCTAATTAGTGAGATCGAGTGCGGCTAAATGACGGAACAAATATGGCAGAGAATGCAAGTAAACGTAGTGGTAGGCGGTGCACGTTTTCTCGCAAAGCGGAGGCAAATGTTTGGCGTTAGATAACATCGGAGTCGGTTCGAGCCCATTCCATAAATCATCGGATCGACTGTGTCCGATCAGTATCGCGGCGAGCGATTGTCCGAACACGTGCGAATCGTTCGTCCTTGATGGGAATAGGTATTCCTGGCTCCTTTCACGAGAGGTTTGCTCGACAGTCCAGTCGAGCGTACGTCTTTAACAAGGAAAAAAACGCCCAATCAGCATTCGATCACGCAATTTAAATGTCGCAATGCTTTAAAGCGTATCGTGAACATGGAGGGAAGATCGTCCTGCCATTTTGCATCGATCGCTTTGTGGATGCTTCGGGAATTTGCATTTCGCCTCCCGGAATTCCGTTTTCACAGAAATTAATGTACTTCAATGGTAAATTAATTTGGAATCACTCTGTAGCTGTATTTCATTGATGGCCAAATACAGATGTCTTGCATATTTTAAGATCTGAATAATGTGTATTTGAAAATTAAAATTTGGAATGGACATGCAATATGAATCATCTTGTAGAGTTGGATCTACAGTTATTTTTTTTTTATTTCTACCGTTTCTGACTATCAGAAGTTGAAAGATTAAAATTTCGAATAGAATACAATATTAAAGTTCGAAATGATAAATGTTTCAACAGGACAGCTCAGATTAAACGAGACAGTTTGAGGTTTTGAGGTAATAAATTAAATATTCTTCCCCGTAATGGGAAAATAATGGCAATTTCGACCGTTCATTTGACACCGCAATGAATTAATGAAAATTCCCAGCTCCTGATAAAACACCGGCCGTCTTCCTTTACAAATTCTCCTCTGTTCGACGATCCCATAGGGGCAAAGTCGCTGACTTTGTTAAATCGCAGCGGTCGAAAGAACCCAGCTAATTATTTTTGACTAACGATCGACCTCGAAATCGCTATCCGCCGCGGGAAAAATGAGACTCTAACACGTAACGACAGGTTCCTTCCTCAAAATTACGTTAGCTTGAAACGGGAGAAATTAACGTAACCTGATCCCGGAAAAGAAGAAATCCGTCGTTTATTGGGAACTTCGTCCGTGATTCGATTATGGTTGTCTGGCGGGAATACCACGGGGGAACGCTATCGTCCCGTAATTTATCTGTTGCCGAACAATTTACTGGAAAATTCTTTCCGGGAAAAGAAAAAGCAATCGAATTGAAAGTTTTATAACCCGTAGATAACAATTCTGCAGGAACACGAATTTCAATATTTCATTATTTGTATAATTCGAGGTTCTTAATATTCAGTTTGTTAGAAATTCAGTGAAGCCATTATGGAAAATTATAGGCTTCGGCAGCCTCTTAATTACGAGACTCGGTTGTATCCCGTAATTAATGGAGACGAATCCATCAAACAATTATGTCAGCTACCATTGTGTTCGATCACAATTACGTTAATTACGAAGTGGGACATCGTACTTTCTATTTCGATTTCTAAATTCTAAAGCTTGCATGAACAAATATAATTGTTTCACGACTACTACGACTTCTGGCATAATATTTTAACTTGTATTATCTTGAAATTTCTGTTAAGATTTTCCATGCATTTTTGGTTACAGTGTCGTGTAATTTATAGCGCAGTGCGTATAGTATTGCAGCGTAGAAATCACTGTCAGCAGTGGAATTTCACATTTCGAGCCCTGCCGTAGCGGAATAATTACGTTTTCAATGCTTTCGCGTCGACGAACCGTAATTAATTCAGATCGCCGTGCTATTCATCGAGCCGAGTCACAGAACATTTTTTTATCAACGGAGCCGCGTTTCGAAGGAACGATCGATCCTGTGTAACATAATCGAACAATTTCCCTGTAAGTCACAGGCCGGTCCCTTTATCGCGTCACTTATTACAACATGTTAATTACTTTCTCGCAGCGGCGGACTTTTTTCGAGGGCGACGGGGCAAGCTCGCGGAGTTAATTACTTTCATCCGGGCACTGTTTAACAGCAGTTGATTACCTGAAAAGCTCCATCTTCCGGCGATAATTGCTTGAATAATTTAGCTCGTCGGAAATCCAATAATTTATAACGAGAGGCCACTCGATTTGTGTCAACGGAATCGATCATGCAATCACAAACAATGTGCCATACCGGGGCCGTTTCCCGGCGCGCAATATCGAAAGGAATTTTCTAAGGCTTCTCCCGAGCGGCGAACTCGTCTGCTTGAAAGGAGACAACATTTCAACAATTTCCCTCCAAGAACCGAAACGTCTTTTCCGTGAATCGCCATCGAAATGGTCATGTCACGATGATTTTTATTCGCGATGATAAATGAAATAACTGCACAATTCCACGATGATCGTAACTTTACAAGTCAAACTAAAATTGGAATCAAATTTTTCTGACTGCGGGATGGAATTTATTTTAGAAAAATTTATTAAATAATTGTAAGTCAACTGTAATTTGAACATAGTTTGAACAGCACGACTTTTAATTTTATTTTTAATATCCTGCAAGTTTTAATTTATCATTTGCTTATCTCTTCGTTGTTTCTTTTTGTCCCGCCTTGATACTAAAGAGTATCACTCTGTATAGAAACGTAACTTAAGCCACTTACAATCAGCTCGTAAATTGCGCAGCCTGTTTTGATGCTAATTTTAATCGGATACGAGGATTATAAAAAAATGTGTCTAAGAACCGCGTGTCTGATCACTGATGTCCAGTTTCACTTCCATTGTAGTATTAACTAGCTACAATTTAAATATCAGGCTTACAGGCTTATTAGATATTCTGCATTAAATCATAGTCCATTGTTATCTCGATGCGACGAGAGTTAAACAGTTTCTAGCAATAATTAATATGAATTATAATTCTCGTAGTTGCTTTGACGTTGCGATTTCCGACCACAGAAGTTCCGCAGATCTATTCATGAATATAATTAATAATCTTTCAAAATCGTGAATTGAATGTCTGCTCTCTGCCCATCTGTTCTACTGATCCTTTGAAACATTCGCCAGCTTTCACGGCTTCCACGGCTCCGATAATTTCGAGGAGTCTGTTCCTAGCAAATCTGTTCTACTGAATCTCTGAAATCAATCAGGTCGACATTAACCAAATCTCTTTTCATTGCTTCCCTATTCTACAGAATTTTTTATGTTCTTTTAACAGTTCGATAGCTTTTTGACAGTTTTCACGACCATTGTCTCGACGACACATAGCCCACCCTATCTGTCGGGTCGTCAATGTATCTTAAAGACTTTGTCAGTTTACGGAGCTTCTACGACCACCAACTAAATGCCACTAAATTGCTGACCTATTCTACTGCTGCAGAAACAAAATTACTAAAAGAAATCCTCCATCAGAGTTGTGCTAATTCAATTATATTGTATTCTATTCAGATGTGTAATCGAAATACAATATGATATTTCGAAAATTGAAATACAGTATAAATGAAATACTATATAAGTGAAGTACAATGTATAATTTAAATACAATATAATTGAAGGTGTAGGCACGTTACGAACAGCTAGTAAATTTATAAATAATACATTTCTTTTGTTTGAAACCTTCACATAGATTTTTCAACCTCCTCTTGCTTATTACTTCATTGTTCATAATTCAATTACAATGTAGTTTATAATTGTACTCCATTGCAATTACGAATTACATTGTAATTTGACTGAATGAAGATTTGAATTATAAATTACAATATAACTGAATTACGATGTAATTCAATTACTTTGTAATTATAATTCTGAAGTAATTCAATTGTAATTCTGCACAACTCTGTCCTTCATTCAGCCACTAAAAATCAACAATAGTCGTTCCGACAGTGTCTGTAGTAGGTCACCGACGATTCCGTAATTTCTAAATATTTTCGAATAAAAGAATCGTTAGTCACTTTCCAAAAAAGCTCTTTAAAACGCGAGAAAATTGGTGTCGTGAACTCCGACAGTGTCAAAGGGTAAAAATGACCAAAAGTGACTTTTCATGGGCGTCGGGATCACGAACAACCCATTAAGGTGAAAAGATAGTAATCAAAGTTTTTGGACGTCTGGAGATTATCGTCGGCTGAAGAGAAATCCTGATGGCCGTATCAAAGGATCCATCCAATCTTGATCTCACCTCCGCGATGAGAGTAATCCCTGGACGCAGAGTGGTTTTCACACCTGCACACGACGTTTCACCATCTTTCTCGGCGTGCACGATCCCGACCGGTCGTTTCTACCAGCGCAGCGGATAAAATAGCACTGATCGAACACGAAATCACGCGGTCAAACCACCGTATCACCGGTGCCCCACCAGCATCTTTTTCGTTCGTACGTTCCCGCTCGTAGCCGTGTATCCGCCGCAGCTATTTGAGTAGGGTTTTCGATGCTTATCGAATCCAGAACAACCATCTCTATTCCCGGCACACACCCGATTGTTGCCGTCCTTCTATCGTTCCCCCGATTCGCAATTTCTTAACGTTTTGATCCGGAACACGTAGCTACGATGCGGTCAACGACGATCATCGAGGATTTTGCACGCCTTTGACGCCAGAAATTGGTTTCTTTGTGTTTCGTAGCTAGCTAGCTGGTCGCTGTCAATGCTCCGCCACAGACATTGCTGTCTGAATAATAGAACATGAGAAATAGATCTTTTTTTATATTAGAAAGAATTTGTTTATGATAAATTAAAAAAATAAAAGAAATTAATATTTGTGATTTAAATGTTGTCTTGGATTATACAAAGATTCTAACAATATTACCAAATAAGTACAATGAAATTTTAAGTAGAAGCAGACGTTCGAAGACAGACAGTAACTTTTGAATATTTGATGGCATGATGGTCGCTGGTGTCCTCTTCCACTAGGATTCAAAGAGAATTTGGTAAAAGGGGAATTCATTTTCCTACACATTTGAATATACTCGAAATAAATATACAGCATATTCTTGGAAATAAACAATTCATCAATATACTGTCTAAATGTCATATTTTATCTTTACTCATTAAATATTGTATAGAACATTCGCATCGAAACAAATAAAACGAGTTTGTACGAGCATATAATTGCAAAGTAAATACAGCACAATTACAATTAGATGTTGGAAAAACCGGACGGTATATCAACGTTTTAAGGAAACTATCATTTTCACAATGATTCTCGAGATAATACGAGAACTGAATACTAATGTGGGCACTTAATGTCTCAATTTGTGACGAACGTTAATTGCAAGCCTGTTTCAAGGAAATGATACTTTGTAGGATTTTCTTCCGTGAAAGCCGAAGGAGTGAAACAATGTTGATCATGCTTCATGAGATAGTTAGAGGAGGTATTAATTGGAACGACAGCGGAACAAAATTACAGTAATAAGGCAGTTAGCTCTGTCTCTTTCTCCGTTCACATACGTAGCGATAAGTGCAGACTTTCATGCGATCAGAGCTATGACGTAAACAACTCGTTAAAGAGATTTTCATCAACAGTTCCCCAGCTCATTATTTATTACACACAATTGCGCGTTACTCTGCCATGGCAATTATTCGGAACGTTGAAAGGATATTTTTGAAATCGATCACAGTGTTAAACTTGACTCGAATATGGTAGATAATTATGACAATTCACCGGTCTGTATTTAATTACAGTTACGCAACCCCAATTTCATGTAGCAATATTCGAACGATAAATTAATAATAGCTGAATGTAACGAGTCCCTAGAGATGTCGGATAGGAATCGACAATAGATCAAATTTCGATAGATTTCAGTGAACTGCAACTGTAATTTCTATTTGTCGTGGTAGACCAAACATCGCTGACCCACATTCATTATTCGGTATTCTATATAGAAATCTTTTGGAATTAAAATTCACATGAAATGTTCAGCTATTGTTATTCATGCTATCGTGTGAATGGCGAACAGTCTTCCGTGTACCAATTAATGAAGATTACACGTTATTGATTCACAAAAGCTCGAACACAGGAAAGCTGTACACCGGTTGCAGGACTGGTTTAACCACGCTCATTAATTCTGCGAATGAAGTGCTAGCAATTCTCCATCTGCTATTAGCAAACCGCGTCCAAGAAACGTTCGAAACGGATTCGAAATAATTTCTTCATTAATGAACTTCAGTTTTCTAGATCGATAGCCTATTTAATGATCTGTATATCACTCGGAAATTAGTATACAAAATAAATTTCTACATCGATAGTGACACTCAATCTAGAATTACCAAGAACTAAATGATAATGAAAAATCTAATAGCAGATCTAAGAACCAAGTTTCTATTGTAAACAGTAAATGAATGAAATTATTTTTAGGAAGTGCAAGATTTACGACGAAAGAACTGAAAAAGTTGAAAAGCTTAACGTAAAGGAGTATATGAAATAATTACAGGTTGCTAGTCGTTAATGGCATTGAAACTGTGGAAGAGTTCGGCGGATGGAATTTTTCCGCGAAAATGAAGGAAACTAACGCGCGCATGAATGTAACATGAGTAACCGGAAGAAAACTGCTGGAAATAAAACAACCTCACAGTTAGCCAACTTCAATTTCCTACATGCCGGGATCGCAACGAAGTAACTCCTGTCATAACAACCGCTGGTCGTAAAGTTAAGATGCATCCGCGGAAGACAACTGCGTTAACGAAACAAGTGGAATTTTGAAACTACCGTATGTTCAGTGTAAAACGTTTTCCCTCAACGATCTCTATCTGAACATACTTCCTTGTCACGATGTTATAAAACAAACAGCATTATTCTTGTCTCATTAACACAGCAACGTGTATCTTTTATTATTGAAAATTTGGAATGTTCGAACAGTCGTCTGGAGAAATATGCATGCGTCAATTAGTTCTCGCTAGACGGTCCAAGGCCATACCATATCATTTATAGTTTTCTCCGGATGTTCGCGGGTCCCATTTATTTGACGAGAACACACGGCAAGGCTTTCGGTAGAAAAAACAAATGTCCCGGTCGGTAAATTTCAATTAGCGCGTCACGAAGCCGTGCTTTATTAATTATTTGCCGTGTCCGCATAGGGAAGTACACATTAACCTTTATCACGAGCCGCCACCATTACGGTGGTATTAAAGCATTGTAAATAATCCAGATAGCCTTCAGGCTTCGTACCTGATAATACCCATATACCAATTCTACTTCTCCTCTTTCAATACCCAATTTTTAAATGCGAACGAGGTTAGTAATTTCAGTGTAGTAATTCAAATATAATATATTCTTTATCTAGAACCTTGAATTTTTTAGTAGTGCTAAGGGCTAAATTTTTAAGTATGTATATTAATTTTATGATATTATAAGGTGTCCCATGGAAGTCACCGACACTAATTGAAAATTGTTGTCGGTCAAATTCGTGTCAGTGAAAATCGTTGTTGGTTAAAGACGTGTCGGCCAAAGTAGTTGGCGGTGAAATCTGGAATCGGTGAAAACCGCGTCGGGGAAAGTGTCGGTGATTTTCATGGAACCCTATTATAAGTACCGTTGTGTTGTATATTGTGGAAATGAGTCTAACTTTGTGCAACTTTCTAAGTTCGTTTGATTCGAATAATGGTTTTAATTGTTAGTATAAATTCAATATAAATTAAGTGTTCTCGCCATAAATAAAATGCAGCTCGTTAGAAGTCGATACGCATTTAGTAATATAAAATGTAACAATTCAGAAGATGAATTTCGAAACGCTACACGAATGCTTGCTCCATCTGTGTAAACCGTTCGGAAGTTCTGTGGACACCGAGGCATGCCATCCGCTTCTTAAGCTCCACCTGTCACCTGTTCTTCTTGAACATAGTGTGAGACCTCACGTGGATTCCTAGTTGAGTTCCTATCAAGATCTGCGACCTATAACCGTGTTCGTAACTTTGCAGAAAGCAACGAAACCTTTATAATCACGTTAAATCAAGAATTTAATTATCAGAATAAAATTGTATACTTTTCTCCAGAAGGGAAACTTTACTGAACCTGCTAATGACAAGAACATGTGTTCAGAGATTATAATAAAGCGGTTTCCCTGAAATTTTGTTAGAATAGAAATTTTAGTCAGCATGGTAGTAATTTCTTCACTGTTCGTTCCCGTGAAATACAGGCATAATACTGCTCCAACGCTTTACTTTTAGTTGAAACATTCCCTAAAGAACAGCCGCCTTTAAAAACTTCTACCTGCTTATTAATTAATTAAAACTGTAACTTTGTGAGCTCGAGTTTACGCTTACACAAAGGTTCCCACGCGCCAGGAATTGAAATGAAAATTTAATGAAACCATACGATTCTTTTTCATTTTCGATGAGACGTTGAACGTCGCCTTACAATCTCCTGCACTACCATGTATTCCACTATTATCATTTGTTATCCAAACTAATCTCTGCAACTGTCTCAACACACTCGCGATATTTCTCAAGATTTATCAAACGACTGAGAAGTTTGATTTTACAGACAAAGCTGTAGTGAGCCTTTTAAACTCTGGAAATTGTTGTTTCAAATGTCTGCGAATTTTTGAAGGATTACCGACTGACCATGACGAGATTGATTTCACGAACGAAGCGGCAAGGACTCGCTTAAGCTCGCGTTCCGGCAGCATAGTCAACGCGTTAACAGGACGCTGCGAAACATGATCAACAGCCTCGCTAACAATGCCACGCATTGAGTGATACTCTGTGCATTTAGCTCGGGACGGGAGTAACATGATCGGCCCAGTCCGGCCCTGTAACACGAATCATCGAGGGGATATTCTACGAATTGAAATTTCGTCGGCAGCATGTAAAGGGTTCGGCAACAGCTGGCGCGGACACAAATGCAACATTAACAGGGATTGAATGGGATCCGATATTTACGGGACCGTTCATTAATCAAATCCGTCGAAAGGAAACGCTGTGTTCCGTTTCGTTCGCGCGCGTTCAATCTTTCACGGCGGCATTCTTAACCGGCCCGGCGGTTTCCCAGTAATTATTTAACAGCGGAATACTTATTCGAGACAGGGGGATTACGCAAATCCTTCGAACAGAGCTGCACCAACTAAATCTCTTTTTTTACAACCGGCCACAAACAAACTCCACTCGAATATATCCCGGTTTCGGAGAATTATTTCCCGACGCTAATGGGGAATAAGTGTTACGCCCGAGGTAACGTTAATTGGCGATTCTGGACTATCAAGGGAACTGTAGAATAGTTCTTTCCCGGACAGCGATCATGTCGGATTTTTGGGATTTCTACAAAATTTTCTGCCCTTTCTTATTCACGGAAGTGGACAGATAACAGTGTCCAACAACAAATATGTTTCTATACAACTGTTGGGCGGATCTCATAGAGATTTTTGCGCTGATTCCGAATCTGGTCTCAATTTTTCTCCTACATGCACGGCTATTGAAAAATTTGTATTTTTCGACTTTGAACAAATATTGTGATGTTATTATATAAGATATGGTATTGTTCTTTACAGCAAGAGATTCTCCAGACTTTCCCGAATTCATTGATGTGCAATAGTAATACGTTATGATTGTTAAAACATGTTTAAACATGTTTCTATGCAATACGGCGCGGCGGACGCCCGCTCTAGTGGTGAGCGTCACTGGCGATTACTCGTGTTCCGCGATGATATTTTGCTTTCTGATTCGGTAAAATCGTCGACGTCCGAAACTTGACAGCATGGTTTCTCAAGATAAAAGTCTGCTCTATCGCGTTGTGTAATTCGATTTTCTGCTGGACCCTTATTTTCTTATATACATTGGAAAATATCCTCAAAAATGTGTGCAAAAGTGATATCTCTCCTTCTTTAATGATTGTTTAAACGTATTTAAACAATCACAAGATATTTGGATTATTTTCGAAGAAAACATAGTGGTGATCACGGTTTTTATATTTTCACCAGTATTCTTATTTAATTCAACGTGTTTAAGCGAATTTTATGAAACAGCGGAGGCTGGTTGTCTTTGTCTGGGAACAAATAAAGGGATAAGATATATCGTTCACCATCTGGCAGGGTGTTATTGGTTCCGATACTTGTCGGACGTCCAAGTTATTTTTGCGTGTGCACGAATAAATGGAAATTCGGAAGAATTAATACGTGACAGATTTCTTTGGAATTCGTCACGGATGAGCGGGGAAAATTCAATATCGTCCCAAGGTTGCATGCGTGCTTTGAATTGCGTAGAGTGAGCTACGACAAAATGCATACCATTCGTTGCAACAATAGCTTCGGATTTTAATTGAACTGCTCCTGCATTCTGTACGGGTAATTTCGGAATTCCACAGTTTTTGACAGTTTATTGAGGAATGATCTTCATCTGTCATAGAAACGAAGATTATGTCAGATAAGAATTTTGTAGATATTTAGTTTTTCTCTGAACCATTCTTTTAGTTACAGATCGTAGAATCGAATCTAAGATTTTCATTCGCGTATCCTTCATAATGGTTTCGGCTCAATGATCCAGGTCTACGCAAACAGAAGGGAACAACATCATGGGATGTGTGTACTGCAGGTTGGCCCTTGACAGAACTCGTGTACAAACGTGAAGCACGTAAATTAAAGTTAAACACGCAGACTAATCCACCGGGAAAGACACACGCGAGTTTGATAAATTTTTTGATTTCAATTTTTTGATCAAATTTATTTTGGCGACATGCAAGCTATGCGTCGGTTTTTTTACAACGTGTAGAGCGAAGTGAAAAATTCTTATCTAACGCGGCACAGGTATGGCACAGGTGCAAAACTCGTTTGGAATTTTGAAGCTTCTGGCACGCTCAGAAATTTGGAGGGATTCTATTTTTACTCAGCTCTTGTTTTTCGAATAATATTTTTCGTTGAGTTTTTTATCTGTGGAAACATTTTTCACCGATTTTAATTGCCCGCGCGTAAAAGTGCAGCAAAATTGTAAAAAAAATCAGGTCCTGGCAGATTTTATGCGGAAAGAAATAACATCTGCGATCAAGGAGAATACATTTTCGGGGAGAAGTGTTTTCAACGACACTCGTTCGATGACTAAACCAGCGATTAATCTGCAGTTTCGCCAACCCATGCATCACGGATTTTTTGCGAGGTTACAATGTAACGGATGCGGAGAACCCGTAAACCCTATTAGTTATTAGCGTTATCGGGATATTATATATTCGCATGTGTTTTGCTTTTTCCGAGAATAAATTTAGCAATCTCTGGGTCGGCCAGGCTACAGGACGACACGCTTAAAGAATTTATGATTAATATATCCGAAATACGAGGACACGACGATATTAAATTTTACTTGGCCCGTGAATTATCAGCTGGCAAAAATAAATTGGAGCATTGGAATTTAAAATACGATTTCGCGCGCACTCCGATTTCATTCGCGGTGCAATTAACACTCTGACCGCGGCGTACATAATGGATGACACAATTCTAGATTAAGAACGCTCGTGAACCGTAATATGAACGTCCCAACCGAAATTAAGTCGCCAAAGTTCCAACGAACAGCAATTACATTCTAAAAACAGATGTGATTCGTTCGACATTGAATTAAAAATAAAAAATCATTCGCCTGTTAATGAAATAATCTTCATTATTAATATTCACAAGCTTTATTCTCTGATTGAGAATCTGTTTGCCATTACTATTTGCAATGTTTTAATACTGCAGTGTAAATATTTATAAATTTCGTACGAGACGTTTGTGAAAAAAAGTAAAATTCTTCTGGATCGAAAATAAAATATATAATAAATTTTGTGGTTTCGGCGCACAGTTCGATTAATTATAGAAAACAGCAAATTTGCAATTATTTAAACATTCATCTCAAAGTTTCGATCCCTATATTGATCAAAACAGTAAATTTGCTGTTTTCTATAATTGATCGAACTGTGCGCCGAAACCACAAAATTTATTATATATCTGTGAAAAAGATGACTATTTTTTGGTACGCGTGATACATTATTCGTACGACGTACACTAAGTAGGTTGAATAATAAAAATTAGATCTGTATCAAGTAACCCTCTCTGTAAATAATTGCAGTCCGATAAGACCTCTTCATGCGCCGAATTTCCGGCAAAATTAAAATTCCCCTCGCGATGTTTATCTTCGTTAGCCACCGGCCGAATTCGCGATAAAAATTTGTTGGAGTGATCGTATTTTTCTGTCGTGGACTCATGAAATTCAAATGGTCTCGTTAAAAGAATCGCGAAGTAAACGTCACGAAATTTGCCGCGGTCTTTTTCCGAATCGAAAGTTAGGGAAATAATGGGATCCTCGAAGGACGTCGCTCGCAGGACGCGACCGATACTTCACCTCCTCGCTTCTATTTCCCTGAACAGTTATTGACCCTTTACTGATCATTATTCCGCATGTTTGCCGTGAAACCGTCAGAATCGATGAATATTTTCCGCATATCCCTCAACCGCATTCCCTACGCGGTTCTCGAAGTTATACAAATTTCATTTCGCTGTATCCTGCGAGAATGTTTGCCGTTCTGATATGATTGCCACGGGCATATCAAGATCACGATAATTTATTATTCAATTTTCCACTCTTGTTTGCGAAGGCGAATTAATTCAACTGCCACGGCTCGGATTCTGTACGTTCCTACATTTTGCGATTCAAGTCGAGGAGGGTGTTACGTGGTGCGTGGTTCACTAAAATTTATAATGTTACACGTCACAGTAGCCACGCTCTCTGAATTGTTATCGTAATGAACAGCATGAAAATGTGTTGGCAATATTCCAGAACTAATAGTTTCGATTAAGAAACGTTAACACAAGCTTCATTTGTATTCATCGATTAAATCCACCAATATCTGCGCATCCAACTAAAATTCCCATACGTTGAACTAGCTAGCACGCTACATAATTTAGTCGCATTAAATAATCTTCAATACTTCATTATTTCGGCACATTAAATAATTTTGAATATTAAATCGCCTCATGAAATCATTCTGAATACTAAATAATTTCGTTCTAATAACATATTGATCATCTGCGGTGCTTTAAACAATTTTAGGAGTATAATTTTGTGAACGTGTTAAGGATGTTCTGGAGGTTCAATGATAGACAAAAGTACAAGAAATTCGAAATCCATCAATATATTGGCAATGAAAGCCGTTCATGGGTATAGTTTGCATTTAAAAAATAGATTAATTTAAAAAGTTTTCGTTTAATTAATGAATTTCGTATTATATTTTTTTTAAATCAAATTGCCTTCGTATAATAAAAAATTGTAAGTGACTTTTGCAAATGATTCTGATTTGAACTTGAAGATAATAAATTTGTGATATTCAATACATATGCAATAAAAAGTTAAAAATAAATATTTAAATAAATTGAAAATACCTCAGAAAACAATATTCATGGTTATTATTGAAAATAAACATGTAAAATTTATGTAAAATTATGTTCTGATAATAACAAAAAACGTGACAACATTGTATTGCACTGTACTCAGCTGTATTTTTGTATTTGAGAGTTGGTAGTATTATGTAATAACATAATATTATATAATAACCTCAAATATTACGGAAAATGCAGAAAGTGACAAGTATTCAAACGTCGCGCGCAACCACAGGAGCTTCTTAAAATGTTAACGCGTCGCTCCGTGCCAGAAAATGTACGATACTGCGGCTACAAGTGATCCTGGAGGTGGTGAAACATTTAAGACCCTGGGAAATAAGTGGCACGGTGGTGAGATTCGAATTTTCAAATAAAAATTCATGATCAAGGGAAAGAATAGAAAAATTTTCTATATCGGAGCTATCTACAGTTGCCCCTTCAACCGGAAGTTAGCGTGTATAGAAATTTCAGAAGATGAGCATCGTGCGCGGATAATAATCAATTGTTGCTGCCAGAAGTTATTCAAATTTACTGGGCGTCTCAAAATTGATGGTCAAATCTTGCAGTAGATTATATTCCAAATGGTAAAGTGAACGGAGAAGGTACATAATAGAAAATGAAGAAGTGAGTTCCAATTAAACCACTTTCTATTTTTGATTACATTTCTGGGAGAGCCTGTATACATTTTTTTATAGGACATGACCAGCAACAGGTGGCAAAAAATTTTAAAGATAACGTCCATCACAAGAATCCGAAGCGAAGGCGGTTCTTTTTAATTTCGTAGCGAAGTTATTGGAACGGCGGAGCGTATCTCGGTTTTCGCCTCTAGAAAATATAACAGGCTGTACTTCGCGGGACACCTTATATATAAAACGAAAAGTAACGACCCCCGAGCACGCGTTTTCCCTTTCCCATTGTTCGGACGTCTGATAAATTCGACCGAACGGAGTCACGACTGATAAACGTTTTTTTTTCCTGCGGCACACGATTAATCTGTGTGTATGGGGAAAGACTGTTACTAATAAGCGGAAACACGTTTAAAGCCACAGGGGCCGGGGGCCGGATACTATTTATGGTTGCTTGGAATGCAAACGACTGAAGGAGCTCGTGCCGCGGTCGGAAGAAGAACGGCGGTTGTTTTTTCATAGTAATCTCGCGGCAAGAAAGTTGCGGACAACGTCGTTCGTATGGCACGCAATTTCAAGCGGAAGTAATTCGTTCTTTCCGCCCGTAGCTTCCTATCTCGAGTGGTACTCGTGATTTTCTTATTTCTTGCTGATACCCTCGAAACGAATGACAGAATATCTGCGAGCTTCCTACCCTCGGACTACTGTATTTAACGTTACCGGCTGAAATAAAGCGACAGCTGACGGTAAAAAGTTACAGCACACTGAATTAATCAGATCGAGATCGAGGTTACCGTAAAAAACAAATGCCGAGTTCATGAAGACGGGCCTGGCCTTTTCCATCGGACTGCGATTTTTTTATTACGGAAATTATGCAAATGGAAAATATAAAGCTACTTTTATTTTCCCTCGGAAAATAAAGATAAAGCTTATGGACTTTGTTGCGATACTTTGAATATTATAGCCGATGAGATAACTGGTCCACTTGATGTACTCCATTTATACGTTCCATAACCGATTTTTAAAAATGATGTAGTAGTGTTAATATAAACTTTTCGTAGGTGTTGACAACGAACGACTGCCGATGAAAAAGTATGCGTCAAATATTTGTTCGAGAACTGTCTCCTATGTAAATTTCATTGAAACTGTCGTGTCCTGGTTGGACGTGTTCTCTTGTCAGTGCAAATTGGGGCGAACTGGACAAAACGATGCACTTAGGACCTGACAAGTTGCTCTAGCAAACGTCGACATATAAAACGTAACAGCTTTCTAAACATATAACAGAAAATTCCATAATATTCGTGCTGCTTCAAAAATATTGGCATGGCTTATTGTACCGGATAATATGGCTGTCATATGTCTTGAATCTTTAAAAACTAAATACGAGATCTCCGATCACGTCGAATTTCATTCAATTGATATCCATCGAGGCAAATTTGATGCTTCTTTTTTCCCAGTGAACCGCAATACGTCATAGTCGTCGTGTATGCAAGGCGCTTGCACCGAGCTTTCCCAAAATTAGAGCGGAACCGTTTTATTTTCATTTTAGAGTGATCACTGACCTAGCAATACCACAAATTGCGTATGCGTGCCATACATCATGCACGTGTCTTATCCGCGCGAGCAAAATTCGTTGAACTACCACTGAAATTTTGCAGCGAGCTACCGAAGAATTCGAACAATATCTAGCGCTCTCGCGCGGATAAATCAATTTCTAATAAAATTTCTTCAGGGTAGGGGGAGGGGAGTCGCGCGTGATTGTTTTTATCGGGCAGGACCGCGAATTCGCTGGCAGTCGGCCATTAATTCAGACTGTTCCTGTGGTTCGTGCAATTTTTCCTTGGTACAACCTTGCCCCTTACCGTCCCCTCAAGATATCCGAAACACCCTCACCCTGTTTCCGATAGCGGTTTAAGCATAATTTTCTGCATAATTAAATGGCGAATCGATCAACTCGCGGCGCGATCACGTATCGATTTCGTTTTGGTATCACTGTGAAATTTATGCGAGCCACTTAATTCCAAAATCGACTGGCGAATTCCGGTCGACATGTATCAACTAAGCATTTTCAATTCAAACTTGCCTCCATTGGAATTTTTTTCGATGTCAGTGGAACGAACGAGTACATTTTTCAACGTTGCTCCCTTTCCCACTACAATTATCCTTCTAATCAGAAAATATCAGCTTCGTCTTCGCTTACAAAGAAACCTCAGAAATAAATCTTTCTCTTCATCAGATATTTTTCAGTTTGTAAAATAAAATCTTATTCTACTATTTTGAATGAAATTCTTTAAAATCCAGATTTTGTACAAATAAACCGTACATGCTTATAGCAGTTTTTATTGTAAGAAATGTTATTGTGGAAACAGAAATATGGAAGAATATTCCTCTTCGTTAGAAATAATGCTATTAAAAGCGATGTTGAAGTTTTTACATAAACACGTTACAGTTTCCCTTCCATTGTAGGTAATTTCAGCTTCCTGTTACAGTCAGCACTTTCATCGTATGGAAATATATTCCAAAAAGGTCCGGCACAGAACACCCCGTCGCTTTTACTGTAATATTCAGGTCTGAGTCTCGCAGAAATTCGTCTGACTACCAACTGGATTATTCCACTTGATGCTTTGGCATTACTGTATTTCTGCACCACCAGATTTTCAAAAAGTTCCTTTTCAGATTTACCACTGTATTTCAGTGTTCCACGAATACGAAGTCTGTCTTCGACTATCCTTAACGTGTGCTTTAATTCCCGTATTCAAATTGTTGATCAGTTTGATTTGTCCTTTGCTCAGTATTTCCCATGGGAAACTTCCGTGTTCGGGCCTTCGTGGGAGTGAAACGTATCAACTCTTGCTTTGAGGGGATGAAATAAATTCCCCTGTCGATCCCGTCAAATTTCGAACAACTACTCGTTACGAAGTTCCACCCTTTATACGGCTCGATATTATGACGTGGCTTCGTGATCATTTCCTGGCAATCGACAGACGTTTCAAATACCTTTCCGTAAATTCGGAGCTTTGTGAAACTAGTGTCAATATCGTGGGCGATGTTTTCACCACTTCTTATTTCTCTCTTTTTACTGTCAGTCTTGTTGTCTTCGGATAGAAAAAACGTCCTATTAAATTTGATAATTATTATTAAGATTGATGGAAGAACACTGGCTTGCACATGTTTTAATAAACAAAGCACGGTTCATTTACTCGGATCACATGCAAATACAGGACAGCACACAATTGGTTATTATCATAAATTGATCGTTTTAGTATGAGTATTAATTTGACCGAGGATAGAAGCTTCAGCAAAGTCGAACAAAGGATTTCACGTTCGCAGCATGTTGTGTCGGTAAATCGATGAAATTATAATTTTAACTGTAGTTATCCTGCAAGCTGGCCGACGGAACATAGCGATGTTAACAGGGAAACGCGGAGGCGAGATATGAAATTTTCATGCATTTTAAACAATTCCCACGATCCGAGCCACTGTCGATTTTACATTCAAATCTTCGAGTCGTATACGAACCGTGAAAAAACATTTTGAGCGTATCTGGACGAGGGTCAGCCTTTTTATAGTTCGCACGCTGGTTATCAAACGCCCTGGGAAAGGACCATTACTGTTTATGATACTCCAGCATCGAATCAGGGTGATAAGTTCGATGTAATTTTGTTCTAGTTTCCCATGTAACATGTTCATTCGGATGTATACTGGACGAATAAAATTTTTTCAACAGAAAATTTTTGTCTCTCGAAAAAATAATGAGAGAATCTGTTATCATTGAAACAATCGTATACCATTGAGCTTGAATTCATTTTAAAGCTCGAACGAAAAAGCGTTTTATTTTTTGAGGAGCCATTAAGAATTTATCAAATCCTCGATTAGAAACCATCGATCCATTGATGGCCATTGAACTATTTTTACCACGACTATTAAACATTAATCATTTATTCGGCAATATCAAATGTATCAGAGTTGTACAGAATTACAATTGAAATACTCCAGAATTATAATTACAAAGTAATTGAATTACATTCCAATTCAGTTATATTGTAATTTATAAATCAGATCTTCATTCAATTAAATTACAATGTAATTCGTAATTGTAATAGAGTACAATTATAAAATATATTGTAATTGAATTATATATTGTGATTTATAATTCAGATCTCCATTCAATTAAATTAAAATGTAATTCGAAATTGCAATGGAGTACAATTATAAAATACATTGTAACTGAATCATGAAAAATGAAGTAAGAGAGAATTTATTATTTATAAATTTACTAGCTGCTCGTGACGTGTTTACGGCACACCTTCAATTATATTGTATTTCAATTACACATCTGATTAAAATACTTAGTAATTGAATTACATAGTATTTGAATTATATAGTAATTCATTTACGACGTAATTGAATTATGTAATTCAATTAGCACAACTCTGAAATGCGTTAACCTAAAATTTGATGAACGATGTGTTAGGATGATGTAGAAGATAAAAGTGCTTAATGCTTGATTTAACAGACGAATATTACGCGTTGCCGCAGCGGTGTCGCCGAACATTGTTCCATCACCCGTAAAACTGAGTCAGGGTCGAACAATGTTCTCGAAATCCCACCACTTAATCCGCGGGGTCCGATAATTAATAGCCATTGATCCCTGATTTCCCTCGGAATGATGACGCGTCCTGGAGATCCATCAGCAGCCAGGTTTCGGTGGCGGGACCCGAGACAAGCCTAACGGAGATCTCCTTGTGACTCGCATACCGGAACAGGGTGTCGGTACATTTTATTTTCCGGCCACGTATTTTAAAAAACGTGCGAACTCGTGCCGGTTCTCGTTTGAAAGTTAATGGACGCTCGTAACAACCGGAACCTGGGACCGTTAATAAATACGAGGCGTTTGCCACTGACAAGCTGGGAGCATGAGCTCGTGACGCGAACCTAATTCTCTTCTTGCTACTCATCGAACACCATTGTGAGCAATAATTCCCGCGGAAATCAAGAATCTCTCGAGGATGAATCTACTGGGATTTTGCCAAACGAACGGGGTACACTGAGCTGACTCTGACACGATTTCCTTCGAGTGAGACAATATATATTTCCCTCTTACTTCTAGTATTTATGGAGTCCCGAGTTATGCCAGTGGATAGAGGTTGCGGAGTTCACTGCCGGTGCAATTTAATTGTCAGAATACTTGGATTTAGATTGCTGATTTTATGCCTTTGTAGTGGGCGTTGTAACAGATCACATGCTAGACAGTAGTGACTACTCATTAAACTGATCTATACTCTGGTTATACTTTCTGTAGAATATTCTGTAAGTAGAATATTCTGTTGTGGTCAGACACGCAAGAAAAACTCTTGTCCGATCTGCAAGTAGAAAATACGATAATTGTCCGACACGTATGTAAGCCATTGTGAAATTTTATATTTTCTCGCTTCTTGTTATTCTTATTTTCAATTTCCTACACGTTTTAAACGTAAGTACATCGGTAACAATAAAACCGGTTGATTTATGAAATCACCGGGATACCACGGTGAACTATAAACTAGCTTCACCGAATTGCCCAATTGTTTCGAAAGTGTTGCAACGTTTCCGACAAGTTTTCGTTCTGAAAAATGGTCGAGACCGTTCTACCGTAGCTGGGGGCGAAAATGTGGTGCGAAACATTTGTAAGCAGAGGAACGGAACCTGGTAACTCGTGGGATATTTAAGAAAGGTGAAAGGTGTGTGCGCGGGTGGGAGAAAGAATGAGTTACTTGAACGACCTGCTAAGCGAGAACGTGTTAATCTTGAACCGTCTACCTTCGTCGAAGCACGGAATCCCTGGAAAGGTCGGGAATACAGTAATAAAAATCCTTCAAGCTTAAACGATCGTTAATTCCCCAACAAGGTAGAATAACGAGGCCATTAGCACCGGAATTGTTTGCTTTTTATTTGAACTTCGCCCACTGTATTTCATTTTTATCATGATTAATCTCCACTCTCCGCGCTTAAGTCTCCAAATGACTTTAAATCTTTTTGCAACAATTAATCCTTCCTCATTTGCATCTCGATTCATTCTCGAACAATTATTCCGCCTGTTTTGTACTCGATTCGTTTGAAATGTGGCAATTTTTCCCCTTTGCAAGTTGTACCTGACATCATTACAGATATTTGAAACTTTTTGGTATTTGTTTTGGTAAAGCATGAGTTCACATTTTCTAAGGGAAGTGTAGAAGGAATTTTACGGGTGGGACATTTTAATGTAGAAACGTAGTTTGTCGTCGAATAAATGTGCTCCGTTTAATTTACACACAGCGGTAATAAATAACATTGAGTTGGAAACGATTCTCGCGAACACTTGGGAATAAAGTAATTTCGTTACCAGACACCGTGGAATTTCCGTGCCTCATTCTCTACCAGTCACTTGACACATTTCCTGCATGAACACCGTCCTTACTTAATAAATAATGCAGCATCTCTTCTGCATAATTTATGAGACAATCGATATCAATTATACAGGCTCGATTCATTCATATAGAACCGGGTGCAACGATAATTCATTTCCTGCAGCGAGTGACGTGCACTAATGAAATAATGTCTCTAAGCATTAGTCTATCGATATCGTTTCGAAAAAATCTTATTTTAGTGTTGATTTTAATGTTACATTGCATATTAAATTAACAGCTGGACCATCCTTTTAATATCGTGTTAAACGCAAGTGCAATCCATTTAAATTAAATCTTAACAGTTATTCAACCATATGAGCTTTTAAATTAATACGAATCGTACGAAAAACTGTCAAACATTTGGCAATCCCTTCGATATTACAATTTATATTTCAACTGCTCCTCCATCGAGCTGAACACAATAATGTTAAAATGAAAATACGAAGTAATGGAAACAAATCGTTATGGAAATGTTTAAGAGAGGAAATGATCTGTTACGGAATATTCATGCAAAATTATTTGTATTAGTATAAAATTGTTAAATCTCGCGATAAATTTCGAAGCTTCCGCGGCATCAATCTGCACAATATGTAGCTCGTAAAGTACGACAACTTTCAACAGATTCTGCATTAATTCTGCGGGCGATACACGGTAGAATTTATCGCAGACACTTCTGCATGTAACATCTTTGACACAGACTCTCCTCGGAGAATTGTGCTCAAGAATTTCCATTGCAAAACAGCTCGGTTGAACACCAAGCTAGAATTTTGTTCGAATGGACCCTTACAATACGCGACGTTCTTTTCTTCACCCAGAATGATTTGGAAACCTAATTAAATCAGTATTCCTCCTTTCGCAGGGTTTGTTTAAAAATCCTTGCGAATTATTTCCTGACCTTAACCAGTGGAAAAATGTGCGCCAAGAATTAGTTATTCTTTTTATTGAAATACCTGCTAGAAGCTTGTTTTACGACTATTATAATTCAGATCTCATCGAATGTTTCATTGACGAGTAGAACGTAATTGTTCCTTATGAAATATTCCACAAATTTTTTACCGAAGTACAGCTTTTTTGTAATATTTTTTCGTCTAAACGAATATTTAAATTTTCATCGAATTCATGAAACATTAATTAAGATATTCTGCTGCGAACGTTTTAACGAGCATTGCAACACATTCGATAGGATTCCGTTTTATAAATGAAATTTATGTCACGAAAAATATTTGAGCTTTTATAGGACATGCGAAATATTAATTAAAATTGTTACACAAATCGTAACCTTTGACAATTATTTTTTAATCGTTTTGGGCTAAACATTGCGGTTTACACAATATCTTATGTATATTTTTTTAATTCTTCGTTAATGAATGTATCGATTGGCTTGAACATTAAATAACGTTTGAAGACTATCCCATTAAATGAAATAAATCAGCCATTAAAAAAGATTCGTTTAATCAAGTGCTGTATATCGAGCGTAAAGACCACTCTAAAACGAAAACAAAATTTGCATCGCTTTTAAAAGTAACACGAATTGGTCATCAATCAGGAACGCAGCGACTTGATTGGCTCGGAGTATCTGGTCTAAAAAGAAGTAAACTGCATTAGGTTAATTGAGAAGAGCAACAAGTCCAATTGAATTAGCATCGAGCACCGATGGATTAAGCATCAGCTCCATACTGCTTTAATCACATTAAGAAGTAACGTCCGGCTAAACATTTCCTCTTCCCCTGATTCCCGAATCAAATTATGCGGAATTCGTGAGATATTTAAGCATCCGCGTTCTCAATACAGTTTCCGACTCCACCGTATTATTTACTATGTTGTATAGGGTTCGGCAAACTGTGGGCTCGGCAAATTTTTCGAAGCTCCCATAAAACAGCGCGAACATAAAAACTGTCAGGGAGTTCGTTATCGTCCCGGTAGGCAGAGGAAAGTTTGAAGCACCGATCTCGCAACGATCCCAGGGAAACTCGCAACGAAACGTTGGAATCGGGGTCGTTTGCAGTGGCACCTGTTCTCGGTGTTCCTGCGTTCGAAAGTTCCCTCCTTCCCGTTTACGCGAAACGCATCCCGATGCAACTGCACCGTGCGGCCACGTTACACGTAACTTTTTATTAACTTATTAACTTTCTACACGTACACTCTGAACCTCGATACCGGATTCAAATGTCAAGTGGTCGCGCATTTCCCCGCGAAATAAGCGACTCTCGAGCTTTCGTCGAGCCTCGATCATTAAACCCTGTTTTCGATTTTTGAGTGGGCGCTCGTAAAAATTATAAAAAAAATACCGATCGATTTTTAGTGAATCATAAACATATATTTTAAGTTAGTATATTTTTTTCGTCAAAACTCAACGCAAAACCTTCTACAAGTAGTAGAAGTGACGATCAGACACAAAGGATCTAAAATGATCCTAGGCAAACACATATAATTGTTAATAAAAATCGAAGGGTTTCATATTCACCGTGAAAGTTTATACAGTAATATACCACCTGGACCCCATTATTCCTGCAAACTAGCATTGAAAACGACAGAATTCTCCACTTCAGAACTAGGCCAGGTCAACGAGAGTCTTCCCTAGTAGTACGACTCGAGGAATGATCAGACATCCAGAATAACGGTCGCTACTCATCATAAGCTAATTCCCCGAATCACGGCGGACTTCCGACTGGAATAGCGTCTGGAAGCGGTGGTATACGAGTGGGTAACGGCGGCTGACATCAAAGCGGAGTGAGCAATTACCGCGAACACAGTTTTAATACCGTTTTAACACGGGAATCGCGTCTCGCCGAGCGATCCACGGGTAAACCGTTGCAAGTCGGCGACAAGTCGTGAAATTTCGCCGGGTGACTGTCTGGACAGTTTGACAGCCAGGAAAAGAGAAAAGTCAGCGAGGCGGGAGGAAAGTTGAATCCGGATTTGCAACGCGGAACAACTGGCAACGAAATCAATTGCCGGTCGGTTTCTGCCGAGGTGGTAACGAGATTTTAACATTTTTCATATCCGGTGCTCGGGCTTGGTTTTTGAAACAATTGTAAAAAACTTTATTGAATTTTACGTATTCGCGCACGCTCCGTTGCAACTTAAGGCTGCCATAGTTTCGAATGAGCTACACCTTAGATAAATAAACATAGCAAGAGTCCATATACTCGAATGTGACCCATGTACGATCCAGTTCGAATCAGTAGCGAATAGTGTATACATCAGTGCGTTATTGCATCAATATGCATCTCCATAAATTTATAAATTTGACATACAATTTTCATTCCTTGTGGAACTTTTTGTCTAAGAAATTTAAATATATTATCGATTTTGACATTTTGAACCTAACCTAACCACACCTCACTCTGTTCGAATGATCTTTGCATTATAGATGTCATCCAGAATTTGAAATAGTACTGGAAAAATAATACGAACAGAGTGAGGTGCGGTTAGGTCGAATACAGAAAATTCAATTTAGTACTATCAATAGTTTTTTGCAATTATCTCGAAAACTAAAACCGAGCACCGGGTAGTTGTAATGACGAAAGTTGTTCAGAATGTTGTTCTTGACAACATATGTGAAGGTCAAGGTCGTCGGAGCTGCCTCCCCTAAACGTAAGGTTTACCAAAATTGCAGTTTCTATATCAGCATGTTTTCTGAAAGCGGTGTCTCGCCGCGGTTGCCAATTTATTCCGGCGACCGTGTCCGATCGCATGCTTGATTAATAGATTCGCCACTTTGTGGTCGAGAGAGCTCCGCCTCGTGAATATGGAACACGTAAACGGAAGAAAAAATGCCATGCGCCAACGCGAGACTGTCGGCTTGCGAATTTCTCGATCCGGCTACGCCGTGCCGCCTGGGTCGTGTGCCGCAGTCCGCGAAATTAATTTAAGCCGCTCGGCGAGCGCTCAAAGAGCAACGCACGGTGGGATGAGCCTGGCCGGGAGTTTACACTCCGCGTAGGTCAATTAACTAGAATTGTTTAACCGGCTAAAATTTATTTCGCCGAACCGTTTGTGTCATAATTTTGTGGATCTATTTGCAATTGGAAACGATAATGTATGATACGTTGTGTGCGAATAGGTTTCTAGCTCTTCGAATTGAACTTACAAAAACTGTAGAATCGATTAACGGAACGCAGTGCAAGTTCTTTGGGTTCGTAGAACTACATGTAATTTGAAAAAGGAACGCGTCGAAATTCTGGTCCGAGATTTTTTGCTAAGTAAAATGCAATTTTCTTTAAGTTTTCCTTAATCAACGATTACCAGAGCATAAAGTAAGCTCTCTGCAGACGAAGTCGCTTCCTCAGTAGCTAATCTAGCTAATTACTTAGCTGGTTTGGCGTCTGTAGTGGCTTGAAGAAAAAAGCAATATATATATATATATGTACGACATGCGTTGCTATTTTTAGTCACTTAATAAACGCTAACGAGACACCATACATCAACGACATGTCTGCAAATTGGTTTTAAAGAAACCTAACGAGAAGAAACAGAGAAAGAAAGGAAAAAATGAAGAAATTACATTAGTTTCAGAACTCCCATGGTCAGGAATAATTTCTAACATAATTTGCGTGCTAACATAGTGTCTTGGAGCGCTGATCAGACACTGACCCCATTCTCCTCCAAGACTAGCAGTTAATCTCAATCCACCTCTCCTTCCAGAAACTCTCTCTATTCAAACTATCTGCAAACTTAAGAGAACGTAATGTACTGGCTGGACCATAAACAGTTTCCCAGTTTCGATTGTTTTCATAACAAATTCTTCAATGATCATTCATTAAAAAATTTCACACACCGCCTTCGTATTAAAATCATTCGTATCAGCGTTGATCATAATATTGTTTCTTCTGTTACGGCTTTGTAATTGACAACCAATTAAATTAGATTTGATCATGATAGAACTCACTTTGACCGACATTGAAGCAGGCTAGTTCTACTTAAAAATAGTTCCCTACAGTTTCCATTCTACTCGTCTGACCACAGATAGTCACAGTCCACTGTTTCGCTCCAATTCGTTCCAGTGATGCAGTAAATTTACGGACACAATGCACAAGCGTTATAAAGTGAACTCGTTCACGCATTTCCGCAACTGACAAAGGAACTTTTGCGCAGGACCCCCTTGCTGACAATGACTCAGGTGCTCTGCCAGTGGGAACCGACCCTCGACACTGTAACATTATGAGTGCCGGTCGCGAAGCGGGATATTAAAAATTTTTTCAAACTAGCTCGACTCTACTTACCGTAATTGAAACGGCTTTCTAACCATCGACCGGTTTTTATTAATCCCCCGCCGACGTTCTCTCTCTCTCTCTCTCTCTCTCTCTCTCTCTCTCTCTCTCTGTTCTTTGGCAGAAAGGCGCCCCTGTATTTCACATCTGACCTAACCCAACGCCCCTTGTAATTAATCTGTTTATGGTTCGCCGGAAAAGTTCCGGGCTTTTATCCAAAGCGCACGTTAGGAAAGTTAACGTTTCCAATTCCAAGCTCGGGCGCGATAATTTTTGATGATTTACCGGGTACCGGGAATAAGAACATTTTCCGGCAAGTTACTTCGGCTGGGAGTGGTGTATTGTTCGATGCCTGCGTTCAGCGTGCGGAATAGTATCGATCCTTGATGACTGGAGCCGTGAAAAGTTTGGAAAATGCTTCGAATTCTTGTTGAAATGGATTTCGCTACTGCCGATACGAAACTTTTCTTCGAAGTAAAAGATTTTCCTTCTGCGGTAGACCACGGCTCGGTATGAATGTCTGAGTGATCAGAGCCTTCGAAAGAAACTTTGGTACACTTTATCACGATTTGTGGGCTTTGTTCTCGATGATTCGATAAAATGGATTTTACTTTTGGTGAGATAAAACACAGTGTTTTGTAAGTTTAAACATTTTTTATTTTTTGAGAGTATTTTGCTGTTTTTTCTGGTTGGTGGACACACTTCGCAATTTAAATGCAATGAACAATGAACTGTTTCGCATCCCCAATTTTTGGGTCGTTCTCTACCCCGTCGATGTAACACTTGGTCGCGCAACTAAATTATATGTTTAATATTTTTCGGCGCCACGTATTTGTACGAACTTCCAATATAATTAACGCGAGGATTAATTGCTTTTGCTATTTAAATCTATTTGCATTTTGTATTCTGGAAGCTTCCCGTTTTAATTTAATGTCTCCGTACTTTATCGGGTATTATACGTCACGGATTAAGTACCGACTGGGTGCAATAAATATGTTTGCTTTGATACTTTCAACCACTGGATCATAATAACACTGATCGTTAATAATGAACATTGGTGACCATCAAAGACTGTATGCTAAACAAATATCGATCAGTTATCCGATCGTATTTGTTTGAATAATACAGCGAGAACTGGTGCGCACCGTCGATAGGACGATTTATAATCAGTGGTGGATGTGTTTTAACTAAACATTTCCAGGAAAAACGATAATTAATTTTTATACGTGTTCCTCGTGGAATTACATTTCAGTTTGTCCAACCGAAATCGAATAAAATCAACGTTTGATTCGTCGAGTTACCTCTTTTACAGCACGATTGTAATATGTATGAAATGCTGAAATAAAATTCGTTCGTTCCCATTATATCGAGTGCGATTAAACGTCGATTTGTTGGATTAAAAGAAAAATTAACAACACCACCGATGGATTCATTTATTTTTTAGTAAGGGATGTAGAGCGTGCAGAGAAAATTATTGATTTACAAATATGTTGAAACGTAACGCTCGTTCTGTACTCACCTGATATTTGCTTTCGCAAATAATTATGAATAAATTGTGAATCTTGATGCAAAGTTGAATATGCTATTTAACATAAATTCGAATAAGAATACCTTTCGACACTGAGAGCAAAAGAAAACTGCTACTTCATCTCATTAACATACACATTTTCTTCTGTCGAATCGTCAGACGCCATCAAAGCAGGTCGATTCGCGGTCTCTTCCTCATCTTTTATCGAGGTTAGTGGAACCATAAAATTTTTTCTCGGGCGTTCTATTTTTCTTAACGATTTTATTACATCCGGTGCTTGAAGATCTCGATGCGGTCTTTATTCTCGAATAAAGGAATGACGATAGACGAGATGAACCGATTCAAAGGAGTCCTAGCGCCTCGGTCCATTTTAATCCGTCTTATGCATCAAAACAATCACGCGGGTCCTGGCTAATGAAGACTCTTCGCTTTTATACTTGTCTCAAGCGAAGAATAGAATTACGTTTGTCTTGTTCGTTGACGTGACTCCTCGTCTCGCGAAATAATTTGTTGACGGTCTTTTGAATCGGTGCAGGAAACAAGGCGGCTCCTATGAATCCTTGTTCTCTTCGAAAGCATCGCTGAAAAAGGCTCTCGAGCCTGGAGAAACTTTTCGCCTTTGAAACGCTCGTTTCCGCTTCGAGTCGCGAACAATTCCTTCGCCGATCTCCTTTTAAGTTGCAGTCTAGCGAACGATAATGGCGGTTCGCTGAAAAACGACGCGCGGAACATGATCGAGGATGAAATTGTTCTTCGGGAAGATCGTGTTCGAGATGGTGATCGCCGAAATCGTCTCCGCTGTTGGAAACATTAGTTCGTTCGCTGCCCGTGGACCGAGCTCGAGGACGAAGTTCAAGTTGATGATAATTTCCCTATCGAATGGAAACCGACGGCGAAGTTGCAGCTCAAGATGATTGCCACGGGAAGATTCGCAGTGGAGATGAAAATCAAGGTCCAAATTAAAGTCGCCGACACGGATCGACGCTCTCCGCGCCCGTCCAATTGATTATGCACGACCGAGAATGATTGGGTCACCAACGGAAACAGTTTTCTCGATTTTGATCGTGTTCTGGCCTAGATTCTCTCTAAAGGTGGAATCTCTTTTGCGCGTCTGGACGCAGAGTTTTATACTCCATTCGTCACATTTTATGAGAACTACGTCTGGACACGTTCGTCTACGCCAAAAAACGATATCGCATTATCTTTTCGAGGAATATTCTAGAATAAAGATAGACATTTGTAAATTGACGAAATTAAAATTATTTGAACTGAATGCTGAACCATAAGAGATATCACAATGAAATTTCTAATAAAATTTCTAAAAATATTATTCCAACCAACTGATGATTATCGTAATAAATATATATCATTTGTAATAATTTCATAATTAATTCTTTAAATTTTGTAATCTTAAAATAAAATAAAAAATTGTTCACTTGTCGCTTATTTAGTAGTTCTTTAGATAATTTAAATCACCGATGTCTCCGGTTATAAACTCTGTATTTTTGAAACATTCATAATACGAAGAATAAATGTTCAATAGTAATTTTAAAAGTATTTTCGAATATCAAATAGTCCCATCTTCATTAAATGAAAAACCTCATGTAACAAACTGTATATGAACTGATAATTCGCGATTTCCTTACAGAAATATTGCACGACCGTCTCTTTCATAATTTACAGAGCACCGCATTGTACTATCGAAGTAACAACATTTGGTGTCACAACAAAATATTTATGGTCGGAATAAAAATAGTATTTGACCATCGCTGGCGATAAAGCTGTCTACCTGTGTGCAACGTAGACTCGTTCATATTCATTCGATGCAAGCAATCCAAAATTTATTTTTCCACCAGTTCATGTATTATTCGGCTGCATTTTGCGTAATAAAAATTTCATCCCCGTTGTCGCGGATCAAAAATTAATCTGCTGTCATAATAGCTCAACATGAATAGTTCAACATGAAGTATATTTTTGCACCTACTATGAAATTATCGGTGTTTTGGTTCTACGCAAATCGAGTACTGTATTCGGTTGAAGAAGATCTACGCTTGCGGATCCGGTTTGATTATGCGGTGTTTAATTACGCAAACGAACGTGTCTCTTTCGAACAAAGTGGATCGCAGTTTCAAAGACACAGTTGCGTGAAGACGTTTCCGCTCTGTATCCACTTGACACGTTTGAACTAGTCTTTGAGTTTAATTGAGCACGTTTCAAACCGCTGAATTACATCTAATAATCCCCTGATCTATAATTAGTCAAATGTTTCAAAACTTTCAAATATGATTTTTAATCTTATTTAAACTTTTCTATCCGAGTAAATGGAAGATCGTTTACGCGCGTATCGAAGACAAAGCAATTTGGAATATCTGTCGTAAAGTTTTTAAAGTGACCCAGAATGCGGTGACGATGGAACGAGGATCCAATTTTTGAGTTTTAATTTTGCAGGGCTTTTATAGCCGGACGCCAAAATGTTCTTGCAAAACGACGTAATCGCCCCAAATATTCCTGAAATACTGTCCTGAAACTGTTCCAAAATCTAGAATATACTGTAGGATAACAAAAACATCGGTTGAATACTGCGGTAGAATTCTACACTAATTGCTGCATTATAGACCCATCTAACGTTTCCGTTCGGACATTTTATTTAGTCGGCTGTCTCCAAGCAGTGTCTATTTCACGTTTCTGGAAATTTGAAAGGCAAAAAGGGACCATAAAGTTTCGTTATGTTAGCAAGCTTGTAATTAATTCCTGCAATTAGAGTGAGGAACGGTTTCAACCGTATCGTGTGCATAAAAGGATTCGCCAAGTCAGCCGGAAAATTGGAGTTTCTTTGTAAAACGGAAACTTTCGTAATTGAGGGTCGATTTGTCCCGCAACGGACAGATCGATGTTTTGCCGTGTTGTCTCCGTATACCGGAAATCCTCGGGGGTAGTCGAAAGATTTGTATCCCTCAAAAGAAATTCAAAGTTTCTCGGAGGCAGGAAATTAAAAGAAAGTTCGGAATGAGACGAAAACACTTGCCCGTCTTCGTTGACATTCGTTCCGAAAAGTATCATGACAATAGTATCGTCGAAGAATAATATTAACTTTTCTTTGGGAAAGAGAACGAATAAACCGGCTAAACAAAAATGACGCTGCACAAGCAAGAATGTAAATGAAAGTCAACCGAGTCCGGGACAAGAATAATTTATCAAAGATTTTACAGCGCAATATAAAACTCACATTTCTGGAGTTGAACGCATTTCAAGTTTCAGAAACATAAAAATGAAAGCTGGTTACCCGTGGCTTTATTTTCGGCCAATTTTCCGCGGGTGTTACAGCGTATACGTTCCACGATTCCGTCAACTTGTCAGCGATACTGCGAGTTACACGGTCAATAGGACCGAATGTGGGTCATACGACGGACATCAATGATTCTTGCTTGATACAAGATTTCCAAAGCATCTCGCTCTATGCCGGTGCGTGTCAATTACAGTCGGGGGTTTACAATTCGTCATTGTAGCGCTATTTGTCCGCGCGGATATCTGTTTCGCAAGGGTCTCATGGAAATCACCGACACAAATTTCCCCGACACGGTTCTCATCGACAACATTTCACCGCCACCAGACTTGACCGACGACTACGTTCACCGACAACTAATTTAAAATTGTTGTCGGTTAAAGGCGTCGTCGGCCAAAGTAGTTATCAGTCAAATCTGGAGTCGGTGAAATGTTGTAGGTGAAAACCGTGTCGGTGATTTCCACTGAACCCGTTTCGTAAACTAAGTTACTGTACCAGAGCGTTCTCGCAATACAAATTTTCATTCTCAATTGAGCTTCTTGAGTGTACGATGAATACCATTAAAATTGATCAAGTTGCAGACAACAATCATATATCGGTACAGCAGAAAGTTTTCCATCTAGAAATGAATTTCTCAAGTCGAAAACGAATGGAATCAACAAGATACAAGAGCTCGGACAGAAGTTACAGATAATGCAATCCGAAGCTTAAACTGACATAGAGGTTTGGTTTCCGTCAGTTATGGATTACATCTGGATCACGTCTGGTTCCACAAGCATGCTGCATGTGACCAGATACGTTCTTATTCCACTTAAAGGACAGGACGTCAGCTCTTGTTAGATCGTCCAGGACACTTCCATTCTACTCAGCAAACAATGGCAACGTTTGTAGTCTTTGTCTGGCTCGGCACGGTCTGTTCTACTTGTTTGATTAAAAAAACTTTTTAGACTGCATTTCTCGGAGATACGGCTCTGTAACAACCTGTTTTTATTTGTTTCGCTGTAGGTACTGTTTGATCGATTCGTCTGAAAAGAACCTCCGTTTCTTTTTCGTACTATATACATTAGATTTGTGCCTGTGCACATTTCCTGAACATTTGTCGTTTTTTAAACAGTATTATGTACTTTTATTATCTACTTCAATCTGTATTTAAAATTTTCTTGACTTCTCTTGGCTCACGGTAATATTCGGTCACTTTTAAAACGATGATGTTTTTTAAATATTGCGCCATACGATTTTTTAAGAAGTTCGAACAATTAATTTAACATGCGTGATAGAAGAGAATCGACGAAAACCAGGCTTGCAGGGATTAGAAACTATTGAATAGTCGACCGTAGATAACATGTTAGCACACGAAAGCTGGCTGTTTTCCAGC
Source organism: Lasioglossum vierecki (assembly GCA_028455595.1). NCBI lineage: Eukaryota > Metazoa > Arthropoda > Insecta > Hymenoptera > Halictidae > Lasioglossum > Lasioglossum vierecki. The sequence continues at coordinate 6,220,928 of CM052338.1, forward strand.
GCAGACGTGAATGAACACGCCGCAGTGGGGGTCGAGCTTGCGGTCGGTCGTTTGGACAAGGTGGGCCGCGTCTTCCACCGTTATCGTCGTTCAATTCCGTCTCTTTTGCGACGGATCAGCTGGAACGACGTCCTCCGGTGGCGGATCCTCGAGAGACAAAACGTGGAAAAAGGACCCGTCGCAAATGGACGGACAATGATGCACACCGTTATTCTGTTTCATTTGCGTCACGCGTCGCGCCATCGCATCGCGGAAATTTATTTCCGGCGATCCCAAAATTGAACGGGCGCGGAATTTTTATATATCCCACTGTTCTTTCCCGCGGCGCCCCCATTTTTCCCCCAGAGTTTAATCGGTTTTTCCAGTCGCTAATGGTTTCACGGGTTAACGTTTATGCGCCGAGAGCAATTCAATTTTTCCTGCACGCTCGATCGGCTCCGATTGTCGCGAGTCGCGCGGTTTAAACTTCCCTCGGCTTGCAAGCTCCCGCTCAAAGCAGTTACTCGTGCTCCTAACGCGCAGACAACTCGATATGCAATCGAGATTGGAGAAAGTCTCACAGAATTTTCTTATACCTAGTTCACAAATAAATTATGTAAATAGAATTTCTAACCAAGGATATATTATAGACGGTAGCAAGCACATTTCTTTAGAATTGATTTCCATTCCGTTGAACCTTGTACTTCCTCAATTATTTCCGTACATAAAGATCAGTTATTCATTATACAAAATAAAGTTTCCGTGGTGGAATTTACTAGGGCCGAAGTTATGCAGACATTTATTACCTGTGGCTTTTTTCACGATAATATTGGATTTAGTTTCGCGAGTTTATCGCGCTATCCATATTTATGCTAGTTGCGATATTGGCTCGATTGGAGAATTATCAAATTTGTGAATTATGGATTTTTAATTATACGATCTTTAAAATGTTAAAATTTTCGAATGATTTGGGATACAAATAAGTCGACTTTCTAAGCAGAAAATTTTCCAGTAGCTCGATAGTTCAGAAACTTAAATTGAACAAGATCTGAATATTCATAATCTCTTGCAAATGTTTGGCCCAGAATTTCAAGTAATACCCTGAAATTTTCTGGAAGTCGATTAGGTTCATCACACTCGCCGAGGGCAAAGTCGTGGCATAATTTATAACAAACGACCATGATTGATCGATTGTAGTGCCGAAGGTTCCCCAACTAGTCAAATATTGACTTCTACATCGCTTCAAACAATTCCAATCCTCGAAGTTCCATTTTAACGTGTCTGACCAAACACCGACCTATTCTATTTGTGTGACTAACACTTCCCATGGTATTTGTAGGTTCTGCCCCCATTCTACTGAGCATATTTGGCAAGGCTGTCTATCATTCAATCACCGGAATTGTTAACACTCGATTTGATCACTGAACTTTAACTTGTAGTCTTTCCAATGAAAGAGAAAGTAAGTACAGTCTATTCAAAAAATTCGTGACTACCATGTTCCCAGTTTTTGAAAAATTGTCAATATTTAAACTCTAATAATTTCATTTAAAAAAGAAATGGTATAATAGTAAACTTGCTCTCATTCTAACATCTTAAAAATCTTACATACAATAACCACCAAGTTTAAAAATATTTTCCCGTGACTATATCGTAGTTTCGATCTAAAAGAACGTGTTACTAGTGCATCCTACATATTCACCCAACATTTTCACCAACTAATCCCCGCATTTTTCCGAATTCCGCTAAAAATGCATATTCTGTGTAACCATATTCCCGGTGGTACGTGTGGGTCTGCTGTATAAATAACGGGAGCAGAAAAAAAAGCCGAAAATATTCGGCGCATTTAACGTATAGAAAATTCTTCGTTCGCATAACTCTATTCCGGTTTCACGGGGCGGTACACATTTCGAAAACAATTTCGGTCGCGCGCGCGCGCACGACCCGATCCCCGAAAGCGTGCATAAACCTCACGGTACGCGTCCTCTCATTGTTCAGCTAGCTGAATGCCGTTACGATGTAAGTCGTATCTCTCTGAAATTTTTTTATTTTTTTTTTTTTTGCGAGGCCGCCACGAGCTACAACGCGTCGCAAACAACGGTTTCAACCGACAGAGGACGTCGGGGGCGCATAAGCAAACAGAACCGAGGTCGTCGCGTTGTAACAAAAGGTTTAATGCAATGTTTAAAATGGCAACTCTGGAAATATGCAACACCCCGAACGAGAAGGGACTTGGAATTTATTGCATCACGTCGGACGCAATACGCTGCTTTTCAAGAGTTTCTCACTACAAATTAACAGCTAACGAATTCGATTCCTGAAAGAAATATCGCCTCGCTGTGCTAAGAGTTGTGCTAATTTAATTACATTGTAATACAATTACTAAGTATTTTAATCAGATGTGTAATTGAAATACAATATAATTCAAATACAAGATAATTGAAGGTGTGCCGTAGGCACGTCACGAGCAGCTGGTAAATTTATAAATAATAAATTCATTCTGTTTAAAACCTTTACATGGATTTTTCAACCTCTTCTTACCTATTACTTCATTTTTCATCATTCAATTGCAATGTACTTTATAATTGTATTCCATTACAATTACGAATTACATTGTAATTTAATTGAATGAAGATCTGAATTATAAATTACAATACAAATGAATTACGATGTAATTCAATTACTTTGTAATTATAATTCTGGAGTAATTCGGTTGTAATTCTGAACAACTCTGCCTCGCTGTTTCCGAAGTGAAACGATGCATCAAATCGTCTCTTGCTTTCATTGTTTTTGCGAAGCGGAGGCGATACACGGTATTTTCAAAATCATAATAAAATTTCTTTTTTCGTCGCCTGGCGACCGTGAAAAATGAGTTTGAAGAGTAAGTAGAATAGATAGGGCATCATCCGATTCGCTCAATTTTCGGGTTAATTAAATTGATATTAATTTCAATATTGCCGAAACAGGTATAAATGTATTTGTTATTTCGTCACGGTAGCTGCCAATTAAAATAATTTGGGCGCTCGAATCGCGATGTAAGTACAAAGATTGTGCATCACCTACTCGCAACAGGACAACAACATTTTCGAATTTCATTAAGATGAAGCTTCCTGGTCTTGTCTCGTTTCCTTCCGCGAATTTGAAACGAAGTTTATTAAACTTTTATAGCTTCGCGGAGGCTCGATTTTCTAACAGTCCCTGTCGTTACTTTTTCTTTGTATTTTCGAAGCGGAATTTTGTATATACCACTGATGGAAAAACTTTCTATATCGCGCGTTAATGGTGTGTCAAACTTCGACGACAATTCGGTGAGTTGACGCGATCGAAATTGTTTTCCTTTAAAATTAGTGTAATTGGATGTTGCGGTAACATTCGTTGTGTCAATCGATGACATAGCGAATCTATTACCATTTGCCACACTGGGACACGTTGAAATTTACATTGCGTGTTATCTAATTACCAGCTGAGTGGTTTCGTCTGCTTCCAGTTACATATGAAATAACCGAATAATTTACGCAGATTTGTTAATTGTCACGTACTACGGTGCTGCGTTCGATAATTATCTCATGGTAATTAATGCGACACTTGATTCTCAAATTCTTCGGCGTGGCAATGGTTAATATTCTGTAATCTTGATTAAAATCATGATGTCCGGCGAGCAACTTAATAGGATTATTAAAGCAATGTACTGCAGTTATATTTTATTTCAGCTAGAATTATGGCCATGGGAATAATACAACTGCAAATCTTCTAGATTAGACATCGTAACAGAGGTCATATTCTATAGAAACTTTTTAAATAAATCAGAATTCTGCATTTTCAATAAAATTTCGTTGATTATGGTGCCAGTGTACCGGTGTCATTGTATTTTATCAATGAGAATAACATCATTTAAAATTTTTGCTGTTACAGGTGGTATTTGGAATGATAAAATCAATATTTTTGAAAATTTACGGCTATCGTATTTTACACAGAATAAAATTATTAAGAACAGAACCGTTCCACAATTTAGTGTACGGACACATTCCAAAATGCTGAATATGTGTTCGGTTTTGTATTTACATAAAATAACCTATAACGGGAATCCAATTACAGCTATATTTCGTGGAAAATAAAATTATTCACAGAGACAGCATATCTGCACCAGTATAAATTTCCACCGGGAATAAAATCCTTCTTTAGCCTCGTGTTACATGAAATAAAATAAAGACTTCGCTATTTGCATTTCATACATTACTTTATTGCAATATACTGGGTCCGCACATTATTTCACAGTTGGAAATGCAAATAGCTTCGTTTAACCTATCTGAACCAATACGTAAATTTCCGGTGACACTAAAATTCTTCAATGTTTTCCCACTCACGAAGAACATCGCAACAGGAGAATCAGTCTAAATATTTATATTGTACACGTGAAGAAATGTACAAAAATGTAGCTATGATTTATGGAAAGAAATATATACACAAAAGTGATATACAGTGAACCAATTATGTGAATGTTCTCAATATTTAAACATGGTCTTATGTACAGGGTGTATGAAAATTATATGCCACGACCACTATAGCGTGATTCTACACCTCATGATCGGTGAAGATCTGTTAAAAAAACTTCCCGCAAAATTGTCCTTGACTAATTTTTTTAAGGTTTTGAAGGTCAAAATTTTTTTATGATTGCATTGT
>CM052338.1:6225683-6248614 GCA_028455595.1 Lasioglossum vierecki
TAGAGTGAATTTCCTAATTTACCTGAGTATTTTCACTGCTATTCATGGCTGTATACTGGAATCCAATAACCACCTCGCATCAGCTCCATGACAACAACGATGCTTCAACCCCCATAAATCCCGAACTTGCAATAAAAACGTTTCGTTATTCCGTACACGGTCTCATAAGAACAAATAGAAACAATTTTTCAAAAGCGCCCCAGGTAGTCTACGCCTGGCGGTACGGTCACCGTACGTAATGACGGTCCATCCGCCAATCAAATCAAATGGTCGGGCGACCATTCAGCGATCGTGGTCTCCCGATCGAGCACGGGGATTCGCCGAAGGTTTTCGCCTGTTCAGTGTGACAGAGATCGGGAACCGCTCTCTCTGATAAGAGAATGCGCGCCGCGTGGGAAGCTGGGAAGAGGGGCTGATGCGGTCCAAGCCGGCGCCCTCGCTCCACAAGTTCTTCAGTAGACGCGCGTTGTTACATTCGGCTGGACCCCAGCTCGAGTCCTCTCCGCGAGTTGGTCTTCGTCTTATCCGATCCCTCAATCGACAACGAACTGACATTGAATCCTATCGAACTCAAACATCATCGAACAGTTCATCAGAAAATTATTTCCTCTCAAGAATTACCGAAGAATTTCGATTTTAAAAAAGTTCGTTGAAGTTCGAAGCGGCTCGCTCGTCGAAGTGCACTTCCGGATATCTCGTGGATCTTCGACTTTACTAAAAAAATCCACCGCCCTACTGTAGATCGTTGGACAAAAAATAAATTCCTGCCACAAAGAACCGATTTCGAAAGAGGTCTCGAAAGTTCAAAGAGTTGCAAGTGGCTGTGTCATCGAAGAGCACTTCCGGATATCTCGTGGAATTTGAGGGAACGTCGTCGGGAACGGTTTCAGTTCGCAGTCGTTTTCGTCGTGACAACATCGGCGTCGGTTTCCGGACTTCGTGTACTTGAGCGGAATTAGAACTTCAATCGATTAACCGAGTGAAGTCGATCCCAGTTTTGAGGGAAGCTTTCCACAGTGTGCAACCGTAGGGTTTGTTCGGGGATGAAGAATTGACAGGGATTGGATCGGTGGGGGACGATCGTGGTTGTCGGAGAGCACGTGGCTGAAGGATGCGCGTTACCGCGGAATTCCGAGCGACAGGACCTTTTCCGTAACCGGTGCCAAGACGTTGATAGACTGTGCCAGGAACCCATAAAACAGGAGACGCCATGGAACTTCTACGGGGTTGGGAGAGACAGGCAACCGGCAGCCGGGGAAGTCTGAACTGAAGGTGAGTGTCATAGCTCTTTATAGAGCTAGAGAAATATGTAAAATTTTTAAAGTGTATGTATTTGTTTTGACTGTGCGACACAGAAATATTCTTGACTCACATGTCATTATAATTGCCTATTTCGCAGATTCAATCTCACCATGAATTATTTCAACTGCAATTAAAAATTTTGTTATGATAGTATGAAACTTATAATGTATGTTATAAAGTATGAAACTTGAACTACGTTCAAGAAGTTTAGACCTTTAAATGATCACGATACTTGGTGTTCCAAGTAAAATGACTTTTCTCGTACAGGGTGTATAAAAACTATATGTCACGACCACCATGGCGTGATTCTACGACTCATAATTGGCTTGACTGATTTTTTTAAGGTTTAGGAGGTCAAATTTTTTATGATTGCATCGTGTTCTACTCATCTAGAGGATAAAAAGTGTTCGAGTTCCGACTTGTGGTTCCTTTGACACTTTTTCCAGAACACGATGCAATCATAAAAACTTTGACCTTCGAAACCTTAAAGTAAGCCAAGGACAATTTTGTAGGAAATTTTTTTAGCAGATCTTCACCGATCATGAGGCGTAGAATCGCGCTATGGTGATCGTGACATATAATTTCTATACAACCTGTACATTTCTCAGTTTCCACGAGAGCGAGGATAGATAACCGAACGCGTTTAGTCCACGTCCGAAAGGTTAGAATGAGTATCAGGAAAAGTGCATTGTTAGGGAGTTTCTGTCCCAGACAGTGGACTTTTAAAATTTTTATTTTTCACAAAGACCCGCAGTGTCTAGTCGTAACCCTTCGGGCCTGTCCTGCGGCCGCTTTTACGAGGCTGTAATCCTGTAGAAAGATCGTTCTCTTGGAACTTGAATATTCCCGCTTCCGGAAGTTCGAACCCAAGTAATTGGACTGAAGAGTTCTTCTTTCGCGGTTAGGCGTTCCTGTCTTGGAATCTATTAATAACCTTGAAACGTTCCCGTGGAATCTAGAAAGGTTCTCGAAGGTCTCGGAACTTTCGCCAGGAGCCCTCGATAAAAATGGTGTAAAAGTTTCGAAAGTGTCGAGAGATCTTGAAAGCCCGACGAATCTTGAGGGCCTTCCAGCAGACGAAAATCCTTGATCTTCCCGCAAACTTTCTAATGCCTGTTGTCTTTCTTTGACGGACCGTTTGCTGACGTCACAGACGCTTTTCCTTAATTAGTACCCCGATATCGGATCGCTGATCGCTCGACTGAGGATTTTATGCCTCGCGAACGATGCTGTCAGTTGAATAATTTTTGTGAAGTACTTTGAAGTTCCCTGTCTACTTCGTCTTCTGCTTCCGGAAATAGTTTTAATGCTCTTAATTCGCGGGGAGTTCTGTTGGCCAGTGACCTGTTAAGTCTGCATTCTATAGAATTCACTGACACTGATATCCAATTTTATTTTTGATACCTTATTCAAGTTCTTCGATTATTTGTTACTAGTTTTGATGGAGGAAATAAATCGGAATGTAAAAGAAAACTTAAATAACGTTTTGACAAATTTAATTTCGACTAGCTGCTTTTATTGTGAATATAGATTAAAAGAGCACAAGAGTGAAATAACGTCTTGATAAATTTATAGGATTAATTATTAAAGGGAGGGAAACCGGATTCTTTGAAGTGTTGCAATCAGTTTTGTGTTTCGTATTATATTCGCAGACTAAAGATTAAATTCATTACTTAACAGAGCTATCAATTAATTCGATAAGAAACAGGAACATAAAGTTATGCAAGGTTTTTATAGTGGTAAAATCTATTCGAATGAAACAGAGTTTTAACCATTGATACACAGAAATTGCCCAATCCAAGTGCACACAGATGAGAAATTACTCTATTTCGATATTTACGTTATACACGGTGACGAGAAATTACACGACTTCTGCGACAGTAAATTCGAAGTTATCGAAGTCAATAATACTGCAATGGTTAAGTAAACCTAGAGTGCACTCCCTAAGGCGAGTAACTACACAGAAACGGCAGCTAACACCATTGGTAATTCTCAGTTTATTCGAGACTTCGAGAGTTTCAGAAATTTCGAAAATTACCGATCGACAGGATCCCGACTAGGAACTATTCAAATTAATAAGAATGCTACAGATTCAAAGGGAAAAAATATGGGAACATTCAGAGAGGAAAAAATTCTGGCGCGAATATATTTTTAACTGTGAAAAAGAGCAAAACGTATTTTCACTAAAAGCTACATGACATTCATTTTTTAACACGTTAATCTGTGTTGAAATATTTTTATTTATATTGCACACGTTCTTGTACTACATATTTCGAAAACAAATGGAACTATTACATTATCATTAAACTGTGAATTTTTATGTAAAATAAAACCAAAATGTTTAAATTTATATTTGAACGGCATTGAGAGTTATTAAAAGTTCCTCCAGTTTATTTAAAGAGGAATTTATCGCGTTCACATTTTACTCGAAGGTAGACAAAATTGTGAAAAAATGTAGGTCCAATCTGTGTTATCAAAATTATAGTTTTTAGATAGTCTCAAAATGTGGAATAAAGAGATAACAGTAAGTGGACTATTTTCTTGGAACATTAGAACAGGATTGCTTCTTATCATTTTATCTACATTCTTTTTTAAACTAGCATTTCGGGGTTTCCCCGAGCACACAAAATTGTTTGAGTGGCACTAGCAACTTTTCCCGGTTCATACAACTCCAGAAACCCCCAATTAGGTCTCCACTAATTAAACCCGGTGATAACAAAACGAGAACCAACGTCTCGGAGATTCGGTGAAGTTTTTTTTTGCTCGCTGACCGAAACGGTCTAGAACAAACGCTCCTGGACCATTTGTCGTCCGAAAGATTTCGGTGTTTGCCGGAATAATAGCGTAGATAGTAACTGGACTTGAACTAGGTCGGGATTTTTACGGTCGGACACCGAAGTTCCGGAAGTTTTAAAGCACTGTAGAATCCAGTGACTGCAGAAGACTTAGTGGAAAGTTAAGCCATCCAAAATTCTATTATCTGAATTTTCCAGTGCCATTTCGCTGTCTAAACAAATGCAGAATTAGTGGATGATGGACTCCCGGTGCGCGGACCTTTTCAACAAAAGAGGAATAGCATTGTGGCAGTAGAACTGTAAATTACAAAAGTTTACTATTGTCTTTTCAAAGGACACACCATTTTTCAAACTTGATGCAAACAATTGTCGCATTGCTAATAATTAAAAATTGTTCAAATTGATTAAAAGGAACAGATGATTAAGGAGAAAATGTATTTTCCCTTTTAATCTTCTGAAAAAGTTAAAAATAATATATCAACATCTTTAAATTCTTTTAATAGTACATGCAACGAATAAGAACGAGCAATTCCCGTACTAGGAGTTAGTTGACCAGCGTGTACCTTGCATCTCTGCTCCCGAACCGTGAGAAGAAATTGTTTTCACCGTGTTTCCCGGTTAATTGAAACATCTGGCCTCTTGTGTGTCGCGCCCTTTCGCTCTCGAAGCTTCAGTTTGAATAAAAACGCAACTGGAATTGGCTATGTCCTTCGATCTTGTTTACTGCACGTGCAAAAACACGTCTCGGGGATTGGAACATTGGCGTTTATTATGTCGTATCCGGCTTTTAGAGCGAGCCACTCCTGGAATAGCTAAGCCAAGCTCCGCTCGATGCTGGAGTGCGAGCTGTTCGGTTCACATTGTTCCGTAACAAAATATTTCTCCTATATCCATCAGCGGTTATCTAATTCATCGCAACATTTCATAATAAGATACGACAGATTACGACAGCTATCGTTTTTATAACTTTTTCTTTCTGATCGAGCGAATTGGCTGCGAAATTGCAAAATTCGTGCGATGTGATTCTTGGCACCGACTGAAACGTAATAACAACCATGGCTACAGCTTTATTTTTCAGTAGCGAAATTGTGTTTCTCCATTGTCCGACGGAGAAATAATAGCCACATCGAAAATGAAGACACTTCGAATTTTCTTCGGGAAAGTTTTCGGTGTAGCATTGTCTGCCGAGTGTTTTTCCATGATTTCGCGATATATTTCTCCGTATCGAAAACACGTCAATCGTCGTGACAAATGTCGAAAGAATTACAGTTGCAAATTCGAGCGTCGCTTTTTGTCGCGTTCCGCAAATATTTGACGTTAAGGAATAAATTCAATAAAATTGCCGGACAATCGATGAAAGAATTATCGCCGCCGGCAAAACTAGTAGATTGTCGACGAGTGAAGAGATAGCCAATTATCGTATAATCACCCGTCTCGCCCACGCAGCGCATTTATCGGCAGCAATCGTTTAATGATCGTACCACGAGCGCGTGATTTCCGTTCGACCGTCAAACAAACCTCGAATCGAGATTCATTGCAAACACAAAACACGATTTCGTTTCACTGCTACGTTGAACACGGCTAACGTGACTTTTCTGAACAAATGAACTGTGCATAAACTGCTTTCGTCGATTTTGGATCGTAAGATATCTGTGAACCAAGCTTTACTCGTGTACTTGCTGTGGAAAGGTAGAATAATAAAAGATCTATCAAAACCTATTATCATTATTATCATTATTTATTTAATGCTTTAAACCAGATATGGTTTATATAGCATATCCAATACATGAATCCATTAGCGTATTATATAATGATTCATTGCGCCTCTTAGCTTAACTTAATTTAACATTAATTTGTAATTCGAAAGATTAATTCAATGAAATTAAATTTTTAGTGCACAACGCTTAATAAAAACGAAAATAATTAACAGACCATATCTGGACCACATAGGAAACCTATTATCATTTACGACTTCAATTTTTGATAACGTCAGTCGAGAACAATAAAAATATTTGTAGAATTTTTTAAATTAATTTTTTCAAAAACCTTGTGTCAATTGACCAACTGCAACTAACAATATGGTATTTGTATTTGCGAGTAAAATATTAGGAAAGACCGAATATATTTGTTGTTAAATTAATTTCTTCATAAAAGTCAATATCAAATGTACAGAATTGAGTTTTTGAAATCCACCAAGATCGCCCTTTAACCAGTCGAACTTTTTTAATACCACTTGTGTTCACGAGTATAGTGTCGGTTCACAAGTGCACTGGCAATCAAAAAATTTGTCCAACCCATTAGAGTCATAACATTTAGATGGTCGGAAACGGGGTAGACAGTTATTGCGAGCAGCAGCGTTCCTCGGCTTTCTTTTTTCCGCCCCTCGACGCCTGCTCGGATGTGTAATACCGGATTTTGCGCCCCAGAGGTACCCGAGCTGTCCGGCAGTACCAAGAACTGCGAGAAAACTTGCGCTCGAAGTGGAGCATAGTGTCCACGCTGGGAAAATCATTCCTAAAATAGCGTTGCTGTTGACTGCACGAGTTGGCAAGGGGGTCTCAATGAAATCACGGACAGTGCTTTAACGGACAAAAATTTCCACCGAAGCCGCGTTTCATAGATAGTAGTCTAGTACTCCCTCTATATTTCTGTTGGCAGAGGATCGACAAATTCGAGACGCATTTTTCGCTGGTTAAAAAAGGTCGAATGCATACTCGAAAATCGTCCTTTTATTTTGAAAGTAGTAATTCTCTAACAAATTATAATTTAAACGTTCGAGATGTTGAAACTACAAGTTCGTGTAAAATTAAAAATTATCTAGTATCAGATGTAAATCTTTGTATCTTATTTTATTTTGTATAACCATCTGTATAAAATCGGACGTAGTTTATCAACGGGAGAAGTTCTAGTTTGTATTCTGATTGTTGTGCACTGCTTGATGACTAAGTACAGATTCATAGAGGTATTGGTGATTAATTTTGAACGGGGTTGCTGGATACAATAGATATTAACAGCTGACAGTTTTAGTGAATACGAATGTGAAATATATGTAAGGTATCGCTAATGGAAACCGTAGACGTTTCCAGCTAGATTAGTGTGATCTAGGCAGAATTAACGATCCCGTAGCGGCATATTTATTCGACTAGTGCATTATTCAGTAGTCACGCGGGAGCTCATCAATATCAGATAATGCGACGAGGGTGTACTGCTTAATCGCAGCCTACTCCCAAGATGCTCCGGCAAAGCCATCGTTTCTTCAAAGGTATTACCTGTCCGCCACGTACACGGTACACGCAATAAATACTGTGGCTCTGTTTACGTGCCAGCTGTTCATGATTTATGGAAACACGCCGACAGCCTTCAGCATTTGTCAGACACTCTATAACATGCCAACGGGAAACGCCTAAATACATAATGAATCCCCTAATACGCCGTGTCGTTTACGCGCCCGGAATTTTCTTGCATTTGCATCGCGGAACTGCTCGCTTTAACATATTCACGAATTTAAGCTTCTAATTACGCTCGACGGAATTTCCTTGCGGAAACTGCCCCGTAATCAACGTTACAATTTGAACGGCGCACGATCTCGCGCCAACCGAGTGTTTAGTTGAAAAAGTTGCGATCCCGTTCCATCCCTTTTGTGGCTACTACATTTTTAATTAGTGGTTCTAAATCGATATTAATCTTCTATGGACTCGAGAATCTTGTGAATATATATTAAACGCAAATCTCAGTAGAATAGTCCAGCAATGGTCAGACATGAAAATTGTATTTAACGTTTATTCATGTGGAAATGCGTTGTGCTAGTTCTACAGATCATTCTGCATAATATTTTACATAAAATTTGTATGGGAAATATTCGCACATTTGTTGCTGTAAATTTATTATAATTTTCATATTAATTCAGTATAACTCTTATACAATAAATATTTCGTTTTGTCGGTCGTACGAATTAATCGAAATTAGTTCGATGTCGGCGCACAGGTTAGATCAAAAAATCAAAACAAAGCAATTTTGCCAGTTATAAAATTTCCTGAATGTTTCGATCTGATTCAAGAGAAACTTTTTATATATAATTACGTTTGTAAAAATTAAAACACTGTAAATTCTGTAGTTCAAGTTAACCTCCGTGTCAAAAAACAAAAAGAAAAAGGAAAGAAAAAACGAAAAACCAAAGGTTCTATGGAGCAAATTTACTTGCTAAGTGGAAAATTATTTAATGGTCAGTATTGTACATATTGAATTAATCTTTTGAATTACAAATTACTGTTAAATGAAGCTAAAAGGCGCATTAAGTTATTATGTAATACGCTAATGGATTCGTGTATTAAATATGCTATATAAACCATATCTGGTTTAAAGCATTAAATAAATAATAATAGGTAACCATTGTACATGCTAGTAGAATCGTTATCAGTTCGTACAGGGCCAACCTGGTAACATAAAAAAAATTACTGCGTGTTCCTCGAACGTGGTTGTAGTAAGTCTGCAATGTTTCGAATCGATAAAGCAAACGGTGTGTCCTAAAAAAATGGCTGAACGTGACCGTTTGTTTATCGTCGAAGTATAAAGTCACCCCCAAACTGATCGTTACGCTTCTAACAGAAACTAAATCGATTCTCGAACGGCCGGTGATCAACTCGGCCGATAAATCGTGCGGGTAATCCAAAAACGATTCGCCTTCAAATCCCAAAAACCCCACCCCGAATCCCTTCGACGGGGCTGTAACCAAGCGCAATATCCATTCACTTAACGCGAATCGTTCAAATAAACGCAACACTGACATGGTCACCGGCGATTCAGTGGATTGTTGCTCGTTGCCGGCTTACTTCGCGAGATTTACGGTTGCAATTTGATAACAGCGTCGCCGGTCATTCGCCGGTCGTTCGGCCGTTTCGTCAGAACGAAAGCGTTCCCACGTGTAAATTATTCCCGACCCTTCACTGTCTAGAAAACAGTTTATTAACTCATTGAATTTATAAAGTGCTCTCTTATATCGTTATTCGCATACACAAGATGAAACAATCTGATCGCATGTTCGACTCGTGTATCTCGATATTTGCACACTGGACCGGTGCAGTTTGCAATCAAACTGCAATAAAATCCCTCATGAATTTTCACGGGCTTACAGCAAACACGAGATTCATTGGAACACTGTTCGTTTCAATCATTTCATAAATAAAGGTGCTTGTAAAATTCTATTTATACTTTGCACGGGGGGTACGCTTTTTATTAAAACTCCGGTAAAACAGTCATAAAATCGTACATCAATTTTTGTGTAGCGTGGTCGCAAACGGGAGAGACTCCACTCTTCGAAATCATGTTGATTTCAATCGCGAAACAGAATTTCGTTATACTCGCGAAATATTTCAAACGAACCTGACGAGGCGTGCATTTCGAAAATTTGAATTTTCAATTCTAAACGGTCACGAAACAAGGGTGCATCAATTTTTCTGTGGTTTCGCAGTCAGTGAAAAAATTTTATACATTCGTGAAATACTTGAAACAGACATAAGGATGCTTGAAATTATGAGAATCGGCGCTCACGTTCTAGAACTTAAACTGCAGTAAAACCGCAGCAGAAAGTCGTTCATTAATTTTTCCAGATTCGTTTTAAAAAATTATCTATACTTGTAACATTCTTACGAAAACGAATCGTTCTCATGTTTCGTTTTATACCGAATTGCATCTTATACTTTCCAGTATAAAATCACTTCTGAAAGGAAATTTTCTGCATGCGAAAGTAGTTCAGCCCTCGGAAGTGCTCCAAGGTCGACCGCAGTTCGATTTGTCTTCGCGAAGTTCCAACAGGTTGAGCATCGACAATTTTTCACCGAGGGGTTCAGCGGCCGAGCCGCTGTGACAGCGTACTTCGACGATCCCCGGTGACAATTCACCGGCTTCCGGTGTTTAGGATGGACGATCACGGGTACACGGAACGGTGTTATGGCATAACGAGGCCTGTAAATCTATTACCAGGCATCCAGGGAACCACGACACCGCTTCCGAGGCATGTTTTATTCAACGACGCTTTAGCAGAGGTGAGCGTACGTCGACGTTCGCGCCTCGACGCGGGTACTTCACGGTCCGACGCCCTTGAAAAACGTAGGTCTTGCTGGTTTCGATCCCTGGATGACAGGTTTTGCGGGTTCATTGAATCCAACCTGTCTATTCCAGCGGATCGATCAGCCGAAATTGATGGCCGTTACACGGTTACAACGATATCGCAATTTCCACGGCTCAGCTCGCCCGGAATTTCTACAACGCTCTCTCCTCGACGAGAAAATCTGTTTACTCGTGCGACGGCTTGTTTTCAATTTGTGCGCCACGGCGGGGTGCCGGTAGCGTAATCTACCGATTTCGATTGGTGGGTGATAAAGGCGGCGCCAATGCTGTTCAATAGTGCCGGAGCGCGATCCGAACGAGCGCGAGTGCCATTTTGTTCCGTCGTACGGGCAGTTTAGCACTGCGCGTCGAATTGCAGCGTGGAAAAAAGTAGAACTACGGTGGACCGTTATGTCAACACATTACATCAACGAATATTTTTGTGTAACGTTTAAAAGTCCATGGTTAAAGACTTGTTCAATTATAATTGAAGTATAATCCATCAATAAGTTTTTAAACGACAAAAATAATATATTCATTATATATATTATCATTGGTGGACACTCTGTAGACAATTAAATATAGTACTAAATTTTAATGTCGTTTTCTAAGAGTCATTAATCTACTCTGATCATTTTGTTCCATCATAGGGACAGTTTAGCACTGCGCGTCGATTTGCGTTTGGAAAAAAGTAGAACTACGGTGGACCGTTATGTCAACACATTACACCAACAAATATTTTCGTATAACTTTTGAAAGTCCATGGTTAAAGTCTTGTTCAATTATAATTGATAAAAGCGGCAATATATAATCCATTTTATAATTTTTCAAACGACAAAAATAATATATTGATTAAATATATTTTCATTGATGGACACCACTCTGTAGACAATTAAATAGTTTACGAAACTTTAACCCTTTTAGTGCCGTGCGAAAACGGGTGCCTGTGCGAAGATAACCGGAGTAATTTGACCAATTTACCAGGGCTTGGAAGAAAGCTCATAAAAACCAAACTAAAAATGATATTTAAGAAATTCAAACTGCGTATTGTGGGAGAAAGGCAGAATAATTTCATACTAATTATACTTGCAATACTTATTAAAAATCATAGAAATAACAGCAATATAAACTATTATAGAAAACATAAATACGAGTTGCTCTTGTACAACTAATATTTACACCTATCATCGCTTGATCAATTTTGTGTAAGTCTCGCAGTATGAAATATAAGTATTTCATTTTCAATAATTACGGTCCCAAGAAACTATCCCGTGTCTACCTTATCGTTCTAATGTATACAGTGCTTCGGCACCAACCAGCAGAAAACATAACAAAAAGTTCTAATAAATATATTTTTTTAATTGCAATGCAATGAATTGAAACCATTTATAACGTTTTATAAAGTTATTTTGAAATACAGTACTCTTGAGATGCGTTTAATAGGCACCAACATATATAGTCGTTCGGAACTAAAAGGGTTAAAGTCATTTTCTAAAAGCCATCAATCTAATTGATCATCTAAGTAATTTTTTAAAAATTGATCACCGATCCAGAGGTGCAGAATAAGTTTGAAACACCTTGTACAAAGTAAAATCAGACTCCACTTCCTGGTACCCAAAGGACGATAAATAATTTCTCAGGTTTATGGGACGAACATGATATATCTTTTCCATTTGATAACCGAGGATGTCGAGGAGTCATCCCCTGGCCGATGCCGAGTTAATCCTCACTCAGAATCCAATAAGCTCCGTCGATAGTTGAACGAGACCGGACAAAGACGGTCATTAAGAGATTTCGCAAAAGGGGATGGTTTTCGATGGGGTGTCTTGCCGAGGGTGTCTACCATTAATCCGGGGTAGGGGTGGCGCGTGCATGGCGCGAAAAGAAAGCTGCGTGCGAGCAAGATTCGCCCTACTCACATAATTCTTGCCGCGCTGTTACTCGCGGGATATTAGATTCCTGACGGAGCAGGCCAAAAGAGAGAGGCGCTGCATCGACTCCCGTTCCTATAAAATCCATTACGCTGTCGAATGATTTAACGCCGGCTGTCGGCACTGCGATCGCCTGATAGAAAAACGCGGTTGCCCTCGAATAATTTAGCGAGGCATGTCCACCGGAGGACGGCCGCAAGCAGGATTTACATTTGTTAGTAGAGATTTCGGCGAAACTGTATTCCATTTTATCCAATGTAACTCCTACGGGACTTGTTTTTTAATGTGACCAGTGAGACACGTGCAGATTGGCTCTCCGCTCTCCGCGCGATGTTTTCGACCGTTGTTCTATTATTGATTTTTGCTGGCTCAATTCTACGAACACGGCACAAACTGTTCCTCATTTCACATTTGTGTTACATCCAGTACCTCTCTATTGAACCTCTCCTCAATTTATATCTACAATTTCGTTTTGCAATGTTCAAAACGCTTTAGAATCGGGTCCCATGGAAATCACCGACATAAATTTCCCCGACACGGTTTTCACCGAAAACATTTCACCGACGTCTCCTTGGCCAACAACTCCTTTAACCGACAACGAATCTAAAATTGTTAGCCAAAGTAGTCGTCGGTGAAATGTTTTCGGTGAAAACCGTGTCGGGGAAATTTGTGTCGGTGATTTCCATGGAACCCTTAAAATCTGGCTTCCTAGGACCCGTTGTTCGTTCCTAAGAAAAGAGACATAAGTAAAAGAAAAAGAATTATTAAAAGAAGACAGCTTTTCTCTGAAACGTCCTCCCAAAAATTAAATTGTCCTAGCAGTTAGCTTACAACACCGTGCCGTGCGTTTATCGACTAAATCACATATTTTCAGTGACGAGCACGCGACAAAGGGGAACGGTTATCGAAACAACCATCAATTAAACGTCGTGGGACCGTCTATCGAACGGAAAGCATAATCGTGCATCAAAGTAATGGCTCCGGAGCATCCATAAAAGTACAGTTTCATTAGTTGCGAATTGAGTGAACAAAATTTATCTATTCCCCGCCGGCTTTCCATAATGATATTTCACATACGGAAGTTTGTCGAGGGGCGGGCTGCATGGGCCCGCGTTCTCGGGGATTATCGATAAGAGTAAAGTTCGGGGAGGAACACATTTTTGTTGTGCCGTCGACGACGGGGCGGATCTTCGCGAGGCATCGTATCAGGGAACGGTTAGGAGCCGGGAAAAAATTGTATCGCTGGTTTTCCCGCGCAGTCGACAACGTTATCGGTCGAAACATACATTGTCGAGGCTTCCCGCGACCGGCTTGCCTCGGCAAAACACACTCGATAAATCACGCTGAGTGGTAGTTACGTTCATTAAACACTTACCGTCAAGAACGAGAATATCAAGGTATCCTTTCCCCGGTTGCCTGACAACCGAGGACCTAACTAATCACCTATCACTACGGAACCCTGCTTTTCGGTAATTAGGTTGTCGTGGAAGACAACCGGGTGCGATTGAGAAACGAAGGAAACAAGGGAGACTGTGCTTAATTCTAATTTCGTACTACAGTATTTTATCCATGTAAGACCCCGGCACGAGGGACATTTATGCGCCAGGTACTGTATTATTTTACTTTTGCCGAACATAGAGGACAGTCGAGCTCGAGAGGCCTCGGTCGCCGAGAAATGAAATATAGAAACATAGCTAAACCGAATTTCCAACTTCTTTATTTTTCATTATTTTGTTATGGGACTTCGATGAGCATATTTGTGGCATTTTTCTAATTAAAATCATACCAAATATGACATAATTCCGATGATATTTACTAGTGTAATGGACAATTAAAGTTTCGGGCGCAAGGAAGGATAGCGTATGCGAAAGAAACAGACGCGAAGAGTCGCATTTCAAAGGCTTGCCCGGCGACTGTCCTCTCTTGCGCCCGAAATTTTAATTGTCCATTACACAAGTAAATATCATCGGAATTGTATCATATTTGGTATGATCAAATTTTCAAAAATTTTATTGCGTTTTTATATACCTCCGGAACATCCTTAATTGACCGCTTATAACCAATAAAAGGATCGGACAATATTTACTTTCGATTAATGGAAAACAGCGACGAAAATGAAATTTTACCTCGTCTATAAAATTTTACAAAAATGTAAATTGAAGCAGCAATTAAAGACCGGAAGTAGTAAAAATGTTTTATTAGTAACAGTTGTATCAATAATAATCGGGAGTACATTTTTATCTCACAATTGGATGCGCCGGCGTTTGGGCGTTAAGGCGATGGGAATTGTAGAGCTATATTCGCGGATACATGCAATGAGAAAAAGAAGGTAAGGAGCAAGACGAAGAAGAAGGAAAAATAAGAACATCTTGAAGCGGTGGAACAAGAATGAGACGAGGATATAAAGAGTTGTGAAACGGTGGAGTGGGCCACGGAGGAGAAACGAGTGAAGGCAGGGAAAACGAGGGGAGGGATGTTGGCGGGAGAATAATGGCTGGGAGGGGTGAAGGTGAAGAGCTACTGAGTACCTTACTGTAGAACTGGGAGTGTTAAAACAATCAGAAAGACGTTTTCCTCGTGGAAACACGGGCACGGATGAAATAATATTTAAACGGACAAATCGATGATAGATCCGACAAGGTATTTCATTATTAAACACGTTGATCCACGGACTCGGTTACTCGGAAGTATGTCGAGTACGAACAGCTTCTCAAAGATTCAGCTTTCATTTACATTCTTAAATAAATTCTGTACCATCCCAAACCTCTTACATTTTTCGATTCAATTTAATTAATAAATTCATTTAATACGTCGACGCAAATACAATTGAGCTGCAGATGATATATTTTGTTTAAGTTTATTTATGCTCGATTATGGCTGGCACTTTCTACTTGCAAGGAAGACTACACCGAAATTCTAAGAAATCATTTTAGGTTATTAAATATCTCTTCAATAAATTATGAATATAATAACAAAAATCTATTGAAAGTTTTTCAAGGAATTCGTAGTTGAAATTAATTTTATTCCTTCGAAAGAAGAATTTCATTCAAGAGGTAGATCCTCTTAAATAAAAGTATTTTGTGCACGAACTTCGGCGAGTAATCTATTACATCGACGGGAAACAAAACTAACAGTAAGACTATTCTCTCAGGAAGAAGTACTTACAAAAGAAGTCTGCAACACGGTTTCGTCGATTCTACGATATTCGCGTCGCAGAACAGAAAATGGAATGTCAATCAGCAAGAGACATTTAATCTTGTCTTTTCCCTGTGCCGTTTCCATTGGTCCATGAAGAGGTAACTTTTCATTCGGAGAGTACTAATTAAGACCCGTAACGGTAGAATCGATTACCGTAGATCAGAATGCGCGGCAAATGCACATTCCGTCTTCAGTGAGACGGATACTAGACCGCCCCCTACATTGTGGCCACCAAGAGAAATCCAATTACCGAAAGGACGCCATCGTGCGGCGCTGATTCGCAGAGAAAAAAATTTTCCAGCTGGGTCCCGCAATTGTCGACAATATGTGGGTCGTGCACAGTAGATTACGCGTGCATTATCGGGCGAACTAAACGCTTGGGTCGGGGGTATGCTTTGGAAACGGCTCGGTACATTTTCGTAGAATTTCTCCTCAATTATGCTTCATACCGTTGACGATTTCTTGTGGTGGGTCTCTCTCGCTGTTCTACATTCCCTTTTCGACTGAAACCTCGGCAACGCCTCGCGTTTGCTTGGAAAATCTTAAGCACACGGCTCGCTATTCCGAGGTGTGAATTACTACTTTAATTAAAAGACTCCTTTCTCATTTGTCTCTGATCACTGGACGGCAAACAGACCACGTAAATTTTCGTCGCGTAAAATTAAAAGAACTGTATTATATTTTGCGACTGCACAAGCCGAACAGTTCGGGGACACGGTGAAATAGCCAGGACGAGAGGTAATGGAACGAGGATGATAAAAGGAAATTGCGGAAAGTGGACAATTTAATCAGGGGAAGATAAACAGCGTTGAAGATCCCTCCATTTTTAAGCGGAATTTTCTGCGCGGTTTTTGGTTAAATTGATTTCGGAGACGAATGTGCTTTTTCGAGCTTCGATGGACCTCTTAATGTGTGTTTTTTTTTAAAAATGTATCTGAATCGGAGAAAAGAAAATTTTATTCGAGCATTATTCGATGAAATATGCGTATGTAAAATTCATATAAATTCATGAAAAGGTTTGGGTGAAACAATTCATGTGAAACTATTTGCATGAGTACACCTGTGCTTTCGTTGTATTAATAAAGATGGAAAAGTTTCTATTAAGCTGTATGCTGTAAAACAACATCGTAAAATACCGGCATATAGCATGAACGTAAACGAGTGCACCCTCTTAAAGGATAATCGACGACACGACCATCGAAAAAATCCAATACTATTGTTATTTAAATTTAACACGTTGGAAACACGATTTTCTCTTACCAGGTATGCGAGAAATCCGAGACCCGATATTATATCGCATACTCGCGGAGCGCGCACTACAAATAAATCCAGATTTATCATCGGCTTGCGGAAGATCTCTCGCGCGTTATTATTACCAACATTTGGATGCACCGTGAATCGTGTAATTCAATCTGCCAAGGCTAATCATACTCGACGCTTGTCCTGATTATTTTGGAGTGGTGCTCTTTGACTGTAGATGAGCGGATCGAGAACTGTAGACGCCCTTCTAGAATTAATAAACAGGCGAAATCTGCTCGGGTTTGTCGATTGATGATCCTCGACTCTGAGTGGAGTTAGACACTCTCTGCTACAGAACAATCGACAGTGTGCGTTACACTTGATGGAAGATCGAATTTCCATCAGTTCAAAGTTCATTCATAGAAGTGAGCACATTAGTGATGGTTACAAATCTTTATGCAAAATAAACATTGACAGGTGTTAACTATAAAACGTCTTTAGAAATTAGCTTATTATTATTATTATTATTTATTACAGATGGGCAAAAGCCCTTTTTACATAAGTATTTACAAAGAAAAGAAAAAAAAGAAAGATACAAGACTACTTATCCAATGAGAAAGAAGGGACATGCGCACAGAGACAAAGAAAAAAACAAAATAATACTGGTACAATCGATAGGTATTATCATATAATCCTGCATAGTTGCATTTGAAAAGTTTGCAGTTTATGATATCGGCGCACAGGTTTGATCAAAGAATTAACGAAGCAATTTTAGAAGAGAATTTTGCGTTTGCTATGTGTAAATTATCAATGTTTTTCCTTGTCACTGTATTCCGTGATATTATCAGTCAATATTATATTAGTCAATACCATGGAATACAGTGACCGCAGAAACGTTAATAATTTACACATAGCAAACGCAAAATTCTCTTGAAAAGGATCCAGAATCGAATCGCAACGTTGAATTGAATCGCAAAATTGCTTTGTTGATTCTTTGATCGAACCTGTGTGCCGATGTCATAAACTAATTAATTCGTACGATCGACAAAATAGAATATTTATAAACGTTTTTCTTTTTTTTAATAATTCTTCTGATCTTATTGATCATATTGATCGTATCAAATTTCATGTATCCATTTTTATCATATCTTTTGTATGAAATTGAATTGGAATAAAAGGGGAATGATTAATTTTTATAACTTTAGTGACATTTACGAGAACGTTTTGTCGAACGTGAAACTGTGGGTGGTCTTTCGAACATTGTCAGCGAGTTTATATTTATCCGACCCCAAAAATGGCAGGATTCGCGTCGCGGTTTCCACGTCTCGACAGGTCAACATCAAAACGCGACTGGGTTGGTTATTTTCCAACCTATTCATCGAAATTTCCGGGGGTTGGACGTCCATCGGACGGGATAATAGACACTCGTCGGAATCGACTACTTTCCCGCCGGATGCTGCGTTTATGGTACAATATTTCTGTCCCGTCCAGATCAGGACGACGATCAGTACGGAAACCGTGATCCAGGAAATAAACAACGCACGATTGCTTGGGTGGTAATTTCGCTTGCAATTTTTTTTTATCCTTGCAATCGGAACGTCAGAGCACTGGTAATTATAGAAAATTACTGTGCAATCGGTTGATCGAACCTTGATTATCCCACGTGGCAGGGAAACGTGATGGTCAGTTCGTCTTACTGCGTCTCGGAAGCGTCGCAATTGGGGACAGTGGTTCTAGTCACGATGCTGGAAAATTGCGTCGATTTGCTCCGGCGACTTAAGTGGAATTAAGGGCGTGTTCGGAGATCAACGTGCCCCGGAATTCTGGACGTTTCGAGCGCGAAAGAAAGTTACGATATTTCTACGGTGGCCCCTAAACGTGGGACGTGTTATGCCACACTAATTCTATTTACTGGAGTCAGCATCGTACTGGAAGTTTTGAAATTCTGTAAATTTGAAAACTTATTTTGCGAAATTGTACGGATTTGAGATTTTCAATAAAATTAACGCGACAGTAAATTTGAATAATATTATTCAAGTAAATAATAACGTAATTGTTTGTGTCAGTCAATTATATAACGTTAATTGTTCCGTTCAATCGTGTACCGCTGTTCCAATAAACCCGCTGGCGTTAATTTTAGACAATGACTCTGGTAATGTAATTAGTAATTGTTTCGGTCCAACTAATATATGTATAATTATTTATATATAAATATTATTCGTTTTAAAATTAACGATACAATTATTGTAGTCTTTTACGTTATAAAATATTAAATTGGTAAAAGGAATACCAGGTAATGTATTATATATTATTAGAAATATTAATTGAAGTACTGGAAAGTGTTTTGTATTTATTTATTCTGTATTTAACGCTGAGAACGATTATAAATTTTTAACAGAGATTTATAAATGCATATGAAAAAATGTTGTGGGAATAATGAAATTAAATGAGAGTAAGCCTGAGTGATTACGGAAACAGTTATGTTACTTTTCAAAATTCATTTTATCCCATCTCGATATCTCAATTGGTTACCGAGATATAACGATTTAAAGTTCAGCGCGCTGTGAATGGGATAGTTGTAACTGACCTGCCACCACTTTCAAAATATTGCGCACGCACTGATAGTAATAGTAATAGTAAAAACCCATTCATAAAGCGGCAGCAGTTTACCACGTGACTCGACCACATTGGTCAACGATTGCGACTGAGATTACCGAGTGCACGAGAGAGAAGTACACCTACTCGACTAGGAAAAATTACACTGCTCTTTACACAACGATATCGTGGGAACCAGGAGTTGTATCGTAACGTACAAAAGCTCATTCGAAAGCGACGGTTTTGGCGATTCTAACGGGAGTACGATTGTTGAACAATATTCAGTAGTAACAAAATTACAAATGTTTAAAAATTTTGTAGGTTTGTTCTGTTTCTCTTTTACAAAAAAGAGTTTATTACCAAGAGAAAAATTAAATAGAATTACACCAAAAGGCAAAATTTAAGTACAAATTTATTTATTAATTTGAAGAAATTTATCCGAACAAAAAATTCATTATTTATACCAATGGTGATAGATCAGAAATCTCACTAACCCCTGCTTAGCAAAATATGGTTTCGAAAGGTAGCAGACATTGTTTTCGCATCGTATGTACCTATTATAATAAATAAATAAAGCCGACAGACGTAAATGGTTATCGAACGTTCGAATCTTCTCGCGGCATCGAAGGCGCATGAATATTTTCGATGTAATCTCACCTTACTGTCTTCCGAACACCATCCTATATCACTGTAATCCTGGTTATTTCGGTTCGTATGTTTTCCCAAAGCAGTGGAAGCTTCGGTGAATTGCATTGCAGTTGGCTGCCATGGTTTTTTTCTTTATCCCATCGATACGAACTCGGGATAATGTATTACCATAATAATTGCTTCATGCCAGTGACTCTAACCCCATTTGCAGAGCTTGCCTCATACATATCAATGAACCTTCTAACTCACAGTAGAACCTGTAATCGTGCAAAGCATGTATAAAAACAGCAACAAAAGCACTGAAAAAATGAAAATACAACTTTCCAAGATGACCGTCGCCGTACGAAATCAGAAAATGTTAAATTACATTTTCGAGTGGCATTGCTTACAAAAATTAAATTCATCGATCTTTGGTTAAAAAGGTTTGTTAAAATTTATGTAGAAAATGTTTTTTTTTTATCATTGTTAAAAAGGTCTTGTGAAAAAGGTTTGTTAAAATTTATGTAGAAAATGTTTTTTTTTATCATTGTAACAATTGAAATATAGTGATTCTGTATAATTGCAAACGTGTATAGAGAATTACAAAATACTTTGATTTAAACCATGTCAGTTGCGTTAGGAGAAGCGGTTGAACTTGATTCTACGGCTAATAAATTACAGTGGAAAGAGTAAACGACATGTTTGTGTTGATGCGTGAACATGTTACAGATTCAATGATTCCCTTCAGCGATTCGGCGCGGTGTACCGTCACTCTCTTTGTTACGAGCAACACACAATAGGCTCGAGGCGAGGCACAGAGATCCGTGGTGGCGTTCGAAACTTGTCACGATTTGTCGAAGCGTTCACAGTGTCACGGGTACTCCTTTGTTTAACGAATCCCCTCGCTGCGGGGAAATCGCTGGGAAATTGTCTTACTCCTCTTGTTACCCGATAATTGTCGGGCGAACGCGGATTCTGTCAATCACGTGTGCTACCCCCGAAATTTACAGTGTGTAACCCGTTCGCAATTTATCGTGTCGTACACCAAAAGGATTCAATCTGTATCGATTACCCTCGGCAACCTTGCGTCTCCAAAAAAGAAAAAAAAACGATATCGACAGAGAGAAATGACTATTTTTATTACTACTTTGATCAATTACTTAAAAAAATAAAAACGTAAAACAAATTAGATGAGACTATTTAAAAATTCCTAAGATATTCTTCCAAATAGGATTCATTGAAACGTCTGACCATCGACGACTTATTCTACTTAAAAATTAACACATGCCAGAATTTCATTAGTTTTTCTATTCGACAAGTTTAGTCTACTTACTATACTTAAAAATTCCATGAAATTAATGTCAACGTGTTGATGTAATATCGCCAGCAGACTTTAAAATAATCACAGCCGATCAACATCCACAATCAATCCTCCAATTTCGGAAACAAAGAAGAAGTTCATACAGATAAAATAATTTCACAGACCAATATCATGTAACGTAGTTTTCGAAATGTATTATCGCAGCAATTGATTCGAATAACTTCCATTCAAATAACGTCCAGATCCGCTTCGACCGTCGGACGCCACAAATTTCCCGTGACCGGTCGAGCGCTGATTGAATTCGGATTCGCCCGATTTTCCGGCAATTTCGCAGAGGAACTCGGCGACCCGCGAAACAAGCCCGAGGACCTGTGAACGTGTACGCGCGCAGGCGCCGTATCCTCTGCCCTTCATTACTTTACGAGCCGACTGTTTTCGCGGCCCGATGTCATAAAGGCGACGATTGAACGCGTAGACAAATTAGATCCGTGATGGCCGGGACAAAAGAGGTCCATCCAATGGTGATAGAACCGCAGCCTCTGGCTCCGTGGAGGCAAGGTTACGAGCGAGGTTCTTAATTAGAATTTCCTCGGCAGTAAGAACAACGGTGCATTGTGCCTGGCCCTTCTGTTTGTTTATTTCGCTCTATTTTCTTCTTGTCCGCACGCCACCAATTAATCTCCGAGCTGCTCTGAAAAAGGCCGGGTGCATAGTAGACGCAGCGAACGTGAAAAATCGCGGCCGCTGTTTCATGCAACGGACAATTAAGGGGTAGACCACTATTACCGTTAAAAGAATTGAATTGTTGTTTCAGGTGTGTACAATGTTATATTAAAGTGATTTTCTGAAATTTGAAACAACTGTGTCTTAAGCAGCCCTTACGGTCTTTGTGTGATAAAAAGGGCGCGCGATTAACTCTTCAATTCTTTAATACTCTGATCTAGAATAGATGGAGAATGAAGCGAAGGGTTATATTAAAGTTATATTAGATAATGTTATTAAAGTGATTTTCCAAAATTTTCAAACATCCGTGCGACTTAAACAACCCTTACGGTCTCTGTGTGATAAAAAGGACGAATAACTCTTGAATTTTTTTATTATTATGATCTAGAATATATAGAGAATGAAATGAAGGGTTATACTAAAGTTATATTAGATAATGTTATTAAAGTGATTTTCCAAAATTTTAAAACATCCGTGCGACTTCAAGAGCCCCTACGGTCTCTGTGTGATAAAAAGGACGAATAACTCTTCAAGTTTTTAATACTCTGACCTAGAATAGATATAGAATGAAGTGAAGGGTTATGGTAATATACAATGTAAAGAACTGGAATTTTTCACCCATTAAGTATGCTTAAAAAAATTTACATGTGTCCACTTTCGAGTGGCAGTACACGGCCTGTGAACGGCGCCTGATCGATCCTTTGAATATGAAAGGCGAGCAATTTTTCAAGCTTTTTTTTGAAACGTGCGAAATTGTGGATAATAGCTGTTAAAGAGCTGCTCTCGCGTCGAAACGCTATGCGTTTTCCGACAGGCTAAAGCTGCGCGTTCACTTGAGAGATATTATCGAGAATAGATTGGTGCCTTTGTTCGCTTGGTAGTATACTACAGTGGATTATACTCGGGAGAGAAAAAGTAATATCGATTCGAAAGTAATAGCCGTTGGCGATTTATTCTCAGATGTGTAGGGAATCGCGAGTTTCTTATGGGAACTCTGCCGATGGAAGAATGATTATCGAGAACAACGATCTCGAATGCATATGCATCAGCATCCGAGTATTTCAAGTCAATTTACTTGGTTCTCGAGATAAATCG
>CM052338.1:6248714-6270163 GCA_028455595.1 Lasioglossum vierecki
CACAGCAAGTAGAAAATATGGACATATTCAGACACGTATATAGAAACTTGATAGCTGCACGATAAAACTGAACAGGCAATATTTGAAACAGTGGAGAGATTCGAGAAATTTAAGATTGACCATATAACGTACTGTCCATCCGAGCATCCGATAATTTTCTCTACGGCTTCTCGCAGTCTTTTGTTTCATCGGTGCCCGAAAATTTCGCGTTACTTTCGTAGATTGCGGCGGAGCTTCTGTAGCATGAAAGGGTCGAGCCAGAATTCCGTCCAAGCGTAAACGCCGGGACGAAATCGGTTTCCTGAAACCGAGATGTAGTGTGCCATAATCGGAAGAAGAAAGCATGCAATATTGAAATAAAATCAAGTAGGGGTCGTGATAAAAATTTTAGATTTTTTTCAAAGTTCCCTGTAATTTTTTAACGAAACGGACAATGGTCTTTGTTTCAAATTGAAACTATGCCTTCGAGGCTAAGGGGGCTAGAGTAAGGGTGAAAGAGTTGTAGCCGGGATCTTCGGGGCTTGCAGACTGTCGCGACGTCAAAGGTTTGAAAAACGTGAAACGTCCCTGAAACCAGTCGTCTATGAAAGAAACAATTGCTACTATCGAACGCAAAGCAAGAATGCTTCCGTTCGCGAAATAGAGACACGACTGGCAACTCTATTCTTCAAAGAGTTAGGAAAATCACTCGGGAAGCCATTACCACCTTTATCGCGCTCTTTGTAGCATCCACTCCCTTAATTTTAGTTCATTCGCTGTTTCGTCGCGTAGGAACAGGACACGCGGTTCTTTCGAACAATATTTACGGTGCGTTCGTGACTAGGAATCTTCCTCGAAGATTCAGTCAATTATGGTCTTCCGGTGACCATTCTAGACATTGCCAGATGTCCAATTTCCTGTATACATTAAAGTTACAGCGTGTCATAACTCTAGCAGGACCTGCTAGAATTGCCTTACGGACAAGTCCACTAGCAGGTCCGGGACGAAAGGCTCCTTTAATGTAACCCTTCGAATCGATCCGAAATCATTGTCTTGCTATCATTTAATCCATTGTACTGGCTACCCAAGATTAATTTGGCGGGTAGTGCAAGAATCGTGCGAGGGCATTCTCGAGTCGACGTGTCCGTAGTTTAAAACCGGCCTTACAACCTTGAGTGGAATACATCCATGCGTCATCTGAAAGTGTCCTCGGGAAAACACGACAAAACATTAGCGCACACGGTCGCCCGTAACTTGTTTGTGTGGTAAACGTAATCCGATCGGATGTCATCACTTGCTTCTTTGACGCCATTCTACATCCTTCAGCAAGTAGAATATTGCTTTAGTGTCGGACGACAATTGTAGAGTGAACGCAAACTTTAGTTCTTCAAATGTTCCTCGTTCATTACGTAGAAGTGTTTCGAAGCAATATAGCCAACCCTTCGAATGTCTGCAGTCGTAACGCATTTTAACGACCATAAGACTCGGTCGCATTTTCTCTTCTTAAGGAACTAGTTTGATTCCTTAAGGTATTTAGAACTTCAGAGTCTACTAACTCGTGCTAATCTCAGTTCGCGAAGTTTTCTGTCCCATAATTGAAGGGAATGGAGCGCGGACTGTTAGAAATCACGCGTTGTAACGATAATTGGCCGGCTCTTGGGATAGTTTGCAATTGAATTGCTTTCGTCCTGACAAAAGGAAGTTTTCTTGAACTTCGATCAAGCTCGTTGGACTCAAAACGCTCAGAAGATTTCCCGAAAGTATCGTGAAAGAGGTCACGCAGAACCTTTTACTCCCATTCGAAACTTTTAGTGTGTTATTACAAGCAACAAGTACTTGGATCTACAATTTCCTGGCAATCCTTCGAAAAAGTATTTTTCCCTTTTATTAGGTAATCTGCTTCTAGAAGTGTATATTTACTCAATCTTTATTTAATCAATTTACACGTTGTTCGTACACAAGACAAGTTTATTCCAATTTATATCAGTTAAAGAAATTTTTAGAAAACATCGTGGTCCTACCCTTCAGCTAATAAAATTTGAATCCAAAGATGCATGCAAATCGATGCCCCTGACATTGGAAAATTCAGAGGCTCTAATTATGAGCAAACTTGATCCGCTTAAGTCAGCCGATAAATATGAATTTTCTTTTTTCCCTAATGCCCGCAGCTTCCTTCGCGAGTTCTCGAGCGAAAAGAACTGCAGCTTATTAATTATTCACAAGCAGTGGCGGAACAATAAACTTTAATGCTTTTTCTAGGTCCCATCGTTCGCTTTAATAAGAATTTTCGCCCTAGGAATATTATGAGTAAAGCTATCCTCTCAGAGAAAAATATACGGAAAGAAGTGGAGCTGAAACGAAGACTTTGTTTCATGTTGTATTTCAGAAAAATGTATTAATTTTCATAATTTTAAGATTTTAGTTTGTGGATTTACAGAGGAAAGCTGTTTTATTATTTATAAAGAATCAATTGAGTTATACTACTGTTTCCCTTATTATAAGTTTGTAATACTTGATCGTGACTGATAAAGGGTTGGTTTCTTGATTCCAACAAATATAATAAACTGCTATCTGTCATCGGTCAGGGCGAATCTGATTAATTGTAGGGATGCTGTCCAAAACCTGTTCGTCGGTGGATAACAAACCACGCTTGATTAGAGGCGAGCCTAGATTCAACAGGTTAGATCTACCTGTCTGACCATAATCGCCCTATTTCACTTGCATAACCACGGGCACCCCTGCCATTTCTCAGACGTCCCGTTCATGGCAGAGATGCAACGTCCTTATTTGTCATTTTAAGAGATCCTCCTTCGACAGTATCCGACTAAAAATTCAATTGGATGACATTTTAACGATCGACCGCAATTAAGCTCTTCTTTGTTTCAAGCCGCCTGGACACACGGGTCACACTGGTCGAACAAAAAACGTCCCCGTAAATTTCGATTCCGACGGTCATTTCCAAGCTTCGCGACACATTCGCTCTCTTTTTTACGTTTATTGCCGATTTCACTTGTGTTCTCTGCTCGTCCATCGCGCTCGGTGAATGCGACGGATAATTATTAAATCCAATTTGCGTGATAAAGTGACCGGCACTAGGCTGATAACAACAATGTTTTTCGATAAGCCGTATCTCGATAAAACTCGCTGCACATTAATTAATTACGGCGACAATGCAATCAGCTCGAGTGAACTCGCGATTTATAGTTCGGCGATTTTTATGCTTGAACAGTTGCCTGGAAATCAATGTTGCAAAAGTATTTGTGCCAAAAAAGAGCTACTTCATCTCGAGCCCCAGTTTTCTCGGGGTTAAACGATGCATCCGCGAACCTATCGATAATGCCGGGAGGGAAAGGAAGTTTGTTGGTTCTTTGCAAATTCTCGAGGAACATTCGAGAGTTTAATGAATTAATCAGATACCTTGGCAGATTCGTAATTTAATTCTCTTGCTAACGGCGCGACTCGGTGCTCCGTATAAGACGGACCGCGTCTGCTTGAGATGCATTTATTCCCGTTTCTTTCGGGCATTCTTGGATCCCGAAGGAATTTTTGCTGAACAGTTGGGTGTATAATGTAATTCCTAATGTTGGGGCTCGCGACTATAGCGGCTTAACTCGAACGGGCGCGACGGCGGCGGTACGGCGTGCTCGGAAATTAGCTGAAATAATGCATTCTACGACGGAAGCCGATGTAGAACAGGGTGGCAGACATTAAATCTACGCTTCTAGGTAGCGGCAGATCTTGGAGTATGCTTAATACGCGGATGAATTTAATCTGCACATCGTGCAACATGACCCATTTCGTAGCTCTCGTAGCTAATCTGAAAATATCGCGCCGCTTAACCCAGATTCTCATTGTCTCCTCGAGACTGTATTATTAATAATTTTCTTGTCTGTCGCCCGTGATCCCGGAAACTCCCGCAAGTAATCACCGGTCCGGTTAATTCGATCCCAACGCCTCCGGACGATACCAGCCTTGATTCACGCGTCTCTTGGCAAGAAAAGAATTCTCCCTGTCGTCTCGCTGCAAACGGCAGAACCTCCACTCACATTCTGCACGATTTCCGGCCGTTTGACATCGTCTACTTTTTAATTAAACTGATAAGAACTTCCCGGCACTACGCTCGCCTTTTCATCAGAGCCCCAGGCACCCTATCTGTATTCGATTCGAAGTCGTAGTGTCGCCAGTTCTGAAAATTAATTATTTTCTCTGGCAGCCAGAAAAGTGTGTTCCTTCTCTTTTTCCTGATAAAATAAAAAAGGCTTTCATTGCCCATGGAGAACGAAACTAATGTAGATCAGGAAATTCTCATACCTAAATAAAGATGAATATAATTCTGTATAAAAGGAGACAGAGATCACCTTTAAATATTTTTTACAAGTCATAGTTTTGGAGATAAGTTGAGCATTAATTAATTTTTATAAACAAGTTTCTACTGTACTTTTAGTCAATTCGATAGCCAAAAAATATATAGATTTAGCCGCATCGGAGATCTTTGAAACCTCCGAGGGTCGCTTCAGTGAAAATTCATTTGCGCCGCTTTTTGTCCGTGATCTTTTATCGTATATCTAAATTGCTTTCCTGTATCGAGCTTCATTTGCATCCCTTTGTGCGGAGCCGCTTTAGAAACGCGATCGCCGATGCGCCGCGGCTTCGTAATTTCTAACTACTTTATTTATTCCGTGACTCGATTGCGATTCCTTGCGGACCTTCCGGGAAAGTTTATGCAAAACGCATTTACGAACTGTTGTTCTCGCGGCCTTTACCCCGCGGCTCGTTGTGGTTGAGTTTTAACCACTTCGATTGTTTATTTGATCGATTTGCACTTCAACAAAGACAACACAATTTTATTTACGCTTTAAATTTCGTTCGAAAATTATGCAAACGTAATTACAGACACTGGCGTGGTGACACTTTTCCTAAATGCAAATTGAAAACGTATTTCATAAATCGACAAAAATATTTGCATAATAGGACATTTTTTGGTACTTTGCGATTATCCCGTCGACCTCCCAACGCTCATGAAAATGCGCAAATTGAACCTAACTTAACTCGCGTATAGAGGGGAACCAAATGAGGCGTTAGGTTAGGTTGGATTAGATTATTATTATTAGGGAAGCTACCTTTTGGCGATAATTTCGTGTTTGGCAATGTGATAATCCCAAAGTACCCAGTTTTTTTAAAAGTAAAAACATAGAAAAAGTATGATCAAGGTCCACAGTCTATTTTCTATAACTTTTTATTTCGAATAACGGAATGTAACTGATCGTGTTAGAAAGTGAAAAATTAACTCAGCTTTGATTGACAGTGTACAAAATGTCATTTAGTGTGTCAATCTAAAAAGGGGGAAACAGCGATCGTCCAACAGTGATCGATACGGGGATGCAGGTAAAAGCCATCAGTCACCATTTGTACGCGGAGCAGTGAACTTGCGAAATAATGCGCGTGAAAGTTTTTGGGAACATGTGTTGTTATTAACGAGTTACCAGAAGAGAACTTGCAACTATCACACGTTCTTTCAGCACATTTATAATGGATGAGTTAGCGGCACACTTTGAAAACTTTTCGGAAAGGAAAAGTAAGTTTCTAGAATATAATATGTGGTTAGCAAGTATATTAAGGAGAGTGTTGTGAACTCTCATTTTGGTGTATATATTTTATTGTTTAAGTAACCAGTTTGTTCCACACACGAGGTTCATGATGCCACTTGAATTTTTGGATTATAATTAATTTTCGGTTTTTCTTTTAGTAAACTAAATTAAATGACATTTTTAAAAAACATGTGGAAGTTGTCACATTCTTTGAACAAATATTTGTTCTCGTGCTAGATACAGAGTAAATAATGTTTTCTTATGTTATTTAGACCCTTGTAGTAAGAACATAGCAAATTAAAATCTGCACTCAGCAAATTAAATAATTTGTGAATATTAATTTTAACAACCGTGCAGCTTAATCTTTACCAATCGATTATATTATTAATAAGTTTTATAATTACTGAAATTTTTGCCATTTTTAACAATCTATTCAGAAGTTCTAAATGATTGATTTTCAATTTTAAGAAGACTATAAAATCGCTAGCTAGTTGTTCAAAATTTTCAATCATTGAGCTCCCTATCAAATGTATAATAAAGACATACTCCCGAAGGAGATGTTGAATGTGAATCGGTTACGTGCGCAGATAAGTCTCGCAGTCCTGAGGCAGTGAAACCCGTGTAAATAGAGTCGCATATTTGCCGCGCATTCGCCCAATAAATCGCAATAACTGGAAACCGAGCGTCGTC
Organism: Lasioglossum vierecki; assembly: GCA_028455595.1. Classification (NCBI taxonomy): domain Eukaryota; kingdom Metazoa; phylum Arthropoda; class Insecta; order Hymenoptera; family Halictidae; genus Lasioglossum; species Lasioglossum vierecki. The sequence goes on from CM052338.1 coordinate 6,254,972, forward strand.
TATCGCCGAAATCTAATCTACGAGTAGGGTAAACAACTCAGTTTAATACACTTCCATGGATTCACCGGGTAAAATGTGGAGGCGTGGTTCGTAGGCGTAAGGGAATAGGAGATTGAGAATTCAGCTCCGCTTGATACCATGTGATTGTAAATCTATCGAAATTTTGGCAGAGAACGTTTGATACCGGAGACACCAATTTGTAAAATCTCCACGTGAATTAATTATGAAAAATACATTAAGCTTCATCCGTCCCTTTTACGACCTGAATCTGTCTCTCGGTATCAAATTGACACAGTGATCGATGAAATGAAAAGGTAAACAGTTATTTATCAATGTTTTTTACTCAAATTAAATAGTTAAAATTTACATCGTACGTTTTTCACAAAGTTTTGAGCAAATTTACCTACAAATAAGAAACCAGTTATTTCAACATAACTGCGTTCTAGGACCCATCGTTCTCTTTAATAAGACTTTTCACCGTAGGAATATTATAGGTAAAGCTATCCTCCCAGAGAAAAATATACGAAAACAAGTGGAAGTGAAATGAAGATTTTTAACTTTAAGATTTTTGTTTGTAGATTTACAGAGGAAAGCTGTTTTATCGTTTATAAAGCATCAATTGAGTTATACTACTGGTTCCCTTATTATAAGTTTGTACTACTTGATTGTGTTTGTTAAAGGGTTGGTTTCTTGATTCCAACAAATATGATGAACTGCTGTCAAAGTCAAATTGACACAGTGATCGATGAAATAAAAAGGTGAACAGTTATTTATCAATGTTTTTTACTCAAATTAAATAGTTAAAATTTACATCGTACGTTTTTCACAAAGTTTTGAGCAAATTTACCTACAAATAACAGAAAAGTTACTTCGAGATAACTGTGTTAATATATTCGTATTTAGGTACCAAAGGGGCAACTGTGAAACCCTGGCAGGATCTACGCACAATTTGTAGTAATGAGAAGGCGGCTTCTGTGCGTGTTGGGAATTGAACAAGATGAATTCTGTAGGCGTGGTTTATAGGCGCAAGGGATGAGGAGATTGAAAATTCAGCTCTGTTCGACGCTAGTCTATACGGTTCGGGCGTGACCATCGAAATAACTTATCCTCGGATCCCCGGGAACGCAATACACACGGAAAACGAATCCGCGGGAGTAGAACTAGCCGTGATCCGCCGGTTTTATCCTTCGGGAAAACTTCCCAGCCGGTGTAATTCCATCGAAATTTCCTCGAATATCGACTCGGTCTGGGCCGATTCCCGGTCTCGCGCTAGCGTTCCATCTAACCCAGCCCTTTATCTCCTGTGATTCCGGCGTCAACGATCCCGTTCTCGTCCATGGCTCGCACATCAAAGCACGATCGAATAGCGTAGCAATCACGGGTCGCTCCTCCGGTTACCCGATAAGGGATCCCGCCATCCCCGTCTATGACCCACATGCTCAACGAGAAAGAAATAGACCCATCTGGTTTCATCCTGGTCGCCAACCGAACGGCAGAAAAATTCTCTTCCCTCTCCCTCCCTTCTTCTATCGATAGAGCGATAGAAAGGTGTCTCATTTACGGGGACGGAAATATTTTTGAACTCCGTCGAATAGGACCTCGATTTCAGGATCTCACGAGACTGCTTTGAGGGCTGTTCTGTATTCTTTGGCGACCGTTCGACGCTCTTTGTGGAAATTGGTTTTCCGGACGGTCTAGATAAACTTTATTTTTGTTAAATTTTATTGCCAACCCTTCTCGAGCGATGGACGAATAAAATGTACAGTACACCGAAGGAAATGGTACCAGTCGTTTATCCGAGAATTGATACCTAGCTTGGCAACCTCAGTCTCAATTAAAAGATTTTTATTTGGCTGCTGACAGAGCACATCATATTATTCTACAACCCCTATCACGATGTTTCCGATCGGAGCCATTGATACCGATTTTAGAGAAAACATTCATAATTTAGAAGTATAAAATATTACTTTATAAACATAAAGGTTCAGAATGTATTAATATTGGACATCACTGTATTCGGGAAAGTCTACAATATCTCGTATGTGTCCTGCAATACATGACAATAATGTTTAAAATTGAAAAATGTATTTTCCTTTTCAAATTAAGTTTCTTAAATACTGTGCGTCCAGGGGAAAAATTAAGGGCAGATTCGGAATTAGCGAAAAAAACTCTTGAATTTCGGTGTTAAACAGTGTAAATATAGAATCTCGGAAACTTTCTTCCAGCAGTTCTATTAATCGGAAACTTTTTTCCGTATAACATTTTGTTTATTTGCTCGTTTCTTTGTTATAATAAATGAATGCTTGTATTATTCCGTTGTTTATCATTCTTCAATAAGTTCCTTTTCATTTCCCATCAGTTTGAACTCCACAAAGTAATATTTCATACTTCTAAATTGTGAATGTTTTCTCGAAAATCGGAAACATTGTGCCACGGGTTGTATATTGAAAGCTGAAACGTTCATCTGTTAAATAATCTTTTGATTTACGATCTTTCTGGGACTAGCAATGGTAATTTAGAGGTGGAAGAAGTCTTGGTAAAGCTGTCGAGAAATGGAGACGGCAGACTTCCCCCATCGATATCTATCGAACGTAAAAGTTCCGCACAGCGTGGTACCTAGTATGTTCTGCGTCACGTGTCGGCCGCAGGGTGGTGCTTTGAAGTTGCCCTTGTGTGGACATGCAACTCCCACATGACAAGAAAGTAGAACACTCCGATGGAGATGTAACGTAACTCTCGAGGATACAACCCGACAATAAAAATAGTCTTGACAATGGATGTAACTCCCCCAGCAGCTTACTCTCGGATAAATGCAGTTTATAATTTTTAGATTAACATTCTTTTTGGAGTCTATTCTCGGGAGACCGCGATATACGAATTCACAGTAAACACACGTACATGTACGCGAATAGTTATACTCATGGGACAACGTTGCTGTTCTTCTACAGTGTATGCTCTCTTTCCTCGTGTGTCTCTTGGAATATCTACAGTTAGCTATTTCCTTACCTTTCTTAATCATTTCGAAACCACGATGTTGACTAATCTCATCAATTTTACAGTTGTCTGTCTTGTTTTGTTGTCGCATGACTTTTATTGCAGGTTTGACAGAAGATATAGAGAATATTCAATATACTACGTTATATACAGAAATGAATTCGGGAAATCTAAATCAAATTTGCGAAATAATATTTCTTCGTGTCTGGTTACTTCCTCCATTAAACCGACATAAAAATTTATAGCGCACACGTGCCCCACTATAGTACTTCATCATTGGGGCTGACCATTGCGGGACAGTTCTGCTTATATAAATATTTTTCCCAATGATGTAGTATTCTTTGCTGTCCGCAATGAAATTGTGGTAGTGGATAACTGAAATATAGTGCAGGACGTTTTTTTATAGTTTCATTGTCGTTGTTTGCTTTATATTCACAAATTCGTTTAATTAATTTCAGTCAATTATATTGGATTAATAGACAGAATGATATTTGACTGAATTGTTTCACTAGCTTGTACAGAATGGACTTTAATAACATTGTAAGTAGTGGACAATCGTGTATATAGGCCAAGCTAGCTTCAAATTTCAAGCCTGATTTTGTCCATCGCGGGCTAAAGAATACCTCGCTAGGTCATCAAAGAGCTGTCCATTGTTCTTGGACATTTCTGCATATACATTCGTGTACAGAGTTTTTATAGCACAGTCGTCCGACGTCGCAAATATGAAACTCTGTGTCTATCTGTATATCTATCAATACAGTATGTGTATAAACGTATATATACTTGTATAGAATTCATGGAGGATGAAGGAATGGTGACCTGGTTCGGAATTCATATCCGGAAGTCACGTACAAAATCGTTGCCACCCACTGAGTTCGTGAGACCCTTGTATACTGTGTTCCTGTATCCAAAATGGTGTTGCCATATTTATATGAATAAAGAATGATATGTAAGTAAACTCGATGATAAAAACATCCGCATGATTCCTTGAATCTTCGTTAAATTTTCGACCATTTTATATCTAATTTACAAACTAATGGACAATTACAAGTTTCAACACCTTACAATGGCTTTATAAATTCATTTAAAAAAAGATTTAATTGTGTTTCACAGTCTTCGAATAATCTTTAATAAAATGTGTACGTGTTCATTGAAAAATTGTTTCGAAATGGAAAACTGTTAAATTGATTCTGTAAAGTGCAGAGAATCCCTGATACAGAGAACTCCCGTGGAAAGAATTTAATACGAGTTGATTTATTAATTACTTAACTAGGACCATTGTGATTCGACGACGAGATTCAAATGGATTCCACTACTCTTCTGCATATTTTAGACCGGCCAATAAGCCGAAGTGCATTCCTGGGTTTTGCGTCCTTCCTGGAATTAGGAAGTACCTCATCCTGAAATAGCTTTATTCGGTCGAATTTCCTTGAATTTCGTATTTGTCGACACTCTTTGTAATACTCATTACCACGTTCAAGTGAATCCGTGACTTGTGTTGCTTCCGCGCTGTATGTAAAATGATGGTTATTTTCGAGATTGAAAAAATTCAATTCAAAAAACGTTTCCTTTCGCATCAAAGCGAGATTTTGATTGCTTGACAAATGAAGTGCTGAAAATTGGATATTTTTACTTGTGTTGTAAAAGAAATTAAATTTTTGTGAAAGAAATTAAATTTTTATGAAAGAAATTAAATTTTTGTGAAAGAAATTAAATTTTTGTGAAAGAAATTAAATGTTTGTGAATGTTTGTCGTGTTTCTCCGACGACACTCTCAGGTGACGCGCGGACAGATTCTATTCAAGGTTGTAAGGCTTGAGCCCGGTTTTGAACTGCGGACACGTCGACTCAAGAATGCCCTCGCATGATTGTTGCACTACCCGCCAAATTAATCTTGAGTAGCCGGTTCAATGGATTAAGTGATGACAAGACAACGATTTCGGATCAATTCGAAAGGGTTACATTAAAGGAGCGTTTCGTCCCGGACCTGCTAGTAGACTCGTCAGTAAGGCAATTCTAGCAGGTCCTGCCTTATACGCTAGCGCACGCAAGAGTCTCGAATTACCGCGGAATTTAGCGCGATTGTCCCTATCGCTAGACAATGTAATACTGCGAGTCCTGTTCCTACGCGACGGAACAGTGAAAGAAATTAAATGTTTGTTGGAATATCGGTAAAGAACTATTTAAAATAATACATAGTATTCTTTAATATAATTATTGTGGACTGGTAAAAATTTTCTAGCTTTCGATTCCTGTGATTAAAAATCGTTTAGTGACAATCGATAGTAAATACTGTTTCGATTCTCGTATTGCAAAGTAATGGAGCGATGTCAGGAGCTCCATTAGGCGATAGGTAGCTGTGAGAAATAGAACATGTTGCTCTAGAAACTCGATCGTTAACATTAATGCATTTTAAATTGCTGACAGCTTGCTATCTGGTGCTATAGTCGGTCGCAACGCCTCTAGGGTGAATTATCCAATGGAGTTTACCAATACAGCCATTTATAGATGATATATTGCTTACTGCTTCGTTGCTCTATCCAATATATCCGCTGGCGAAAATGATTGAAACATGTTTAATAGAATTTTATCCGTTCTTTCCAGATTGAAGTAGAAACAGTTAAATGTAGCCAGACGAGATCAATGTTTGCTCTCAGAATCGTCGTATTAATATTTATTAAATTAAATCGAATAAGTTCAGTATTTGATACTTTCTACGATTGTTCGCACAATTGACAATGTTTATTTTAAGTGAAAACAGCGAGGAGAATTTTTGGAGGATTGTTGCAAACCGATTGTCAAGTCGATCGAACCAGTCGAGTTTTTCTCATGACCATCACGTTTTGTCATAAACTCTGTTGATCAAGCTGGAAACAATATTTTGGTTTCAATGTCGTTCGTCTTCTATAGTTTGCGTTTTCACATTCGCCAGTTCTCTGTCGCGGAACGTGTGTTCGAAGTTCGAACGTATAGCGTGAGGAGTCGTTTGGTATATCGACGGAGTTCTTCGTTGATGTAGTTGGATTCAGAGCGACACGGAACAGATATTGATATTCAATTTCCTTTTCCCTTTTTGGCTAGCTGTTTCGAACAGAAAATAATGAATTCTACCAGCGATCGATCTGACTATTCTCAACAAGACTCGATACATATTTATTCCACCTACAATAAATGGACGAAAGCATTTTGGAGGCGAAGTTTTATTTGTTTACCGACCCCTACGTTATTTGTGCGCACGTTCAAGCTTTTCAATGGTATTTATTCACTAAACGATTGCCGATTTATTTTAACTGGAATTTTCTACTTTACACCCACCTCTATATTTTTACCGAGTTAACTTCTCGTGACAAACATTCTGTTTTCAGATGTGAAAAATCCGTTAAAAGGGAGTTAAAAACGTGTGCATATATGCTACAAGTTGTTTAAAATATTTGTTTTGATGCTCGTCACTTTTTCGTTCGAAAATTCGTCGTTCGGAGTGATTTCATCCTAAATGGATTTAGAGCTGAAGAATGTGGACAGAGGACTTGCATACTTATTTTATTCGGAAAAGAGATAAAAAGAAGGCTTTAAAATGCTTTGGAATGTTAAAGCAAGCATCTCCATGTCCAAACAGTTCGCCGGTTGCATTCTGCGTCGAATAAAATCCATTTCCTTCGCATAAACAGCATAATAGTTTATTTAAACGGCGCTCGAAAGCGAATCCTCTTAACCCACCTTCGGAGAAGACTTGCATCTGGAAAGATCGTGCTTAAAGTGTCACATCCGAGTGGCTCCTATTTTCTGTTCTAATAAACCAACGATTTTGTCATGACGTCACGTACACACGTTTCAATCTTGCCAGGGGATAGAGCTGCCGATGTCATGCTCGCAAGCTCATCTCTTCGTTCTAATAACGCTTCAAGACCACTGGGTTCGACCTGACAGTCATCGGCATTGTTTTCGTGCTTTCTTCGATTTCCAGGCCGCCGCCGTCGAAAAGCCGGAAGACAGAATCCGACGGACAAATGAAAGAGGATGAGAATCCATTCAGTGGATTCAACTATAAGTTTTATATGTCAGACTATTTTAAAATTGTGTAAAAATTTTCTACTTCTCTTGTTTGTCTGAGCATAGACTTTCCAATTCTACTTGTCTGACTGAAACGTTCTTTCAGCATGAACTTTACTGTGTTGCTGTTAACATTATTTTTATCTGAAGTGTCCGACCATATTTATATTCTACTAGCATGAAATATTTTTATCTGTCTAATGAGAAATCTTCGCAATAAATTCTTATTTATTTGCAGTTCGAAAATATTGTTGTTCAGTTAACATATCTACACCAGCTTCTGTTTAATTATCGTTTGCGGATGGTCAGACTGTAGATATCCGTACCCTATTTATCGGATTACAGTTATATCTATGTTAAATGCCGGACTACATATGTACCTATTCTACTGATCAGACTAGGGTACGCGTAGCGATGCTGTTTGGCTGATTGTAGATAGAGCTATACCATTTCCCCAGCTACAGCTGCCCCATTATACTTGCCTGTCTACAGGTATTCCTGTTTCGCTTGTCTAACCATAGACGATCGTATTCTACTCACCTGAACGACATGCCTCCTAATGCACTTACTTGATAGTCAAAGACAATGTTACGCTCACTTAACACCGAGGACATTCATAATCCTAGAATTAATTTCGATTTATTCACCCAGCGAATTTCACAGTGGAAGTACATTTGAGTGAAAATTTCTTTTCCACATAACAATTATTTTAATTAAAGGATATCCCTGAAACTTAGAAAGTAGAACGTAGACTTTCTTTATTTCACTGCACAGAAAATTCATTTTTTAATATCGAAGGTTCTCATTTTACAGTGTAGAAAAATAATATATTTTGAAACAAAATTGTGTCCAACATGGAAGCTTTAGAATCTCCTCGATAAATTTGAGTTTAAGAAGGGTACTTTAGACCTGAAGAAATTCTGGAGATATCGAGACCGGAGTTCGTATCAAAGGGCAACTATTATTAGTTGAAAAGGAGATACTCGAAGACGGTAACTGGTGCGAAAAGTCTCAGAGAGGGCATACACGAGCATGGTTGCCGAGTTGATTCGTCCCCTCCAGTTAGCAGGTTCACGGACTTTGTCCGAAGTTCGCGTACCAAAGTTGCAGAAACTAATCGACGTTGAGTTGCCACTTTGCGTATAATCCATGACGAACTCGCGAATCCCGAGCACGCGGGACACTTACCAAATCCGTAACTTCCAACCTGCTTTCCCCAGATGTAATATTTTATAATTAACTCTGTTGCACCGTGTTCGAACAACGAAGAAAACATTCTACAGGTAATATCACAGCACGATTTACTTGTTCTCACTTGTAATCAAATTAGCTACGCTAAACAAGCTGGCTGGTGTCCGGGTTAATTTACTTGGGGCGCCAGATTCTCTTCAAGTTTCGCTAATTAATACTCCGATAGTGAATCCTATTTCGAAGAGATAAACCGACTGTGTCCGAGATCCCGATATAAATCTGACGATAATTAATTCTTCGTTGCGCTCGTTTCCTGTTAATTCAGCTCGCATAATTAAACCGGCCAGTTTATTGCTGGATCCTGTTTCAACGTTTTCTGCGCTCTGGCTATCACGAACGCGCGCTAAGGAATAATTTACAATCATACACATTGAATAAATAAATTCACATACAGATATGTTTGAGAAATAAAATTATAAATCATGTAGAAACGTATACTTAACATTAATTGCAGTATAGCCGCTGGAAAGAAGCACCTTTAATTCTACCAAGTAGTATAGGTACGACTTTAATCAGACATAGAGGAAAAATTATGTGATCGTAGAGTTTCAGGATACTGTGTGAATTAAACGTTGAAATATATGATCGGGTACATCTGCAACATTATTACTGCGTGGATAATTATTCAACGGGCTGACGATTTATTGGTCTCCTCGCTGGAAGCAAACCATTAATAGCCATTCCGATGAGACGGGAAAAAAATCGATTCTACTTGCAGTTACTCATCCAATCACCACTCCTAAAGACTTATTACGCTCAGGACAGAGTGATTTAGTGGTCGATCTGTAACTGAAAAAGGGATTCGCGTACAAACCGCCATAAATTAGAGCGATTTCAATGACGTGATTAATTAAACGAAATGCTCGTTAACGTCCAACAATTGGACTATTAATGCGGACAAAGGTGGTGGAATGATGAGATAGACATGCGATAGGGGCGAATTAAAATTCCAGCAAAGTCGTTCGAACGAGCTAATTGACAAGAACTTCCGTCGCGAATGTTCTTACTGTCGGACGAAACGAATCACTTTGTTCTCCATCCAATTCACAAATAAAACGTCAATTTGTTTTATAATTAAAGGTTTTCTTATCCCGAAAATACTCCAATTATTCTGTTAATGTGACGATAAACTCTTTTCGAGTCTAGATACTTAGGTTATTTCTTTGCACTCGAGAAACTAATTAATAGTTTGTAACATTGTTTCACTTATGAACTATAATAAGAGAAACTTGAACATTCCGGCTTGTCAAGCTCCCGGTCAAAAGCAATTGCATAGGAACCAACAGTTGTGAGGTACATATAGCACATTTCTTCTGCCGTAATCACGAAATTCATAATCATAATTGAAAGCAGAAAAATTCTTCTCAATAACAAATATACGTTTCGAAGATACTTGTTTAATCCAAATGATCTCAAATGATCGATAGCAATAATTTTTTTATTCGAGATACAGCAATGTTACAATATCGCATGTCTGATTCAATTTCCGCTGCAGTCGCTGCAATTGACAATGGGCGAAGCCAGATAAAAGTGTGCAACTGAAACAAGCAAACCACGGTAGCAATAAGAGAAAGCAACAGAATTTTTTTTGTATTTTTTTCATGGACCACTCAGATTGCTAAACTATAAAACGACAATGTATTAAATATCAACGACGGTGGCTTTTTATAAAGTCCTCCTAGGAATTTCATATTAAATGGCATAATTGGATTATCTATTGTGTAGTTAACGCTTGAGATCGTGAACAATTCAGTGGTTTTCGTCGTTTTGAAGCTGTCCGAGCAAGAAGCACGAAAGCTTTAATATAGAATTGCTATCGTCGGTTCTAAAATCGTGTCTTCGGTGCTCCTTGATTTCGGGTAATCAGATAATTGAAGAGTAAAAGCAGAAAGCACGGTCGAATGTTTCTAAGCGATTATTCCCCTTTATGGCCTGGCCGAGCCATGGTTTTATGAGGCCGGTGCTCGAGAGATTCGAGCTGGGAATATAATACGGAGTGCCGCGCTGTATTGAATATCGAGAGGCGCGGTTCTAGGGTTCTTCGAAGCAATGTCGAAATCGCCGTTCGCCAAACGAATTCTCAGTTTGCTGGTTTATAACGCAGCAGTTTAGTCCACCAAGTATGCTTAAGCTCCGGGACAGTCCCGATCGCATAAATTCGAAACCGCCGAAATTGAATCGAGCTGTGGCAAAATAAAGTAGAATTAGCCGTGACCATCCACGGTTAATAGAAAAGCGCGAATAGGGAGCTTCATGGTTCAACCATTTCGCGTGAAACTTCATTAAAAGATTATTACCCCGTGCCGCATGGACGAAGGAAACAGGGCTAACGACTAGATTGCGGATCTTTATGTGTATTCCCATAATCATAGATTATTTTGGGAAAATCCGGATAAGAGGAAATTCCTTTCGCCGATTAAACGACTCCTTCTGGCAAACAGCAACTGAGCACGCTATTATTAACACCGTAGTCACGCAGCTTGTATTCTACACTACTTTTTTCCGCTTATTTTATAAACAATATCTTTTTCTCTAGCCTAACTTGTCTAATAATTCAGTCTAATAATTAAATAATTTTAGAACTGTCTGAAACTTTCTTCCACACAATCACAAATGCTTTTGTTGACATATATGATTCAAGTAGAGAAGTATTAGCTTTGGTCAGACAAGTAGATTAAGAATATTAGATTTATATCATTTTTAACTACTTTTATCGTTTTAAACATTAACGTTATTTAACCTGTGGTGACCGGTTAATATGAAAACAAACACAGCAACAAATTGCATGATTTAAAAATGATTTTCCAAAGTGTAGAGCCGAGGCTTTAGTTTTCACTTTGTGCAGAGAATTTGACTGGAATTTGGTCTAATGTGTTTTATATGGGCGTTTATCTTTTGAACAATAAACGAACCGCAACATGAACCGAGGACTCAGTATGAAAATGTGAAGGGGGACAGAGGGTTGTAGCCACTCGACTCCTTTATATTTTCGACATTCCTCTGCACGGTTTCCTTTTCGTGAAGTATTTCGAAATTCTGTCGGGACGCTGATGGTATTTTCTGTCTTTTGAAATGTTGGCCGTTCTCGTGGAAGGTAGAAGCATCCATCACGTTCTCTAGCGTGCGTCGCATCGTAACGCATATGAATGCAATCCTTTTTACGGCGTTTGCGTCGCGAAACAACGTTGTTGCGCCTCGCCACCCATGATTTCGTTTAAATTCCACGAATGTAAAAGTCCCCGGCGAAGTAATACTTTTTTTTCACCTCATGAATTTTTCGGTCTCAAATAGAAATCTTCGGGAGAAATGAACATTTCAAGCACTCCGCGCTTTTATCAACAATCAACGTAACAGTTCCTAAAACGTTCCTATTTAGTTCTATGGAAATTGAGCTTATCATTGTCGCATTTTAGGAACATAATTTTATCTTCTATCAAACATAATTAGTACAGCAACAATGAAACGTCAATTTCTGTGTATTATTTCTACATTTCAAGAGAAATAAACTCGCGTTATTTATTATACAACATTCCGTAGCCCAGTCTAATTAGAAAAGTTTTGAAAAGTTATAATTTCGAAAGTTACTTGAATTTGAATGGAGTTTCATTTTATCCTTGAATCAGAAACGGAAATTAAATTTCACGCTATGTCTTGTTCTTCGAGTCTGTGTAAATAAATGTGAATTTGCATAAAATTCCGTATTTTAATCATACTGGAGTCATAATAAACCCACTATTATGTACCTAATAAAGACTTGGATGCTTCCGCGAATTAAAACACCGAGACGGTAAACGGCGTGTAACAAATTAATTTGAACGTTTAACCGCCTCTACATTTGTATACTCTGGTGAACTATGAATTAGCATCTCAAATGAAAATGTACTCGCAAATTTCAACGCAGGGTAACCGCGGAGGCAGACCATAACTGTAACAACGATTCAATGATAAGTGTTCGGGAACATTTGTTACATACTACCCTGTTCGTTTGTCCCTTAACAAATGAAAATCAAAATCAAGTCTGCGTACATGGAATTTCTCTTGAAAAACTTTGCGGAATCTTCTTGTCGATAAATTATTTTTCATTTCAGTCATAAAAGTATAAGGTAAAACCATAGAACCCCTATCAGCTACAATGTTATAAAATTCCATAAAAAGTTTCGGAAATTGGCGTAATGATTATCGCGGAAGTTTGATTGTTTTGATACAAGAGTTGAAAATTGTTTTCTACGTGCGATGATAACAAAATCTCTTTTTATCGTTGATTGTTACAAGCGAGCTTATAAAGTTATCATTGCCTGGCCTGGTGCTGGGAGAATTAAATGGTAACCGGTTCACCTGATGGCTTGTACCTCGATATAAATTCGAAGCGACCGCATATTGTTTTATCAGTGCTGACACGTGGACTATGGCCAGATTTATCGTAATTCGAATAAAACGTTAATATTTCTATCGCGTATGGTAACGAGCGAATCGTGATTTAATCACGCGTATTTCATCCTCGTGTCAGCGCGGAATTTCGTTTCGGTGGGATTATTACATATTACGAGTAATTGTTGCGCCCTTTTAGATTGGATACTCCGATGTGCATATTGCGGCCAAATCGGTGCGGCCAGTCTCCAAAAAATAACCTAATTTGCTGCGTGGAAGGTAATGCAACATCACAGTTTTAATACAATTATATGCAGAAATTAATTTTAGTCAGACAGACAGAATAAATGCTGTTGTAAGAATGGTGAATCGGCCCCACCCTGGATTCTTGAACTCACTCACTATCTTGCAACTTTTGTATATATTAGATAGGTAACAGAACATTGTTGTTTAATTTTTTGAAAGTGGTCACTCCAAGGGTTGTTTGCAATTTCCAACCCTAAAAAATTAAATAATTTTTTCCAACCCTTAATAATTTGTTTACAATTGTGAAAAAATATATGTTGTAAAGGACGTAAGTACGAGTATTTTCGTTTTTTTTTTATCAGAATATCTTAATTAACAACGGAGGAAAAAATGATATAGTTAAGGGTAAATACACTTATATAATCCTTATATGAAGGATTAGCGACTTGAAATTTTTGGGGGGTTATCTCTTTCAATCTAAAACCAACGTTTCCCACACAATTTCATTAAAAATCCAGGGTGTTTCCGATTCACCATTCTTAGTCTGATAGACCCTTTTCTGAGGATGTTTCCAGAATGAACAGAATAACACTGTCTATGATCAGACGACCACGGAACATAAACAAGAAATTTATCAGACTTCTATAATTTCAGTATCAGAAATTTTCTAGGTTTATTGCTTTGGTAGGAAGCAAATATTGAAAGTAGAGACTGCCTTTGTTTGGACAAGTGACAGATATGACCAGTCGCCTTTTTATTGTACAAATTTTTCTGTCAAAAGAGATTCTAAAGAAAACCACGTTGAAAAGTAAAAATATTGTAATCCGAAAGGTACAGTTTTTGATCAGCCAGAGATATCTATATTCGTTATTTACATATGAGCTGAAACTTGCGCTAATTGGCGACGCGGTTGGTTTGAATTTATTTTCTGAGCTCGGCCCTCTCCGCGCTTTATATTTATAGTAATTACGCGAATTCCGTGAAACAGCCGGGCAACGTAACAAATTTTAAATAGAAGCACACAGAGGCGAAGGCAAACGCTTATTCCATTAAATATTTACTTGGCATAACGAGCGCCGGTCGCTCGATCCAGAAAATATTAATGCGCTCGACGTTTCGTGTGCATTATGGACCGGTAATCGCTTACGTGATAAAGTTACAACGTTCCCATAATGGAGGAGAACGTCGCTTGTGTTTTCAATGTCGGATTGTCGCGTCGTTCGCCTGAAAAGAGAGAGAGAGAGAGAGAGAGAGAGAGAATCGGCCTTTGTAAGCCTGTAAATCAACGATATGACCGGGCAGCAAACGAACCGCCGCGGAAATTACATGGAACATTTGCCGAACGTGCGTTCACCGTTTCGCTCAGTATTCGTGGAGCACGACCGACGCTTGTGTTTCCCGGTATGTTTGCCGTTAATCCGACTGATATTTACGAAGCAACGATTATACCGGAACTCTCCCCCTTTTTATCAAGTTTTACACGATCCCGCGAACGGAATGACGAACGGACGCGTATTATTTACACCTCCCGCGGCGAACGATGTCTTGCATATAGATGTGTGTCGGCTCACGAAAAAATGAGTTGTATCTCGGAACAAATGGCAGCAACGCGACGTTTACAAACCGTTTCGCGTTGCTCGTGTTACAACGTTCGTTACCGAGTGGCTCTCCGCGACCGGAATTTTAACGACGAAACCCGGATCGATTGATTACGGTGTAACTATCTTGCGCGGTGCCGAGTCCGCAAAATATTAGGATTTCACATATGTAGCTCCCGTTTTTTTTCTGCGAGGAACAAAAAAGACACTCTCCTCGTTGCAGTCGGCTAACGAGGGCGCGGGGACTCATTCCACTGTGAGTTCATGAAACTTATTTGTTGGAGTTTCATCCAGGAAGTCGTGAAATTGAAATCGTGCCAGATTTACTACTACTGGTTCATACACTTCGTCTTGAATCAGACTTGACTCAAGTTTCAATCCAACTTGAATCAGATGTGACGTATACTAGACTTGGAATTGGCTCAAAGCTCGGATAAGCTTGAATCAAATTTTTGTTGATCTCTTATACATTTTGACTGAATCCTTGAAAGTGTTGTTCTATGTACGCTTCTATCTCAATCCATTTACAATACATACACTTTCAATATATACATTTTCTTCGGTTTCTTAGACGCAATTTACCTTCGATAAATGTTCAAACGGGAACCGAAACATGAGGCATATTTACATAACAGCTATTTATTTAAAAATTGATCGAAACCGTTGCGCCGAAAACATTAATTCAT